>JACCHW010000091.1:0-647842 GCA_018907185.1 Platyscapa corneri | reverse complement strand
GCTTTTCACCCACGGATTACTATCCACGAGCACCCTAGTTCCCCACTTCTTCCCAGAGGCTAGGTCCTCCCCGTGCGCGCCCAATGCCAATTCAAACTGCCCTGCAATTATGACATTCTTTTAAACTCAATCCACTTACAACATCATGCTCGCATTTCATAAAAAGTCTCGATAATCGACATCCTGCCTATTTTCGTGCACTTATTTCAAATAGTTGCCTATCAATGCTGCGATTCTTGATCACCTAATTGAGATCTTGGTTCTACATTTCGATTGTGGTGAACCTTAAAAAAAAAAATAAGTATGTCCAGACAGAAAATCTATCTTTCGACGATAGTATACTTGCATTTGAACTGACTTCCACCGTTGAATGAAATCGTATTGCTCTGCGTGCAATTATTCGTATCAGATATTGTTTGTTTACTGTGACTTTCCAAATATAATAAAAAAATATAGCTATAAATAATGCATTATTGATGAAGATACTATTTGTGATCAATTTTATCGTAACAAAGTAACTTGAGTTTTTGTAATGTATTTATATTATAATAATAAGGATTTTTATAAAACGATTCTAACATTATTTAAAGTTATAAAAGTTGAATTATTTGAATTTTAATTTAAACACATATTCAAATTTAATTTTTTTAATAATTAAAATAAAGTATGAAGAATAAAATAACAATTATTATTTAAAAATATTTTTATATAAAAAAACTGCTGTTTATAAAAGAAACACTTTTATTCATAACGATCGGAGGGATTATTAATAATTATCAATCTTAAAAAAATAATTAGCAAAAAAAAAAAAAGCTAAAGAAGGTTATGAAAAGAATGAAAAAAAGTAAGATTTGTTATCACAGTATGATTCTTATTATTCTTACATTTATGAGAAATACATACTGAATTGGGAACTGGGACGGGGTTAGTGATAGAAGGGGTTGTAAATAGCTTTTATTTGTTAAAGCAAGTGTGTTTACTTATTAAGAAAGTCTATATTTTATTTTACGTAATATATCATTCTATGATGAACATTCGGAAGATGCTCAGGACACTGACAAGGCTTCCAGTCGACATCGTCTCTGAATCAAAAGGATTCTGGGTAAAGACCCGTACCACACAATGTCTGAGTCACAATTAAGTAAAATAAAATCAGAGAAATGAATCATTTAATTCATGATCTACCGGTCTTGAAAAAATGAGTGCGAACAAATAGGCAACTGAACATCATCAGCACTTTTGTAATGCAGTCCACTTCCGGGTCAAAAATGATACGTATAAAGCCTGTAAATGAACCCGGTTAAATGCAATTGCCTCCCAGAATCACCACTGTGGACACCAAAATGCCCTAGTTAGCATCAATCGAATCGTCCCTGCAGTTGATATGTTACAGAAAATAAGGGCGACCGTGCATAGCCTGTGGCCTCTACTTTATGGTCCAGCAGGTGCACACCCATTTCGAACCATTGTATACTGCGTTGGTCGGGGTGAGGTCCGTCTCTACTCGTGGCATATCCTGCCTCCTCAAACGGTTTCTAGTATTATAAAGGGGGAAAGTGTGTATGTAGCCCCCCACTCTAAACCCCGCTATTCTTAACCTGTGCTGCATTTCATTTGTCCGCACCCGTGCCAACCCATACTCCCGCACGCAATTTTCCATTTATGGCTTTTGGCCACGGCTACATGGTTTTACTGGCATGCTAATTTTCCGATAACCGTGGGATGCAGGCGCGTGGCCGCCGGTCACCGATTCACACGTATGGGACGAACTCCGCAACGACGGACCGCCTACGCTACACGTTCGTCCCCCGGTCCCACTCAGTTCCCCAAGCGCCACATCTGTCGGCGGTGAGCTCCTGTCCCTCCCATTCCCACGTGGCCCCCCCCTGGCCCGTAACACACATTGTTTCCCACACCAGATTCCCCTTCGCCCATGTAACCCTGCGCCACGGTACCGACACACACCATTTCTGTCGCCGGCCCATCCCCACACCCTTTCCTCGAGATTCTCTCCAATTGGCGGGCCACCTATAGGTGCTTCATACATCGCATACGGCAGAGAGAACCCCCGCGCCCGTACCCCCCAATGCCTTTTCCCCTCTCGAGGGGCCTTGTCGATCTGGCTCCTAGTCCCGCCCACTCACGCCCATTTTTTACGCGGGCCTACGGAGACCTCAGTCTATCGGATCGCTGGGGTGCCGGTCCGCACCTCGTGCGACACATCGTATCACCCGTACAATATCTGGTCGGCGCCAATCCTGGCCCAACTGCCTCCACCTGTTCCAGGGATTCACGGGGTGAGTGGCCATATAACCTCACGACACCCCTCTCGTTTTCAAGACACGGCCACAGCCCGACCTTGAGGACCAGGAGGGAAGCCCCCCTGCGGCTTCCTACTCAACGCCTTCGACCGCGGCTCCCCACGGCACGAAAGCACGTCCTTTCCTTGGGCCCCCGATGCCCAAATCACAAGTGAAAAAAGTCCGAGATGAGCAATAGCCTAAACTAGAGAAAAGAGAATTTGAGGGAATAATATGATAAAAAGCAAAAAATGTAGATACAAAAGAATTTACGTAAATAAAAAGAAAAATATTGACTAAAGAGGGGTCCATGCGGAACGATAGTGATATATCTATATCAGGGGTGGTACATATCATCTAGGAAAGACGGTCTTTTTATTATATAAGATTAAAAAAATATATTTATCTCGTATTATCATCGGAATAAACTGATTATAAAATTATTATAAAAAATATTCGTGTAAAAAAAGAAGGAAAAAACCGAGTAAAAAATCAAATTACAAAATAAAGAAAAAATCAAAAAAGAAATGAGAAAATCAAAGAAACAGAGCAAGAAAAGAAATAAATAAAATAGATTTAAAGGAGACAGATCGAGACTAACAACAAAAACAACATAATTCTAAAAGTTTTAACTGTAATTAAAAAATTAATCAAGTAGACTAACAAAGGAAAATTTTATAAATACGAAAATTGAATTGATAATAAAAAACATTTATAACATAAACAGAAAAAAAGATATAACAATTACATATAACAATAAAAAAAACACAAAAATGTATTCATAACGTACAGAGCAAGAACAATGAAAATTGCTTTCAATGAGAAGAAAGGAATAAAATAAAAAGGTGGAAGAACAAAAAAGTGCTTAAGAAAAAGAAGCAAAAGAAGAAAATTAAGATAGGTTTTTGGAACGTAGTAGGTCTGCAAAAAAAAATCATCAAGGGCCGAGTCGCCTTATTCAGCTTTGGCTCTAGCCGCCTTTCGCCCCCACCGCTGAAGGTCCCCGCCACATTCACCCGCTTTCACCCTCCCTACTCCGTGCGGGCCACCCACATACTTCCCAATAAGAAAAACAGAAAATTATATCAATCTTTCGGAAAAGTAAATATAGAAACAAAAATATATATAAGTGTAAAATTATTTATAAATAGAAAAACAATAAACTTTGTATTTTTCACATAACTAGAAAAAAATGAAAATTATGAGAAAATAAACGTTATAAATGAAACAGTTATATTTTTAAGTAGTAATTTTATTTGGAAAACAGGTAAGAAGAGCGATGAATAAGTAGAGAAAAAAAATGAAAATAAGGATATAGAAATAACAAGATATAGAATGGGTAATAAAGCTATTGTATAAACAGTGAATGATAGAACAAGGAAAGGTAGATAAATTCTGCAATAATGAAAAGAAAATAATAAAACGATATATGATTGCAATAAAATAAGAACTAATAAAAATAGTTTCAAAAAAATTACGAATAAAGAGAAGATTAAAAATTTTTTTTTAAAGCATTCATATATATCAAAAGGTAATTAGTCACAAGAAGGAAAAACAAAATAAATTTTTAAAATAAAAATTGTATGATGTATACAAGATATTGTAAGAGATTTAATTTATAAATTAATAATTAACAATTTGTTAATAAATCAATAATAATAATAATAATAATAATAATACCACTATAATAATAATAATAACACTAATAATAACAATAGTAATAATAAAAATTTGTATTAAAAATAATAATTACAAAATACATTTAATATAATTATATAAAAGTATAAAATATAAATAAAAAATTACGTGTATTTTACCATTATTTTTATATAATTTAAATTATTAGTCTTCTTTTTAATTTAATAATATAATACCACTAATAATAATAATAATAAATAATAAAATTTTGTATTCAAATAAATAATTACAAAAATACATTTAATATAATTATATAAAAGTATAAAATATAAAATAAAAAATTACGTGTATTTTACATTATTTTTATATATTTAAATTATTATAGTCTCTTTTTAATTTAAATAATTATTATTTATAATTAATAAATTTCAATATTTATATAATTATTTCAGAAATATAATTATTTTTGAAATTATTATTGCTATAGTCTATAATCACAGACAAGTTAAAAATATTACTTATATCTTAAATAAAATATTTGAATAAAATATTTACATTCGGCAGTTTAATATATTAAAAGAATTAATCTGTAGGAAGTTTTTTACTAAAAAAAACAGAAAAATTAGTACAAGCTTCACTGTATTACTAAACAAATTCCATAAGATTCTATATTTGATCATTAAAATGAACTAATATATATATATATATATATTATTTAACTGGAAAAAAAACACATGGGATATTAAGTTTGTTAATACTGAATTAAGTCATTTTTGTATGTTTTACATATAGCTTTTGATTATTTGCTTAAATTTATCATGGGTACTTAAATATGCAAATAATACAGAAGTAAAATTAACAAAATATATAGAAAGTATTTATAACTTAAAAAGAAATGATAAAGATTATACACGTCAAATTGATCTACGACAGAGCTAGTAAAAGCGCAAAAAAAATGCAAAGGCAAAAAAGTTACCTGATGAAGATAATAATAATAATAAGAATAATAATAATAATAATAATAATAATAATAATAAAATAATAATAATAATAGAAGTTATTGTTTTGCCCATCGAAATTTACAAAAAATAAGAATAAAAAATTATGATAGTGAGTAATAATAAAGAACAAAAAAGGCAGTAATCAATAATTAATAAATTATTGTAAGCAGGAAAAATAAAAGTGAAATGGTAAATAATGTGAGCCAATTGTATAATCGACGAAAAAAGGCATCTAATACGTATAGCTAAAAATACTATGCAAAAGCTAACATTATACGACTAATGTAACCGAATTTAAGGCCATTTTAAACTTTCGTTCTCTTACTTCATTAACCACAATTCCAACGATTTAAATGTTCTAACCCAGTCATATTCTTCTGGTAAATCTATTTGAAAACAACACGTTTGAATACGATGTAGTATTATATAACTTGCGAGACTGTAAAGTTTTTAAATATATTAAAAGTAAGCAAGAAATCGTTTAGCGGAAGTACTACACATTAAAAAATCTGTATACTCGTTCTATTGAAAAAGGTATTACTATTGAAAAAATCATTTGCTACTGAAATTGCCTTTAGGAAGATTGGTTAAGGCTTATACAGGACTCAATGGAGTTATTAGAGTAATGAATATTTACGTATTTAAAATTTTTTAATATCTTTCTATTTTTTATATTCATGTATTGATATAATTAAAATTAATTTTTTCATCTAATTTAATTTCTCATTTTATTTAAAATTACGAAAAAAATTTCAATTGCTTGTTACATTTTTTTCAAACTGTATAATGTTAAAAAAAAATTAAATTACTTGGATATAATGTAAAAACTTAAAATTATATTAATGTGAATAACTGAATAATAGCTGACATCGACAAAAAAATAACTTTAGATATTTTTGTCATAATTATTTTTAATTTTAGATTATTTTCAAATGTATATTTTTGATTATCATTATATTGAAACTTAAAATTATAATTGATAATTTTATAATTTTTACCGATTACATTTTTGCAATTTTAATAATTATATATATTTTTAAGATCGTATTGTTATAATATTACTTTGAAAATGTAAAACTAAATTTTAAATAACATTTATATACGAAATAAGAAAAATAGTTTTTATATATTTTGAATTGAATATATTATAATGAATATTTGATTATCTAAGTATTTATTATTAATATTTTTTATATTTTTTATTTTACTCTTCTTAGATAGTATTTATTAAAAAAATTGAATTATATTAAATAAATTTATAAAAATATGAAAAAATTGTATGTTATGCCACTACGTAGTACTTTTTCGTGCCGTTACATTTAATTATTATTAATATTATTTTTAAATTGGATTCAAAATTTTTATAAATCTTATATTGTTATATTATGTTAATTTTTTAATGGTTTTTATTACAATATAATACTCTCAAAAAATGTTTTGCATTACATAAACAAAGAAAAAAAAGGTAAATAAAAATAATACGACAGCAATTATTTTACTACCAATAATAACTAACAACATAACTATATTTAAAAATTTTTACCATTTGTTTATATTTAATGAATATCATTATTTTATAATTAAATTATAGAATTATAAAAGATAAGTAAACAAAATATTAAGCAAAAATATTTTATACATTTTTTAATTGATATTAGGAAACTATTATATTGTTGATAATCACATTGAATATTGTAAGAATAATATTCGTATAATATTTAAAATAATATTTTTAAATAATGAAATAGTAAAAATAATTAAAGGGATAAATCTAATGAGAAAGAGAAATTTTAAATTAATCTTGTACGTAATGTTGAATTTTGTTGTCATTCAGACTTTCATTTTTCATTCAAATTCTATAAAAAAGGATAAAGAAAATAGAAAATAGAAAAACGAGAACCAAACTCGCTTTTCAAATCATTATTGACAGTTTTTTTCTTTTGAGATTTTTTATGTCACTCTTCTTTTGTTATTTTTGTTTTAATGTTGCTTACTATGTTTGTCTCCATCCACTGGTTCCTGCCCAGACCTACATATAAAGGGTGGATGATATATGACCACCCCCTAGAGACACTAGTCACCCCAAAACTGTGGGCAAAAATGAAAGAGACAGAGAGGAAGAAGAACACATGATTTCTTCGGAAGAATTTCTTATGCATGTTTATGTGCATGTACGTGTATTATATGAGCCTTCGTTCGTTAACACTGATTTAAAAAGCTAACTTGGTTTATCTTTTTTTATATTTCACATATATTCTTCTTGTAAAGTTTTGTTTGGTAATCGACCTTATAGAAAGTCTACTCTTTTGTATTTTTTCTTAATTTATGAAAGATTTCTTTTTTTATTTTTCTATACGTGTTGTTATTCTCTTTCTCTCTCTCTCTCTCTCTCTCTCTGTCTCTCTGTTTTTGAAGATTCATGTAATATTCATGAATATTTGGATAGTAGATAAATGCACTTCAGTAATTTACATTTTAATAAAGGTAATAAATAGAATAAATTTGATAATAATACAATAATTAAATTAAAAATATAAGATTATTAAAAAATGAATTCTTACTCATAAAATAATACTCTAAGTCATAAAATCAATTTAAGATTTAAAATAAATTCTTATATTTCACTAAAAATTACAAAAAATTGATTATATTCTTTATAAATAATTTTAAGTTTTAAAAGATTACTGATTTAATTCACATTTATATTTGGTATATAATATAGTATATGGACATGTTATTTAGCTACATAATAATTGTTATATATATACATAATAATTGTTACATAAAATAAAAATTCATTAAAATTACAAATAAATTAAATACATTTCTAGACGATAAAATTAACTCTGAATTCTTAATTAGTAATTTTTTTTAAATAATATTATGTTTTAAATATGCTAAATGTAATGTTAAATGATTTTCATAATTTTCAACTTATACCATACTTAAAAATATTCATACTAATTAAAATTCTTTTAATAATAAAATTCTTTACTAGTTTGTAATTAAAATATAATTCCTAACACCATTAAGTTGATTATTTTTTATATATCGTTACTTTTATTTTCATTTTTTTTAATTTTTTAAAATATATAGTGAAGTTACAACATAGATTAATTATTTTTAATACATAATTGATACAAATTTTTAAAATATATTTATTTACAATTTTTCTTAATTAAGTTGCAAATTATAAATTTTAAAAAAACTAGTATTATTCTTATAAGCATATGTTATATATACAAAATTAATACAAACAAACCAAAGCGTAAATTACAATAAAAACGTATATTATCTCTATAACACAAAAATTCGAACTACAAATACACGATAACGACAACCTTGCAAAGTTTGGCTTATTCACAATGCATGTTGCTGAGGAAGCGAATGGAAGGGATAAAAAATGATGTACTAAATCGATATATCATTTCAAAAAGAGGGCGAAAATTTGCTGTACACGTGGTAAATAAGAACGATGAGAAAGTTGGACAAAAAGTTTGGAATAACGTGGCAGTAATGTTCACTTGCAGCTTAGGGGCAAATCCAGTAATCTCTTAGGAATTAGCAAAACATCAAGTGAAGATGCTAGGAAAATCAAAAGCGAATAAGAGAAATTTTTCTACTTCTCTTCAAATCAGAATGACAGAAGTTCCAAACGATATAGTTTTTGCAATAAATCAACTTATTTAAGAGTATTTGGATCGCGAGTCAATGCATGCGACATAATCACTATCGTCGTCATCGTACTCTTTCCAATCGTAAGCGCTTTCAGAAGCTTCCGCCGAATGATTTATTGTTTTCCTTTCGAATAACTAACACTAGCTTACGGTGACCCTCTTACGTACGATTCTCTCCCTTCGAAATAAACCTCGCGCCCTATTCCTTCCTCTGTTATATTCCCTTCATTTTGTTAAATGTACGCAAACTAGTGACAATTTATTTCGAAGGTATAGTCATTTGAAAGATTGTAATATATTTTAATGAATCGTGCAATTGCATATGTATTTTTTATTGGTTTTACGAAATTATATATTGTATAATAGTAATTTATGAATCAATTTAAAAAAATTAGTTTTCTAAAGTTAAATTAAAACAATAAAAATTATATTAATACAAATTTTTGAAAGTATATTTTTGTATTTATACGTGTAATACTATAAATACATTATAATGTATTTGTATTTATAGTTTATTATTTTAACCATGTTTAATTTTTTTATAAATTATAATTTTTATATAATATTACGAGAAAATCATATTTTATGTACAATTAATTTGATATAATACTATAAATTATAATTACGGTTTACGTTACTTTTTTCAATGATTCAATTAAATCTGTTTCGGATTAATCATGTTTAAATATTTACTAATATTAATATTTGTGTTAAAATTTTTTAAATTATTTAATGATTAATTATAATCATTTGATAGTAGTGTAGCTTTTAATATTATTTCGTTTTCAACTTTGAATTATGTTTTATTATAACTTCTAATTATATACAATTTAATTACTTTGTTTCAAATTAGATTAAAATCACCAATATTAACATACACTAATTTGTCTAATCTCATATTTGTAAAGTTAAAGAGTAACACAAAAGATTAAAGAAAATAATGACGAAAATTTATTTTTAAAGATAGAAATAAAGATAAGAAAATTCAGAAAGAAGTTAGATTCATCAACTAATTTAGTTCTATATATATACTTCTATATACAAGTAAAAAATAAAGGCCTATTATACTCTTATAATTTTTTTATAATTTTTTTTTTAATTTAATAATAAAAAAACAATGATATATAAGTTTTTTTTATAAATATCAATACCATATAATCCTCTTTTCTATTAAGGTGTTTAGTATTAATGAAATACTTATAGATAATATAATTATTTTAGTAAATTGTTTTAATTAACATATTGGAAATAAATAACTTAATTTAATAAAAATTAAATATAAAAAAAAGAAAATAATATTGAGACAAAACCGATTTATTAAAAAAATTCTTATACGTAAAAATTAAGTTATAGAAACAAAAACCATCTTTCTTTTTTTATTAATGATAAAATTATTTTTTTAAATATTTAATGTAATATTTTATAAGCATAATGTTAATTTCTTTCTTCATAAAAAATATACGATTAAATATATAAGTAAATCTTCGGAATTAAAAAAAATGTTATATATAAATTTTTACTGTTTAATATTTTCTGGAAATCAATATAATAATTATAATAAAAACAATAAGAACAAAAGCGATGATGATAATAACAATAAATAGATAAATCGGGTAAATAATCGTCATATGAGTATCTAACTTTAAATTAATGAAATTAAATGCTTATCAATCGCAATAATTATTCAATTATAAAATTATAAAAAGTATCACAAATTTTTCCCTATTTTTAATTTAATTTAATTTTTATATTTTATTTTCTCTATATATTAATATTTTGTATCATTTATATATCATTCTTATTTTCTCATTTTATAATTTTTTTAATTTTTTTTTAATTATTTACATATATCGTACGTCAAACATTATTATTGCATGATAGTTTTTAGGAACTAATGTTTTGTCACTGACAAGATTCTAATACATGTTAAGGTATATTGTATGAATATTTATGTTCATACGCGAGAACGAAAAGTAGAAAGGAGGTAGAGAAGTGACGATAGAATCCACACACATATTTGACACCTTAATCATTGTCGCAATATTAATTATTGTACTCCTAGACTTTTGACAGTGATCTCTAGTGGTGTGCATTGTACGCAAATTACAATACTGTGTTAACACGATCAGAACCACCTTATCATAAGCCACTCATTAATAACTATTTATCCGATGATTCATGGTATTCTCACCCTCTTTTATGATTACAATAAAATACAAAATTTAAAGGACTCAAGTTGACTACCAAATTAAATTAGCAACGAACAGTTTGATCTGTATCATTAGAATACAAATAATTCATAATTTTGTAATTAATAAGTTAAAAGTATTAATATAATTATTATTAATTAATAAATTATAATCGTATTTGTTACCAAACTTCGTTAAAAGAAACAATTCAATTTTTTTTATTATCCGAAAGATCAATTCTTTAGGATTACAAATAATTGAAAATTATCAAGCATTAGTAATATTGGATATTTTAATTTTAATTTTTTAAAGCAATATTTAAAAATATATATATTTCTTTTAACTTTTAACATTACTCTAATATCGTCAATTAAACATTCTGATATATAATGTCTAAAAAAATAAAATAGTACTTCGAACATAAATTTTATTCTTAAATATAATAATTTCAAATTATAAGAATATGAACTTGAAAAATACCCATAATATTACTTCGCTTGTCGAGTAATTATTCCCGTAAATATGATTTATTAAAGCGTTGAGTTTCAAATATAAATCGTAACTTTAAAATAGAAAATTATTAATTTTTTAAATGAAAAATTTAATAAACAGAAACCATACGTTTCAGCCCTGACCGATATGTGTATAGCAATTTTAATGAATATTAAAAAACTTTTGTTTAATAAATATGTTGTTCAAAATTCAATGTCTGATCATAAAATTTTTAATTTTATTGTCATCAATTGATAAAGTAGATAACCCAATGCAGAGAAGGGAAGCAACGGCTGCAACCGACGATGTTGAGCGATCATCTATGCTAATACCTAATCCAGTCGGAAATCCATTTACGAGACGTTGACGGATGGGATAGAAGACTTAAACTTGTTCTGTAAGAAAATTAAGATCCTCGCTATCATTTATTTTAACACACGTAGCATTTTAAAATATCTACATATAAGAAATCATATATATTACTTATTTTATTATCTCCCGTTTACGTTTAAATTTATGCGAATCATATACATCTGTTCCATAGATACTTTTTATATTTTTGTTCTAATAATTTATATAATTAGACATTCCGTTTTTTATATATAGTTATTTTCTAGATAATAAATTATTCGTTTATTAATTATGATATTAATTAATTACACTATTAAGATTTCCGCATGGTTTTTGGATACAACTAAAATTTCATAACTAATAACGACTATTTAATACATGTTTCAAACTTTACAATTATAAAAATTTAAATTATTGGATGTTACATTTATAAACTTTTGATAATATGAAATAATTAAACCTGTACTATTACGATCTGTAAAATCCCACTTTATTATTAAATATTTAATCAGAAAAATAATTGTTTAACACATTAAGAAACATCGAATTATTATTATTATTATTATTATTATTATTTATTATATTTGTATATAATAATAATTAATAATTACTTATATAATTTATTTATTATTTATATTATATTTAATTATTAATATATTATTTAATGTATATTTATAATTATTATTCTTATAATTTTGTACTTACTGAATTTTTTAAAATACAATTGTTAATTTAAAGAAAAAATTGTAAAACTAAGAATTGTTAAGCAACAAAATTTGTTTCAACTAAATTGTTTAAATTCACTATTTCAATTGTATAATTTCATACTGCTTATAAAAAGTAACTACAATTTTATACAATAAACTTTTTTTATCTTTTTTATGAATATTCAATATCAAGAAAATAAGTTTCTTTATTCTAGTATCTATTGCAATGTATGTAATAGAAAATATTACTTTATATTAGCTGACGTCAAATTATTTTTATAAAAATTAACATAAATTTTAACATCTGAATAGTTATTATAAATTTATAAATCTTATAGTAAATTTATTAATAATTTATATGAACGATAATGAATAATTAAATAAATATCGATAAACTTTTCATAGATTTTAATAAAAAAATTTTAAAGTGAATCTTAATAAACAATTTTATCAACTTGGAATCAACTTTTATCGCAAATTTATGTATAAACATCAATAAATTTTTAATAGACCATATTAAATAAAAATTATATACCAATATTTTCTAAGATCATTTTTATTTTAAATTTACATACATTAAAATTATGTAAAATATAATTTAATTATAAGAAAAAAAACAAAAACTAAAACAGCTTTCAAAAATAAATAAATAAATAAAATATTTGTTCATATATTTATGTCTATTTAAAATGTTACGATAAATAATTTATTAATATATATATATATGTGTGTGTGTTGTGTATAAATATATATATATATATACAAATAGCATTTCGTAGATAACAAAAAATCTATTAAACTTTATTGTTATTTAATTTGAAAATGAGTAAAACAGTAACTTCTACTGTTTAATCATTCAACTCACAGTTTGCTTATTGTTTGCTACGAAAATTTTTCTAAGTTTTTATTTCCTTTGTACAAGTATATTTAAATAATTTTGAATACATATAAAGGATATTATTTTTTTAAAAAATTTAATGTATGAACATATAAAATTACGACTAAATAAAGATGAAAAAAATTGATTTTATGAATTATTTTATTTCATTATTACAAAAATCTGTTAGGTATATCTAAAAACTATGCATCATAAAATTTCATTTAAATTCTATAAATCAAAAACGACAATTGTAGTTTATTAATGCTTATGGCCATTTAAAATTGATGCATGTTTTATTGTTTAAAAATTTTATTATTAATTATGAATTGTGAAAAATTAGGTTTCAGAAGAAATTATAAAAAATATATTTTACTAGATAAAAATGCATTGTAATAAAAAAAATAGATTTGACAACTATAAATAGGCAAAAAGTTGTTAGAACACATAATATTAAAATATCTAATTTTTGAGTGCCAGTAGCCATGTTGTGACGTCATATTTCATACTTCGAAAAACTGACTTGTATTAGAGTTGTTAGATATCACATACTTTCAAAGTCATTAGTGTTTCTGAAATAAAAATAAATTAAAATTATGGCAAAAAACATATTTAAAAGAAGTATCTTTGATTTTAAGACAAGCAATTACATTTTCGATTTCGGCCAAAGCATAGTAATTAATATTGAATTATTTTGACATTAAAAATGATTATATAAATTAATATATAGAAAGTATAAAAATTTTCTATCGTACAAACATAAGTTATTACAGTTAATATTTGTATTTAAACAATATTACAGTTAAAAGATTTTATTCGGTTAAAATTATTTTTATATTAATTGATACGTCTAAAATGTTTACTTTATAAGAAAAATTTATTTAATAACTTATTGTGTAATCAATCTAATAGTATAAATATCTTTACAATATCACATAAAAAAATTAATTTTTATAATAAATAATTTAAATCGTTTTAAACCTTAGACGAAGATATGAACAAAATTATATTTTTTCTTCTACTGAAGTCTTACAACTGAAAATATTTTACATTAAAATTTTTTCTCGATATTTCAAACTTAAAATATAGAAAATAAAATATTTTCCTAATTCATTGTCGTTAAAATATTTTAATAACTTTACTCTATTTTCACTATTGAATACTCAAAGTTTATGTATGAACGAATTATTTCTATTCTGTATAGAAGAGCTTTTTATTTAATATAAAATTCGTAATGATAATTTGCTAACCTACATATGCACAATTTGTAATTAAAAAATATTTTTTTTTCTTAATTTATCGAAGGAAATCGTAAAAAGTTCTAAGCAAACAATAAGTACATTCAAGAGTAAAAATTTTTTAGTTTATTATAATTTTAAGGTATTTGCAATGTATTAAATATTATTATTTTTTTTTAAGAATGTTGACGATAACTAATGACCTGCACAGTAATAATACGACACTATTATAAATTGATATAAACAGGTTAATATTAGTTGTTACATTCGGTTGAATTTTTTAAGTTTTAAATTATATATTACAATATTATAAATAAAATATACATCAAATAGAACTCATTGGAGTTTCTATGATCGCGTTTGCAGTTTTTTCTCTTTTTTATTTTGGTAGAATGTTTTTACTTTAACACTTTTAAAATAGAGCTCGTTAAAAAAGAAGAAATCTATAGGTATCTTTAAATCAGCCGAAAGATCTATCACAAAAATATTCTGAATTACAATATATCCAATAAAATAACATACCTTAGAGAAAGTGTAACAATTTAGTACATAAGACTTCTCCCAATTTGATCCACTTCTTTATGCTTCATAATGAAATAACTAAATAATGAAGAAAAAATGAAATATACCGTCTGATAATATATATAAAATAAATTCGAATATGGTTTTGTGCGATAATAACTGCTGAAATGAATTAAAAATACCAAAGATAATATATTCAAAATATTAACAGCATGGTTTATACGTAACGTAGTTTTAAAAGATGTATTTAAATCTATTATTACAAAATGAGAAACATTCTAAACAAATTCTTAGAGATCTAAACATCCATTAAAAAAAAAAATTGGTTCCGAAAACGGAAGGTGATGTCATTCATTTGCAGTTTGAATATATCGGCAAACGTCTTTTTCAAGGTATTTTGAATTTTTACCATTAATATGCATATAAAGTTTTTTTAAATTAATAAAAAATAAAAACAAAAATCGAAATATTTGAAATTCGACATACAAGAGCACATATTAATTTGATTACATTATTATAATAAAAATTTTGTGCATCCAATTTTCTATTGACTTTATTGCTTATAATACATAATATAATGTTTAAGAAAGAAATAAGTTGAAATTCAGTTTACTTCGTGTTTCTTATATTTTACAATATATATTATTTTATTTCTAGGATAATGTCTTATAACTTTTTTCTTAAATTTTATTAATTAAATAAGAACTAAACCTAAAGTTAATATACCTGAAAATCAATTGTTATGTGTATATAAGTTTTTATAATAATAAATAAAAATATAAAAGCAATAAATCCATTTAATATTATTGCTAATTAATATTATATAAATATTATTAGCTGTTGAAAATAGAAACATTAAACACAAAAACTGATTCTTCAATCATTTATACAAAGGATAAAAAAAAAATTATTTTTTTTAATTAATTTTTCAAAAATGAATGATATATAATATATGTCAGATAAATATATATCATAATACTTATGTTAATAAAAAAATAAATGATACTTACATTAACACTTTTTACAAGAAACGCTACTTATACAAAAATTTATTAATCATTAATATTATATTACAAAATTATCAAAAATAATCTTTGGACTATATTTCATCATAAAATTTTTATCAATAAAAAGTATTAACGAAGCGTTATTTACAGTACACGTAGAAAAGATAAAAGTTATATATCAATATAAAACTACTTTTCTAAAAAAAAACAATTTGAATTGAAATTTGTAATATCTCAAGTCTATGAAAATTTGTCGAATGAAGAATTATTGAATCGTCTTTGAAAATTATTTATAAAATAATAAAAAGAGCTGTAATGAAACAGAATAGAATTTACTACACAAGTTTTTTTCAAATGGCAAAATAATGCTCAAAATATTGCATTTTATAGTTGTATTCATAACGGAATTCCACATTGATAAAATATTAAAATATTTTTTTTAACAAAAGCTAATAAAAAATAAATCTGAATAATTTGAACGTGTCATCTATAAAAAGCAATATATTCTAATAAAAGAAATGTACTTGATTGTATGAAAATGCACTTTTTAAATATTTATAAAATATCTTAGAGCAAAATTGTGTACTGTATTTATTTTAAGCTAATTAAAAAAAATGAAAATTTATATGCTGGAATAATATTTCAATTTTGGTAAAATAATATAATTATGTATGAACACGTATATATATATACACAAATACACATTTTTAATCATATAATAGCTTATTAAAATTTTATGAGTGTGAAGAGGGTAAGACAGTTTGATTCTGCAATTATCATTCTTGTTTGTGTAGCTTATTAGCTAACAGGAAAGAACGGAAAGAATAGAAGGAAAATGAATAAAATTACACATGGACCAATATAATCTCATTTGAGGGGAGTAAATCCGTTACACTCACGAAATTATGTGTAACATGACATACGCTTAATCCTTGTAAAGACTTGATCCCGATTTAGCTTTTTGTTTATACAACAAACGGCTATTTAGATTAAAATTTAGTAGATTTGAAATTTCTCGACTAAGAAAGATCTAAATAATATATTTTAAAACAAATAATTATCTAAAAATAATTTCTACAGTACGCGCGCGCGCGCGCTCGCACACACACACACACATCAACATAATACATAAAAGATTGGAAAATATTTTTCAATTTTTTAACTTTTTTTATATTTAAATGGTGTTTTTATTTTAAATTCTATTTAATTATAAATTTTATTTCATTTTTTTATCTCAAAACTTTAGTTACGCAAAATAATCTTCAAACTTTAAGATTGATAAAATTAATAGTAAATACAGATAGAATTGAATTAAATTGTCAATTTATAATTTCTGTAAATTATGAATGTTCCAATTAAATATTGAAAATAAGGTAATTTATTAAATAATTAACTCAATGAATTAACTTCTTAAATTAATTTATTTTAATAAACATAAGTCTTAATTTTTAATTATATTTTTTAATTACAAGGCTTAAAAAGAAAAATTAAGAAAATGGAAAAATTAAGTTACAAACATGTCATTAATAAATATTTAACCTATTATAGGAATCTATTTTATACACTAAGGGATCAAAAATCGATTCCGAATAAAAGTCAGAAATAGAGAGAGTGAGAGAGAGAATTATTTTGTATTACAAGGACATAAAGATATAATATATATAGTAAAGTAACAGTAAATTGCATTTTAGTAAACGTATACATGTCAACCTACAACGAATGTATTGAGACGGGGTCTTTTCTCAGGGTCGATGTATCATTTGCTGTTAGGTCGTTAGGCAGTTTCAATTAGTTTTCTAGCCCCCGCAGGTTGGCGGTTATACTCAACCGTCCTTCTACTAAGTTCTCCTTACAGCAAGTAATCGTGATACTCTTTTTTCTCTAGTAATTAGCGAAAAGCTCGCTGACGCGATATACTATAAGACTCTTTTCTTTTTCTCTGCTGTCTTTCATAGGTTAATTTTTCAAATATTTCTGTCAGTCATTTTATAATGTTTTTTGTAAAGAATAAGTGATAGAATAGTGTGATATTGGTGGATATACTTTAATATTTAATTACTATATATATCTTAATGACAATCTTTAAAAAGCTAAGACAATTAAACTATTTTTTTCTAATTTTTATATGATTTGATTTAAAAATTATAATGTATCGATTTAAAATAATTCAGTTGAAAAACAAATAAAATGTATATTAAAGAACTATATTCAACATGTCTACAGTACAATATTTTACCTTCAAATTTGTCGTTGGTTGGTTATATCGTTAAAATCAAACAAAATATTAATCCTATAAAACATGTGGAAATTCATAAAATTTATTCATCATTTATACAATTTCGTAAAATAAAAATAAATATTTATCATAAGAAAAGTATGAAAGGTTTATTTTAATTGAAATAAATACTAGTTCATCTCATATTTTAAACGATTTTTGAAAAATATTGCATTTATTTATACTATAAGAAATATATATATTAAATTATAAGTTTTATTGAAAATCAGTAATGTAATAACAAATTTTAATGTTGTGAAATCATTATTATGAATTACATAAAAAAAATATTTTCAATATATCATCATTCAAACGACAAAAATTATTTATTATATTTAAAACGTACAAATAATTTTGAATATATAAAATTAATATTTTGTTAAATACAAATATTTATAATTATTTGAATAGTGGTCAACGTATAAATTTTTTTAATAGTTACGAAATAACTTAATATAAGTTAAATTAATTTTAAATAAAGATTTTTAACAATAAAAAATTATTATATATAAATAACTTAATTATCGTGAAATTTGGTATATATGTCAAGGTATTAGAAAAATATTTCGAAATTTTTACTAAAAATTTAATTTGAAACATTTAAATATTTTTAAAAAATTAACTCGTTAAATTTAGTTTCATAATCATCTTTAATTTGATCCATTCTGTTTTAATATTTTATCATATTTAATACTAATCATCATATTTAATTTATACGTTATTGAATATATCTAATTTTTAAAGGTTGTACATAAAATTTCGACAAATTATTAATATTAAAAATCAATTTTTAATAAATTACGAATTACTTTAAATTTTGCATAAAATGTCTTTTGATTTTTAATTTTTTCAAAAAAACTGAATAATAAAATATGTATCAGTAATTTTCAATTTTGAAAACAGAGAAAATGATACGTAAACCATGAAAATCAACTAATACGTGATTTTTCACAATTTTAATATGAAAAAATTATTAAAATTATAAAACATATGTGCAAAAAAGTTTCAGAATTTTAATTGTTCAAAAATTTGTTTCTTATTTCTAATAAAAAATAATCTTGTAAATAATGTTACATTATATAACAATATTTATTCAGTTTAAATTTTTAACATAATAAAATATTAGTATAAAATTATAAGTATACAAATTGAATAATAGAGTAGATAAAACATAAAAATAAATTCTGTTTAAGAAAATTAGCTTCTTTATGTTGTTGAATAAATTTTAAAGCAGCAATAATAAAATAATTAATACATATAATTATATATTATAGCTATATTATATTATATTAGTTATATTATAGCTATAATAATAATAATAATAGAATAAAAAATTTTGTTACTTTTTAAAATTTTATGTAAATAAATAACGATCAAACTTTACAAAAGATAATTGTTTTATAAATATTTAATCTATACATTAGATTAAAATCATATCTAATGAAATTTTAAAAATTTCAAAATTTTGTTAATTTTAAAAACATTTATCGTAATAATAACTAAAAAAAAGTTTTTTGATAAATGACAAATGACTTTCATTTAAAGAATTTAGTATTTATTCTTATTAAACTTTCCTTGCTTTAATACATATTAAAATAAATTATTATAAATCATAATTATTATTAATAATATATTAATTTCAATATATTTTCGGAAATTTATAAATATAAAAGTACATTTTTAAACCGCTAAAATAAAATTAAATATCTAAAATTTTCAATTAATAATTTTTTTTATTACGAAGATATATAAATATTGTATATAAAATATTTGTCTATAAAAAGTAATAAATAATGAAAATTATTGCTTACCTAATGAATAGACGCCATGTATCAAGAAATCCTCTCTCAACTATGTAACAAGGTTTATCAGTTGTTAGAGATTCTAAAATTTTATGTCTACTTTTTTCATAATATAAATCACTAAGTTGGTCTTTTTGATGTTTTGCATTTACTTTATCAAATTCTTTAGTCTTCTTTGCTAATTCCAGATTTTCCTACAAAATAATATATAAATAACTCAACTGTAGCAAGTTTTACCATTTAATTTGACTATGCGACCCATTATTTATTAGACAAATTTTATTATGTGAATCTTTATAAAATAGTACATTTTTTCTGATAATTACAGTTTTCTATTTTGTACATAAAACGTTATATTCTTTTAAAATTTTTTTGTTGAAATTTAGGTAACTGTACAATATCAGCTTTTTTACAGTATGTGATTTATTTAAGATTTTCTTAATTTTAATTAATTAATTTTTTTTTTTAATTTATTTATTACTTCAAATTAATTTAAAAAATGTTAACAACTATTTTTTATTAGTAAAAGTAATAATTAATCACATTATAATTAAAAAATTTAATAATAAATACATCGAAAATTATTCATCTTATATCTTTTAAATCACTTGATGTAAACAATTCAAGAATTCATGTTTTTTTTTGCGTAGATGAAAAATAAAATGGAGTTAGTATACATTTTTTTTAATGGTACTTATTGAACATAATTTAAAATCAAGATCTCAATTGTCAAAAATATTCTTAACTAATTAATTAAAAGTAATTTATTCAAAATTATTAAATTTTAAATAAATTACTAATATTATAAAAATTTATTTCTTTACAAAAATAACTTTAATAAATAATATACCTCACAAACAGAACATGCGGATGCATTGGAAGGATATTCATAACAATTTGGAAAATACGTTTTTAATATCATCCAAGCTTCAAGAGGAATAATTTTTCTTTTTGAATCTGAAATACGAAGAGAATTATGTTCACATAATAAATCTTCATTAAAGTTCCAATTTTCATCTTCATCTGTTTCCTCTGATTGAATAGTATCCACATCACGGAGAAAATCTTTCATTGCTAAACTTTTCCAATAGCGTAAAGATTCTGTTCCAACAACGCAACCTTGGACAGTAGGTCTGAAAAAACAATAAAATTTTGTTTAAAAGAATAAAAATGATTGTTCTAATTTTTTGAATTAAAATATAATTATATAACAATAATAAAACTTAAAACTTACAATTGCTTAATATTTTTCAAAATTTCATTGACTTCTTTGTAATCCTTCTCTAAATTTTCTTTAAAACGTAATTTCTTACATTGTTTTTTTACACAGACAATGCATAAAGAATCCTGTGTTAATTTATTTTCTCCACCATATTTATTATATAATAAATTTGCAGCATATAGTGGTACACATTTTGCCTTACTAGCTTTTAAAGGATCTAGTTTATCATGTGGACACATTAGACTAGAACAATCTACAGGTTGTATAATTTTTGGAGAATCTCGATCCATTTTTCGCGTTCCTTTTAGCCAATTTGATAACCATTCAGTAGGTATCCATCTATATTCACTGTATATATTTGTAACTGAAATCATTTCATAAAAATCGATAACTAATTGTCTTTTTTCATTTTGTTCTTCTAATTCCTTTTGCTAAAAGAAAATTTATATTTCAATTATTAAAAATATATAAAAAAAAAATATTAATATTTTAAATTCATTACCTTTCCTTGTTGCTGAGCTAGTAAACTTAATTCATGTGCTTCATTATCACGGCGTACTAAATACCTCATTTTAGAACTCAAACCCCATTTTTCAAATTCAATCTATACAATAATAATTATATAAATAAATCTATTAATAAATTTTAATTTAAATAAAATAAATAAATTCTCGTATAAAACTAGTTAAAACAATGGATTTATGTTTTAAATTATAAAATCTAATGTCACTAATTATGATTAATTTTTTAATTTAAAAATATTTTGGACAAAATTATAGTTCATATACATACATTTTCATAAGCGTCTCGTGCACCACAACTCATTGTCATGAAGTTTAATTTTTCTTTACAATGTTTCATATTTTCTATTTTGTGTTTATCATCAAAATTTATTTCACCATTAAGAATTTCAAATTTATGCATATCAATTGATCCATTATTAGAGTTCTCTTTATTAGAGCAATAATTCTCAGTTTGATTATCCATGTCAAACTTAGATTTTTTTTCAAGAACACATTCTACTTCAGTACAATTTTCTTTAAACAATCTTTTTCCTTTCATTGGAATATTAAGAGAATCTCGTATTAACGTAACAGATGGATTTTGTAAATCAACAATATGATTGAGTGCAGAATGATTAACTTTTTTTACAAGCGTTTTTTTTGTATCTACATGTCGAATCGTTCTTTTATATACTAACATATAAGCTGTATTGGATGAAAAAAATCCTTTTGGTATGCGACCTCTTTTACCACCTTTCCCATTTTCTAAAATCATATAATTTTGCATACATAAAATAAAATTTTTATATTTAAATACTTTTTATAACTGACAAGAAAATTCTTATTTCACCTTGAATAGTATCATCTTCTATTCTATTACTTTGCATTTTTTCTACTTTATCATCACTGAATTCAAACCATTCTCCATTAGAATTACGAATATTAGCACTAAAATGACCTGAATGGGCTGATCCACCTTTATGATTTAATGCTGCTACTAATGTAAACATATGAGTTCGTGGAGAGCAGCTTAAATATTCAGACATATCTAATTCTTCTGGAAACTGTATGGAAGTAGATAGCTTCTTTTTACGACCAGAAATCCTATATTTTATAGTTTTTTTTTTTATTAAAATCAAACATGTATTTATATTATTATTTTACAAAGATAATACCTTTGAAAAACAAATCTTAGCAATTGAATATTTAAAGTATCAGGTAATGAATCTAATCGTATAAATCTAGTTGCATCCTGTTTATTATTACATGTGGTACAATGATACTGATTTGTACCTGTTAACTGCTCTTCTATTAAATATTTATCAATAGCTTCACTTAATGTTGGTGCTAATTGTAGATCCAATTCATAAAATGTTGTTGATGTTTTATGTTCAGTTCCACAAGTTTTACAACTGTATAAAAACAGTTTTTATAATTAACAACTAAGTTAAAAATTAGTTGAAATTTGATTTATTTTTTTTGTTGAAAATTAAGTTTATTTTAAAAGTAACATACCAATTAATGTAGCTATATTGTCCTTGAGTTAACTTTTGTAACATATTCGTTAATTCAGCATTTTGTTGAAATTTACCTTCTATATGACATAATAAAAGTTTGGAAAATTCTTGCGCATCTTGTTGAGTTGTCAAATCTAAACCTAAAGCAGATGCTAAATTAATTGGATCAAGATATTTATGATTCCCGAATTGCATCATTGCAAAAATGTACTGTAATTGTCCAACTGCAGTTCCTGGAGAATAAGGTTGAAGTTCTTTATCAGCATATATCATTTTTTGCTTTTCATCTGGATCATCCTCAATATTCCATTTAAATATTATTTTTCTGAAAGATTAATTACTTTATAACTTATAAAAATTATAAATTAAATTAAATAAAAATTTACCTCATATCTTCGTTGTGAAACCATACTTGAATTAAACTATTAACATAACATGTTGCACCAAGATTCATTAAACCAACATATTCCGAGGGATCTCTTAATTCTCTTAACGAACTTTCAAGTGTTACAACTTTTACTGGTTGCGATTTAATATAAAATTCTTCTCCTAATCCAGTTAAACATCGTGGATTACTTGTACAATTTTTTCTGTAATAAAGACACTTTTATTTTTTTATATTACAATATATTAATTTCACAAAACAGTTTAATGATAAAATAAAATACAGTAATGTTATGGTTATAAATAGAAATATGACTAACTTGCAGTTTTTACATTTTTTAACAATTGGACCTATTCGATAGGCGTATTCAAGATGACTTCTTATAATTTCATCTGGAGTTGTATTTAATGTCCAAGCCCAAGCTTGTTTTTCTAAATCTGCTTTCTTATCATAAGGCATTTTGAACTAAAAATACCGTATATAAATATAAATACAATAATTTTATTTCGAAAATATTTAAAATATATCTAATTTAATTTGTTATATTGTTTATTTTTTTAAATAAATCAATACCATTGAATAACATTTACATACAATTAGCTAGTGATATAAATATAATAAAAAAATCACCTTGTTTTCTATTTCTTTTGTAATTAAAAATAAAAACTTAAATATTAAAATTACATCTTTTTTGCAAATACACTTTTTACAAACGTATTAAAATCAATTTTCCAGAGACAAGCACATTAAGAATGGATAAATTGTGAAAAGCAATCAAGTAATGTTTAAACTTAATTAATTTACTAAGTCGTTTCTAGAAATCACCAACAATTGTAATGTAGCAACAATTACGTGCCCAAAAGAAATTTTTATATTTTGATAAATAAGAATAGAAAGTGATCTGAATGACACCAAAATGAATACAGAATTGCATATGCGTACTTTTTGGAACGAGATGGATGAATATTCAAGAAAAGCGGGAGTCATAAAAAGTAGCGTACTCACAAAGAACAATGTAATTTACCGCAATAACGTTAAAATTAGAAAAATGACGATTGGCTGAAATTATGTCCACGAAAAACAAATATTTTATACTAATGTTAAACTGATTGTTTTTACTTTATTCTGTTTACATATATTAATAATAATATATAAAAAGTGAGTTAAAAAATACGAAATGTAATATATATTTAGTAACTTTGCAATAAATTATCTTATTCCACAGGATTCATTAATGTTATTATTTCAATATCAGTCAATTTCAATTGCTTATACATTATTTAGTTTTATACTGCACAATGTATCATACGCGTAAGTCATATATTTATGACAAGGTAGGTAGTACATTGACAAATGTCAAGTAGACCAAAAATCAGATGAATGCTTTATTTATTTAAATATTTAAATATATTAAAATAATTTTAATTTATAAAATTTTATTAGAAAATTAAATGTTATAAAATAGGGTTTTAATTTCTTCTACATTTGTAGTTTATTTAGTTGAAAATAAAAAAATTAATAAATAAATCATAAATAAAGAATACAAATGTAAGGTAAATTTAGAAAGTTAAAAATATATTAATTTCTTATTATATAAATTAATTATTATATATCTATCAAAAGAAAGAATATATCGGTTAAAACGGTTTCAAGAATCTACATAATAATACTAATTCGTTTTAAAACTTGTCCGCAAAGCGTAACAGGTATAAAAAGCAGTGGTTGTCATCTATTTCTATAAATTTAATCTAAAAATATCCGAGTGCGCGTCACCATTGATTCTTTTTAGCTTCATATTTTCTCTAAGTCCACTTTTAGATCTACTGAAACAATCCTCTTTAACTTCATATGGTTTGCATATCGCAGCACATAAATTTAATTTTAATAAAGAAAATTTAAGGATTTAATAGATGTTGCATGTATAAAAAGATTTTTAAAAAACTAGTACTAAGTTAATCTTAAAACAATTTATTGCAGTTTAATTTTTCGAAAAATTATAAATATAGCAGATTATTAACTAAAAAAGTAGATTCTTGCAAGTTTTATGAAGCTACTTTTCTCTTTGAATCGAACCAAAACGAATTTTTCAAAAACAAAAATATATCTTGTCGATATGGTCTCCGATTTAATATTTAATATTTTGTATTTAGTCTATTAATTTATGCCTCTAATAAACTTTCCTTGGATATTTATCGCTTTCTTTATCTAAAAACCCTCTATCTTTTAATTTGTTAAGTTCTATCAGATATTTTTCCATTGAAAAAATATTAATTTTATAATTTTTCTTTGGCTACGTCAACTTTAACAATTAGAGAAAGCCCCAAATAAGTATATTCAATAATTTTTATGAATAAAAATTTCATGAACATAAAGTTAACATTTTTTATCATTTATTTATTTATAATGACATTAAAGATCCCGCTGCATTTAATCTCTAAAAGCTTAAATATAATTTCTTTCTATGACTTTTCAAACCTTATATTTAGACTGGCACGTATTGATGTATTGTTATTGCTTCTAATAGTAATTCTTACATCATGCATGTACAACTTTTTCTTTTCTTGGAAGATACTTAAGTTTGTGTGTATATTGATCGCTATCTAATTGCGTGAATAAATTTAAATCGCTATCTAATACGTAAAAATTATCGTTAGAATTAAGTAAAATACATAACCGAGAATTAGTAGATTTATTTACTTAGGTTTTTATTTTTATTTATCTAGGTATTAAATAATTTGTAAAACAAAGCTCATACCGATAACTGACACTTATTGATCCAAAATTTGTAAAATGTTACTGTCTTCGACAACGCAAATTGAAATTCGAGACTTAGTAAATAAAATGTCTCTATTAGTTTTTTGTATTATTTATTTTAACTTTGACATTTTTGAATGATTTCATCAGACAGAAATTAGAGAATGAGAGAGAGAGAGAGAGAGAAAGAAATGTAGAGAGGGTGAAAAGTAGGGGATGAGGGAATACCTTACGGCCTAGCACATGGGCCCACATGCGCTTGAATGTTCTATGAGCAGATATTTTCCTACATTTTAAATATACCGAATGATATATTTTCTACTGTTTAAAAATAAAATATTTTATATTTCCGTACTGTAAGCGCTGGAAAATATGTGCTTATTTCTTGATTATAGTTAATTATGGGCCCAAATTATTCCTTTTTCTACGCACGGCCTGGATCACTTATCTGTGACTCTTCTCGAGCTCGATATTCTGGCCCAATTTCATTGGTTTTATATGTACGATGTCACATTTTAAAATATATAAAAATATTTTCCAAATAATATTACTTTCAATAAAAGTAGAAAGTAGAATAAAATCGTCTTCTTTCGACCTTTACTTATATAAGCCCATTTTTTGTTCTCCTTCCAGTGCTATTTTCTTATTTTCTGTATTTTTTTATCCACTATATGCATCTTTAATTTATTCAATAGCCGCATTTATGATTATCAACGCATATTTCTATTTACATCATATAATTATTTAATAATTTACATTAATATTTTCACCCAGTTGCATTTTATTTTAATTTATATTATATTTTCTCACTATGTATAATCGTAATACAATTACTTTATACAGTTAATATTTTATTGGTGTTTTGAATTCCGCTATGCAGGATTGACGCGTTCGATTGAGTAGAAAGAAAGAGAGAAAACATCAGATAGCACGAAGAAAAAAAAACGAACAATATCGTAGTGGAAGTGAATGAGAAAAGAAGAGGTAGATAGAGGACAATGAATAAGCAAAAGTTTCAGATTTTAGTGCGTACGGTCATTCTCAATGTTCCAAAAATTTACGCATTGAACAGATATTTCTTTGAAGTTTAAAGTATTACTTTATATTTTTAATATTTTAAAATATCTACTTTTTTCGCAGTTTGAGATCCGGCACGGTTAATCCCCTTATTATTATTATGCAATCTGAGTTGATGACCTGGATTCTTTTTTCATTTTTTGCGTTATATCGCTTACATTTGTCATCCAAGGTTCCTTCGCATACACTTAAATTATTATACCTAATAGTTTGCCTGAAGTTTCTTGACTATTTACAGCATTTTTAAGTTTTTCAAATTGTTATAGAGCCTTGTAGATTTATTAAATTGTTAAATTATTTTATGTTTATGGATACCAATAAAACTTTAAGAGGATTGGTACCATCTACCTACTAATTCAATCATGGTAGAAAGTATTCAGATTTCTTATTTCGATGTAATAAAACATATTTTTCGATAATACGCCATAAAAATTGAATTATAAGATGTTTTATTAATTTTCCTGGTTGATGTATCTACATAGAGACATTTGATGAAGTACGAAACTTCTACAAAGATAGCCCTATAACCAGGATTTTTATTCACATTAGCATGCATTCATTCCAGTTTAATGTAATTATTAATTTTTTTAAATCTTGAAACAAAAAAATAATTTTATATTAAAATAGGGTATTAGTGATAATAAGTCTTTCTACTATGTACGAGGAACTTTCTTGGAAAGAATATGGCTTTAAATGGATATTTTTAATTATTCTCTTATTACTATAGTAAAATCACACATATTTTAATTTTCATAATTTACATAAATAACTTTTATATTCTTAGTTCATTCACTATATATAAAAATGGTAAATTTGTATAATTTTTTTTAATTTTCCTTGGTATAAAATTTTAAATAAACCTTATAGCGTATAACGATGAGCGTCAAATAATAAACATAAGCAGATCAGCCAGTCGCCGAATCAACCTTGCTCCTGTCCCTCGGTCGCATTGTGCGGGCGGGTCAAATGCCAGCTCAAAAACGCGCGGATTTCCATCTGGGACTGTACCGCGTACATCCTCCCCTCATGCGTGAATCTACACGCACTAATTTCTTCTCGTCTTGACCTTAACCACCCTTACTTGGTAGTCTCTCTCTGGCTCCCTTTGTAAAGGTCTTGGTTTCGACCTCTTTCCACCAGGTGTTGCGTGGGACCTGATAGTCGATTATCAAGACTAAATCCTTCGCGCGCAGCGGTTCGTCCACAGGTTCTTCTTTGAACCGCGGTATAAGGTTGGGCAGATACCTGCGGATCATCGCCGCCAAAAGACGTCAGAGAATCCTTGGCTTATCTGCCATTTACAGCGTAGGCAGATGTTTTTTTGCTCGTAATCGTCAAGCTTCAGGTTGTCTGATGAGCCCCAATTAGGAAGTGATTCTAGGTCAACGCTTCTTGATCGCGTAGGTCTATAAACATGTGGGTCAATGGTCGCGAGTTCACCCTATGCTTCATTTCTAATAGTGTGGTGTATAGAACTTTTTTTAATACCATTTGGTCGCGCAAAATGACTCTCAAGGCCATTTTACGGTGCGTGTAAGGCATTCCTACGGTCTCTCTATATGTAGCGCATGCATGGGGTTGAAGTGCTACTCAAACTCTTGGTCCCATGATAAAACTCCGAGTCTTTTCACTATCTATAATCCGCGATCACTCGTCTTATCTCTTTTTCGGCCATGACGAAGTTTGTGTCGTTGTCACTATATATTTTTATTGGATGATCTCGTCACGTGGCCATTCGTTGTAAGGCCATGATAGGCACGTCAGCTTTTAGGGTACACGGTACTTCTAGATGAACCGCACGAGTCGTTACGGGAACATGAACAACGCCTCTATTATTTTTCACGGCGTCTATATATCTTCATCACAATGGGTCCGAAATAATCCACCCCACAGTGGTTAAACGAAAGTTCGTGCCAAGCTACCCGACCAAACAGTAATGCGCCCACCGGTGGTTCATTTGGTCGATCCCGAGGTAGACAGACGGCAGTCAAGGCATCTGCTAGACAGTGATTTTAATACGCGGCACAAACCGAACACATAGTATTCTTATCTGATATCATTTAAAATGATTTCGGTGTTGGTGGCAATTTAATTAAATCCTCTCTGTTCCCATTTACTATTTTATCCTTAGATTTCTTTACTCTCTTTACCTTTTCGTGAACCCCATATTCTAGTATTAAAATATTCCTCCAAAATTAAGTTATTTTTTATTTATTTCTTACATGGATTATATTTTATCTAATATTATTTATTTGTTATCATATATGTCTTTATAAATTCTATCATGTCTGTATTCATTTCTTTTATTTCTATTTTTTTATTCCTTCTGTGCTCTTTACCCTACTTATTAATATATAGTATTAATTTAACTTTTTTCTATCCTTCTTAACTTCATTTGTTTAATTCATTCTTCACCAATCCTAATGTGTTACTACTAAATTAAATTTTCTCAAATTCAACAAATTTGAAAATATCATTTTTATTTCTTTCTTTCTTTAAATTTTTTGTTCATTTTGATACTTTAGCCATCTTTTACCTACTACCCTCTTAATTATTTCCCATACCTTTCCATTACTCTTCTCTATTACACTCATCTACTCTTTGTTATCTGCTCGTTTAGCTACCTTAATAATTTTTTTTCTAATTTCCCAGGTGAGAATGTTTAATACCTTACTATCTTACCTCTTACTTAATATTTGACTAATGTCTTCATTTTGATTAATTTTTAGCTTTTTCAATAATTTTTATCTTTACTTGTAAATCGATTGAAGGACGTTTCACTAGTCTATCTGTCGCATTTATCACTCTATTTATTCTACTACAGTACCTTATCACATTTTTAATTCTTATTTAGATTTGTTCTTCCTTTTATATTCACTTAAAATTTTTTACGGTAACTAATTTTATAAACTTTTCTTTAGTCTATCTTTCTCATATACTTTTTCATGCTCCTAAATCTATTATTTTATGTTTTCTTATTTATTTATATATTATATTATATTATATATTATATTTATTCCGTTTTCTTACTTAGTCCGACCTTTCTTTCTGCTGTAATACTTTAATACTTCCACACTTTCTATGCAACCTTTTTTCTTTGAAGTCATGATGATGATTATTATTATACAAACAAAGAAATAAATTATTGAAAAAATACGTATTTGGTTTTGTATTTTGTGAAAGTAGAAATAGTAGTAGAGTATCGTGGTAGAAGAAGAAAAGAGTATAGAGTATGTTAGAGAGATCAAGAGAGAGTCCTGTTTACTGTTGGTTCCTTTTTATATAATTTGATAGTTCGGATGTCTCATAAAATTGCTTATTTAATATTCTATATAAAAATTCAAATGCTGTCTTGCTATTTGAGAAAGAGCAGAGTGTGTATGATGGTAAGTACGTTACAAAAGTTATAATTTGTTTAAAAAACTTTTTTAACAAATTTTTTCTGCACTGTAACAACAGAATTTTACAATTTCAACAACTTGTTACCAACATAGAGAATATTTATATAATACATATATATTTTGGTAGATTGATTGATTGATTGAACAATATATTACATTGTTATGATACTTTACAGAGTCGCTTTGTATATATGAACACATATATTTAATTTAATGTCGTCTTACATATCAAGCATATAAATGTTAAATTTTTTAAATTATAGTTTTATTCTTTAACTTAAAGTTTGTGTCTGAATATACATTTTACATTTATATAATTATATAATATTTTTCGTGTATAAATTGTGTTACGCAGTTTTATTCTTCAGCAGCTGTTTATAAATTTTGTACCAGTATCTATTAAGGTTATACCTTATATTTTTACAGTGTTTTACAACTTTTCTATCTTCCTTCTCGAATATTGACACAGCAATACTACTTGTTCACTCTTCCAGGAAACCTTTTTCATATATATTTGTTCCCACTAATTTTGCCATGCTTATGGTTAACTCTACACTTCCATTTCCCATATTTTATTTGTAATTTCATTTTTCCCAGAAGATTTTTTTCATTTCATTTTTTTTTTTATGTTTACTATCTCTTTCTTCTTTACTTTTTCATCCAGTTACGCATCTGCATTCAAACACATTTCCTCATTTTCCCATCTTTTATGTTCTTTAAGTTGTAAATATCCTTAAAATGGTTTAACTATTCATCTTTCTTTACATTTTCATCTATTTTTTCTCTCTTTTTCTTCTTTTGCTTATTAATTTCCAGAATATTTTTGGAACTTATCTATTCTCGCCTCCGATATTTTATTGTCCTTTTCTTTTTTCTTCTTATACTTTATTAGCTATTTATATACTTTTTCTTGGGAAAATATATATTTTATTCTTTTCTCTATTATTTACCTTTCAAATTTTATAAAGTTCGATTACTTTTTTTTTGAGCTTACAACATTTCTCACCCAATCACGTTTCACTTTTCTTATTTATTTTGTCATTTTCTTTACTAATAATTAAACTTTTATCTTCTGTTTAAAATCCATTCATGTTTAATTTTTATTTTCGATTAACTTCTTTTGATACTCCTCTATTGTCTCTTCGATCCATATGCTTCTACCTATTTTTGCTTCTTTTTCTTCTTTTTTTGTAACTTTTTGTATTAACTCAATCTTTAAAAACTGGCGATCCAACTTTATACTATATAAAATAATTGAAAATTTAAAAAAATTTTTTAACTTTTAATTTTCTTGATTCTATTCTACATTAACCATATAATAATCTATTATTGAAAGACCCGTTTTACAGTTGAACGTAAATCCGCTTTTCTCTCCTCCTCATTTTCCATTTAAAATATATTCAATAATTTAATAATATTCAATAATCTCATTCGATAATTGTTTTTCTTTTTTTGTATATAGTTTTATATCTGAATATTCTTCCTTCCTTTAAATATATCTTAGTTAATAAATAACTAAACAGTACTTGACATTGATATTTTGCTATTGTATTTATTATATTTTAAATTTTGTTTGTATTCTATAAGATGAATTACAGTACAGCGAAAAGACGTCAATTAAGAAACTTTTTTAACTGAACTCTAAAGAGGGAAATATAAATGTCCTAATAATATCGTAATATTATAAACTTTTTTTAAATTATGTTTCGGCTGATGTATCAACGCATTTGAAATAAATAATATAAATGAAGGGTTCTACTAGTGCGTATTTATAAGCGTCCTCTCTCTCCTCTCTCTCTCTCTCTCTCTCTCTCTTTGTATATCAATCTATTTATATTTTTCACTCCTTGTTCTACATCTGTTTAGTTAATTTTTTCAGAAGCCATAGCTTTATATCACGATTGCTATTTTACCAATAGAAAAATTAAGTGCAAGTATGATCACATTGATCCGTCAGTTAAAACACGTTCATTTAAAAATTCCTCCAATATATTATTTTTAAGCTTCAATATTTGAGTGACGATTAACCACATATTAATCACGTGATGCATATTTGAATTGCAATATAAGTCAGCTTTTGCGAGTGTTAAGATTCAGGCACAGCTACGGAAATAAATAGTGAACGTTAAAGCTACAACACGGGAGTGCACACTAGAATTTTTTGTATATACGCTAGTAACATTTTAACATTTTTTGAAAGACGAATTATTTAATAGAGACATCTATGCAAAGTTTTATTTTATACATTGCATAATAATCTACAGTTTTTTTTATAAAGCATAAAGCATAACCTAAAAGTTATTTTTTTATAAGCATTTAAAAAGTTTATAGCTTTTTATCTGTTTTTAAAATATTTTGACAACAAATATTAATAATTGTTTGTTTTCGTAACTTTATAATATGAGCTTTATAAATAAGCATTTGGTGACTATTTATTTTTAATATTGTTTTAGTTGCGTGTAATGCTTAAAATGTAATGTAATGTAATTGCTTGAAAAAAGGTGAAAGTATTTATAATTATTTTAATTTTATTGAATTTAATAAATATTTTTGCCGTCATATATTATGACATGCCACAAGATAAAATAAGTATGTTTTTCTTTTATTTTACATGTTTTAAACTTTGTTAATTAATATTTATACATAACCTTAAATTGGTAATTTTTTATATTTTTTATTTTAAATAAATTTTTTTTAATATTCACGAGATATTAAATTTATGAAACCATTTGGAAGTTTTAGATAATATATTTGGATAAGTTAACAGCTGTGTAAATACATTTATCCTGGTAGTAATTTTTTTTTATTTTTATAATTCAAAAAAAAAATATTATAGTCATAACTTTTATAATATTATCGAGATTTCTTATAGTTTATTATTTTATTCAAATTGAATGACCATAAAATGTTCACAATATGGGTGTTGAAAAATTTTGAATTCAAAGTTTCTAATGTAAGGTTATGAGAAGTTTCGTATTTTTACATTTAATATAAAAATAATGCAAAAAATGAAATTTTTTATGGATTAAAATAGTATATATATATTAATATTTATGATTAGTATGTAAGTTTATAAGTAGTTTTCAAATAAAATATTCGTAAATCTTTGTATTTTAACAACAAATTAGTTTTTTATATTCACAGTAAAATATAAATTTTAAATTTGTACATGATTTAACTATTAATAACATAAAATTTATTAATTAATTAAATATTTAAAAATATATATTTTAGAAGTAAGAGATAGAACTGTAATAAATAACTAAGTTAAACAACAAAATAAATTATTTAATTTAAATATTCATTTTTATATTAATTTTGCTTATTACAGTTGGTATACATATTTTATTGGAATTTTTAGAAGTTGCTTTTCACAGTATTTTATATTATCGGAAATTATATCCTAAACAAATTTTTATAAAGAAAAAACTTTATGGATTATATATTCATATATCTCAACATCCCAAATTAAACGATTATATAAAAAATACTTTAATATGTGTACAACAATTAATTCAAAAAGATGAGAATAACTTAAAATCAATAAACTTATTATATTTAAATGAATATAATATACCAGTAGAAAAGTTTATGTTTCATATCGATGTATTACAAGCTAATATAACAAAGTAAGTTTGTTATAAAAAATATAAATTATAAATTTTATGAAATTTCTTTTTTATTTCAGAACTGATCCATATTTTATGAAAATAGAAGGTGTATTAAGAACTTTATGTTTAAATTTAGCAATATTAGAAATTTATTTAAAACCACTTCCAATAAATTCTTCATTTATTATAAATATTGTTACAAATCGTGCAGCATATGTATCTTTCACAGGAAATTCAAAATTTAATAACTTTCTTTGGATTATTGATGATAATCTAAAAGAAGAGCAAAATGGTTTATTACTGCCTATAAATGGTTTTGAAATAAATTATTTAGTATTACAATTATACGTTATTGAAGATAAATCTAAAATAGTTAATCAGTGAAATTTATGCATTATAATTTATTATTTGTTTAATTTTTATAAGGTGTTGATTTTAATTATATGAAAATTTTTGCATTTATATATATTTATTTTATATTAATAAGAACTTCATTAATTTTCAAATTTAAAAGTAAATTTTTGTAAATAATTAAGAGATTAATAAATATACAACTTAAATTACAAAATTAAATTTATAAATATAAATTGATATTTAGTCATTAAAAAATAATTTCCAAACCAAAAGTAATGGCAGATATAAAAAAAAAAGCTGTAGAGACAGAAGTGTTACCTAATCAGTTTATAATTAGGTTAATCATTATTAAACTAAGTTTAATAATTATATGAATTACTCATTACACATGATTACGAGTTATTTTTTTTTTTTAGTGAAAACTTAATAAAACTCACAGACATTTCAGTAAAGTTGACAAATGGATTTTTAGCAATTTACCAAGAGCCTTTAGAATATGTGAAAAAAGAAATTACAGATTTAAAATAAGATATATATATATATATATATATATATATATGATTTATAATAAATTATTAATTATGAATATTTAAATTAAACAGTATATTTTTATGTTTAGATCTAAGCAGGAATTATGTATTACTCAAATTCAATTTGAAAATAAAAAATTATGTGATGTTCACGATGACATAGAACTAAAAAATATGGTTAGTTTAATTACTTTATATTTATTTTATTGAATTTTATTCATTTTATAATTAAATTTGTTTGTTGTATTAGTTTGCAGCTATAGAAATTTATCAAAAAAAGTTATTAAATCTCAAAAAGGAAATATTGATAATTCATAAAAGGACATTCAAACTTAAAGTAATCGATTTTATTTGCAATATATTCTGCCATATACTCTCTTTCATTCTTAATTTAATAAATAAAATTCTAACAGAAAAGAGCATTACGATTTCAACAAATTAAAATAAAAGAAACTGAACAAAAGTAACATGGCAAGGAGGTATGAATACAAGACTAGTAAATCCTTGAACAGAATATTTTAAAAATAAAAATAATTATTTTTTTATTACTCATATCATCTTTCAAATGATATTAAAAATGTAATAGAAACATTTATTGCAGCTTAAATACAGTGGTATGAATTGTATCAGTTACTTAAAAATTTTTAAGAGTTATATTGTACAATTTTATAATATTGAACACATTATTCATTATAAGTATAATTGCATATGCTTAAGTCCATACTATTTTCCATTTATCCTTAACAGAACATTTTTTTTCAGTGGCACATAATTTATTGAATGTTGTATTAGTAGGAAAACCAAGGATTTCTCTATCCTCTTGGATACGAAATGAAAAAGTTGATTCATGTGTGCCTATAAAATATCTAAAAAAATGTTTACCAATTGTTTCTATTTTTTATATAAAAAAATTATATATAATTTAATACCTAGCATGTGAACATATTATTTGATCAATAATAGCAATACCTCCATCTTTGAATTTTTTCTTAACATATTGTGTTGGAATAAAACGAAATACATTATAGTTATTTAATTTTTCCTTGAGTTGATTAAATTCTAAAATTAAAAATTTCAAAATTACTATTGATTATATTTGTACAATATAATATTTATAAAATTAGGACCTTCCTCGTGTGTATCAGTTGCTATAAACAGAAGTTTTAATTTTAATAATTTTAAAATTCTTTTAATTTGAGAAACAGCATTTTCTATAGTTGGTGATGATGATGTATGTCCGATAAGAAAATCTTGCCTTCTGAAATGAACAGCTAAATAAGGACCACCCAATGCATTTCTTCTTTTCTATTTAAATTTTATAATGAATGAATATCCAAATTATGTATAAAATAATTAATGTATGAAAGAGGTTGGAAAATGAAGAAATATTTAGCACTTGTTTAAAATATGTATGAAAATTAATTTATAAAACTCTTGAATTAAATAACAAAATTATAAAATATTAAAGAAATTTAAGAATAAATTTTACGATTAATTAATAATAATTAATATTTGTTATTTTAAATTTAACTAAATATAAGAAATTTTTTCCGTTATAAAATATTTTTTAACATAAAATACCTTTTCTAATCTCCAATCTTTAGGTTTTTCTGTTCTATCGTCCAAATCATTAGAATTTAAATATATTGATCTAAATTTATTAGCAATTTCATATAATTCTAAATTATAGCGCATACTTCTTCTTACTTTCCAATATTCTACAGATCCATATTTATAATGCAATGGAATTTCCATATGATCAAACATAATACTTCTGAACAATGAAAAATTAAACAAGTAACAATTTTGATATTAGTATGAAAGAAGATAATGAAATTATAATTTTAACGATTAATTAATTATTTACCTGTATAAAGATGGTTGGAGGTTATTTTTCAAATCAAATATTGTTCCATGAAAAATAATACATTTAACTTCTCGCGCAGTTATATTTGTATAACCCCAAAAAAAACCATTATATAGTCCAAGATTATTTTTTTTGTAAGGAATATTATCTTTTGAACAACCAGTAACAATATTTTTATCTTCAAAATTACCAGTTTTAATCATTTCTTCATCATTTTTTATAAAATTTATACTATCAATAATAGTTTCTTTATTTTCTGAATGATATTCTATAATATTTTTTAAATACATAATAAAAATATATCTTTCACAATAAAAATTTTTATATTACATTATATATTCTTTTATATATTACTTTTTATTTATTTCATAATTATTGAATTTATTTCGTACCTTTTAAAAATTCAAATAATTCCATTACAGGTATATATTTTTTTAAACTTTCTAAATTGAAAAATGTTTGCCATGGTATTTGTTTTTGTGGCCCTATGTCCGTACTGTGCCAATGATATAAATTTCCTAAAACATTTAATATTAAAAATTATTTTATATAAATTTTATTGGTACAACGAATTGAAATTATGAAAATAAACAAATTTACCCCATGGAGGTAAAACTAAATTCCACTGGAATTGTTTATCATTATGTGATAATTGCTTTACAAAAGTTGCAACTCTTATATACACGTCCCTTCGCAGATTAAAACCCTCAGGTGGATTAACGTCATAAAGAATATATCTATATTTAAAATAAAATTTAATTATTATTAGCATTAAAGAAATGTTTAAAACTAACCGTTTTCTAGAAAGATATGATTGATGCTTTTCACATTTATCATCATATTCTTCATTCATTAAAATATTTTCACAATATATTTTTGAATTATCAGCTTTTGATTTTAATATAAAAATAAATATAATACTATTATAAATTATGAATTTAACGAACATGTTTTTAAATTTTTGAATACATGAAGTATTGGTTGTACAGATAAACTAATTTCCTAAAATCATTTTTTATTAAATTTTAAAGTTTTAATAAAAATATATTAGTAGATATAATAAATATACTACTGTATAGGATGTGTTGAAATTAGGAATTTCCACTAAAAAAATTTAAAATCAACATACAATTTCAAACGTATTTATTTACAGGCAAATGTGTGTAAAAATAAACTGTACTTGAAAGTGAAGTGGCAGTAGTGAAATTCTCTTAAAAAGTTTTAAATGCCTTGCGTAAACTTCATGATAAAGTTTTTGATGCGCAAGCGTAAAACTCAGTGCGCAATACCATCAGACAGCCTTCGTGTTCATCGCCGACAAACAAGGCTGTGACACTGACGTAAAACTCGCTATTGTTCTTGCATCAAAACTCGCTCGCGCATAAATACGTGAGCATTGCATATCACGCCAAGCTTTAAAAGAGCACGTTTTAACTCGTGAAATATCACTTATCTGTTATCTGCGTCGCATTATTTGATTTATAGATATTGGTAGTTTTACGTGTATGAGGTCTTTCACTTTCGTTTTTTTCTAGAATACTAATTCTCTGTGTCAATTGACCTTTACTGGTATAGTATATGGTTGGCAATGTTTCAATGTACTCTTGTAATCACACCGAATTAATCTTGATATAAATATTCAGTATTCGTAAAGTAAAAGGCTTACTAACTCATTTAGGTCAAACGACTCAAAATAAAAAAATCTATTACGTGGTATTTTTAAAACAAGAAGCTGATTATTTTATCCTAGTATGTAAGAGAGAGGATTTCTTCAAATGGCTTGAAGGAAGTATAAGCTTTCTTTTATATTTCAGTGTATCCGACAATAGATGTCATGTAAATATATTAATTTGTAGCTGACTGCTAAACACCATACTTACCAAAATGTTTTCTATTAAAAAAAAATTTTAAGTCTCTGAAAATGTGGCATTCAACGAACAGCCGTGCGATTAAATCTATATTACATCATTACTTTTCAGCTAAAGCACTAATGCATAAAAGAAAATGTAACATTTTGTATGTTCTTTCTTCAAAAAATATCCCTCTTTCTCATTCCTATGCACTATTATATTATTATTAATAGTAGTTAATTTTTTCAAGTATTCTTTTGAGTGTTTTCAGTTAGCCCTATATCAACTGACTATCCTCTTTCTTACTGTATTTCATGAATTATTAACAAGATCAGGTATAATAACTGTGAATATATCTGTATTCTATAATCCCAATCAACTGTGTATTGTAGGTCAGTAGAAGTAGTTGGGAATTATTTTAAGATGTTGTTCATTTATTTCTCGCTCTTGAGTGAAAGAAAAGTGTAGTTTGTGCGATAAACTAAATACTGTAATGCACATAGCTGTGAGTGTGACCATAGTTATCCATAAGTAACATGCGCTTATTCAATAATTGCCTTAATACATCATAATTTGGTATCAGAAACAGATATTGTTTTAAGTTTACTACAGTATTCTTTAAACTTTCTTTCTCTCTTCTACTTACAAAAAAATCATCTATAGTAAAATTCATGATTTTTGAATTCAGTACAATTTATTATACAAATAATGAGCATACTTTTAATAAGAAAATGCTAGATATATAAGTAAAAAAAGGAACTTTGTACTTTATTAATTTTTTTTTTTAATATTTGATCATTTTGGCGTCAACTTGGCGTTGTATAGTAAAATACTTTAATTATTAACGAAACTAACACAAACGTATTAGCAACGATAATAACTATTTCTAATGATAGTATTTAATGAATTTAAAAGTTTATAACAAAAAACACCTTTGATGAAATATTTTGTATTGTTTAGCTTTGATTTTTTATTTATAATTTTTTATTTTTCTCCTACCTATCTAGTTCTACAACCCACCATTTACATTTACCTTTAATTGTTTGTATTTTATTCACTTTTGTTTTTACACCAATTTTCTTATCTAAACACTTACTAACTCCCTCTTCAATGAGTTTTACTTCTGGTTCTAACCCCACTATCGTGATCTTTTTTTTTTTTTACTTTCCCTTTCTTTCACTATCCAATCCAATTGCTCCTTTGTTTTATCATCGTGATTTCTTTCTGCACTTTTATCTCTTTCTTTATTAAACCCTTTACTTTTTTCTTTTATAATTGGCAGTTTCTTATATTCAATCGGTTCAGCTTCTAATTTTTTGATTTTTTTTTATATAACCTTACTTCCTTTTCGAAATTTTTTATTTTCTCAATAAAATTTTTATTTACAATTTGATTTAATCTTTCTCCTAAACTCGTTAGTACTTCTACACATATCTTTTATATTCTTGCTTTGAAATTTAAATTCAACCTTTATTGATTTTTTTAATTCTTTAAATCTTGATTCTATGAATCCATTTGTTTCTTCTTCCATTTTTTAAAAACATTTCTCAGTGCCTTTCATTTCTTTTATTAAACTGACCTAAGCAAAAGCTTTATTTTTAACATCTCTTATTAATTTCTTATTGTCTTCCAAATATCCATCAAACATTTTGTGATTTAGAGAATTTCTTTGACTCATTTAAAAATATTTTCTTGTACCTTTTTCTCACTGCTTTGTTATATACATGCGTATACCTTATTCTCAATTAGTTACCACATGTCTACCTAAGTAGACTTTTATAACTTTTAATATTTCACTGATTTCTCAATTATATCGTTTTACTTTAGCTCGCCTTCATTCCGATGACTAATCCCATGACTAATTTAATATTTTTTTTTCTTTTTAATTAACTTTTGTTAATTTAATTTTTTCTCTATTTTTTACAATTTAAAATATTTCTTTCATTGTTTGGTCATAACATGTAACTTATGCGAGCTTACTTAACAGACCTGTCTTATTTATATTTACACCTTCTATGTTTTTCTGTTTAAAAATCTTTTGAAGATCTTTCGAATTTCGTTTAACTCATCCTCGTTTTTGACTAAAATTATCACGTTGTCAGCAGATATCAATTTCATGTTTTTTTAACCAATTCTGATTTATAAGGTTTTCTACCTAAGGTTTTTTCCATATTCGGGTCCAACGGCCTCGAGATAATCCACTGTGAGAACGGATTAGTTGAGACTCGAACTCGAGACAAAGAGTTTTAGCCTCCATATCCCATATCCTTCCATCTGTCCACTTCCTAGTAATTTCCTTTTTTAGGTTCTTCCTATGTCACTTTGATCACGAATCCCGCGATAGTGCCAGAGGCCAATCCATGCAGGGTCGTCGATACGTCAAGATTTTAGCTCACGGAGAGTGATCACCCACGCGAAGCTTCAAGGGTATGGTATGATGTGGCTATGGTAGCGTGGTAACGTTACGGTGCGGCCGGGGGGGGGCTTCGGTATTTAGGGATTAGCGCGGTAGTTCAGAATTGTAAATGGCTTTTCCTCCTATCCGATACGCAGGAGGTTTTTATGCCAAGGACAGGTTTAGGGCTGGTGTCATAGGCAAGGTCGGAGTCTATACGGTGCGCGTCGGGCCTCTCGTAAATCGACGGTCACAAGAGGTAATAATGTAAGTAGCATGTAGTTGTTGAAAGAAAATATGTGTAAATCTTATGAAAAGATTCATTTGAAGCATTTAATTTGAGTATCGAAATACATAACTAATTAATCAACAATAATCTTCCTTTTATTAATCTTTAAACTTTCACTTCCTTGCTGTTATCGCGAATAGGTACGAGAATGGAGTGGTCAAAAGAAGTAATAAAGAGGTAGAGGGAAAAGGAGAGAAAGAGGTGAAATAAAAACTTGGACAGAATTGAAGATGAAGACCAAGGATGCTAAAGATAAAAAAAAAGGAAAATATTAAAAAATAAAAGAAGTAAGAAGAAAATGGCAAAAGAAAATTACGAGGCAAAAGAATATATTTGTGGAATAATATTAAATGTTTGCCATGATCTTAGATGGTCTAAGTTTTGTAGAGAAAAAAAATAAGTAGTGTGAAAATAATAAAAAGATAAAGAACTGTTGTTAAACTTACATTTAAGCAACGATGCTCACACGGTACAATTGAGAAGTGTTTAGTAAAAGGGCATTCTAGCCGTATAGATTTACTTTTTACCGAACACTTGTTTTATAAATAACAGTTTTGATGTTCGACATATGCGCCACACAATTTAACGTCTTTGCCTTCTACAGAATATTTATGGTTTTGTCTATTAGAGAGTCAGTAGTGTGCAAGCCGTGAAAAGATATACTTATAGCAGAGGCGTAACACATAAAGTAATTTCAATTTGAATTAATAATTCGTGTCGTGTAAGCTATAATTATTCGCTATTAGAACTGCAATCTGTGTATTTGTGTTTTTACGTATTTATGTATTTTATAAATAAATAAAGTATATTATTAAAAATATACAAGTGTATTTTAACCCTATTATTTACAACAAGAACTATTAAAAGTAAATCAGCAACAGCTAGTTTAGATAAATAACTCACTAACATCAAAATATGCAGGTGACGAGAAACGTACAATAGAAAATCTAAAAGAAAAAGTTCATATGAAAAGACAAAGGAAGAAACTAGAAAAATTGCTATAAATAAAAAGAAATAATGAAACACATTATGGAAAAGTAAAATGTTATACTGTCAAATACATTTACATGGAAAAACAAAAAAGAGATAAATATAATGTACGAGATTCGTTGGAGTAAAAAGAGAAAAGAGATCAAAGTAATACAGATAAATCATAGTAAAGCAATACTGACAGTAATAACTATTAATAAAACAGGAAAGAATAAAATTATTACATGATAAATACATGTATGTAAAAAGATTTAAAGCTAAATAATATGGATATATATAATCTATAATTCAGATATAAGAAATGTACATAAATACGAATAATAAAGTTAACTTGTTCGTAAGTAAATAAATAAATAAAATAAACAAGACGTACAAAATTTATTGCTAATAGAAAAAATTATGTATAATTTAAACAATACTTTAAAACAATAAGTGAGAATGCAATTAATTAAATTATTATATGTTTAGTTTAATTTGCATGCAGTAGATTTATAACTGTTATAAAATTCCCAAGCAACTCTTATTAATATTTGAGCTTACAATTTATCTTATAAATCTAATTTTATATATTTAACTTATACATATATATTATTAAATTATATACATTTGTTACGCGTTATATTTTTATTATGAATTTTATACTCTAATATAAAAATTTAAATTCTTTTTAAGTATTGAATTTGCCTATTATGATAAAATCTAATATCGATAGTTAAACTGGTATATAATATTAAAAATGGTTACCATAGTAATAACGACGTTTCTCTAGTTCAATACAAATTTAAAGATTTTAAAGAAACTATCGAGTATTTTTTAACTAGATTGTTCTGAATAATAAGAAAATATAGGAATAAAGGTTAAAGAATTGGATAATTTATCAAAAGATTAGTGATTTTGTAAATCTAATACAAAGTAAAAATAGATGTTGAAGTATCAGAAGCTGTTAAGAAGTTATAGAATTTTTATTTAATTCTAATTTTTAGTTAATTATAAAGAAAAGTTGTGCAATAATGATAAATATTTCAATGATTATCCTTTTATCAAAGTAATTTTAAAAATCTATTTTCCGTAGACAAAGCTAATATGCCATTGTCTAGATCTGAAATTTAAAAAATTTGTGACAGAGAAATATGGAAATACAGAAATTAATTGTTAATGAAAAAAGTGCTGAATTTGAAAAGTTAATGACTAAATTAAATAGTGAAAAGTTAAAAAATAATAACGAACAAAATATTACGAATAAACAAAAACAAAAAAAAAGTAAAATTTACGACTTTGATTCGAAAGAGCACGGAATTAGGTATTAAAAATATAAATAAAGAATACTTTAAAATATACATATAATGTACGAGAAAGATAGTAAGTTAAATAAAATAATTCACTATTTTTTTCTTCAATTATTTATAGAATGACAGAATGTTTAATCAGAAAACACTGTAAAGATAATAAACTTTATGACACTCCTTACCTCAATGATGTTTTATATTTGCATTATAAGGGTATCTTTTATACTATTATTTTATTCAATATAATTTAAACATTTTATAATTATATAATATTTAGGTTTTTCCTTTATCGAGAATTTGGATAAGTATACTGGTTTGAAATGTCTTTGGTTAGAAAATAATGGAATTCGAGAAATTGCCAATCTTGAAAATCAAACACAGCTTAAATGCCTTTTTCTTCACCACAATCTAATAAAAAAAATTGAAAATCTTGAATATTTAGAAAAACTTGATAATCTTAACCTTGCTCATAATTTAATTGATAAAATTGAAAATCTTGGTCAGTAAAAAAAATAATAATAAATAACTTTAATTTGCAATCTTTATAACTAATTTTTAAACTAATTTTAAGTATCTTACAGATACTCTTAAGAATCTAACCAGCTTAAATCTATCCCACAACTATGTGAAAACTGTAAAAGATATAGAACACATTCGTCTTTTGGAAAATGTTTCAATTTTTGACATATCTTATAATAAAATTGATTCAATAGAAGTAATAGATGTAAATTAAAAAATATTAATAATTATTATTTTTAAGATCTTATTGTACATATTATTATTTTAAAATAAAATAATTTAAATTATTTAGATTTTAGGTGATATGAAATCTCTTCGAGTTTTAACATTTATTGGAAACCCTGTCATAAAATATATAAAAATGTATCGAAAAAATTTAATTTTAAAATGCAAAAATTTGCAGCACTTAGATGACAAACCAATATTTCCCCAGGATCGAGCTTGTGCTGAAGCATGGTAACAATAATTATAAAAATTTAAATATTAAAAAATTGTTTTAAATAATATAACTATTAACACAATTAAATTTAAGGAGTCGTGGTGGGCTTGAAGAAGAAAAAATTGAAAGGCAACTTTGGTTGGAACGTGATAAAAAAAAAATTTATGATAGTGTTAAATGTAAAATTTTTTGGCTTAATATGTGAACAAAGTATTAATTAAAATTAAGTATTAAATTTTATTAAACATTTGATTTTAGATTTAATTAATAAACCAAAATTTTCAAGGTTAAATAAAAATTCAGATTTAATATGTAATATTAAAGGATTTTCAAGTTGTACTAGCCAAGTTAAGAAAGTAAAATTTGTACAAATTTTATATTGGATTAAATTGCAAATTCTTTTAGTTAAAATATATTTTTGTGCCGTATTATAATTATATAATTGCTAGAATATTTTGCTGAAATTTTGACTTTACTTTTCATTTATTTTCATTTATAATTAAATTTTTGTGTGTATAATACTAATCTTAAATTAAATTATTTATTTTGCTATGTGTTTATTATAAGAAATTAATTTGATTAAATTAAACTAAGTTTGAATTAAATTTATAATAAATAATAATAAATAATACTGTTTAGAATGTAACAGAAATATACCTACAAAATAATAAAACCAAATACGATAAAGAAAAATACATAATGAAAAGTAAAAAGAATATGGAGGTTGAAGAAAGTTGTGTTAAGCAAATGACTTATGAAAGTATTCAATTGCAACAAAAGGTTCAAAGCCATTTTATTTTTATTACATAATATTTATTTATCAACTAGAATTATTCATTTACAGAATTAATAAAATGATTACTTATGTACATAAATTATTGAAAATAAATTGAATATAGTATCTTAAGTTAATAGCATGAAAAGTAGTATTAAAAACTAGTATTTAAATAATATTAGTATGCAATCAAAGTAATACAATTAGTTACAAAAAAATTTTTTTTATTTAAAGTGTATAAATAGAATTAATTGTTTTCTTATTTCTTAAATAAAATAAAAATTTAGATTTACTTGAGCATATATCTAACGTATGCATTTCATATAATTTTACAGGTGCCGAAATATTATATGCAGTTTCTTAAAATGATGCCACAAAAGATCTTTTATAAGAGATATAAAATTGATACTCACTTTTATAAAATAAACAATCAAAATTATAATCAAAAGCCAATTGAAATAAATATAAGAAATAATTTAGAAATAAGTTTCAAAAAAAATAAATATTTTTACAAAATAATTATAAATATTACAAAGTGTAATAAAGACATTAAAAGATTAATATTAATGTTAAAAGATTATTGTAGACAAACAGTTCTTGATATCAATGAAGAAAAATATGCAGTGAATATTTTAGGATCTTATTAAAAAAGTATAATGGAAAGAAACAAATTATTATTAATATTGTTTTAAAAGAAGCAAACTTGATTAATAATATTTTGAAATTTCAGAACATAAAATTTAGATAATACAAATCAACTTGATCATACCTACTAACATAAATTTAGTAGAAGACTTGGGCAGTATTAAATATCAATTTCAACAAGAGTATTAATTGCAATTTATGAAGATAAAAAGTTAGAGCATTATCATAAAAAAATTAATATGAAGATGATTATAATGAATGTATTCCAATTAATATTTTATTATTAATTTTATTAAAAAATGTATCAATAACTCAAAAAATATAAAATGTTCCTTACAATCAAAAAATGATTATTACAAATAATCATATTAAATTTAAAATTTCTAGTGAATAATTTTGACATTAACTATATTAAAAATTTAATATAATATATTTTGTAAAAAATAATTTAACTTTATTGTACTCAAGTCAATAGTTAATTAATTAAACTTTATGAAATAATATAATCATTTTAATAAAAAAGGATATTTAAAAAAAATTAATTTAAATTGTGAAGTTAAAAGATAAAATAAAAAATAATCAAGCTATATATAAAAATTATAAATTTAATCTATGATGTCTATGTCTATGTCCATCTTTTTAATGTTATATTATTATTGATGTTATTTTTGTTAACAAAAAACTAAAGTTATAAAAAAGTTAAAATCAGTTGATTTGTTTGTATACGATCTTTAATAAGAACTTATGTTAATTTACTTAGTTTAATGTATGCATTGAATTTTAATGGTTCAGAATTAATCCTATTAAAGAAACATTGGGATAGTAAGGAGGGTAAAATAATTTATTTTAATATAAACTTTATGATACAGCTTAATTTTGTAAAGAAACAGACAGTTTCTAGAAAAATATAGTTTAAATACGATTCTTTTTTTTAAATCATTTATATACAATGTGAAATTCAGAATATGTAGTTGTAAAACAATTGGCTAAGAAGTTCTACTACGATTTTAATATATTTTATTTCTCTTGAAGTTCGAATAATCATTATACTAAATTACAATGGGTGTTTTTCTACGTTTTGCTTTATTTGCAATAATATTAATTATTTTAACTATTACGCAAAATACGTTATAAGATACTCCTAGTCATGTATTCAGCTTAACACATAACAAGGAGACGTACATTTCTGTTTATTGATTCTTAGAATATGGTATTTCCAAAAAGTCTTAACACATATCCAGCCGTTGAGGTAGAGTCGTCACAGTCTCTAATGCTTGCGTGGGATAAAGCTTTGAAATCTCGTTCAGATTTATATGTAAGACCCAGTGACACAGATCCTTGTAGATATCTCAATACTCGTTTTATGTGCTTCCAGTTTTTCGCGGTCAGTTGATGTTGTTTTTGAGCTAAGAAGTTTACTTTGAATGCATATATAATCTCGTTGTATTCGCTAGGTACATTAGACAACCAGTAGCTTCCGCAATCCTCCGAACGGGATTCTTCAACTGGTCATATAGTACCTTCAGGTCCATCCTGTTGCTGTTATCAATTTTAAATCTGTTTGGTTACCATCCCATTTCCTAAGGCTTACAATCCTCCATATTGAATCAATTTAAGACACTTGTAATGTACTTCTCTTAAGATAGGTGAGTAATCCCGTTGTTTTTGTCTTGGTTTATACCTACAAGTGCTTCATTTTAAGCCATTCAATTCCTAAGATATTTATCTCAAAGACATTGCTCAGTTTAAGTTTCATCTTGTTGAGATGAGGTAAATCCTTATTTACCAAGAGTATGTCATCTACGTAAAGGAGAACAGCTGCCATCTTACCTCTTTGCTCTAGGTATAGAAACATAATAATAAGCCCTAGTTTTGGGTTTCTTCACTAATCCGTTAATTGGTTCATCAATTCTACCTTTTTCTATTTAACTTTAGTCCTTTTAGTTTAGAAAGCGCGTTCCACTTTATACACGCGTGTTTTCCTGTTTTCATTTCGGTGTTTAACACTTAAAGTTATCTCTAGATTGTGTCCTTCAGAGTTCCGTTGAGGAAGGCCATTTTCATATCTAGCTGGCATATGTGCAATCAAAAGTTCAGTTCTTCTTTTTTAGCTTCTGCCATACCATGTTCTCCAGCTGACTCCATGCTTGTGCGGATGTCTTGGGATCTCCGTTGATTGTCGCTAACATACAATACGCATTTTATTCTTCCACTTATGTATCCTGTAGTCTGGTGTAGTTTATTCTGTTTCTTATATAATATATAAGGTATTGCTTTCCTACTCTTTCTTTTCTGCTATTGAACAAAATACTTGTTATAATGTATTATAATTTATGCTTATATTTGTTTATAACATACTTATTTATACCACATTTACACTTCTTTTAAAACTTTACTTATATATTTTTTATTACACTTTCACTTATAAATTAAAAGTTTATACTTCCTTAAATCTAATTTATATATTGAAATTATCTTGGATTGCATTCCTTCTATTTCTTCTTTCTTGCTCTCGTCCATTAGATTTTAGGAGGTCAACTTATAATCTTTGGTTTTACCTTTGACACATTCTTCCTAATTATATGCCTTTATTCCAATACCATTGCACTCTTCCATTATGTGTTTTACCGTCTCTTCTTTTTTCACATTAAAAAATAAAATTAACAATTTATCGTGATTTGTATTTACAAATGCTTCTTATATCTATCATACATTTTACATCTATTCATATGACTTAATATTACTTACTTTTATAATTATAATAAATTGATAATTATTTATATATATATATATATATATATATATATCATATATTTATTTAGTTTTCTTCATTCTTCTCACTTCTGTTAGAAGTGATTCTGCATTACTTCTTATTTTTTAATTATTTCTTAGTTTTCGATTCTTCAACCATTCTAAATCTTGCGCATAATATTATTTCATGTTTTGTCTTTCATCTTCTTTCTTATCATATACACCTTATTATTCCTGTACACTTTATATTTACAGTTCTCTTAATTTTCTTCAGTATTTAAAAGTTTAGTTATCCGAACTTGTTGCTATTCCATTATTATTAATGCCTTATGGATTCCTTTTCCTCCTTGGATTTTTCTTCCTCTTCTTTTCTCCTTTTCGCCCATTAGATCTTGAACAGTCTGTTTATATCTTTTCTATTGAAGTTTAAACAATTCTTCCAATTGTTTACATTTTCTCTAGCTATCTTGCAATTTTCCAAGATGTGCTCTAAAGTCTCTTCTTTTTCATCTCATAGTCTGCATTTTCTTTCTCCGGTTTTAACCATTTTTTGTTGGCTAAATTTTCATTGCCGATTCTAAATCTAGCTAGTATGTTTAGTTCTCCTCTTAAATTCCCACTTTCTTTCCTATAATATAAATTACCCCCTTTTTCTACATTATTCATATCTATATTTTTTACTTCAATAGTGTACTTTAAAACATTTAAATGATTCTCCAGATTTGTCAGTCTTGACTATTTTTGATATAAATTATTCCTTTAATAAAAGCACAATATTTTGTCTTTTCTCCCACCACATGGGCATTGACCAACCTATGCTTTGCCAGAATTTTACTCTCCTTACTGCAAATCTCTTTTCTTTTTTAGTTATTATTTTGATGTTCTTCAATCTCCTACATTCTTCTAATCTAAGCTTTATACATTCTTTGTCTGTTTGGTTCTTTTCTGCATTTAATATTCTATTCTCATATTTTATAGTTTTTCTTACAGAATGCGTTTCCATCGTCTCTTTGTTCACTTTTAACATTAAAACACTGTCCGGAGTGTTTCTATCAAGCCCCAGATACCATTTTATGTATTTTTTGTGTACCATTTCTACATCTTTACGACCTTTTCAATCTCTAATCTCTGCTGCATATAAATAATACATAATTTTATTATTTTTGTTTTCTTCACATTAATTTATAGACCTTATTTTTTTAAAAACTGTTCTAAATTTTTTAAAAGTTTTTTCAATTCAACACCATTCTTACCTAAGATCGCTACCTTCTCATCTCCCTTCTTTCCACTTCTTATATACCTTTAGCACCTCACGCTTCCCCCCCCCCAACAGTTCTTATCCCACCATGGATCCTCCTATCCCTCTTCCTATTATATTCCTTTAGTGAGACTGCCTTCTTCATGGTTTCTTTTAACTCTTTTCAATTTGTTCCTTCTTCTTTAACCCTTAGTTTTTTCTTATATTCCTTTATTGTCTCTTCATTCCAAATTGCTTTTCTAATTTTTTCTCCCGATTCCTTTTGTTTTATTTTTTCCTTCATCCATTCTATCTTTATAGGTAGTGGTCTGAATCTATGCTTACTAAAATTTCCATTTTTTCCATTCTGTACATCCATCCATGTACAGAAATCTGTACATCTTTTATAGCTGCTTGGACTATAAGTGTTTCCCCTTAGTGGAATTTTATAATAGGTAACAGTTTTATTTTAAAACCATCCAAGTTCTCTTGGTTTCCCAAATTTTAACTTTGGGCGAGTGTGTTTTTTTGTGTGCAATACACCTACACCTCTTTAAAATTTTGAGGGAGTCGAAACTCACCATTGTGTTGGCTTTTCTCAGTGGAGTAAAATACTCGATATTATACGGCGAAAGCTTGTAAATGTATAGTACTGCTTCTACAGCCACAATTCACATAGTTTTCTGCAAGGGAACTTCAGCATTGTTGACCTTATTCTCTTCTACAAGGTCGGAAAAAATGTTTCTGCTAGTCTATTGTATTCAAGAGTAGGTGGTAGCAATATTTCTAATTCTATTTTATTCTTCGCAAGTACTTTTCTAAATTCATGTCTGTCAACAAGAAACAAACACAAAATATATTTCATCTATTTTCACGCTTTCAGCTGGCTTGAAGTGGTTTAGAACTTCATGTTGAACCAGAGTATTATATCCATTGTTTCATATACAACCACTTACAAGTGTGTTCTTCCTTTATAAAGGAATATATTCACATTTTTTATTAATGTATATTTCTGCTATTACCTTAGAAAGATCTCTTATCCACTTCTATAATATACTTTAATTCTATATTTCTATGTAAACTTGTCTACTCACTTGTAAAGTAAACTAAAAAACACGTTTACAGGCATTTTTAATATATACAATAATAATATATTATATTATATTATAATATATTATAGTTATAATTATGGTGATATATAACTAATAAAATTACATAGTTGATTTTGGGGTCTCTTTGGGGTGAAAACCTGAAAATTCCTTGCAGTAAAATTATAAATAGCAGTGAAGAATTGGTGGATCAATAACCTGTCGGAGTGAAATTTTTATATTAGAAGAGTGGTGTGTTTCCAAGAGTTTTCACGACAATAAACTTACTATACAGTATACTATAAATATACACTATAAATTCTTTATTTATTGATTGTACTGTACTTTATTTCAATGATTCCGTGCAACGGCTTTTGCCATGCAGAGCTGATGTCGAAATCTCGCATGCCCTCGCTGACAATTATTCATATTTATTTTTACAAATTTCATTATAAAATTTAAAATTTTCCACATCTAAGTTTTAAAGTAAATAATAAAATTATTTAATATTTAAGAAATTTTTTACTCTGTATGAATATGATAAATAGATAAAGAAATTCATAATCAAAATAAAAATTTTATACATTTATAATTAATTTAATAGTTTTTTATACCTATGTAGTAATTTAATTTTCTTTCTTTGATCATCTTAAATATTTTGTCGTTAATAAATACGAAAACACTTATTTTAAATATAAAAATAAAAATGACATATTTGATAGTTTAGTGAAAAAATAAGAAATTTTAATATTAGAATGAAAAAGTCATAAAGAAATTGAAAAGGTACAATAAAAAATATATGTTTACTTAATTCAGACGAAAATACTGCTAGATGTATAATGATTATAGATATACCGTAAAAATAGAATAAAAATAAAGATATTCATGAGTCGTTTAATTTGAGAACAAAATAATAAACAGAAAAGACACGAAATTATATATAACTAAGAATGAAAGAACCAAGAGTAAAGTAATAGAAATAAAAGTACAAAAAGAAAGGAAGCTATAAATCGTAAAGAATTTATTGTTATCAATGTATCGAATACTTAAATTACTATGTAAAATAAAAATATGTAAAAGAAGTAAACAGATCATATGAGAAACATTAAAAAATATAAAAATATATATGTTAATAGGAATAAGGAAAAAATGAAATTGAGATAAAGATAGTAGTAAAAATAGTAAGATAAATATAGAATAGATATTTTAATAAAAGTGAATAAGTAGTCAATGATAAAGAAAAAAAGAAAATGTAGATTATGAATTAGCGATAAAGAAATAATATAATACATATGAGAAAAATGCTCTGACTTTATTTACTATTACGATTTGTACATAGATTTATGGACAGAATTTAAGAAAGGTGGATATTCAGGGATAATAATAGACAAAAATAAGATCAGATGTAAGGCATATTTGGACGATGAGATCTTGCTAGCAAAAATCAAGACAGAGTTGAATGGTATGTTAAAAGTCTTTAGAAGGTTTTTGGATAAAAAAGCTTAGAGCTTAACACTGCAAAAACGAAACTAATGAAATTCAGAAAGTCACGCTAGAGAAAGAGGAAATAAGTCTGATGGAAGAATAAGAACCAAGAAAAAGTTAGGGAATTTAATTTCTTATTTGGAGTATAAGTTAAAGTAAATAATGGAGAAAAACTACAGTTTGTAACAAAAAAGCGAACATAATTTTAGGAAAATTATAGAGTGTAGTGGAAAGGTGATTCAAAAAAGAATTGGGGGAAAAATGAAATTATTCGACATTGTAATAGAGTACACATCACTATATGGAACAGCAATATGGGAATGAAAATGTAGCGAGGAGATAGAAAAAATTAATAAAACATATATTAAGTAGATATTAAATTTAGATAAGAATACACCGAATTATAAGCTAATGTTGAAAACTAAAAGAAATAAGCTGCAAAAAGGCGGTCGCGTTAAAGATAAAAGTATTGAGATCTAAAAATGAGGGGCTAATATAAGAATATATAATAATAAGAATGAAAGAAGGGGATGAAGTTGGAAGTGTTAAAAAAATCTGAGGACAGAATTTTATGGGGTTACGAGAAAAAAATTTTACATAATATAGTCAAGCGATTATTGGAGAGAAAAAATTAGAAATGGAAGAAATAATACGTAAAGAAAAAATAAAGAACATTAAGACTGGATAATATCATCAGAAATGATTAAGACGACGTTTGAAGCAGATTACGGAAAGTATAGGAGATGAGAGAAGCGTAAACAAAAAAGGAAAGAAAAAAATTCGTTATGAACATACTAGCAAAATATAGAATTGGAAATGAAACTAGAAATAACAAACATCAACTAGAAAAAGATTCAATGAAGTGTAGAATGTTCAATACAGAAATAGAAATATTAAAACATATTTTAGATGAATGCAATGAAACAGATGTTAATTAGAGTAAATGGAAGAATGTACTGAAAGGAGAAAGGAAAGGTATAGGCAGATTATAAAAAATCTAAAAAATGAGAGAGAATAGAGCTAAGGAATGAGAAAAAGTTAGAATGGGGGAAGTCAAAAGGATGGAGATTCAAGATAGAAGAAAATAGCATGGTGTTATATAAAAGTTTATAGTTATAATTATTAAGTTATTTATAAAATTGTTATAAAAAATTAAAGTGAATAAGTATATATTTATTATAAATAACAATGTAAAGATCTTTCTAAATAAAGAAATAATAATAATAATAATAATATTATTACAACTAGTAATAGATAGATTAATAAAAGATCCAAAAAAAATAGTTAAAAGAGAAAAGAAAATTTAAATATATTATACAAGCTTCATTAGACTAAAAAATGAACAAAAGAGAAAGAAATAGAATAAAAAATAAAATGTTAAGAGTTAAAGTAGAAAAATAGAAATAAACAAAGTTATATTTACGATATCATTTAAAAGAATACGTTAATTAAAACGATAATTTGTAATATGTAATGAAGTTAGTAGCAATGTAAAAATTAATAAAAAAATGTATGAATTCTCTTGAATAAATAATAATAATAATATAATAATAATAATAATAATATTGATAATGATAACTTAATAGTTATTCCAACTATTAATATTAAATACTATAAAATAGATTTGTATAGATATTATTTTCAAAAACAAAAAAATGATGTGATGTGTAAAAATATATGATGTGAAGATTAAAATTTATTTGATTCTGTATGTGTTTATTGATTGATTATTTATTTATTTATTTATTTAATTGTTGGTACTTTGAAGGTTTGGAATGAGAGAAGGTGGAAGAGTAAGATTTTGGGAAAGGGTATAAAAATACCGCATAACTAACTTATGTCTCAAGACGAAATAAAAAAAAAACCGACGGCCAGTCCCTCGGATTTTTATATCTTTTCTCCTTTTTCTCGTCCATTTTTCTTTCGCTAATATTTCTTGTTTTACATAAATCTTGTTTTTGGAAATCTTCGTTGTGACTGAATTCGTAACTGCAAGTTGGGGAAAAATTGCTCAAATGAGTTAAGATTAACTTATTCTCAGCATATAATTTTTAGTTAATTTTTTGTGATAAATTTTGGAACGTTTAAAACTGATTTTATTTTTTATAATTTTTATAAAAATTATTGGATATGTATCACTTTACATTATTTGCAAAACTAATGATGATTATTTTACGCTTTATGTTCGTGTAACTCGAGTTCGTTGATACTCGAACCTACGCTTTATTTCTAGGAAAAATTTGATGTTTTCTACGTGTTTTGTTTAATATTATTAACCGACGCAAGTTTATAATTTATATTAATATTGCGTTTTTGAAATGATCTCACAGATTATCACTGAGCCTTGGCGTAAAAAATCTCCTGCATGTCGCAACATAATGAAAAAGCTAATAATAATTCTGATAACTCGCTCCTAATATAGATGAAAGTAGTTTATATATTTTTGTATTATTTTTACAACACATTATTTGCTGTGTATTAATACTGTAGCCGACGCGTCCATCTGCCCATAGTTTTAAAATATTATATAGAATGTATAACAGTGTAAAATTTATAGTAAATAATAATTATAGTAAATAATAAATATAGAAATGTGCCTAAGACAGCTGGACGGTTGAACTCTATCTGAGGTGAACGGGCGAAAAGAGAATTACGACAGTCACTTCTCGAGCCCGATACGCCGAAACGGGCCGAAAGTAATTTGCCAGAAGTCTGCAATGAAAAAACTCAAAAGGAATACTGGTCTTTGACAATATTTTCGAGTTGGTAAATATTTCTTGATGATGGAAATAGAAATCCATCCGGTCGAAAGATGCACGTGGTACACACGAGGCAGCCCCATGTCGTAAGGTGTAGATACGGCAATCCAATGAAAACAAACACCATACGCTGCAGCACCCCCCCCCCACACATACCTGTCCTTGTCTCTTTCTCCCCCCCCCTCTCTCTCTTTCTCCCCCCCTCTCTCTCTTTCTCCCCCCCCCCCATCTCTCTCTCTCTCTCTCTCTCTGTTTTATTCCCGAACTGTAAAGCTCTCCGTATTTTTTCGCTGCCTGGACGCTACTCTCGGTTTTCAAATCGCAATATGCGACTTTCACGTGCACGGATCAGAGCGATCACGACCTAATTAAACCCGCGCGCTTGAACTCAATTTAAAAAAACGTTTATAGGGAAGTAAGCGGCGGTCAACCTTCGCGACGGACTAGGACCAAACTCACGTTTTCGCGTATCTCTCGCGGCCGCGCGCGACCATTTTCGTCATTCGCGTATCATTCATGCGTGCCGACAATCTTAAAATAATAATCCCGAAGAACTTCCTTCTTTCTTATCATTCGCACGAGAAAATGGGTTTACAATCGGAGTTCGACATCTGGATGTGTTGCGACTTCCTGTTATAAGTAAGTTTGAGTAGTTAGACGGCTGCGGAATTACGGGCAGTCTCTTATTTGAGGATTGAAAAATAGGGAACCTCGACCGACGAATAACCAAATTAAGAAAAATACCTAGGTAACACAATAAAAGTAAAAGTCATCATGTAAACATGCAGAGTTGTCCTACCCAGAATCTAATATTAGAATATAAAAACCTTGTTTTCATCGCAAGCCTGTCAGGGATTTTTTTCTAGTGTAGGGTACGCGAGGTAGGGCTTGCGACAACGGTGGACGTGAAAATAAAATTGTAAGCGTCCAATAAAATATTTTAAATGGTGGCGAAAATGATTAGCTTTAATAAACGAAAAATAAACAAATAAACTCGGTTAAAAATGGCAAAGGTCTGCGATGGGCGTGAGCGAAACTTTAGAAGTAATTTAGAAAATGTAATTTAGAATAGGTAAAAAATTGTACACAGATGTGTGTCAAAATAAATCAAAAAGTAGGAGAAGGGTGAAACGAACACTATAGATGTAGCGACTGGGTAGATACGAGCAGATTTTGTTACGAAGCTCGTTTTTGAACAAGACATTCGTAAATATCCATTTTAACTATAATTTGGCATTCGTTTTATACTTCGAAATTTTGTCCATTTTCGATACCACCAATCGTGATATCGATTTAAAAATTTTGCATCTACTATAATAAAAATATTAATATTAATTACACTTTAACCTGAGAAATTAGAAATTTTACATATCCGAGGTATAAGGCATTATTAGAGATATACCCTCAATTTAAAAAGAAACAAGTAAATATAGATGAAATGGTGCTCTATAGAGCTCATGTATAAACAAAGCTAGAAACTTATATTTAAATTATAAATTTAAATTGATAATTTAACCAGACTGGTTTTCATTTGAATTTTTAGTAAGATTATCACAGGAATAAAGTAGTGAGAATTTCGATGCAACTCTTATTATGTATTCATTGCAAAACACACGTTGCGCTTCAACGTGTTAATAGATTTTGAAAATTTTAATTCCCTTTTTTAGATTTACAGAAAACAAAAATATAAATAACCATAATGTAAATAATTGCCTTGAAAGTTTAGTTTCAAGAGATATACCTTTTTTTTAGAAAATAGACTGAGAATATGAAGCTCTAGGAGAGTTTTTTCTAGTCGATGTCAGCCTACATTTTTGGTCACTAGTTTTTTTGCCAAATGTTACCCTAAAGTGAAACGAAAGAATCAACTACGTGATAATTTTTTTTTTAATAAAAGAAAAATATGGTTTTAAAAAAAATATATTTTGATTTTTCCTGTTTTGAAAATCCCATAAAGCGTGAATGTGAGGGTTAATGTACGGAAAGTGTAAAATAATTCTTAATAAAGTGACGAATGAATTATTGTTGTGAACGTTTCTTCTCATATGGTACAAATGTGAATCCGTTGATTATGGGTGAATTTTGGTTTTAGATTTTCAGTTTGGAGCAATATCAGAGAAGCCTGGTTCTTCTTTATTTTTAAAAATGTTAATTTCTCAATAAAAAAAATCAAAGCAAATCGATTATGTCTTCTTTCGATTGATTGTCTCGAAAGATTCACTGTGAAATACATTATAAATCGAGAAAGTTGAGAAGTTTTCTCAGTCAGAAATAATGGAATGAGAATTTTACAATTGAGAGGAAAAAAATGATTGCCAATGATTGTCTAACAGAAGAGATACGACATAACCATATTAACCTAACCCTCGACTAGTTAAAAGATAGTGCTTAAATTATTATATTCAATTATTAAATTAACTTTAAAAATAGTCCTCTAATTCTCAATCTAAAATAAACGGTCCATAAAAGTCAATAATGCCAATAATTAAAGAAGGTTATTGCTAATAATAGATTGGTTTTTAAAGAGAAAATTAAATCTTGTTTGTGAAAATCTTGACACAATTCGTAATTGCAAGTTGGAGAAAAATTGCTCAAATGAGTTAAGATTAACTTATTCTCAGCATATATTTTTTAGTTAATTGTTTATGATAAATTTTGGAACGTTTTTTTAAGAACGTTTTTAAAGCTGATTTTATTTTTTATCATTTTTATAAAAATTATTGTATACGTATCACTTTATATTATTAATGAGATAAGTGAATGTTTTTTTCAAAATTTTTTCTAGATGTTAAATTTTTATTGTAACAAAATTTCAAAATTTACATTTATTTACTTTTTTTAAGAACTCAATAAAGTGTCATGGATTAATTAATAATTGTTATTTTATTTAGTATACTAACTTGCATATTACACATTTATATACTTGTTTTTTAAGCTGATATCTATACAAATAAAATTTAAAGTAACAAACATTTATCAAAATAAGTATACATTAATTACAAATAGATTAAATCTGTAAATTAAATATAAATTTCGTTATCTAATCACATTTTTCACTCATACAAAAAAAAATTTATAAAATTTTCTTTCCTTTCTTAATGTAAGTGTTTTCTTTATAACTAAAAGTTAAATTTAATAAAATCTAACTAAATAAAATAAAATATAAAAAAATATTTTGGTACTATTAAAGTAGTTTTCAATGGTTTTTTCAAGAATTTTTATTCATTCCATATTCCTTATGGCAAATTAATGGCATTCTTTGTTTGTGCAAAGTTGATAAACTCAGTATATTCGTATTTTATTGATATTTGATCTCTAATAATCTTTTATGTAATCACATTACTTTGATCTTGTATGTTGAGGTGTACAAAAAACTTGTGTACAGAGACAAATATAAGTTTATGTTGATATAACGACATTGTAATAATATCATCTTTAACTTTTATTTTCACTCTTTTCTGAAGAGACCCTCTCAATTATAATTTTTCGACTAGTTTATGTTTTTTATCATTGAAATGTATGTATACAATTTTAAAACTACAATTATTATTTTTCTGTTATTAATATCATTTATAATCACTAAAAATTATGTTTTGATTAAATCATCAACAAAATTAGTGTAAATATGTATGTGTGTATACATTAATCTAAATTCAAATTCAATCAAGTATTTTACATGCATTAATTTTATTATTTTCGATGAACAAAACACAATTTACAAAAAAAATTCAAATTCATAGTGTAAAATAAAGTAAAGAATTTAAAAAACACTACAAATAAATAGATTAGATAATAAAAATATCAGAATCATTAAAGAAATTTTATTTATAAAAATAAATGCTAATATGCATTTCTATAGAGGAAATAATTATTTAAACTCTTTGTTAGTGCATTTCAAAATAGTATGTATAATATATATATATATAATTTTTTGATTCTTTTTATGATAACCATGTATGTCAAGGAGACAAGTGCCTGTGTGCAGATTGTCTAAAATTGTATAATAACAGTACATAAAATAAAAGATTGTGTTTATGACTCATTTACACTTTCAACCCATTTTTAAGAATGTCTATTTAAACAAAAAAAATTTAAAGATTAAATTTTTTATTAATCAAAATATGGTAATTTATTTTTTATTTTTGAGAGAGTGAATACATATCACACAACTTTACTATTCATATTTTTTTATATTATTCATATTCAACTTTTGGATTTTGTTTAATATATTATATTTCTTGTATTATCTAAAACGAATGTTTAATTTTAAAATTATTCAAATTTAGCTATTTCAAATTTATATGGAAATAATGTCTAAGAAAAATTTAAGTTTTTAAATCACTACGTGTTTATTCACATGTACTCATCGTAACACATTTTCATAATTACAAATTAAAAACGTGTTGATTATTATTATTTTTGGTATAATTTATTATGATATAGTTTTATTATTATTAACATTAATTTTGAATGTACACAGAGGATGACATTCAACATGTTATATGGTGAAGAAAATTACATTTTAGTTTTCAAAAGCAAATTAAATTATTATTACTTTTAATATATTTGATAAAAATTTTCATATTAATGATATTAAAGATAATATACTTTTATACTATGTAGTAGTAATTAATAAAGTAAATCAAGTTTTTTAATTAGTGAATGAGTAACAATACATTTTCAAATTCTTAAAAATTGTAATATCGTTAATTGTAATGATTTAAGAAAATGTGGGTCAAGAGTTCAATGATGAAATTGATAAATTTATTGGATGCATTTCAGATATTTTGATGTACAATTTTTATTATTTATTTTGTAATTAAAAACAAAATTTTGATACACATTATTCTAAATTTAAAACAAAATATTACAAAATTGATATAAATTTTCATAAATTAATATTATTATTATTAGTTTATTAATATTAATATTATTTTTAGTCTTTATTTGCAAATTCTTGCAAATTTTGCATTCTCTATTTTCACACTGACATAAACACAATAATAAAAATATCGGAAATTAATTAAAAATAAAACAATCATTCATATGTTATTTAAATATGATATAGATTGTAAAAATACATCTTCTATTTATGTATTTTTTCACGAATTAATTTTTATTTTCCACGATAAAAGATTTATAATCATAAACATGTATGAATGCATCTATAACTTCCATGTAAACATTTACATTATTTAATACGGTCAAATTTAATAAGTTGGTGGGTATTTAATCGATAAAAGCTACAAATTAAACAATTACATTTATATTTTTTCTTTTTTTCTTTTTCTGCATTGTATTTATCTCATGTACAAATAAATCCACAAGATATTTTTTTTTTTAACACTATAATTGTGCCTCATTTTTTTAATAAGTAGAAATGAGATTAAAAATATCACCTATTTTTCTTTGTTCTTATTTTAATACTTAATATTTCTTTAAATTAGTAAATGAATACTATAATCTGAAGCTGGTAATTGGTTGGACCTTTCTATAATTTTTCTATAATTGCATTCCTTACTTCTTTTTCATTCAATTATACAAATCATATTATAAATTATCACGATGTACATAAGTAAAGAGTGATTTTTTATATCTCTTAAAGATAATTAAAAAAAGAGTAGGAAGTTTTTTAAGGTTTTCGTGACAATACGTTTATTTATAATTTCATTTTTAATTAGTGAAATAGATGTTAAAAGCACATTCGATCTTTCGCTAGTGTTACAAATTTTTAAATTGTAATTTTTGAATTGTTTTTTTTTAATTTAATCTTTCACTATTTTTTGTTTAATCTTGGTTCTTCTGCTTTTCACTTTACTCTTAACTCTCACTTTGCGTTTTTTTTATTTTTACTCATATTCACATAAACAAGCACGCGCAATCAGCTCTAATATATTTCAATATGCATTTTTTTTTTTAACAATGAACATTCATAACCTGTTTCAACTCACACAAGTTTTGTTGAATACACGATTCACTTATACACTTTATCTTCACCATATGATCCAAAGGGCACTATAAAAAATAAATTACAATATATATTTAGGACATAATTCAATGTAATCCATGTAAATGTCCTAGTAAAACAATGAAATTAATAAAAAATATTAATTTAAGAGAGATTATCTAAAATAGAATGGTTAGGTTTTTCCCACTTCAACAATACAGTATAATAAAATTTCTAGGTTTGAATTTATAATTTTTTTATATTAGAATATGCCCTGTTACTTGAACCTTCATAAAGATTCATTATTTGTTTTATATTATTATTTTCTTATGGTTTAAGGAAAGATTGAAAGATGTAGAAAACGGCCCCTAATTATTTACCACTTTTTCTGTATATAATCATTGCCATATTTCTTATGAGTATGCATATATATGTATGTAGATGTGTGTTTGCATAATTTTGTTATTTCATCCAGGTGTAGTAGTTAGGTGCAACATCACATATTTTTTACGCTTGCGTATTTATTTGTGTATGTAAACGCACAATAAATATAATATAATATATAATATTATTTCTTTCTTGTGCGCTTTTTTCTAGTTTCTTCTAGCTTATTTATTTTGTTTTTTACTTATTCTGTATGTGATTAATTATTTATTCTTCTAGCATATGCACAATTACTCCCGTCTGTTCTTTTGTGGCAATTCATACATGTCTGACTACTTGGATAAATGTAAGAAATATTAGTATATATTCATTATTCACATTATCTTTTTTCCTTAAGCTTTATGATTTTTTAAGTGCATGGAGTAATATAATGGTAATTTTTTTAATGTGATAAATTATTTATGTGAATATTTAAAACAATCGATCACACGCTTCAATTTAAATTGCATTCTTTTATTCAAGAATATCACGTTTAATCTTGTTTTCATCTATATTTTTTACAATAATTTTTCAAGTTAGTAAAAAAACTTATAATATTCTATCTTTAATTTCTTGCAGTCAAATTTGTTTTATTATTTAAGGATTTAAAAATTGTTGAATTCTTATTATTTTGATATAAAACTCGGTAAATATAACCAAGACGTTAATGTTACTAATAATTTATTTTAATTTTTGTCACATATACTATTAATACTATTTCTTTTCTTGAATGCAATCATTTTTATAATTGACAAATCAAAATTATTTTTATAAAAAAATTTTTTTACAAAAGAAATAAAATAAAATTGTCATAATATCTTATTCCTATACAAATTTTGTTTTCAATTTGAAATTTTTGTAATAAGACTTTAAAATATTTTTCTTTTATTTATTTATTATGTCAAATTATATGTATATTTTATATTGCGTGTTCTTAATTTTCCTTATTATTATGATTATCATTATTGATTTAATTAAAGAAAAACTTTAAATTTTAGTATTGCATTTAACAATACTCTTGACATATCTTCTCTTGTGACATATTCTTGGGAGTCGATAATACATGTTATGTGTGCATACACCCGAGATCTATTTCAAACATTCTTCACAGAAACGGATTTGTCATTTTTATCTTATAGCTTTTATTATTTTTAATTCTTCTTTTCTATATAAAACTGATAAGGGTTACTCAGTCAATGTTTTTTTATTCTATCGGAAATCTGTTTGCACCGATTGTTTCACTTGGTTTATTATCTTCTTTTTTTATTATTAAATAGTGATATTTTGTATGTTATTATGTAATTCCTGATTTTCTTCAATTATTTTTTGAAGGAACATAATAATATTTGTTGTATTTTAGTTCCAAATGCGCAAAAACGAATCCCATGATCCTGTTGCTACTGCCATTCCATCTTCTGTCACACCCAGACAAGATACTCGATTATCATGTCCAGCTAATATACCTGCAAAAATAATGATCTACATGACTTTATCGTGTATAAAACTTCTAATTTAAAATTAATCAAATAAGCGGTATTGCTTCAGTTAAATAGATTTTGTACAATATTGAAACCCTAATTAAGTATCTATGCGATTAAAAATCATGTTCATCACGCATCTCAACAAATATATTTTACAAGTTTTTCACATTATACTTTTTGTGAATAAGATTTTTAGCTAATCTAACTTTAATTATAATTATAAATTTTATTTTTAACATGATCTATTTATTTTTAATAAAATTTAGATTCATATACAACGTTATGGTTAAAAAATCTTAATAAGCTAAAAGGATATTATCCATAGTAACAATTCATTTATAATATTATTGTAAATTTCTGTTTTGAATAATAAAAAGTCTCAGAAATATTTTTATTTTAATGAAAGTTAAATTTTTCACATTCTCTGTAACATTCTAATCTACTATTTGACAAAATGTAATTCGCAGTGAATCCTTTACTTAAAAAAAAATACATTCTATAATTTATAAATTTGATCATCAATTAGTTTATCAGTTACTATTGATATATTTTATTTATTGATAAATCTTGAAATTTAGTCAATTGATAAAAGAAAAAATGTAAATAGCAAGTGAAGAACTTAGACATTATTAATAATTATTGATGACTCAACTCAATTAAAGAATTCACAAGCAGTATTATTTTATAATTGTAAATATATTAAATATAAGCTTAAGCTAATGAAGTTATGAAACATTACTATAAAAGTCTGTATCAAGAAATAAAAAAATAATTTGGATTTTTTCATTTTATTTTTCTGGAATAACTTGTTAAATGTTTAAATTTGTTAAATTTACTGCCAGTACTATATTTACTGTATTTTAAGAATATTATCAATATTTAATAAATAATAAAATAATATGATCTTGATAATTATCTTACATTATATTAATTAATAAAATTTCACAAAAATTATATTTATAAACAATTATAAAAAAAAAAAATATGTAGACTAAATAAAATTTTTTAAATAATTTATTTATAGAGAACAAAACTCCAAATTTTCATGTTTTCTTTGAACAAAGTTATATTAAGTTAAAGTATAACTTACCAGCTCGTTCGGTCTTCATGGAATCCCAAACATTGCAATTAAAATCATCATAACCAGCAAGTAGCAATCGACCGCTCTTACTAAAAGCTACACTTGTGATTCCGCAAATGATGTTATCGTGACTGTACATAGCTAATTCTTGGTCTGCTCGTATATCAAACAGTCTACAAGTAGCATCATCTGAACCCGTTGCGAAAGCAAATCCATTAGGAAAAAACTGAAAATTAATAGGCGAGTATAAAATATATTCAAATAATCTCTTTTTTCTAAGACTTACTTTATAAACGATAATTTATTTCAAAATTAGTCAATCATTTTTTAATTTAAATGAGTACAGCTATTTCTTTAAAAAATTCAAATTCAAATGAATAAAACTGGTTAAAAAATATGTAATAAATAAATGTTCTTAAAAGATTATCGATTTTTAAGAATATTTCAAAATAATGCCTTGATATAATAGAAAAAAATCGATTAATATTATGATTAATGAATTTTTTAACTAACAAATCCATACTACGCATTATGCGTCCTGTTAAAAATCTTCTACGCCTATACTTTTTCGAATAAATACGGAAGCACTCGAGACAGTTAAAACATTTCAATATCTACACATTCTCGTACCCACTTCAAAACTCTTACCACCGCTAAACATCCGAATATCGTATTATTAAAAATCTCGTTATGAATGGACAAACATCATTCTTCTCGACTTTCAAGGCTATGATAAACTTTCTATTCAAATAATTAAACGCCCGAATATCATTATAGATAAATAATGCGTTTCTTATCTATAACTAAAAACCAAACAATTATTATTAGCATACCCGAACACCCAAAATATATAAATAAAGGAGCCCACATGATAGCATCACATGAGATACTTCACTAGTTCACTTCCACTTCACTTACTTATTTACTTATTAAATCAAACTCAGTCTTAGACCTTTATTAAAAATATTGTAAAATTATTGTAAATTTATAATAATATCAAATATTAAATAATTTCTACAAATTATAAGTGCAATAAGTCATTTCGATAAACTTCCAAGTCCACATACTCTTTACATAAGCTTAAATATTATATCGAAATTTTCTGCTGGACAAACTCTATGTCAACACAACCGCTGAAATAATTCATCAAATAACTTATCTGTAAATATTTATAACAAACTACGAATTATAATAGGGTTTAAAAGAATAATAATAGGCAATCACTTTCGAAATACGTCAATTTTAAATAATTGAATATTTTGTTAGATTATTAAATTGAAGTTTTATTTTTAATTGTTGGAAATCAAACACTGTCAGGAAGTTTTTTATTATAATTATTTATTATTAAATAATCAAGGTAACAAAATAAAATTATATTAGAAAAAAGCATTTGTCTTTACAAAGTAATATTCAAAACTATAAAAAGAAATTGAGTCTATTATCCGCCGACGGCAGTATTTATTCTGTGGATAAATAATCTATGGTATTTGCGCGTGCAGTATTACGCGCAAACATCATTGAACTCTAACCAAAATTTACATTAAACAAAAATTAGTGAAGTGGACCTAGCAAAGTATTGTACTTTTTCATAGAAATTTTATGACGGATAGATAGCATTATAGACGTCACGCTCACTGTTGGAATATAACTTAATATTAAATTCCAACATATTTCCTTTATAATTTCTTTTTAAAATTATTCTTATAAATTATGCTATTATGTATTGAGAATAAGAAAATATATATTAAAATAACAGCTACAAATTGGGTACGTTCAAGGAACAAATGAAATTATTTAAAAATAAATATGATTTAGATCTTGAAAATACTTGAGTATTTTATAAATTTTTTATTCATTATGAATGCTACTTATGTAGTTAGATGAAAAAATATATAACTGACGAGACTTATTTTGAATTCACTAATCATATTTTGAAATTAAAAATATCATTTCTGGATGATGTGACAAATTTAAAGTACTGATTTAAGAAATACTGATCATATCTTAATATTATATTATATTATACATTTTTAATCTTATTTAGGTTGTACCGATATAATTGTTCGTGATGTGTCAAGTTGGGACTAAAATAAACTAAGCGTTTGTTTTTAAAAAATAAGATTTATTTTTAATAGGCAAAAAAGGAAGAAATTACATTAGATTACAACATTTGTAAGTGATTTTGTTATTATAGATAAACATTCTTTAAAGTTTTGCAATGTACTAACATATTTTCACACTACTCAACATACAATACGTACGCATCTATTCTATTGCGTGCATCCATCTATTAGCGCTATCCCATTTGCCCCTCCACCGAGTAAACTTATCGTACCTGTAATATTTACATGCTATAAACTACGCATCTAAAAAATGTGTAAACTATTATCTAGTATGCGCCAAAATTTGTTCACCGCCTTATTTATTTTGCAGAAAATTCAATTATCTTTATTCGTATGTACGAATTATCACTACCCGAAAAATCTTACCAAAATACTATTTTCCAACATTTCCCATTTACTTTTCACACCTTTCTATAAATGATTATTTATCTGACTCGAACAGAATATTTTTATCTCACCGAAATTTAATCGCTCACACATTATTGTAAATCCAATCATATAAAAAACCTTTCTACTCCCGAGATTAAAAGATCAGATCAGACCAAAATACAGACCCAGACGCAGCATTAGGCAAGATCAGACACTTTCCCGACACTTATTTTCTAACTGAATTTTGTGGATAATTAAAAGTATTATAAAATTACTGTAACCTTATAATAATATTAGACATTAAATAATTTATAAAAATTATATAAGTGCAATAAATCATTTCGAGAAACCTCCAAGTCTACGTAGTACTCCTTACAACAGTTTCAAAATTTATTTACATTTGCAATATATTATTTTGAAATTACTTTAATTTTTTTAATATTTCATTAAAAATCAATATAATTCATAATTTATACTACAAAATTAAAAGTATTTGAGTTTTTTAATAACAGTTTAACAATTTTTTAATAAAAACTTATCTTAATTAAGTATATACCGTAACTAAATATCTCGATTTCGTTGAGACCTGCGGGAAAACAATGGAAGAAAAAAAACTGCTTGAAAGTAAGGAAACTTATTATATTAAAAATATTACGAACAAGAGCACAAAAAATTCCTCAATTTTTGTCCATGGTATTGAATGGGAATTATTAATATTTATAGTTGTCATCTCCATGCAATAGACATTTCAAAAGTTCGTCTTAACGTAAATCAAGTATCAAAAAAATTCAGTGTTTAGTTCCTATTTTTGTATTTAGTTTTTAAAAGTTTGTGTTGTAATCGGCAAAATAAATTAACGTGTATCTTTTTATATAAAAGTGTAAATATATTGTACTATTTATTACAAATTAAACCTATACGTGTAAGTATTTAATTGTAAATCTCTTTGTTTCCTTGGGTACATTAATACTGAGGAACTAATAAGTATTTAGCAACATATATATCCATCTATAATAGACTATTGTAGTATGGTCTCTACATAGCAGTGAATGATAATTTATCATTGCATCGCAAATAACTCACTTTAAAATGTGGCTGAAGAGTAAAAATATCCAACAGATTTTGTTATTTTAAAAAAAGCGTTAAAAACATTTATATTCATTTATCACTAAATCATATTATTAAAAAAATTATTTAATATATTCTTTTTTGTAACACTAAAACTGTGTGAGCCTTTATTGCAATTATTACACATTGCAATAGAGGATTTTTTTATTGAAGTAACCATTGATTTTTAAATTTATATTAAATACAATTATAAATAAAATATAATAATTTTATCCGAGTATTTTAGTTCACAAATAAAACTAAAAAATCATAAACTATTTCAAAATTTAACTTTATTTTACAAGCAATAAACTTAAACTAAATTAGGTAATAAAAATGTAAAATGCGAAAGAAATTATAAAATATAATTTTCATACCGTAACAGCGTTAATATCGCTCTCATGACCCGGAAAAGTCTGTTTACAAGAACCTTCGCGAATATCCCAAAGTTTTGCGCTGGCATCACATGCACCAGAAACGAATGTGCGCATATCCGGTGCTAATGATAAAGACATAACGTCACCCGTATGTCCAAGAAACGAAGTGCATTGTTGACCAGTTTCGATATCCCACAAAGCGCTGAAATATGTGTTATAAAATTATATTCATTTTGTAAAGTAATAAATGTTCATTATAGTTTACAATAGTTATATGAAAAAAGGAATATATTATATTCAGCAACTCGTATTTTGAATTTTATGAAATAACACAATTAATTTCATTAATTTCGTCGAAATATTTTTTAATATAATTAAATTAAATTTTTAAACATAGTTTACACAACACCTAAAAAATAGTTTGTCGATTTTATTTGATAATAATATATAATAATTATTACTTATAAAATGTTTATATAACAGAACACATATAAAGTACAATATTCACAAAATTAATATTAGAGTGACTTTAATTACAAGGTCTGTTAAAAATTGATTATATAACTTTCATACATTAGTATCTTCATAAAATTTCAGTTTATATTTAATTTAAGTTTAGCATCACCATAGATTTTTAAATGATAATATAATATTTAATAATTTTATTACCAAGACATATCACCGGAGCTGGTGACAATTTGATTATCATCAAGAAAACGACAACATGATAGGTAGCCAGTGTGTCCTGGAAGTTCTCTACTGACTCGAACATTGCCTTCTCTAGTCTTAAGGCTGTATATTGAGCAAATATTGTCCAATCCACCACAGGCAACATAACTACCTGAAGGTGCATAAGCACAAGTCATTACCCAGGATGAGCGCAATGGTATAGCATGAACCTTATTTGTGGTGTAGCTGTCCCATACGATTAATTTGCCATCTTGAGATGCTGATACCAGATTTCTATATTTTTCAGAATAAAAGAATGAACTAATTTTTTATATCAATGAAAAGTTATGAATTATCACTTTATTTATTTTCACAAATTTTTTTAACTACTCTAGTTTATTATTAATTTTATTAAAATAATTTACATAAATAATTATTTTTTCGTATTAAATAAATTATATTTTTTTAAATTTAATATTTGCATTAATGCAAATTAAGTTATCAAGTTTTTATGGTTTTCTTATTCAGTTTCAGATAAGTTCAATGAAATTTATTTAATTGAAATATTTAGATATAAATATAGGGTTATAATTATTTTACAAAATAAATTAAGTATGATGATACAGCTATATTTTATTAATGATTATAATTAAAATATTTTTTGTAGATCTATTATTTATTATTTATTAATAAAGACTAAGTTTTTTTGTATTTCTAAAAGGTTAATAATTTTATAATGTCAATGTAAACGCTAATATATAAAATTTAATAAGAACATTTTAAATGGAAATACTTTGAACTGCATTATTATGATTATTTAAATATGTGAAAATATACATATAAGCTAATATAAAATATAACTTATTATTCACTATCTATGTCTAGATACTAATATATATATATATATGTATACAAAATAATGACAATATACTATAATGATACAATACTCAACAGAATATAATACTCAATGAAAATAAAGTCAATAAAATAAAAATATTAGATAAAATCTGGCTATCACAATATTAGTTACCTTGAATCACTACCCCAATGCATGGCATATATTTTTGCTAAGTGACCTCGAAGAGTACGTCTTGTGCGCATTTGTATTCGACCAATCGGTTCCATAGTAGCCGTCGCCTGTACTAAAGTTGTGTCACAAGCATTTTTTCTTGCATCCTAAAAAAATGTGTATTGTAAAATAATTGACAACAATCTTATTAATGCTATTTATATTTTTCTAATTTAGATAAAATAAACAAAAAATAACTACAATGCGTAAAAGAGGGAAACTAAATGTTTATTTTTCTATGGATGTATATATATTCTATGTATATTCTCTGTTCTATATATCATATTCTGATATTTACGAGTGCTATTAAAATTAAGAAAATAATTATTTTTTAATAATAAGTTTTCCACTACCTTATTAACACTGTATTAATACATTTTATTGTTATCTTTATTTTTGTTAAATTTCAGTTCAAATTCTTTAGATTGATACTTAATTTTATCTTTATTATTTTCTGTTAATCCAGTTTTTTCTTTTTATTATATTATCTAATATTATAATATATTTTATATATAAATTTATATATAAATATATAAATATTATGTACATACTTTAATATTTATAAAGTTTTCTTTCGTAGTTTTTATTTAATTTTTTTGTTAATATCTTGAACTTCATTATATTTTTCTATTATGTTTTTTTTCTTTCTCTCATATTATGTACGCATTTTCTTCACTGTTTTAAAATCTATTTGCTCTTGCTATTTGTTCAGTTTTTAATTTGAATTTGTCTAGAATTTTTTCTTTTTCTACCTAAAATGTCTATTTTATATATTTTTTACATTTTTCTACTCTTCAGAACATTTATCTTAACACTTTAGCAATTCTCATTATAGTATATTTTTACGTGTTTCAATATTATAAATTCAGTAATAATTTATTATTGTTGTCTTTACCATCTATTTTCTTAAATTTCATTATTTTTTCTCTTTTGCGTCCAATCTTAATTATATTCTTTTTGACTATTTTTTCATCTATTTTAGCATGTTCTTCATAATTATTTTTTTATGTTATTATGTTAATTAAATTGTTAATTAAAACTACATGTATGCTTTTTTAATTTAAAAACTATTTATATTTGCATTCGTAGCATTATTTTTTTAATTTTCTTATTTCCTATTCTTAGTTCGGCATCTTATAATTTAATCGTTTTTTCCTTTAGGCCTTTTAATGTTACATTAAATACAAGAATTTTTTTTACATTAAAAAAACGCCCTTACCACATCTCTTTTTCTGTTTTAAATTCTTACCAATTCATTGTTGATTCTCATCTTTGTTGTTCCATATAAATTTTGCACTTTATTTTTAATTTATGTATTTATACCTTTTTTTTTAATACATCTCTATATCTATTCTGTTTAATTTGACAAAACTGACTTTAAATCTAAAAAATATTTCTCCTTTTCTGTTTTCCTTTTTATGTAATTTGTATTTTAACGTGTCACACTTACACAATTTTTTTATATTTTCGTTGTCACCTTTTCTATGACGGTTTTTTTTTTGTTTTATGTTTTAAATTATTTATTTTATTTCTAAGGTGCTTATTTCTTAAACTTCTTTCTCAATTTATTATTTAATACTCATATAATAATAAATATTATTACTTTAACTAAAATATAAAAATAATACTAATTTATGTTTTGGAAAGCATCGAAAACTGTATATTTAACATATAATAAATAAATATTATTGATTTCTAAAAGTTATTTATTAATTATATGTTAATAAAAATCATTCTTATATGATTTCATCACATTTCTGTATTGAAAATATATAAATTGAAAAATTATTTGTTTTACAAACATATGTAACGTATTAACATATATATAACAAACAATCTTTGATTTCACATCAAAGATTCTTTAAATGTTATTATAAAAAAAAATATTGATGGTTAATTTGTAATTGTTTTCTAAAATTTTTATGTATGTATGTATATATGTGTATATATATAAATTTTTTTATATTTATTAGATCAATACTACTGTATATAGAAGAGCATTTTTATTTTTTAATTCAATCTTTTTTAGTGAAATACTTTTTCCTAACGTTATTACAATTTATTTAATTCTTATAAAATACGATTTATTAAACTTTTTAAAATAGATACGCGTTACACGTCATGTTTTTATAATAGAGAACAGAAAAAAGTCTGCGGGATTCAAGTCGGATAAATAAAGTAAATACGTTAGTAATTCATACTGTAATAATTCTAGATGAGTAATTTTGAGCGTTGTGAAAGTATGTAACTTTCTTTACCAAATGAAGTCTCGCCTCATTCGATTTCTTATTGAAACGCTCAAATAATTACTTTAGAAGTGTACGATGATAGTGCCTCTCTTATCCAAAATTGGGGACATTCTGTTTGCATTTCAAAAAGTAGTAGCCATGGTAATCTTTTTATAGCAAAACTGATTGGGAAATTCAATTTATCATTTTGTTTCTAATTTCTAGTAATGAATCTAGGTTTTAACAGTGATGATAACTGTAAAAATTTCTACCGATTTAGTTCAAAGAGATATGACACTTCTTTGAAGTTAAGAATCTTATACAGGTATTCACATTATTTACGATATATCTGCTGTCTCGGCCATACCGCTCATTTTTGTTTGACGACAAAGATGAATCATACCCTGAGCCTAACCTATACAACGATTAGTTTAGTAACCATATCTGCCTGGTGATCCAGATACTTCTGATCAAATGACTGTCAAGTTAAAATTAATCTATGATCAATTTAAAATTTCGTATCACATTATTTAAAAGATTGGTTATACTATAATACTAACTTTTTTTATAAATATCGGTAGCTATGAACTGATTAAAACTAATTTAATACATATACTGTTGTATACTTTTAGGTTTCTTTTTATAAAATAAATATATTCTGGAATAAAAATTGAATGCAGAAAGTTTAGTAAACAATAATAATTGGTACTTTGTATTTTTTATGTGATTGAACTTCACAAGTTTTTCAAAATTTATCTTTAAAATGTAAGGATGTATAAAAAAAATATAAATATCTTCATTGTAAATGCTACAATATTTTATATACTAATACTTAATGAAGAAATTTGTTTAAAAACGTATAGAATATCATTACGGGATTATAAGTACACACAATAATGTAAATTATATCATAGTATATATATTTATTTAATTATTTATATTGTAATATAATAATATTTAATAATTATTATATTTTATATTATAATATAAATTACATAAACGTTAATTAATACTGTATACCTATGAATTATGACTTTTTTTTTAATAAAAAGGTAATATTTTGATCTTCAGTGCTATTAAGGCAATTCAAAGGGACATAAATTTTATAAATTAGAAAATATTGCAACATTATATATAAATAAAATTTTATTTATTAATATAGTTATAAAATAGTGATGCTGTATATTCTATATGATATAAGAGATATGAAGATAAAATTGTAAATGAAATAGTCTCTACTTAAAATTAAAAACAAAAGATAGAATGGTCGAGCCAGCCAAGTTATAATTCAGACTTTTCGCCTTACCGCGTCATTTATTCAGTATATGATCAAAATATATTTATCATATTTTATCTCGTACATATGGATTATCATGCATAAAAATATTCTAGTTTTGTTAAATTTAAATTTGTTTTGATTTTAAAAAGAAATTTTCGTCACAAAACATTATTTAATTGTGTTTAGATATAAATAAATAAATATTAAAAAATTCATAAAAATGTTAATTATATATTTGTAATAACTTATTATTTGTTATTGAAAAAAGAATATGGAAAATGGAAGGTTATGTTATAATAATGAAACTTTTATTCTAAAAAGGCCTACATACAAATAAAATACTGCAATAGACCTGAAAATCTTTCCAATTACTTTAGATTACCTTTTAAATATGGTAAGTTCACCAGATATTTTTATAAAGTTCGGGAAGTTGAATCCAAAAATTGAGTTATTACATTATTAGTTATCATTACATGTAATGTAAATATTATGAATTTTAGGCAAAAAATATGATACAATATTACAAAAGTCATACGTTCGATATTTTCAAACCAAAAAAAAGTTTATAAATGAATCATCAATTTTTTAAATATTAAGAAATCATTAGTAATAAACAATACTCAAAGTGATGTGATGTACGAGTGGTTACAACAGAGATAGATAGATAGAGGGAGGAGGGAGGGAGGGAGTGTGTGTATTTAACAGGTATTGATAATAAATAGTAGGTCAAGGGGTTGTCGAAGAGTAATTTCTTAATAAACGAAACAGTATTAATAAAATAAGTATATACAGTATTAACAGTATAAATAAAGGGGATCAACAAACGGGACACGGATAAAACTACTATTTTTCTGAGAAACGGCACATACACATACATACATGTGTGTATTCATTTATTTATTGCTCAGAACTATTATTTAATGAAATAAAACAGTATCTTCTCACTCTCATACATTATTCCGATAAAATTATATGTAAATGTTTACATAAATGTAAATGTAAACATAAATACTATTATTCAGTTTAATAAATTGAAACTAAATTCATGAAATAATTTCAGACTGTATATCATTAATAATATTAAGTATATAATTTAGTCATTAAAAAGCTACATATCTTTGTTTAAGATATATACGAATATACACATATTTCTTTAATTTAAAAAATTGTTAAATTATAATTTTCAGCGTATTTTTTAATATAATTATTTGTGTGAAAATATACTATTATATATGAAAAGAAAGGAATTGCGTGAATTCTAAAACAAACGTAATAAACAATTTATTACATGCCCGACATATAGGTAAGTTTGTTTCTTTTATTTTTAAGTGGTTTAAAAAATACATAAAGATATTTGCAGGAATGTTAGAGTAACATAAATATAATATATGCAGAGCAACACAAATATTTTTTACAAAAAATATGAAAAATTTAATTTTGTTTAAAAAATTGATTAAAACGATTAAAAATTAAATTCTTACTTTTAATTAACGAAAACTATAAATTGTAAAAAATAATTTTCATTAAATTATTTATTTGTGGATAGAATAAGTTAAAAACTACTGACTTAATTTTTATATTTTAAGTAATTGAAACTTAATTAAAAGTAAATAAATAATTATTATTTGATAATTACTTCATTTAAAATTTTTAAATATAACTATATTTGAACTTATTTATCTACTAAGTATTATTTTGGCATTTTAAATGCAATATTTATGATTAGCTTACAGATGCATTCAACATTTTCATAAAATATCAATATTTTTGTGAAATAATTTATGCATAAGATTTTTATACTGACCCTGATGGCATTTTTGAGGGTTTCTGCCTCTTGGCGAAGGGTATCCAATTCGTTCATAGTGCAATTTGTTACGTCCTTTCAAAATATTTAACAAATGTAAGCCACTGTAATTCCACGTCCACTCCACGCAAGATTAACACAACCTGCAATCTATTCCTACCTTAGTACCACTTTACTACAATTTAAGTAATGTCTCAGCAGTTTTCATACCTTAATTTTCACCCTTTTTGTTGCTGTTGCAGCATTGACACCGATGAAAGTCTTAAATCCAACTAAATTTGATAATCCTGAAATAAGATATATTTATTTTCAATTTATTTTTCCGAATTCTTACTGTTTTTATTATGATAAAATAAAAATTTTTAGATACCTGTATGTTTCATAGAAAGCATTTAAATTATTAAACATTTAGAACGAGTCACTATTAAAATTAAAAATAAATACATATAATTTTTATTTTGTTTTAGTACAGTACTTAATAATATGGAGGAAATTTATGCTAAAATTTTTAATTCTTAAAATAAACGTTTAACAACATTTACTAAAATATAATAGTTACAATAATTATTCTACATAATATTTTGTTTAAAAATGCTTCTTTGTGAAATACTGGAATATTATTATTTAGTATCAGATAATTACAAAATTTAATAATACACAGCAAATTAACAAATTAATATCTAAGAGGTAAGTATTTCTATGAGAACTAAATTTTTAAGTTTTTTATTTATATTTTAATTACAAGTGTATTATACAATTAAACTTTTTTACTTTTATATTTAATTTTTTGTAAAACTTTAAACAAAATTTATTTCTGTTTGTGAGTTAAGGAGTAAATATAAATAAATTTAATATTTATTTGTTTTCTTTTTATATAAAATAATTAATTTCTCAAATTAAAATTAATAAACGAATCTTTAAATAAAACCATTCAATAGTTAAATGCATATATTATTATACCAGTAATTTAACACATATGACCTTTTTTTAATAAAAGATTGGAAGATAGCTTCGTATTTGAAAAGTTAATATTATAGACCTCAATTGATTTTTTATAACAGAATTTTAAATTTTATTGACTTCTTATATAAAATTTCTAGTTTAAATTATGCATAGTTTTTTAATCGCTTTAAATGAATTTTTTAATTAACTATATTTTGATTTTTTAATACTAAATAATTTTAATTCTGTTATCTTTAATTATAACTTTAGTTTCTTCTTAAAGTGCTTTTATCTTATAAATTATTATAAATCAGTTATAATATAAATTGCAGAAGCTTCCACGGGTAAATAAGCTAGTAGAATTTTATTGTAGTAAATATATACGAAATTCAAAACGTATATGTACTTAGATGATTTATTTATCGGTCAATCAATCGCTTTGTTTTTTATTGCTTTTTCATGTTTTTATTAAACCAAACATCTATATACGCAATTATTAATAATTTGATAGGAGTATAATATCAATGTACTATTAAATTATTTATTATCTACATTAACTAACTTATAATTAATAGACTCATAGATCAGAAGGAAAATTTAAACGAAAACTTCATACAAATATTTATTCCTGGTGTGTGACAGAAGAAAGCTTTATTTAGAACTTATTAAAATTATTGAAATTTAGAATTCTCCAGTATATTAAAATGATAAATATTTACTGTGTTAAGAAATATAATTATTAGAAATCTTAATAGATCAAGAAAATTAATTTCCCACTTTTCTTTAATTAATTCCCAATCTTCATTCTATGTTTATTTTACAATGTGAAAATAGCTTAAAATAATCAAGAAATATATAAAATTATAATTTATTAACTAATTTCATAAGAAATCTTACAAAGTTAAAAATATACAATTTGAATGTAATAAGAACATACTACTTTTGGGAAACATGGCCCGATGTAATCTATTCCATATTTTAAAATGGAAATTTTAGAATTAATGGATATATTAATAGTTCTTTCAGTAAGTAGATTGGTTCAATTTTAAAGAATACAATATATTTATTAATACAATTTTAACGCAAATAATAACTTAATTAGACTTAGAAAAGCTTCAATGGCACTTAGCTATAACAAGTACATCCGTATATTCTTATGTGGTAAGGATAAATAAAAATAAACGGAAAATACTCTTTGATGTGCAAGAGACTTTTTGTTATAAGCTTATAAAAAAAAACATTGTCATTATTTGTAAAAAATATTCAATTTTTAAATTAATTTAAATTTTATGTTAATTTTATAAAATCAATGTATATTGAAGAAATATTGTTAAATAAAAATAGTTATCAAAGCAATAACAAAAAATTAATTTATTTTCCTTGTACGCTTAGAACTGTTTCAGATTTTTTTTACAATAATATGAATTTTATAATATAAATATAATAGATTTTTTAAGGGATGATTGACGAATATTTTTATTATTAATTAAATAAAAGATTCTAATATCAGTAATATGTAATCAAATACGATTTATATGTATATATATATATTTTTCATCTTTACTCCTAATATTGTTTTTTTATGACATCTCTTTTTCTTCCCTATATATGTATATATACAAAGATGAAAAAATTGAAATCAAATTTTAAAAAATAATAAATAATAAATCGTTTACAGAGAAATAATAATTAAATAAATAAATAAATAAATATATAATTTTATTCTTTTTCCTAACCGTTAATTTAAAATTCGTATTTCATTTGTCTATATTTTTACTAATTGTATATATAATATGTAGTTTCTTTTTTTATTAGAAAGATATATTCTATATGAAAATTTTGTTACATTGAATATCAGTCAATAATAAATAATAAATCAGTAAATAATAAACAACGGAAACAACCACTCATAGATTATATGCTTTACAATGTACAATGATAGAAAAAATCAGTAAAGTGAGAAATAGAGAATGAGAAAGAGTACGCTGACCACTAGATAGCAAACTTACTCGTGTTAGTTTATATTTTTATTTTTTAATATATCCATGTATAATATATAATATTTTATATATTATGGATCTATGTATATCTATTTATTATGTATGCGAATTGACAGATACTGTATGCTTATTCTTTGAGTACCTTATTTGTGCTCTTTCTCACCTATTTTGACGTTACTTTCTTGTTTTTGTTTTCCATTCAAGAATTTGTATAGCTTTTTTGCAATGAGATCAAGTATTAACGAGTAAAAATAAAAATACTGCAAAATCACGAATGAGGTGTACAAATAACTATAGTTAAATAGACTAAAAATTGCAATCTACATAAAATATTATCATAATTAAATACCAGGAAAAATTAATTAATTATTTATTACTAAATTATCATACTATTTTATAATATAAGCGTATGAATAATATGAAAATATAAATAAAAATAAAATACACAGTCATGCTAAACAAAAATTTTCTATGATTCAAAATTTATAAATAATATTTAAATAAATATAATGTTCGTTTAGTAAATGAAAAAATCTGTTTTTCGTTATGACGAAAGTGGAAGATTCTTTATATCAATACGCGAAATATAATATTATAATTGTCCTGGAAGAATAACTTGAGTAGAAATTAAATAATAGTAAAAAAAGAAGTCAAACAAAACAATATCGTTTATAACAAATACGGCGAAGTTAATACGAGTAAATTACAAATTCGGAACACAACTACAATTGATAAAAAAAATTTTAAATTATACATAAAATTGTTTTGCGTTAACGAAAATTAATGTTGTGTTCCTTATTATTTAAATATTAATATAAAAAAACGCAGCAGGTAAGACCGTATCATATTCAAATTGCACTAGCTAATTTTTTCTTAATAATATTTACAAGATAAGTTAAATTACACTTTTACAATTATTAAAATTAAAATATTAAAAATTAAACTTGCAGTGATGGTTTTTTACTTTACACACAATTTTGTACTCTGTTTTTTATAGTAGTTATCGAAAGATAAAAAAATTTAATTAAAAAAATATTCTGAGATGAAATGTAAAAAATACAATAAAATTTTTTTTAAATTTTAATAGAAATTTTCTTTCATTCATATTTAATATTTTATCGACTTTTTACTAAATCCTATAACCCGTTTTTTATACATATATAAAAGATAAACGTTATTGATGTATAATCATATTTTTTATTATGTAAAACTATATGCCTTATTAAAATTTCATTCTAATAATAATTTTCTATATATATATAATTCAAATCAGTGTATAAACTAAAAGAATAAGACCTAACAATTTTTTTTTAGATTGTTGACTTATTGCGCATCATCTAATGATTTAAAATGTTTAAGACAAAAATTTACATTGATTCAATCGGTGTATTTTTGCATATTTTTTAAATATATTAATTACTACTTTACTATTGAATTTTATGTAACAAATTTTTACCTTTTAAAACAAGTATCTCTAGGTTTCTCTATTGAGTTGGCTTATATAACAATGACATGTATTTTAAATATCTGTGTAAACATTAAAATGTAGATTTTAGTTTATTTCAAAGAAAAGAAATATTTTATTTATCGTGTTAAATATATTAATATTAACTCCAAAATAGCAGCATTTATAGTAATATAGTATTTATTTTTAAATAAAAGCTCTAGTAAAACACAGTTTACTAATAAGTATGATTTTTATAAAGATAAAATATATACTTTATAAAATATAGATATAGAAAGCCGGGGGCTCCGTAAAAAATTGAATAAATTGACTTAAAAGATTCATGTAACCTACTTTACTGTTTTTTTTTTTAAATTAAATTTGAATAGATAAACAGTTGAAAAACATTTACATAAAATAAAATTAAAATAGAATGAAAAATTCGTAATAGGGTCCATATCAGCTGATGAGAAGAAATATTGAATAGCACTTGGCTATGTTGCCGATGCTGTTCAAACGGTACAGAAGAGTTTTCTTCGTCAATTTATCATTTATGATGATAAATGGATCTATTGCGATAACCCTAACTGATCTATATAAAAATATAAAATGAATATGTCAGATGAACCCTGTACATCGGTATATAAACGAATATTCGCTTTTTAATAATTGTATTGTTAATTTTTTGGGGTAAGGTTTTATTAAATGTAAATTTAAAACTTATTTTTAAAAATAAACAACCAAAGTGAATTTACGGGCACGAGCAGTTGAATCTTCTTGACAACGCTAGATTCCATATTGCGAAATTACTCAAAAATTACTTAGGAGCAAAATGGAAAATAATATTTGAACCGCCTTACCCCCTGAATATCACCTTTCCTTCAAATTACCATCATCTGTTACAGTCCGTATAGTTCGATCTTTCCGGAGAAAGTTTTATATCTTATGAAAATGTCAAAAAATTGATATAAAATTGAGTTGTCTAAAAATATCAAGAATATTACTACAAAAGTTCATTTGCTACCTGAAAGATGGAGAAAGGCCATCAATTGCAATGTTACGTACTTTGAGTACTTGTAAAGAAACTTTGTAAGTACTTGTTTTAATAAAGAATAAACTTGATAAAGACGGAAAATTATTTACTTAACATATGATGTAAAAAAACTAAATACATGATTAATTGTATGAGTTTTCATATTACTAAATATATTGAAGAAAATTAGAATTAAAAAAAAATTTTTTTTATATTTAGTATATGTGTACAATTAAAGGTGCTTAATGATTCTCTTTAACAAAATTAAATATTAAATAATATACTATAAATCCTTTTTAATAATTACACGTCTAAGTAAACCAATTAAAAATCATTAAAAATAAAATTTTGAATATTTATTTTTGTTATCGTATAAATATACGTATTTTTTAGAGGTAACTTGTGAAAAGTGAAAATTTACTGTAAAAAACTGAACGCACTTTTATATATAGCACATTATTGCGACAAAAATATTGTAGTTTTCGTAAAAAATATTTTAGGTCTTGTATTTGTTAATAAATAAATAATGATAATCAAATAAACATCAAATATACTGTTCAGAACACAAGTATAGATATATTTTTATATCAAATGGCTTATTCTAAAACATTTGCAAAAAAATAATGCTCCAGCACAATTTAAAAAAAATTTAATTTATGTAAAAAAGTTTATGTATGTAATTATTTAATAAAATATTAATATAATACTATTTTATTTAATAAAATGCTAATATAATACTAATAGAGAATATTATTTTTAAATTAATAAAACTTGAAGACTTAAAATTTTTACATCTTTAGCAGTAATATTTGGTAGTTCAAATGCAGCAATATCTAATTTTATTTTATATAATAATTCATCTATGTAAAATTATTTTTATAACATTTTTTTATTTTACCTATTCTTAATTATTAAACTAGTATTTTTATATTTCATTAAATTCTTTAAATACTTAAAAATTAATAAAATTGTACAAAATTTTATAATTTTCAGAGTTAATTACATAAATATATGTACTTTATGTATACATGTAATTTATTTATTATTTTGACTTAACATTAAAGATGTATTTATTGTATTTATAAAAATACCTGTTTCTAACATGTATATAAAAATGTTATAGTATTATAGGACAATGATTTTTAATTTAATATTAGTAGAAAATTAAACATTTAATAAATTTTCAGTGTTGTCGATTTGTTTTACAATTAAATTGAATTTACATATAATAATTTCTATGTAAATAAATTATAATTTAAGAATGAATAATTCTAATATAAATAATAATTGTTTTACAAAAATTAACATATATTTTTCTAAAATTCATAACGTAAAAATTATTTAACAAAATACAATATAAATTGAGAATAAAAAAATATATATTTGATGACAAGAATTTAGTTTCTTCAATTAATAACTTTGAATTATTAGAATATTAATGTTAATGATTAGATAATTAATTAATTAAATAAATTTTTTTTTTGATTATTTAATACTGACTATTTCAACTCACTATATTAATATTTATACTTATATTTAAAATGAAACATTTATATATTCAGGTAAAATAATTATATAAAATATTTTCGTTCATTTAAGATTTTTAAAAATGTCCAAAAAAAATAGTATAATCTTTAATAGTGATTTTATTTTTAGTTACACAAATGCATAATATTAATATTTATTTATAAAATGATAGATATATATATATTAAACATTTATAATAGAAAAATAAATGAATTTGAAAAATTGAGTTTTTATAGCGATAATTTATAAATTTTATAGTTCCATGTATTTTATTTATTATTATTGAATTCCTAATTTATAAAATAAATTTAAAATAATTTTATTAAATATAATTAAAATTTTAAATAGTTATTGTATTAAAATGTAATTTATTTTAATATTTAACATATATAATAATTAATAATACAATTTTTAACTTGTTGATAAAGTTAATTAATTGTTACTGAAAGTACTATGATCAAACAACGTATTTTAATTAAAATTGTAAACTCTTGCCTCCCAACATTCCCGTTAAAATTTAATACACTTGTAATTAGTTTAATAACTACAATATTGCTATTGAATTATTTAAAATAAACAATAAAATATATGATAAATTTTCATATATACTATATAAATTATACTAAGTATATAATTTTGCTTGATTTCTATTAAAATTATGTATTGTGTTTTACTGATGTTAGTAATATATTAATTATTAAAAAAGTTATTTTCAATTAAATAGCACAGATCTAATTGATTATTTTGGAGAAATATTAAGAAAAGCATAATTTTTTCTAAAACTATGTATATTAATACACATAGTCAATACATAGTTCTAATTTATGTACTTTTCAAGGTAATCTATAATATTTAGAAAATTGATTGATGTATTATTTAAAAAATATCAAAGCATATACAATTAAATATGATTTTATGCTAAAAGTTGAACTCGAAGATGTTCATATAGTTTAATAATCCCTAGTAAACTTCCACTTACTTAATTTGCGCACGAGTCTTTTCTGGTGAGTGTCAGAGCATCGTTGGGATTTTCCACAACAGGCGTCTAACCATTGAAGTTACGATTATTCTTTTAACAAAAACGTCTTATATGTATTGAAGCTATCGTGTTAGATTTAATCCAACGATAGCTTCATGTCTACTAGAACGTTGATTCATGTTTAAGAAACTGCAGTTAGTAGTCACTTAGCCTGAAAAAATTCAGAATATAATCCCGGTGTTTTTTGCTAATAGATGCGTATGAAACGCATATACTTCTGTCTTTTTATCTTCTGTTTGATACACTAAAGAAAGACGATCTCTTCTTTGAAAAATGATATGGTATAGAAAATAAAAGTAGATTCTCACTCGAAAAATATTGCGACCAACAAGAAGAAAGTTAAAACACCTATTTGACCACACCCAAAAGAGAGTACTGTTGAGTTCAACTGAGGGAAGTTGGCTGCAGGTCTAACGACCGGCGTAATGAGTGAGAGAGCGAATGAGAGTAAGGGAATAAGGAGAAAATATTGGAGTGGGGAATAGGTGATATCGATGCTGGCGCCGACTGAATGTGACGCTCGTCGAACCAGCGAAGCTGACGCCTGCTTTCTGCAGTGGCTGGTCTGACAATACGTCATTGTACGATCCTGACTTATAAGTTGCAAGTTATGTTTTTTTTAATTCCTTCTCAATATTTATATACATTTTTATCCTTATACTTAATTTATTTTTAATTTAACAAAAAGTAGTTATTTGATTATCATTATAATTATGTTAATCATCAGATTAAATCTCATCCGATCAGCGTTCTGTAGTCTTTATCATATTGGTTTTATATTTCGTCAGAGTAACCATAAACTTAATAATGAAAATAATAATAATAATGAAATGTTGTTAAAGTGATTATAATTTTTTTATCTAAAATGTAAAAATGTAATGTTTTTAATTTTTAATTAAATAAGAACTACACTTCCATTGAATTTCATTAAACTGTTTATCAAAATCTTTTAGGTGCAAATAGCAACTCAATATTATACCGAAATAGGATTTCATATATATCTGCAAGGATATATTTTATTTATTGTTTCGGTTATGATAAATTAAAAAATAGAAATTATTAATATACATTATATTCCAAATTGAATACAAATCATATTACACATTATATATAACTATAAATTATAACTATTAAGTTAAGGATATAAAAATCTTTTTATTATTATTATTATTATTATTGCATGCTGTTATTATTTATTAATATATTATTTTTACTTATTTAGGTATTAAATGAATTTTTAATTTATCTTGTAAAATTTATTTGATGTAATATCTAAATATGTACATATAAAGATAGTGCATATGTACTTATTTATGTTGAAAACATTTATTTTTTAAATAATTAATTAATAAAATAAGTTCCATATGATATTTTAAAATATAAAAATGTTTCATTTTAAAATTCTATGCTATGAGAAATATTTACAACTTTAAAAAATATGTAATAAAATAAATAATTCTTTTTGTAAATTTGATAAAATTGTTTTTCTCAACTTACATAAATAATATAAAAAAGACTCATGAAATTTAAAAAAGATTATTTTTCAATAACCTCCACTATATATGAAGAATTATCTACAATTTATTTATATTAAAATAGTTTGTAAATTTTAGTTTAGTAAATTACAAGCTTCCAATTTTGATTGGTATTTAAAAGGTTTATGCCCTTAAAAAAAGTAAAGTCACGAAAAATTTAACATATTATTATTTTAAATTATTTCAATATTGATTTCATATAGAAATATTCTGCAATATAACAATATTTTTTATATTCAAATTTATTATTAATCATATACAAACAAGTCTAAAAAGTATATTCAACAATAAGAATTTTATATCATAAAATATAATGGACTTTTTAATAAAAAAATTAATAAAATATTTAAAACGTTTTTAATTTTATTAATAGTTTCCTTATAATAATAATAATAATAAATTCATAATTTGTTGATTACTTTTATATTGTTTTTTTTAAATTGAATTATAGCTCAATTATTTATTTATTTACTGTGCTAAATTTATTTTTACGATATTAAGCAGTACCATGCTATAATTTATTCAAAATTTATAAATTTTTCTTTCATTAAATATTTAATTGTCACTTATCGTTTATTTTGTTATCACATTACAATTTTGTATCATTTAAGTGTGATCAATTTTTTAGAAATATACAAAACTGTGTATTTACTCGTATAAGGTTTAGTCAACAGTTATAGAATTTTTTTGGTAAGAATAGTTCATAAATTTATTATATATTTATTAAATTAATTTTATGATGAATAAACAATTTATTTATTCTTAATATTAATTTTGTGGTCTTATATTTTCGTAAACATTCTTTAAACAGTGATTAAACACTTTAAACAGGATCATTTGATTTCTTTATATCATTAATTCTATGAATTTGTACGTAGTTAATTAAACAAACATTGTTAAGAGAGTAACTACTTATCATTGAATAGTTATATAATAAATATAAATATTTTTAATTTAATGTAAAATATTACAAGTATGTACATATATTTGCATTGTACATTATAAATTATTAAATTTTGTTAAACTTTATTATTTATTTTTTTATTAAGCTTAAATACTTTTAAATTATTATTCTTTTATACACTCTCTTTCGTCCTCTTAATTCCTCATAAATAAATGTTAGTTTTTCCACATTATAACATATATTTTTATATTTACATAGTTCTTTTTATCTATACACTATATACTTAAAAAACATTAAAAACTAATAATATGCTGAAATATAGGAAATAATTCATTTAGGTATGAATTATGAATCGTGATTGAATACAATTCAATTAAATATCAAATTTAATCTATTTGATAATTATCTTTAATGATACACTATCATAATTTATAATATTACAAAATATTGTATAACAATCTTTTGTTATTAAAAAAAATTAACATTATTTCAAAAGTATTTTACTAAATTAAACGATGATTACGTTACTTTTACGTATTGAAATTTTTCTATATAAAATAATTAAATAATGAATAATCATTATTAATAGTTGGACTTACTTCGATAACAAGAAAAAACTAATAATACATATTGAATTCACCGACAAAATGTGATATAAATAAACAATCAATATATTAATATTAATTATAAATAAAATATTTATTCTTTAATAAAACAAATTTTTTAGAATTATTCAAAAAAATGAACTGATGAGAATCCACAACTTTTTTCAAATAGTAAAACAGGAGTACATTTGTACTTTTTAATTATTAATTAAAAACACAAAATATTCTTTTCTTTATTTGAATAAGATTAATTAATTTAGCCTAGTTCAAAGTTTAATGAGTGTATTGAAAAGTTAATGACGAAAAAGAAAATATAGGAAAAAAATAGTTATGAAATGGAGTTGTATTAAAATACGTTAGATTATAGAATAATTTTAAAAGCAAAAATTACAATAACAAAAAGGAGTGTATATTATAAAAGTTAAGTTCAAATTAAACCAAAGCAAAGGAAAAAATTAGAGAAACAAAAAAATATACGAGATTAAGAAAGTAAAAGGAGTAAAAAAGTAAAAAAAATGAAATAATAAATGAAAACATGCAAATAAAGAAAAACAAAATTTTAGAAAAATATTTAATGGTTTCAGAAATACTGAGAAGAAAAATATGAGAAAGGATAAAGCTTTTGGGAAAAAATAAATAAAAGCTAAAACAAGATTAACAAATAAAAAAATGTCAATAAAGTAAAATAAAGTAAATTAAAAGTAGAGAAATAATAATGGAAGGAATAAAAAGAATATATAAGAAAGTTTAAAAGAAGAAATTAAGAAAAGACATAAAAATAATAGTTATATTCAGAAAGGGAATCAAATCCAAAGGAAAAAAATATTTTTGAAAAAACAATGAAATAAATACATTAAAAATCCATGAAAAAATAAAAAAATAATTAAACAACTAATTTAATCGTGTAAAGAAACACAGATTAAAAGCATTATCTATTGAAGTAAAAAGAAAAGAAGAGAAAAGAAAAGGAACGAATAATAGTAAAAGGATGATCAGAAAAAAAACATAAAAAGAGTGAATAAAAAGCATTAAAAATCCTTAAATGACGAAATATTATATACAGTAAATAATTATAAATAGCGACAAAAATGTATCGTTACAATGTAAATTATATTAAATAAAATTTTTTATAAAATACAATTATTTTAATTAATTAAAAAATCCCTGCTTATTTCGCGTGAATTATATTTTCGATTCATTTAACTTAAAATAATATAATGAGAACTGTTTTGTGAAATTAATTAGAATTTTATTACATTAAATCCTTGTATTTATACTTTATTTTTATGCTTTTAAAGTGGTGTAATCCTGTAATAAGATGAATTTGTCATTATTGTTATTGGTTTTTCATTAAATCGTTTGTTAATGTGCTATTGGACAATAATATGAAAAAAATAGTAATTTCAAAATATCATCATTACTGAATCTTACAAATAAATAATATCAATAATTAGTGGTTAGCTATATTAAAGATCATAATATTGCAAAATTATGTACTTATATATAAATAAATATACAAATATCGTTGTTTATTGATTATATTTATGATATTTAAAAAAAATTTTTTAATTGTGATTTCTTATTTAAATGCATTTTTTAAAAAACAATATTTTGAATAAATTCGCTTGCAAAGATAAAATAGTTTTGTTTTATACGATAATGATTTAACACTCATATTATAGCTGTTTATATATATTTTTATATAAATCTTTATATAAATATATAGATCCTCGCCTGTACATATAATATTTAATAGACTTTTTAATTTTTTCTTTAACCTTTTTTAATTTTACTTAATAAAATATAAATTATAGTTTCTATAAAAAGTAACTTTGATTCGATAGTGAATAAAGCTTAATAAAGAGCATGTAGATATTAGATTACAGAAAATGCACAGGAATTCTGAATATGAAATAGTAAAACATTAAATCATATCTTATTATTTATTATTATTATCCAATACGATACAAGAGAGAATAGTGCAGGATATTTTTAAAATTTTCAAAAGGAAAAATTATAAATAATATACATTTGACTTGAAAAAGCAAATAAAATTGAAGAAGAAAGAAGGAAATCGAAAAAGAAATAATAACAATTTTTTAAAAAAAGAAAAGGAAAAAAATTATAAATTAAGTTTAGAAAAATATAAATATAACTATGTTATAATTCTAATTAACAATGTATACGTAGTTTGTTAATATATTATAATAAACTAATATTTTATTCTTTATTTATGTTGATAACAAGTATAAAGTAATGAATAAAATGTAAGTTAAATTACTACTTTATTGTTATGCTTATAAACTATATTTAATTTATATACGATAATTATAAATTAATATAACGTGTATACAAAATCTTCACTATTTTTTTATAATTCTTAATAGAATAGGTTCATGATAGATATTAAAAATAATATTTTATATATTATTTACTATTTATTTATTTTTATAATTTTGTCAAGGATAGCGTCGCGGGGATGACGGGATTGGGAATGTTACGGGTTTAATAAATATGCTTAATATCGCGATTTATAAGTGTTCATTTATTAGGGCATTGACAAGCGTTGCTTGGAGGAAAAGAGCCACCACGTTCGTCGCTGTTGTGCTACCATTCTATGCAAAAGCCGAAATCTAAAACCGGGCTAGACTGAAAATCACCGAACACTCGTATTTCGTGCTTTTTTATAACTCTTTCCTCCTTACAAATTTCCAGATGTTCCTCGACATAAAAAAACCCTCGTGCTTAGCAGGAGGGAAAAAGCATATACAATCTAAGCCTTGGGCGGAGGTCCTCCTACCCATCCTACCTGTTTCCTGATTGCCCTATAATATATAAAGACAATGTATAATCTTTCATTGTTATAACGCGGTTGCCCGGATAAGCCGTTGCCTAGCTGCGCTTCAAGGTGCGCTCATTCATAATCCCGTGAATTTTTAACCCCTTACATGTGTTCGACACATGCCACGCCACTACCTGTCCTATCGTCGACATCCTATTTATTTATTTTTATAATATATAAAGAATAAACAACATAGTTTAATTAGTACAGACTGTTATCACTCTTTATGGGTAAATTTGTCTGTCTACCGTGCACGAACAGATTTTTTACTATATTTTTAATTTTTATTCGATATGTCTATGATAAATATTATAAATGATATTTTTTATATCGTTTCGTATTAGTCAGTTATAATTTTATACTTTTGTTATTACCGATTAAAAAATATTATTTATTTCAAAATTGTATATTATTCTTATAAAATCTTATAAAATAATTATTATTATTTATGATATTACTTATAATATACTAATTGTGTTTTTAATATTTAGTATTATACTACGTAATTGCTTGTTTAACACGATAAAAAATTTTTGTAAAATAAAGCTACGTGAATATATATATATATATATATATATATATATATATATATATATTAGAAATAACGTGTATAGAAGATATCATTGGAAGAGAACGGGAATATTAAATATTACATTAATTAATAATATGACAAAAATTATTATTAGATAATTTACTAAACAATAGTAATACGATCAAGGAAGCAAGAATATTTTGTATTATCAACTTAAAATTATCGGATACTACAGTATAGCTTCAAATATTCTTTTACTCTTATTTTGTTTCTTAAATGCATTTTGTTATTTATTCTTACTTAAGATTATATGAAAAAAGAGGATAGATTTGTCAATTATAAATGTAGAATGGGTGGCCCTAATTACGCGTTCAAATATATCAACTCATAGTTTCCCGATCATCAATTGTTCGTTTTATGCTTTGACTGTACAAATATATACAAAGTACTTATATATGCAAAAATTCTAACTACTTTTAAATGTTTATTAAAAATTACTGTTTCGAAATTAAAAATGATTATAAATTTATTTTAAATATATAACTGTTCTATGCAAAGAAAATTGCTAAATATCTAGCGTTTCATTCAGTGTAAAAAAATATATATATTCGTAGAGAATTATACTTAAATTTAAATAAATAATTTAAAAAATTTGCAGTATTATGTTATCTTATTAAAATTATAAAAATTGAAATTAATTTTAATTAATATGAAAAATAAAAGTTATCAACAAATTTTAATTATCATTTTAAAACATAAAAAATATTAACGTTCCGTTGACCCATGTACGTACAGTAGCATTTGTGTTTATAGAAAAGTTAATTCAATTTTTGGCAATATTAAACAGAAATGCTAAATATATTTTTAAAGTGTTGCTATTAACACTTCTTTAAGCGCATGTATTTATAGATATACTTATGTATTTATAGATTTTTAACGTAGGCTTTTCGAGACACTTGAAATTAAAAAAATTCTAATTTACTTTTTTGATTATTTATAATAATATTTTGATTATTATTATTATTATTACTACTACTATATATAAATACATAATACGTATAAAATGTCACTATAAAATTGTTTTAATTTTCAATCTCGTTTAAGGGCATTTTGAAAGGTTATTAACTATCAACTATTTTAATAGTTTTTATAAAATTTTTGAAAAATTTCAATTTTTGTTTAAATTTGCACCTAACTTTACACAAAACTTTACACTAATATTATAATTGCATATATATAAACAGATTTTTATTTTTTATATTATGCATACATAAAAATGTACAAAAAAATTTTCTTGATGATTTACAATACTTAATATAAATTTCTGTTTAGATTAATTATTATAAGGTTTATTTTTAAAATGTATATTATTAATGTGAACTTTATATTGCAAAGAAAATTGTTAATAGTATGAAGTTTTTTATATTACTAAAAATATAAAATTAAAGAAAATTATATATTATTGTTATAATTAAGTATATACCATATAAATATATCTTATAAACCTTATTAATGCTTTATGAAGGATATTAATTGCTTACCTCGAAAATAAAAATTACACAATTTTTATTATTTATTTATTAATTATTTCACTTTCTTTATTTATTTATTGTTTCAAAACTAAAAAATAGGTAAGATCAAAGTACCAAAACCACGTGTAAAAACCACAATGAGAAATTGAAAGAGACAAAAAAGTACATAAAAGAAATTGAGATCATATGTTGTAAAAAAATAACGGTTAAAATAAAAAAAGCATATAATTCAAAATATATAAAAATAAAATAATAGCTACCTATAGACTAATAAACATATTTTAATTCTATGAAATATAACAAAATTACATTTCAATGTGATCATAACTATAATTTGTTTACAAATCGGTGTATTAAAAAAAAGTCAATAAACTATAAATGTAAAATTAATATATATTATTTTAATACGTATAAAATAATATTAATATTAATATTAATTTATGTTAATTTTACTTGAAAACAGATGAATCGATTATTACTAGTCATTATGAAGTAGTGTTTTATCTTTACAAAAGATATTTTGAAAATAATACAAAACAAGTGAAAAGTAAATACATCACAGTTTTATCGTTTATGCAAGGAAGAAAGAAAAAGGGGGAGAGAGAGAAAGAGAGCAAAATCTAGCTTTGCCAAATAAAAAAAGTGCATATGTTCCTAAAATTACAGTAAGAGCAAGAGCAGATAAACAAAAAATTGCGTGGAACAGATTTAGAAATACAAAAATTATTTATATTGAAAATAGAGTTGGGTACAAAGAAAGAGTCATATTCCATAAATAAATAAATATATGTATATGCGTGTGTGTGGCGTGTGCACGAATGTATTGTTAATTTAAAAATACGTGGCTATGAACAACTTAAATGAAATATATCTTTTTGAATTATTTACTAAGTATAAAGATATGTATATCTTTATTATAAATAATTATTTGCGTTTTGTGTAAACATTAGGATATATAACAAGAATTAAATATACGTTTTGTTAATAATTTACAAAATAATTTTTAACACGATATTTCATTTAAGAATTACTTTTACACTTGCTACCATAATTTGAATAGATAAATCAATACTAAATCAAAACGTTAAATATTGTTATGAACATCTCTTTATATATATATATGTATAAAAGTTGTTTTTTCAAATTCCTTGGTTTTGTTTTTTAATTTAAAATACAAACGATTTTTAGCTCATATTATTACATTTTTGTTATACTATGATAAACTAAAAAAAATAAGTGCAAATTTTTACATATAAACTTTGTTAATTTTTTAAGTCTTTAAATTTTAGTTTTTCATATACATGTCTACTTTTTAAAAATTTATAAAATTTATACATTAAAATTTTGTAAATTTAACCTACAGAGTATTTTTATTCAATAATATAAATTACATTTTTTATAAACTACTTAAATTATTTTATAATTTTTTAAATAAAATTTAAGTTTTTTAAAAATAAAAATGCGTGTTTATATTTAAAGTTTACAACTTTGGGGACATAAATAATCACCGATACAAATTGACAAGGGAAAATAAGTTTAAAAAATTTTTCATACATATATAAATGTGTATAAATGTGTACATAATACTCTACAATAATAATAAAATGTATTTTAATAATTTCTAATATTTTATTTATCGAAGATATACATACAAAATTTAATTTTATAAATAGGCATAAATCTACTGTTAAGTAGCTACTAATCAAATAATTAAACATCAATAACTATACAGAAGATAATATAAAATTTGTATATTTATTTATATTTATATTGTAAAAGTAGTATTTATTATCAGTTTTGTAAGTTAAAAATAAGTAAAAAATTAATCAAGAATTTTTTTTTATGAATAAGCAGAAAAGTAATTATTAGATCTTAATAATTTTTTTCTCTTTTCCTCTGTTATTGTTTTCAGATTGTACTAGTACAATGAAAAAGAAACAATTAATAATCAGTATGCAGAAAAAGTTACAAAATTTTGCGGAACTAAAAATATACGTATTCAGAAAAAATTTATTTCAAAATAATTTGTACTAAATATCTTTCAATATATTAAAAAAAACGTGCTTCATATATCATTTGTCAATATTAAACCTTATATTTGCCAAACATGTAATAAAATGTAAATACTATCTAATAAATGAAATTAAAAAATATTTTCACTTTATAAAATATACTACATCTATGCATGAGTGTATATTTGTGTATTACATTTTATAAATAAAATATATGTTTATCTACAACAAATTAAACAAAAAATTTTTAAATTCACAAAAATTATGTATAGACTTTTTTGTCAATTTTGTCAATCTAAATAGTTCTTTATTTTTTTAGTACAAAGTATTTATTTTGTAAATAATAATAAAAAGTACCCAAGATAATTTATACAATATAACGAATATTAATCTAATATATGATTAATATACATTAATTTGAATATATATTTTATTACTATTAGATAGTTTTATACTATCTATTTTTTATACTATATTTGATTCATTATAAATGTCAATATTAAATATATAATATCTAACCTTTAATAACTCAATATAAATCAAATATATATATACATCTCTAATTTTTATAAAATTGATTGATTGTATTTTAAAATAGAAATTCTTGAAATTTTATGTCAGAGTATCATTGGTTAACAAAAATTATATAAATTAACAAAAAAATTTTCGTATATAAATTTATTACACAGATTAAAATTTAAATAAAAACTGTTTCTATATTTATTTTGTGGTTGTTATATTTTTTCTATTTTTTAATTTTTAATATTTTAAATATGTTTGTTAATTACACAAATAAAGTTTTAAAAATATTTACTATTATGCATAAAAATACATATCTTAAAGAATATTAATAAATAAATTAAAATATAAGAATAATTTGTACATAAACTCAACTATATATTTTTCAAATAGATCTTTATAAAGCCTATTACGATATCTATTATAATGAGCTATATAAAATTTGAAAGATGATTAGATACTTGATAAACTTTTTAAACACCTTTATTTATTACTAATTCTTGATAGATTTTTTTATATTTCCAAAAAATATGCTAAAATATTTAAGATTAAATGATCATATGTTTTATTGTACATATTTGTTTTGAAAAAAATCAGCTATGTTATATTGTCAAGAGGCAAAAAAATTATTTTTACTCTTACAAACCGAGAGTTTATTAATATCTTAGTGAAGTTTTATGTACAACTTTTGCGAATGTGGTTTATATATATAAATAGAGACATAAAATAAATATGTATAACAATATATACATATTACTAGATATAGGAATCAAAATTTACATTATATTTCAATTTCAATAATATAAAGTTCAAAGTGTATATTTAAAATATTTATTCTTATTTTTATATTGGAGAATATGAAAACATTTTTTACTTTGAATATGAAAAAAAGAAATTTTCAAACATTATAAAGATGTTTTCCCGAGATCTTTTTTCTTTTTTTTTCTTTTCTAGTGTTATTGTAAAAATTGTTATATTTACAATTTTTAAAGATTTTTAGAGCTTTTAAATTACATAGCAATATTGTTTATTTAAAAAATTTTGAATAAATAAATTAAAATTTTAATATAAAAATAAAATTAATTTTATATAATTTGTTAAAATATAACAAGAACAAATATAAATTTGAATTTCTCATTTATAAAAATTTTAAAAAATTTTAAAAAATTAAATATATAGTTACTAATTTCAATGATTCAATTAGTACAAAAAACATCGAATTTAAAAAACTTGAATAAAGAGAATTGTGATAACCAGAGAGTAGAATTATAGAAAAATTCAAATGAAGTTTTACACTAAAATTTTGATAAATTAATAAAATATATTTTTAAATTATAATAAATATTAAATACATCAGGAGTAAGCTCATTTCTTAATTAAATGTCCAGCTATTGAAAATTAAATTTAGTATTAAAAATGTATAAGCTCTTTAAGTAATGAATAAAAAAATATGATATTTATTTTGCTCAATATGTATTTCTATATAAATATTAGTTATTCATGACTTTTTAATTTTATATTTTTACCATAATATTTCTAACAAAAGTATGAAGATTTTTATAGTGTATATGATTATAAAATATTAGTAACGAATAATTTATTAGAAAAATATATTTTATTTTTAAATTTAATGATTAAATATATATTTTAAAAGTTGATCATCATCAATGATTAGATGTTTATATTTGAAACTTTTGTAAATTAAAATCATTGAAATTAAACTTAATGTTTAAATACAGAATAAAATTATTAAATCTTGACAATTAAAAATAAAAATTTAAATAATTTTTGTAAATTATCATGGCTATGATAAAAAAATTCAATTTCTTAAAAATCACAATATTTAATATGCACAAGCAGATTTTTTTCTATTTATGGTTTTTATATTTAAAATTATAAATTTAATTGTAACTTTCTTATTAAAAAAATTTTTAATATTTTTAACTTTATATAAAAAATTTACAAACATTGAAAGGATTGTTTCAATTAGAAAATACAAAAATACTTTTCATTCTACTTATATTTATGAATATTGATACAAAATTATATAGTATAAATATTACATTTCAATCTGAAAAATGTATGCAAATAAAGACTATGTATATTATTAAAAATATATAATTGTTCAATATTCAAGTTTTCTGTAACTTAAAGCAAAAAGAAATGATTTTTCTATGATTCTTCTAAGAGTAAGTGAAAATCTAACGATATTGACATATTGAATGTATTTTGATTACAAGGGGGATAAGAAGATAAAGATAAAGATGATTCAATTACCCAAAAATGAAGTGAATAAATATAAACTGATATAATCTTTAAATCTTAGAGAAATTGCAAGTTAAATTATTTGATAATTATCAAATAATAGAGTTTATATCTTTGTGTTCAGTATTGTTCAAATTATAGCTGTTCTTACAGTTTAGTAAATAAAAAAGACCATCAGCCAAACAGATGACTGATTATGAATAGGTGCAAAAAACGAAAAACTCAATTAAGAAAACTAAAATAAAATCAATTTCTTTATTCACTTTCAAACATGGAACAGGTATTGTATAAGCAACCTGTTAAAAATGTTGAATAGCGGTTAAAAAATTAGATTAACAACCGCCATCTTGGGGTTACTTTTTCACTTGTGTACGCCCCCTCAAGAATTATCTTGAATTCTCCATGTATCTGACTGTACTTTATAGCTTCTCGAGAAAATACAAAATGGATTCATTTGATAAAGCGTATAAAATTAAACAATTAATTCACTTTCAATTATATTAACTAGGTATACATAGTAGAAAACATGTATATATATGTTCGCATTCCATTATATATATATATATATATATATATATATATATGTATGTATACGCACTTTATTTTTTGTTAAAGGTGAAATGAGTTATTTAACAGAATATGATTTATTGGATAAAAAAATAGAATTTAAAGAAAAGTTTCATTCGGTGTAAAGTGAGTGTTAAAATTAGTCGTAATTTATACAATATTAGTACGCAGTAATGAAAGTATAAGTAGCAGAAGCACTAGCAGTAGAAATAATGATAATAGAATAACAGTAATAATATTAGTAATGATAAAAATTTTATGATAGCATTAACGGTATTATTAATAGCGATAGTAATGACAGTGCGAACAATAGTAAGTCCATTGTAAAGAAAAAAACCAAAGTAAAATATTTTCCAGAGGTGTTAAAACAAGTAACTATTTAGAGTACAATGAAATTGTAAAAAATAAATAATTAATATAATATCGATACTAGAAAAAAACGAATTCGTTTGATGTACAATTTGAAGACAGTCGATACATTACCTAATGTCTTTAAGCAGAATAGCCGCGCCTCTCAACGTTTCGATAGATGCCGTTCTTCATTAATTAATTGTCAATTTCTTCCTTACACTGTTTTTTTGCCTGTTACTAATAAAACTCTGCTAATATTTCAATTATTTATGTGTACGTACATCGGTGCTTTAAACTATTATTCAGCAATTTTTTATATACAGGTATTTACCGCAAGGTACACGAAAAGCACCGGCATTTAATATGCGCGCGCATTCATACACAGTAGTCACTTGGCAATGATAGTTGATACACCAATAAGACGCGATTCCGATTCACGAAGCATACGTTAGTTTCGTACAGTCACCCTTAATGCGTTAAAGTGTGATGTGTAAGTGAGAGGAAGCAGAAAGGGTGGTGAGAACAGTAAGTATATTCGCGCACACTCAATTGCAGTTTGCAGTAGATGAATTTTATTAGTAGTGTTCATACATAGTGTTTATGTATGTGTGTTCCATTTTAAGATGAGTTTAAAGCTTATTAAAAAATACTTATTAGAATTTTTGATAAGGATAGTAATTGTTCATCAACCAACTACACTTTTTTCCCTCATATTTTAATAAGCAGAATCACATAAAATACTTTGAGCTGCAATATGTAACTTTTTAATATTTACTAGATTTTTTCTTGTCTATTTTCACTCTTTCTCTGTCTAAACACCATCAATGCTTCTTTCTTAGTGTGCTTTAAATTTCATATTTTCTTATTTGTTTCGTGACACTTATTACAGAGATTAAATTAACTGCCTCTGCTATCTATACTTCTATTTGTGTAGTTTTAGCTTTTACTGTTGGGTTGCTTCTAATATCTTTCTAAATTTAGATAAAAAAATAAATTGCTCGAATGCCAAAATAAAAACTAAATAAAATAATACAATACTGAGTTGGATTGTACTTTTAAGATAAATAAATAAAATAAAGAAAAATAATGTAATGCGATTGTATCGTGAATGACATTAATTTTTTTTAATTATAAAATGAAAAGAATTTTGATTTATGTTTCAAAATTCTGTATTCTTTTTATACTTCCAGGTAAGTTAAATATTTTGTAGAAAGCTAACAATCCATTTATTTTTGAAGGTTATTTAACCATTTTATATTAAAACAAAAATTTCTTTCAAAAATTAGATGTTTATTCAATTATTATGTAAACAAAATTATTTAGCTCTGTATAGTACATTTTGTAAGTTTAATATATAACAAATATAAATAAAATTTAAAACGTAAACAATATGGATTTTTGAATGTCAAAAATGTGAATAATTTTATAAACAAATATCTATTGTGCACATGCATAAATTCATGCGTAAGCATTAAATGAAAACTAAAACTATAATGAATTAAGAATAATATTATTTTAAATATGAATAATTTAATAAAACATATATTAATAATGTATTATACTTATTATACTCAAATAATCATTTATTTAAAAAAATATATGCAATTTTTTAATATAAAATTATATAAAAGATACACGAAAATAAACTTATGTAGAATGAAGTAAAGAAGTATTCATATACAATATTTAAGGATATATTAATTGGAAAAAATAAATTATAAATGTCTATACATAAACATATGTATATACAAAGAATATACGTTATTACATATAAAAGTTAATAATTATGAATAATTATATTTAGTATAAATCAAACAAATATGAAAAACGTGAAAACATGTTTTAATATTTTATTTTAAAAGTTATTACTTTATTATAAAATGAAACATATTTATTATTTTGTAATACATTTATGCAACAGTTTATTATTTAAATTTAATTTCAATGAAGTTATTAATATTAATACATTCTTTATAAATTTTTAAATAATTAACACTTATATATAATAATATATAACATTATATATAATCTATGTTTTAAATTCTTGTATAATCTTAATATATTAATGATATAATTTATTTTTATCCTTTTTGCTTTCTTCCAAATTAAGGAATCTAATTTCTTATTAATAATTTTATGCTTTTATTTTATTTATATAAAATTACTGCTGTCGTTTTATCACCTTTCTTTTTGCCATATTATTTTTCTATTCTTTATTTTTGTAAAGTAATTTGAGTAACCAATGCTATATCAGAAATATATTTTATTTTCATATCTTCTATGCTCTTTGAAGATTGCCTCATTATTGTTGTTTAATACTTTTTTTCTAACCCGATTGTTCTCTTTTCTGCCTTTATCTCTATTCTGTTTTTTTTTATTTTTAAAAACAAAATATAACACATCGTGTTTTTTCTGGATTTAGTGTACTATTAGTATATTTTTTGGAACCATTTCTATTTCTTTTTAGGTTTTCCATCTCCAAATTTAGATTTCATCTAATAAAAAATTTTCTATCAGCCCATCAAATATTTTTATATTTGTTCCAAAATCTTTTTAAAACGTTTTTTCATAATATTCTATATTTTTTCTAATAAAATGTTTACTCTTTCGATTAAAAGTTTAGTGTATCTCTCAACCTTATTATTTTTTTTCAATCTTAATCCTAAATATGGAAGCTGTTAAACTGTTTTTATATTTTTTTCCTTTCACCTGAACTAGACTTTTTTTATATTCTATATTTTCATGAATTTCATTATTTTTGTTTTTTGCGTGTTTAGTTCTTTTCTTTTTAGATAGTTTCCGAATATTCTTAATAATTTATTTAATTACTTCGTGCTCTTTGCTAATATTTCTGTCTTTTAAATAGGTTAAAAATCTAATTTCTTTTTTCTATTTTTCTGTTCGAGTTTCTTGATTTATTAATTACTCTCAAATTTGCGAATGCTATATTATCGAGATCATCGGATAATCTTTACACACTGCTCTGTCTCTGTTTCTATTTCTTTAATTACTTTACCTTTTATTTTTATGTTTATTTTTGACCCTCTATAAATTTGTTTCATGCATTCTATGAAGTATACGAAGATTTCATATTTTTCTTCAGTTTTTTATCAATTGCTTTCTCCACATGTTATATCTGTTATGTCATTTATTCTTTTGAATTCGAAGTTATATTTTGTTAAATTTCATATTTTTTTCATATCTTTTGTAATCTTTTTCTCCGTGTACATTTGGTTCATTAATAATATTTCTTATTTTAATAATATTCTTATTTATCTTTATCACTTAATTGATTATCTCGAATATTCCTTTTTGTATTTCTACATACCATGTGTAGTAGTAGTAGTAGTATTTATTGAACAATATTTACATTGTTATTCCGTTTAACATGCTTGTTTTTATAATTGTTTTTATTTTTTACATTTTAACTCTTATATAACTATTTTATAATTTCTAGTATACATATTTTATTGTTTTACATTATTCTTTATATAATCTATGTATAATTCATTCGAAAATTTTGTCTTTTACTTACTTACATTTTTGAGTTTTAACTGAAGCTTAAATCAGTATTGCCTTTACTTAATTGTATCTTATAATTTATGTTTTATTATATAGTCGTTTATTTTATTCTTTACTATTATCTAATAGGTAACTTTATTAATTGTTATTTTAATTTTTATTGTTACTTTTCAAATCGTTGTAAATTGGTAGTTTTTTCAAGTATTGTCATAGATAAAAAGTATGTATAAAATTCAAATTAAAGTATAAGTATGTAAAGGAGTCAGGACATGAAGGTTATCAAAATTGCTTTTTTATGTATTAAATTTAAAAATCTTATTTGTTTAAAAGATTTGTAAGTTTAATTTTTTATAATTTAATATAAAATTTGCTTGATTGAAATAGAATTTGCGAATATTAAATTATCGACTCCGAAAGTTACAGATTTAAATGCGTAATATCAAAATGATGTATGATGAATGCTACTCCAGTAAGAGTCAGGGGTTTTTATAACATTTAATTATGATCGACAAAATTTCGTTCTTCGCAGTTAGAGAGTGTAAGATCTATAGAATGTTACATAACTTTTCGGCACTTATAAATCTAAATGTTTTCTAGATAAAGTGTTAAATGAATAGAGTATGTGATCACGTCATAAACAGATTTTGATATGAAAGTACGCACTCATTACGCAATAGCTATGTGTATAAAATTTGGCGAGTGAACTTTTCGGAAGAGATAAATATCGATAGACATCTATTCTTTTCTCTAGAGCCATATTTTAATCGCTTGTAACTATTTCAAGTGCATGTTTTGTGTTCGGTGACGCATAGTCGGCGTCTTGTAGTAGATACATATAGGCTTAAGATGTTGAATCGGTGGAGGGGCGAGAGCGCTAGCACAGCCGTATAGATATATATGTGTGAGTGGCGTAAGAGTACCTGGATACGTTATAAGTATAAAAAGATAAATTATATATAATTAATTAACAATTAATTTTTACGTTTATGAATTGAAAAATGCTATTAATTATTATTATCAGAATACATTATTTATTTTTTATATGTTATTGTGTGTATTTATAATGGAAGGATTTTTTTAATGTTATAATGTACTAGATATTAGATCATCAATCATTTAATTTATACTTGTTATTAATAAATATCAAAAATAAAGTCCGGTAATAAATATTTAGTGTTTGAGAAATTATCAATAGAAGAATCAAAGAAATGTAATCTTTGATATTTATTTTTCTTTAATTTACTACGTATTTTAAATGATATACCAATACATTTAGTATTATTAAGAAGTTAACTAAAAGATTAAAAGTAAATTATTTAATTATATCATAAAAAGTTTTACTTATTTATAACTTAATGTTACTACTTAACTAAACTCAACAACAGGATTAAAGAGAATTAAAAAAAATTACATATCCTATTTTGTAAATTACAATGTATTTTTCATCTCTAATAGTTGCTATGCTTTTTTTTAACATTATAAATGAGTATGTTGATAAATTTTGTAAGCGTAGGTATGAATAATAATATTTTTTTATATTTTACAATAATATAATGGAGTAATAAGACTTACAAATAGTAAAAAAATTAAAAAGATTATTTATATATATATTTAGTAAGTGTATATAATTTACTCTGATAAAAGATTTTTTTTCGCGATATAAATACATACAAGATTCAAAATTTTCAAATTTTATTTAATATTTAGTCCGGTAGAGAAAATATTTTATAAAAACATTCTGTTAATGTATTACGTGAATTAATGCTTATACGTCGCCAGCAATGTATACTAATTTAAAAAGAACTAAAGTGAAAAAAAATTAAATAGTTTTCAAATTAAACATACTAAAATGTGACATAAAGATAGCATATAGTGATACTCTAACTACATTATAACAAAATACTTAATAAATAAAAAATGAACTTTTTTACATTCAATTTATTTAAAATATGAAATGATGTTGCTTCTGCAATAAATATTAAAATTTTCGACTATTTTATTATAAAATAAAATTTTATCTAAGTGTTAAACATTTTTAACTAACATATTCTATTCTAGTACTTAGGATAAATAAAAACTAATGAAACTATACAATCCGTAATCTTAATCTTTTTTCAATCCCAAAGAATTCCAAGTCATAACTGCCACCGCGTTTTACTATTAGACATATGTCCAAAACATTGAATTAAGTTTAAAAAAATAGCAATATAAATTAAAATGTATTTAGTGATTTTACACCGGTTTTTTACTTTATCAATAAGTTTTCTTTAATTATTAATTGTGTACTTATAGATTTTATCTTGTTATCCCTTTTTATTTCCTTTATCATTTTTTGTCCTCTAACCCCTTTTGAATTATTATTAAATACTTTTTACTATTACTTTTTCTCGTATGTATATTTTTTTAGCGATTTTATATAAACTACTTTATACTTAATTATACTAATTAATTGTATCTAATGTTATCTAATTTAATTTTTCACCCCTATATTTTTAATTTTAATATTTAATATTAATCTAATATTTTTAATCTTGCTCTTCAGAGAAGATAATTTAACTGCTGCTTTTCCTTTTGCTCTGATGATTTCACGATTTTACTCCTCTTTATTCTCTTACTTCTCTTTCTTTTCTTTCTCTCTCTCTCTCTCTCTCTCTCTCTCTCTCTCATCCAGTGTATTCTGTATAACTTATTTATGTCTTTTTTCTTTTCATACAATTAGTTCAGTCAATTGTTTTATCTTTTACCTGCCTATATGCCTGGAAAATGCGTTTAAGCATTTCTTTAGTTTCTTTGCATATTCTACATTTTTTTCCTCTTCTGTCAGCCAGTATTGGTTTGCTTTACTTTCACTACCCATTCTGTATCTTGCTTGGATCTTCATACAGCTTCTTTTCTGTTCTCCTTTCTTTTTTTCATAAATACAATCTTTCGTTCTTAGGTTGTCTAGCACTATTTGCTTTATTTTATTTCCTCTGTATACTTTGATTTTTCTATATGATTGGTCCATAGTTGAATTTGCTGACTTTCTTTTATGCTCTTTATCTCTTTCCATAGCGTATCCTCGGTTTTCTGCTTTCGCCCAACATATGCATTAAGACCATCCGATCTATTGCTAGAAACTCATTCTGTCTGGTGTATAATCTTTTTCTTTATTTCCTCTTATTTTGTTGCTTTTTCGTGCCCTTTTATCTTCAATCCTTTTTTTTATGCATTTTTTTGTTAAATTCACGAGTACAACTATGACACTTCTCCATTCACTCGGCAGGCCTTCTCCATTCATTATGTCTTGCAAAATGTTTTGGATACTCAGTGCAGCTCTTCCACCTCCACGTTTCCACATTTTGCCTATTAATTTTACTAGGTAATATAATAATAATATATAATAAATACCGTTCCGGACCTTTCTTTTTCTTCTCTTTCATTTTCGCTATTATTTCTATAATTCCCTCTATTTCAATCACTTCTTTTTCTGTTTTTTCTCTGAGCCTGTATTACTATATATGTTTTTTTGTCACAAATTACTTATTTACTGTACATCGTCCTTTTATGCAGCTGCTATGATATGTTCTACATTAAAGCCTTTAAAATTTTTATACTAATTTCCTTTTTTGATTTTGTAATCTATTCTTTTCTTGTTCTTCCTTTCAATTATGAAATGGAAAAAACAGTGTAATAAAGAGGTATCAATTAATAATACAGCGAAATTTAAAAAAGTGCAATAAAAAAATAATAAAAAAATAAAAAAGAATGCAAGAGAATTTTAAGGAAAGCAAAGGGTTTTCGTATAGAAAATAAAAGTAGATTCATCAGGTAAAAGTAAAGTAAAAACAATAAAAGAAAAAAATAACATAGATTATGTAATATTGTTGATTTGGAAAAAGTTGCAACACGAGGGTAAAAGTGCTTATTTAAGAATAAAATCATTGAAATTATAGAAAAAGGGATAACAAATATGAGTTTTTTTATTCAATTTGAAAATGAAAGAATCGCTAGTGGACTTTCAAAATTCTATGTGCAGAAATAGATAATTAAATTGACGCGCGTCGGCAATAAAGTTTTACGGGAGTGCTCGGTCATCCAACGACCGGTAGAGCCTGACCGTTGGAAATTGAAGAATTTCTAGAACTTTTCAGCCGTTGCACCCGAGCTCGGCCAATGTGTTGGAACCGAGCAGGCAACGGTCGACAACTGCAAAGTGCTCGGGCATCTAACGGTCGGCAATGCCCGACCGTTGGGCTTGCGAAAAATTCTGCAAATATTTCGGCCGTTACGAGCCCGGTCAATGTGTTCCACCCGGTTGTGCAACGGCTGGAGAAGACCCGCGGAAAGATCGACGGTTGCGGCACGCTTACGGAGGATTTTTCGCTCGAGTTTACCGTTCGCAAATCCTGCTTACTCGAGAGTATAAGCTGAGCGGAATCCTACATCAGGGACAGTCTTCCGGGATCCACCGAGGACACGGAAGAGCAGAATCTGCACGAGGGACGTCACGGAATGCAGTCGTCGATCGCAACCACCGCTCCCGTTCACTGCTGGAGTCACTGCTCGGAGCCGCCGCTCCCGCCCAGTCTTGGAGTTACCGTTCCGGGTAGCCACAACCGCTCGCGGCCACCGTACGTAGTCGCCGCTTCTGGTACCTGTTTCACCACGACCACCCGCGACCGTCATTGCTCGCTGCTACCACTCCCCGAAGTAAAAGTTTATTCTATTAGTTTTTTTTTGTGTCGTTTTTTCCGCACATACCCGCCCTTCTCAGGGCGATTTTCGGAAGAGGAATATTTTTCCTACCCTTCGTAATTGACGACGAGTTCCTTCTAACTAGAGGCCTTCGTCAAAATGGAAAAACTGAACTAGTAGCAGAATATTATTAGCCCATCATCTAACAAGTTAGTGATAAGCTGATTAAAAGAAAGTTGAAGAAAAGATTCTCAATAGAAAAATATTTAATAAGAGAAAAATAGAATATAACTAACACGAGAAAAAAATACAAAGTTACTAAAATAATTATCGAATTAATTACGATAATATTAGTTAAAATGGAATGAAATAAAAAAGAAGATTAAAGTAACAATAGAAAAGAAGTTTAATAGGAAAAAATGCGGAATAAAGTGATATTTAGAAAACTTAGAGAGCTAAAAAATGTGATAAGAATATTTAGATAACGTAAAGATTAAAATACGAAAAAAGTTACAGGAGAAAGAAAAATATGCTGATAAAGCTTAAGCAACTAAAAGTAAAAAAGAATATTTGTATCAGAAGTATGACGATAATTTTATAAGGAATAACAGATAGTCACAAGTCGATTACAGAATCGAGCTAATATGATTAGACAGGACAGTTAAAACATATACCTTAACATTGTCTATCGAATTGGATGATCTGGATGTAGCCAAAATATACAAAATATTTTCATCTATAAATAAAGTTATAGATGAATACTTGTCACAAAAATCTTCAATTGATAAGAAAAATGTTTTTTTTTTTAATTTTTTTTAATTTAATTTTTTAATTTAATTTAATTTTTTATAATTGGTACAAAAAATCTTTTTACAAATTTCTATATTATCAGATTGTGTAGTGTTACCACCCACAGTATATTGTTGAACCTAGGAATTAGAAGCATAAACCTAACTTATATTTTAATAGGCGTCTTATCTGTACAGAGAATCAGTTTACAGTCACTTTTTAAGGCGTCATTGATGACAATTACAATTGAGGCGTCATTTCGAGAGACATACTTTAATAGTTGAAGATCTCTGAGAAATGTATGAATAATAAATATATAACAGATGTAAAACGATGTTTTTGTAGAATTACTTAAAGCAGTCATCTTCTTTCTTTATATACTACATAAACATTTGTACGTTCTCAAAAATAAACCACTAAGTCAAAAATTTGTTGACCATGATATAATAGTTCTGAATTATAGAATCTCACTTATCATTGTTGGATTAAATTAGTATTAGATTTATATCCAGGCAATTAATCAGAATAAATGGAATATTTGTTATCTTGTGACGGCATCAAATTTTCTAACAAAAAAAACTTCTTATATTAAGTATTCAATTTGCTTGAAAATTATCTAAAGAAAGTTAAAAGTAATACGAAGCTCCCAGTACGGTTAGTATAAAACACTACCTAGATTATTTCTGCGGAAATCTGGTATTTTTATCAACAGATGAGAACGAATCTGCAAAACATAATTTGCCAACGACAATTACGTATTATACCCTAGTATAATTTTTTTATAGCAACCCATAATGTAACAGTAACTATAAAAACAAAATTTTACTTTTTTTGGTCAACTTTACACATAAAAATTTTTATTTTTAGTATAGATTTCGGAATAAAAACTAGAGTAAAATTCAAACCTGTAAATATACATTTGCTCCAATCATATTGACACACTCAATTATTGCCGTTACTTGTCGATAATATAAAAATTAAAAATTATTAAAATAAATAAATTTTTTTATTGTAACATCTATTTATTTGTATTTATGTATTGTATTTTTCTATCTATTTATATATGTATATATTAGAATAGCTTAATGAAATTAAAATTTGGCACTATAAAAATTGTATTAAAAATGATAAATATAACAATATTTCATATTTGGTTATGTATTACAATATTTGAAGTACAGAAACTTCAATATTTATCAAATGTAATACATTTAATTACAACAATAATAATAGTTTGAATAGAGGGTAAGTACATTAGGAAAAGAATTAAGATTAAAAATTAAATGTTTGTGTAAAATATAATGTGTTGAAATAGTAAAAATCATAATAGGAATAGTATTATAAAATGTTACAAGATTGAGTTTTTACAAGAATGGTAATTTCTCAAAGTTTTAAAAATGAAAGTACAGCTGTATGTAGTGATTGTGTTAATTATGATTATGATGACTAAATAATAGTAATAATTCAGAAATGCAATATTATTGATCCATATGTTCGAGATGATAAACAGATAAAACAGAACAATAAAAGTTATATGCAGAGAATAAGAATACCTTACGAAATACAATAAATCAGTATTTAAAACGACTTATACCATTTCTAAGTACAAAATGACCTTAACCCTCTGTTGAATATAACAAATACTCATTATGCTGAGCCGGAACATGAGAGCGGTCTATGTACTTAAAACAATATTTGTTCCATACAATTGTTACACTTTCATAGGATGTTAATTTTTTTATCACATTTGTTAAGAAAAATGATTATAATATTTTGTAACAATAACTTTGTGGATTTTTTCTATGGTATCAATGAATATTAATAACAGAAATGATGAATAATAAAAATTTATAATTAATAAAAATGATAGTGAATACTTAAAATAAACTCATAAATTGAAAAAAAACTCGACATTATTTATAATATGCTAATAATAAATGTTTATTTTTAAATAAAAATATAAAGTAAATTTTATAATAATATCTTAAAATAATAATATTAAACATGATAAAGTTTATATATTACGCAATAATATATAAAATTAATATTCTAAAAACAACTATATTAATATTAACATAATAAATATCATAACAAAAAACTGATGTCATTAAATAATGCTTATTATTGGTATATAAAATATTGCATCTTAGATAAAAAAAATAATTATTGATTTATAAGAGTATATTGATTTATAATTATCAATAATGTGTGTGATACTATAAATAACATAAATATAAAAAATAATAAAAATCTTATCTAAGAAAATAAAAAAATACAAAAATTAAAATTTAAGAATATTGTTCGAGTATTTAACTATTTGAGTAGCCCCTTTGAAAAAAGGGTGATTAGGGCTAGTGACACTTAGATTGAGTTATTTTCGTACCAGAGTCATCCGTTCTTGTGGCTTTAACTCATTGAACTTAGGGCTCATCACAATGAAGTGATCTCCCTTGCATATGTCACAAAAAATGGACTGGGGTGCGATCCCTGACCCGTGGCTTTTGTGTGATTGAAGTGGCCGTGAGAGCTTTTTCTCGTGGTCCAGATTGAGGACCGCAGGAAGTCCCATGGTGTGCAGAGAACCTTTTGAAATTTTTCGTTTCGATGTTCTCTAGTGCACCAACTCGAGTTTGAAGGAATTCCTCGAGTTGGGCATATTTAGGATCGTCTGTCTGCCCAAATAATTGTTACATTGGTCACTCAAATCCTTGTCCAATAGTCGGGTGAGGTGATGAACGGTAACAGTGTTCCATTCACTCACCCTGTCTTTAAACTTTGTGAGGCTTTTCACGGCCTCTTTGGTTCTCGTCAGAACCCGGTTGATTTCACGAGCCTTATCGGGGATAGTATCTGTGGAAAACAACTTCCCTACCTGGGCGGTAATCAAGTCGCGTGGATTCTCAAACCTCTTGTGCAATCCCGCCCAAGCCAGTTCAATTGAATCTCCTTGCACTGGGAAACCCAAGATGAACTCCAGTGTAAGTCCGCTAGTTGCTCTAATCAAATACATAGGCTTCTCGATATCGTTAATCGCGGTTTTGCTCATGATCATGGCAGTGAATTAGTCTCTGAACTGAGGCTACGTCAGATAATCACCCTCGAATATCAGCAAGTCAAGTGTTGGTAATCTGACTTGCTCGGTCTTCCCAGATGACCCCAGTTGAGTGGGTCTTTGGGCCTCAGTTACTGCCATTTTGAGCGATCGCAAATTGCTGATAGCAGAACTAGCGGTTGAATAGATGGTTTGCATAATTTCATACTTACCCCCAGTAAAGTACTCGTGATTTATGTGAGCATACGGAGTGATGTTCTCTATCAGTTCATGCTCCAACTCAAACTTCTCATGGATGTTAGTTAAACTCTGCTGAAGTTGATCAAGCCATTCCAATTCGACCTCGCTAGCAGATGTTGGGAGCAAGTCGAAGATCTTCTTCACAGAGTTTATCCATTAAAGCTATGAGTTAATTTTGAGCTGAAATCTGGCTGGCATTTGAGTAGTTCTTGGTCTTGATCCGTTTCTCTTTGGTGGTGATCGAGAACGGGACCTGTCATCAGCCAATGAGGTGATCCTTTGAGTATTCTGTGATAATTGGGACGGAGATAGTGCATCGTCCACTATTATCGGAGCGTTAAGTTGATCCTTAATGTCAATGTAAAGATCAACTAGGTCTTGTTCTGATGACATGATTAAGTTGTTAAGTGACACTTAGGATGAGTGGTTCTGGTTGAGTAGCATTTCTCGATTGAGTTAACGATGAGTTGCACTTCACTAATGTTAAAGTCATTGTCACTATGGTCCGGCTTGAAGAACCAAATGTTTGAATATTTAACTATTTGAGCAGCTCCTTTAAAAAAGGGTGATTAGGGCTAGTGGCACTTAGATTGAATTTTTCCGTGACACAAATAAAAAACACAAACAAAGAATTAACCAAAATATATACTTATATTTTACACTTATGATATAAACTTAAACACTATCGCAATTATAATAAATATAATTAAAATATAATTACTTATAACTAAAACGCACAAACAAAACTATAACTATTAAATTAATATTAAATGAAGTAATAAAATAAACTAAATGAGTTTGTCTGTATGAGTGTTAATGTGTGAGTTTGAGCGTGCTGTATGTGTGTTTCTGAAGCGAGAATTGATTTGCTTTTGTATATAATAAGCGTGTATTATGTTGAGTAAATGATCATGTATGAGTGTTTAAATGATGATGTACTACACTATTATTACAATAATAGTGTTTTGAATGCTTTTACAGATTTTTTATGAGTGTTCTGTGAGTATGAATATTTAAAAAGTGAGTAGAAGTGCCTATGACAATTGACGTGAGCGTACTGAATATTGTTCTATATGACAATAAAGAAGCGCGCTAAATTCATCGATTTTACCGCCTAATCATTGATAGGAGGTCGATGAGCATATCATGTAGCGCGTCACACTCATTGTCAAATAGTATGATTGAGTCTATTTGAATTCACAGTGTGAATATAGCTGATTTGCTATTGACGCGCGATCGATGCGCTCGAGTTGAGCAGCGCCCTCTTTTTCGCCACGTGATGAGTGGCCATTGACGGTAATCGATAATTGATTATCGATTATTCCAGGTGGCGCTAAAGGTACTGAAATAAATAATTCATTCTCGAACCAATATAAAAGATCATTTTTTAATCGTTTATAATAATGATCAGAACAAATTCAAACTTTCATTAAATACTCATAATTGCGTTAAACACAAGAATGTACACTATATAAAACTGTATGAAATTAAAAAAATGTATTAATTTCCTTTTATTCAACACTAATCGGAGAATATAAAAAGTGACGAGTTAGAAAACGCTTCACAAATCCAGTTAACAATATCTAAAAAAGAATTTAATTTAATTTTTATCGTGTAAATTAATTTTATTGATTATTCTAGTAAATACTTAAATGTAGTTTTATACTTTTTCTTTCTTACTCACTATCTATTTACTCTTATAACCTGAATGATATGATGCTATTTAACCGACAGTATTTATAAATTATTATAAAGGGTTCATTTATTTATTTTTAATAATATCTATTTCTAAGCTTATAATAAATTAAATATTTTATTTATAGATGTAAATATTATTAACATTAATATAATTGATAACTCTTACTATTTATTAGTAGTAGTAGTAGTAGTATTTATTGAACAATATTTACATTGTTATTACATTTTTACATAATTATTTTGTACATTTTTTTATGTAACTTTTACAATTTTTTCTTACATGTCTATTATATATGTTCTTGTATATATATTTATTTGCGTTACATTATTTATAATAATCTATATATAACTCATTCTTAAATTTTGTCGTTTACTCATTTACATTTTTAATTTATAACTGAAGTTTTTATTAATATTGCTTTTACGTAACTGAAGCTTATAGTATGGTAATAAATCATATATTGTTATCCTGAATTACAGTATTTTATTTTACATTTTATATAAAAATTTTCTCTTATGTTCTTATCTAATTATTTAGGCCTTTACATTTATATATTACTCACATGAAAATTACTTTAACATAGTTCATCATAATCTTATACATGGTATACCAATTTTGCATCTTACATTATTTTTACTCCTTTTATATATTTTTTCTGACTATTAACATTCTTCTTTTTTTATATACATTATTGTTAATTACTATATAAATTAATTAATTATTATATTAATGTTTATTTATTATTATATGATCGAAAACATTACATTAAATAATTATATCTAATTACATAGACTTAAACGAAGATATACCTATTGTCATTTTATTAAATTTTCTATTTGTACTTAGCTAATATTCTATTTGAATATTTTCAGCTTTCATTTTTTATACAAACTATTATTTTTACAATTTATATCTTTATATTATTTTATCTACAATGTCTGCCGATTCTTGCACTATTTCATTATATAGCTTGTCATTTGTATTATAATTATATATATAATATATATATATTATAGTATGATATTAAACTATATATTGTTATCCTGAATTACAGTATTTAATTTTATTATATATATATATATATATATTTATTAAATTAAACTTATATTATATCTATTTCATTCTTATTGTTGTTACAAAATCTTCTTTTACATTTTTTATCCAATCTGCTTTTCATTTTCAATTCTTACTATTATATAGTTTCTCAACTTTTAAATATTTATTATTTAATTTATGCTTACATAGTGAGTTTTAAACAAATTTTTTTAAATGTAAAAGAATATTTAACTATACGTCTTATTATACATCTATATAATTTTTGTAACGAATATATTATTTTATAATAATAGAAGAACACAATGTATTTATATGATGTCATGATTTTATTTTTGGATATTTTATGATAATAAATATTTTTTAACTTTATAATAAAATTTACATAAAAAAATATATTAAAACATATTAGAAACATATATTGAAATTTGGAATAAAAAAATATATTTATAAATTTATAAAAAAGTGTGAAATTTAATATAAATAAAATATACTATTCATTAATGTACTATTTATTAATATATGTAAAAAGTATATAAAATAAAAGATAAAAATAAATAAAATAAAAATAAAGCGTTATAAAAAAGAGGGTCTATGCTAAAGTGGCGCAGGCGCTTCGAAATCATTGCTTCGTAACGTTAGACAGTTGTGAGTCGTGATGCATAGTAAACTTGTGCAGTAGTAAGGTTTCTTCAATTTTGATCGTATCGACGTACTATTCTATTTAAAAATTTGGTAATTCTTCAAGCATCTGCATTGCGTTCCGTTGTTCCAACAAGAGAGTTTCTTTCACGGAACTATCTGCAGTAACAGCATTAATCAATAAAAGCAACAAAAGTATATCATGACAGGCGCATTACTAAAGGAATAAGGGAAATGGGTTACGAATAGATCGAGCGTGGGTGGGAGGGAGCTTAAGAAAATAGGCAGTATTCTACTTCTTTTATACAACTAATATGAGTACGCATACGATAAACCAATGCACGTTACACAGTAGTTTCGAAACAGTTGCAGAGAAACTTATTCTCTGACTATTCTATCTATCTATCTATATATATATATATATATATATATATATATATATTTATTATTTACAGTATGTTGAAGTGCATCAAAATAAAGGAATAAGGCAAGTTCATATATATATATAAATCGGAAAAAGTTCAAACTGCAATCAATTTCGTAATAACAGTGAATATGTTAACTTAAATGTAACGCTTAGTTTATATAGGTATATACGACAGAAAGATAATAAACATACAGATAATTAATTTGAGAAAGGCCTAAGAATTCAAGACACGGAGGACAATATGGTTATGCCGTATGTCTATCCATGTATGTACGTTTACGTACAAGAAATCTGGCATTTTTCAAGGAAAATTGGCAACGATGTATATTTTCCAATTATCTTTCTCATGTTGAATATGTTTTAGGTAGAAAACAATGCGAAAATGAAAAGTAACTACCATTTTTTATTCGTGCAATGTAGAAATCTATAAATATATATATATATGCGTTATATCCAAAATATAAAATATTATATTTAGATTATGCTTTATAGTTTTCAATTTTCACTATTGTATAAAAATACATGGTATAAGATATACTTCGTAAAAATATAGCTAAAAATTATAATGAGTTAAATATAATATGGGTATACGTGAGACTTTATTCGTTATTCAAAAAAGTTTTGCAATCATAAATGGTAGAATTTTTCTTTCTAAATTTTTATTACACAGAAGATAAAAATATAATGTCGATACACAAAAATGGAATGAGTTTTTACTGCTTATTCTGTGGTATAATTTATTAATTAAATATCTGCCAGTATCATGAATGTAATTTTTTCCTAATTATTACTGATAATGTTTAGTATAAAGAATGATAATTCCAGAGATTAAAACTAGTAATCGTCGAAAATTCATTTAAAATCTTCAGTTTTTTTCGATTTGAAATAATAAATCTTTAAGATTATATATGTTGAATCGTCTCAGTTGTTATTAAATTCTTTAATGTGTTTTAAATGTAATATTGACGATATAATTAGCTAAGTTTATGTAATTAATATCACATTACATAACTAATTAATGTATTAAAATTATTGTTTCTTGTATTTCATTATAAATAAAATTGTTAAAAGTTAACTCAAAGATTATTAGGAAAATATCAATAAGACTCTTATATCTATTGTTTACTTTTATTTCTATATTGAAATTACTACTCAAACTGTTTCCTAAATATAATTACTTAAACATAATTAACGCACAATAATAATTTATTAAGACAATAATATATATATGTCTAGTTTACAAAAAATTAATAGCGAAAAAAATAATTACTCTTATAATTCGTGTTGTACTATTTCTCTAAACATATGTCTAACATGACTCTGGAACGGTCATTAGTATGAATTATTAAATGAAAAAGGTTAAATTGTCAAAACGATACTTCGTATTATTGTTTAGTTTATAGATCAGTATTCTGAAATGCCTATTAGACGTGGACATGTGGCCCCAAGAACGACGATCATTGAAACCATCATCAGAAAATTTGATACCCATGGTAAGACTCAAATATAAATATACTATTATTATTATCATCATTATTTTTTATACAAATTAGTATTTTATACCTGTATTTAAAAATTTATTTTAATTTAATTTATTATTATATTATGTATCTTTTTTATTACAATTTTATTGTTTCAAGTATATTATACTTAAAAATATTATGAAAACAAAAATTAAATATACTAATTAAAAAAAGTAAATAAATAAAAATATTAATCTGGAAGAATTTTGAATTTGCAGCAAAAATTATTAAATATAAAGATTTTCAAAAAAAATTGTTAAACTATAGATAAAATATAAAAATTTATTATTGTAGTAGACATAAGAATATAAAAAAATAAAATGTAAGAAAATTTCCTCTGAAAATACATTGGAAGTTAAATATAAACTAAGCATTTTTTTATTAAAATTCGATTATTTATTATTACCTACTTGCAATAAATAATAAAAAATACTGCCACGTACAATAATGTTTATAAGTTATATATAAAAAACTTCTATTCAGATTAATAAGTACTTTAAAAGTTACATATTATTGAATAATACAATTATTATTAATTTATATCATGACATCAAATTTATTTTTAAATATTTTATACAATAGAATACTAAATAATATATATTAAAATTAAATCATAAGCAGATGTAGTTTATATATCTATTTAATAAAATTTAAAAATAATCTAAAAAATATTTTAATTTAAAAATTTGTCGTATTTATTGCATATATTTGTTAAAAACAAAGTTTTGCATTTATTTTTCTAAATACATGTATAATAAAAATTTTATAAAGTTTCATAATTTTTGAATGAATGTATTAGAGTATTCTTACATACACGTTAAACTTCATAATTTTTGGGGTTATATTTCAATTTAATAGTTAATAGTATATTTTTAGAAAATCTAGAAAAAATAATTTTTATAAAAACAGATTCATAGTTCTACGCTTTAAACGTACAAATATTAAATTGGATTTATTTATTATTAAAAAATAACAATATTTTTATATATTTATTGTAGGTTTAATTACAGAAATTATGATATTTAGACACGTTTATACATTCAATATAAGATATAGAAAGAATTATAAAAAAACTTAATTATAATAATTTAACTATAAGCTATTATATATTCATAATTCATATTTAAAAAATACGCAATATGTTAATGAAAATCATATGCATTATTGAATGAATGAAATATAAAAATATGATAATATATGAAATGTAAATTAGTACTTTGAAGGCTTATAAAAAAAGAATAATTATTGACCATTTTATAAAACCATACAATTATTTTTATAATTATTGAATAGTTAATACAAATTGTAATTTATATTTTTATCAAAATGTAAATTTACTAGTATTCTTAAATTTTTTATTTTTATATTATATTGCACATAAAAAAATAATGAATTAAAAAAATAATTTTTTCGTTAATGTTTTTTATTTGTTTGTAAATTCAGTGTTGTGAGAGCAACAATTTTAATATCGAATCAAAATATCATAATCAAAATATAAATAATGATTGTCATAATCATAGTTTGTTTTAAACTAAAAATATTTAGAGTAAATTACAAGTTATTTTTCTTTAATTCTAAACTAATCAAATAAGAAAATGAATCAAAGTCATAAGTGAGGCATGATAGTAGATCGAGCGGGAGTGTAATGACTGATTATTACATTGTAATGAAATATTGGTATATCAAAAAGTATTATAATCATATACCATATTATAGCATTAGAAAGAAAGTGGTATTCAAAAATATTCAGATTAGAAGCAAAAGTCTTTTCTCATTCTAAAAGAATTTGATATCAATTTACCCATATATAGTGTACCATCTTATACTTCATCATATAATTATATGTGTTAGCATAGGTATATATGGAAATTTGGGAAGCTCTATAAATATGTTCATATTAATATGTCACCTGCGTATTGGTTTGTACAGCATAGTTCGTATTCACACATGCATACCCAAGTATAAAAAACTTAAGTTTTTTTGAGGTATCACGTAATTAAGATTATATTTTTCATAAAATTTTTTTGATCCCGTGAATTGATTTTTATTTCTGCTTTTTTTAATCGGGTTCGTGTATTTTTTTTTAATTATCAGTAAATTGACAATTATAATTTATTGTAATTTATAAAATCAATTGGTTGAATATTGCAATATTTTTTATAAGAAAGAACAATAGTTAAGACGGAATCGAATCTAATTTCTGAAATATTTACATTTATTTTGCCGAATGGTACATATGAAATGCTAAGCATACAAAATATAAATTTAAGGAAATCTATATATAATAAAAATTATCTTTGCAAATTTTGTAGTGAAAATGAAGGATCTTTCATTCATTCTATTTTTTCTTCTGTATCTTTATCGGCTTAGGAACTAACTATGATAACGATTTTTTGTGCTAAAAATTTCTGGTTGTTGATCAATGACTTTCTAATGTAATTAAAATATTAGCAGTATTCAATATTGGTATAAATTGTTAATCGATGGATGGTTTTCAGTTTTGAACTCTTATTCCATTTTTTGTTTTTATCATTTTAAATTATTATCGTAAACATTTCATTTAGAAATAAATTTATAATTTTTTAAATTCCTATGTTAAGTATAACTTTTAAATACTATTTTTATTATTTATTATTTTAATTTATTAGTTTCTTTGAATCGAAAAAATATCTGTTTCATTAAATAAATTATTCACAGCCAATGAGACCCAAGATCAACTTTCTAAGTTCACTTTTAAAAGTCTAATAAATTTATCTTAAATAAATAAATATATATATATATTTTAATACATTCATTATTTATTTTCAAATATTCATAAAGAATATTTAAAAAGTAATATTAATATATAAACTGATGTTATAATTATTGTATAAATTAATGACTAATTATTTTTTATTATATAAAATTTATCTATTTAAGCTATTATTTTTTACAAATGAAAACAAAAATAATGTTTTATAAGAAAAATGAATGTATATAGTTCTTAACTTAAGTAAAAATAATATTATTATTCAATGAATAAAAAATTAAATAATAAAATTTTCAATATAAAAAATTTCTAAAATTTTAATTAAAGTCTTAACTTATTTATAAATAAACGATAAATAATGACTTCAAACGTAAATATTAATTTGTGAATTTATTTTTTTTTCTATGTGTATGATATATTATTAGATTAATGTGAACACTGTAAATAAGTTTAAAGAGACAGATTTTTTAAAATAACATTTTTTATCTTTTTCGTGAAATTTATTCACGGTTATTTATTTGTTATATCTTTATACAAAAACCTTATAGCAACATATTTTTTTTTTAATTTTCGTTTTAATTCTATTTTATAGAATATAAATTTCTTATTGATTCTTCTTAAATTATAAAAGTGTAAGAAAATTAATGTTTTAAAAATGATATTAAATTTGATAATAATATTTTTAAAACGTTAATTTTTTCTACTCTTTTATAGTTTTGTTCATACCATTATTTTTAATAACAAATTGAGTATGTGAATTTAAATAAATACTTGCTATTTGAATTATTATGTAATAAATGATAAATTTATTTTTATATTATATTGTATTATATTGATCGCGCACTTAAAAATTTCTCTAAAAGAAAACGTTGCTAGATTAGTAGGAACTTAATTAATGAAATTAATCAGTAGCAAAACCTTATGTGAAATAATTTCATCAGTTGATTTTTTAATAATTTTATTTTTATAAATTGAGGATTTTTAACTATCTTACTGTTTTTGTATAATTATTATTTAGATGAAAATAACTTCACTAAGTAATATCCCTTTGAAATTATTAATGTAATTAAAACAAAACTAATATTATAAAATAAGCCAATATTAATTAACTAAAGTAAATAAATGTATAAGTACAGTATCATTTAATGCTGTAATATTTTATTGAGTTAAATAAAAACTAAAATGAATAAATTATTTTTTTCCATATAATAATGAAGGTATATCTTTTTTATTTTATTAGTATATATATTATATTATATTATATTTTAGTTTATTTGGTATGTAACAATAAATTTTTGAATAATCAAAGAAATATAGCATTTAAATTCTTTGCAAATTCTAATTTAAATTATATATATATTATAGGTAATTATATAATACATAATAATTATTGTATATAAATATATATATGTGTATAATTTGATCGGTGTATTAAATTCTTTTATAATTTATGTTATTGATGTCTTATTACTAATGTCGTAGTCATAACTATAACAGTATATTAATAAGAAAAGATTTTAGGTATAAAGACAAATTTTTTTTTAAAGCTTTTTTATTTATTTGTTCAACATAATCCTTTTTTACGACTTTAATAAAAAATTTTTTGAGGATTCTATCTTTTCTTCTACTTGTTTCTTCCTTTTATTCTTGCATTATATTACATTATATAAATTCATTTAGAAACAATTGAACTGCAGATCGATATTGATTTTTTAAAATTATATATAAAAACATCGATAGCGTTAAATATAAATGGCTGTCAAGTTAAAACTAATCTATTAGTTAATCCGAATATATTTATTATTTTTTATTTTATATACTATTATTTTTAAGGTAGTAAAATACAATCATAATAATAACTTTTCACAACAATGTCACAATTTTCAGACACAGATCTTATTATTATTTTGATTATTTATTGACCTTTGCAATTCACAAATAATTAATTTAATTTGTAAGTAAAATCTTATTTCAAGATAATTTTTAATTTAATATATTATATGTTTTAGTATCAAATATGAAATATGCATGAATTTTTGCTTCAATTATAAGTGTGTTATTATTTAAAAAATTGTCATAGTCATTTTACTTAGAAAATATACTATTGGAAGTTATAATTTTTTTTATTTCTCAAGTAGCAATTTGATTTCTTTATAGTAAAATTACTTTTATTCACTTTTTATTATTTTTGTAAAATAAAAATATTCCAGAAAGATCTAACTGCATTAATGTTATAATAAATAATTAACATAAATTCTCATTTCAATTCTTTTAAGTGGTATTTGAATTATTTTATGACATAATTACCAGAATCATCAGAACAAACTATTCGTTTCTATTCTGTCTTTCTTTCGTTTTTATTTCAAAGAAATCATATCAGCTGCAATCTATAAAGATTCTTAGTAATATTTTAGTCTAGTTTTTTAAGCGTGAAAAAAAGTAAAATAAAAATAAGAATTAATTATAAATTTTTTTTTGTAAAAATCAATAATTTTTCATTAAAAGTTTATTTTATTATATTATATTATAAACATTATTTTTATTGTCAATACTATGTATTAAATAAGGATTAGAAGAGCGGAAATAGGTAATAGTATAGACGATGGAATTTAATTATAAGACATACGAAGAGTAATTTATATAATAAAAAATGAATATACTAATCTCTTGTCTTGAATTTGATTTAATTTGGCTTCCAATCATTTGATTTAATGAAGTATAAAATTGAACGACAATTTAACAGTAAGTCACGAATATTTTACATTCGCATATAAGACTATTATATCTTTAGTTTTTCTGATTGATTCTGACACTAGGACGACTCTTAATATTACAAGCTATTGAAGAGTTAGTGTCACATTAAATAGAGTACTCGCTTCATTTTAGTGATATAACATTAAGTTAATACTTTTTTTCTTTTATTTAAAAGAAATAATATTTAATTCTAAAATTCAAGTATTTTTAAATTTAATATTGACGTTTAATAGGTTTTACATATAAATTTAAGATTTCAAAAAAATTATAGGTTTATAATTTTTTTTACTTATAAAATAATAAAATTTTTCAAAATTTTGTATATGTATAAGCCTAATTCATTTTTTAAAATATTCAAGTTCTTTTTATTAACAACATAATAAATAATCTTAATTATCTTGTTAGTATATTATATAATTTTTAAATCTGATTCTTAAAACGTAAATTTTGTTCAATCAAATGTAAGAGTAATAATTAAATATTTTTAACTATATAAAACTAAAATATATATTTTTATTTAAGAAAGAAATCACTACAGTAAAGTCATTAAATAAAAGATATTTTCAATAGAAAATAAACATGACTTTATTTAAATTATATTTTTAATAAAGTATTCAAAAGTTAATATAAAGACAAATAATTTGTATTTATTAATCGTTAATAAATTTCAAAATTATACGTTTTAAATACACTTAGTTTATAAAACAAAACTTAAATTTGTAACCGGCAAATAAGATAATAAAATAAAGCTATCAAATAGAGAAGTTTGTGTTAAAAATAGTACAAAGTTTCGGTGGAAAAAAAATTGACAAATTTGAATGAACGCGATTATATGAACAATCAATAATCGATATAATGTCAATAACTCGTTATTGAAAGTTTATAAAAAATTACTGTATAGTGAACACGAAAAATCGAATTAATCTATAGAGAATATGTAAAAGTCGCAAAAAGGATAACAAACAATGACTTCATATCGAGAAACTAATCATTAACATAATTCATTTTTGCACGCTTATGAATCAGTGAGTAATATAATAATATTTATATTCTAATCTAATATGATAATTGAATTAATTATTTCATTTAAGATTAATTTTATTGAATTAATTGATTATTAAGCAATTAATTAGGAAAATTTATAAGTTACTGAAATGTAATTTAAAGTGGCTCTCTATTTATATATATTCATGTATTTCTTTCTCTAACAGACCTAACTATATCCCTAAGGGTATTGCATAATTACTATATGTAATTATTTGAGAAGTAGTTTATTGTATGCAGTAGTGTGTAAAAATAAATGAATCGACTATTTCAAATCAGAAATTTTAATTAAATTTTAACAGAAAAAAAATATTAGGCTAATCAATAGGAAAATATTCGCCGAAATATTCTGTCACAGTACTAAATCTTATTGAATAAACATCAGTAAAATTATCTTATTATATTAATCTCATTAATATAAGTAAATATATATAGTAAATATAGACGCGAAATTTTTGCTATTTGCTGTCTTATCACATGCTTGTAGTCTACTTCCTTACAATTTGAGTTTTATATTTACAATTCACGTAAGCGGATATATGGAAGTATACGTATATGTTAAATTGTGTGCATATGAAGCTATGATTACTCAGCTATACACACTTAAATGTTTCACGTTAGTATCCTCACAGATATGGTGACGTACTTATCAATGTCAAAGGTAGACAAGATGTAATAAAATAAAAAAAACATGTCAACACGAATAACAGTTTTGTTATAATAATACGAAAACAAAATACATATTTTTATAATTACGTTTTTGAATAATCAATACGTATTTTTCTGCTCAGAGGGAAACTTTAATCATCGTTCTCGTCAATTACTACATAATTACTGTTGTATCTGATTTTATCATTTTTCTTCCTCTCTTTCAATATGTATATCTACCCAGGATCGATTTAAGTTCTTTTTCCTTTATAAGTTGTTTTGCTTCATTGTTTTATAAATATCTATACATATATATACTAGTACACATATTCTAATAGTGAGATATTGGATTGTTAACGATATTTTATTATTATTAAGATGATTTATCAGATTATTCTCTATTGAAGATGTTGATCTCACGTTATCGAATACCTTTCGTTTTTTAATTAATGGCTTTATATAGCCCAATATACTCGGATCATATGTGCTAGCCCGACACTCCCACGGATTTACTGTCGTACCCTCCTGAACCCGAAGATCTGGCGTTTCTCATGAACGCATGTTCGCTGTCCGAGATTTGTGATCTGTCTCGCGTATGTATATTCACGGTTTTCGCGAATTTAAGCTCTCGGTTGCAGCCGCAAGTCCTATACTCGCTTGTTTTTCTACATCGCAACGCGACCCCATGTCTCTGTCGCCCGCGTCATGATCGCTCCGAGCAAGTGGAAGCTTGGTACAAATGTTTTACTTATCCCTAAGGTACATTGTCGCTCGCTGACCGCTTCTGTTGATGTCTTCTTGATGTCGAGTCGGCAGTACTCTCTCCGACGGCTGTCGCTAGCTGCAAGTGTGCGTTGTTGTCCCGTGGTGCCTATTCATCGTTGACGCGATGCTGCTCGACAGCGATCCTTAGTCGTCCTCGTAAATACTGTCTTCTGCCTCTTCAATAGTAGCGATTTTCCGAAGTACTGGTACTTTCTTTATTTCTACTTTTACTTTACACTTTCACAATCGCACCCGCGATGTTGTCACCCGGGAATAGTTCTCGGGTTTCAGTACATTTGTTGAAGACAGCGTCTTGCTAGATGGGATTCGAAAGGGTAGGGCTTATATAATTAGACTGAATATGTTTTTATTTATCTCTTTATTAGCACTAATTTTTATGCATAGAAAGTTAAGAAGAAAGAAAGGTAATAACAATTTTCTCTACCTGACTAAATCGAAAATCAAAAATCAATTTGAATCAAAAAACCGCCATGACGCGCGTTTTATTCTCTTCGATTGTCTTTTTCTTATTTCCTTCTTTATAATTATTTATCAACCTTTACTTTTCTCTTTTTCCGCGTAACTATATCTATATATATATATATATATATATATATAAATTTTTCTAACACCATGCTTCTGTTCTCTTTTTCTATAAATATCAAATTCCTGTATATGAATATTTTTGTTCTCTTTAATTGATTTTTTTCTCATTAGAGTATTAACATCATCCTCATCTTTTAATGTTACCCCCCGGCATTTAAAATCCTTCGCGTTACCTTTCCATATTTTTGAACTCCTACCTTAATCTTTAGCTTATTCTCCAACCATTTCTTCTCCTCTTTTACTTTAATTATTTTGTTTTCTAATCTTGCGGTTATTACGTTTTTTCATTCCATCTTCTATTCTATACTTTCACTTTCTTGTACTTCTGTAACGTGATTTTGTGAACCTGTGTTGCTATTGAGATCCTCTTTTTTCTTTGCTTTTGTCTTTTTGTTATTGTAGACCATTCTTTCTTACTCTCTTTAATTCCCGTTAGCCTCATCTAACATTCTTGATATTGTTTTTCTATTTTCTCTATTTTCTTGATATCTCTTTCTAGTTTATTTTTTCTTTCTTCTTATTATTTCTGCCATTTTTTCACTTCTATCTCCACTCCTCTCTTTTATTCTCCAGATTTTTTTTATACTCTTTTATTTCATGCAGAATTATTTCTAAACTTTTTTCGTTTTCGCTCTTCTTGGTTTTTTTCGATGTTGCAAGTATCTTTTTTGCAATTAACTTTTTCTTTTGAATATTATATATTTTTATATTGATTTCCGGAAATGATCTTGTATCTATTTTTAGGCTCCTCTCTATTATAAAATTATCAATGTTTTTGCAATAAACTTAGTTTCTTTTCTCTTGCTCTTTGCTGCTGCTTTTCTTTGCGCCTGCGTTGTCGTACACTCTCAATATTTAGTATAATATTATATAATTTTAACATATACAAAAGTATACATGAAAACACTAAGTTTAACTACATACAAAGTTAAAATAAAATAAATTGTAAGGTAACTTTTGCAATGAAAGCTATTATAAAAACGTCCATTATTTGTTAAAATTTCAGATCGTAGTTTTTTGGTTGTTAACGCTCAACAAGGACTTTGTCATATAATATATTGTTCAGATGGTTTTTGCCATTTAACGGGGTTTTCCAGAGCTGAAGTCATGCAAAAATCAGCAGTATGTGAATTTTTACACGGACCAATGACTTCGGAATTTGCTATTTCGGCGTTGCGAGATGCTCTTACAGCGGGTGCTGAAAAACATTTCGAAATTCTTTATTACAAAAAAAACGGTAAGTTATTATTTTGATCGGTAACATGTACTATTTGTATATGAAAAAAATGTTTTTCTTTAATTAATACATCCTGTCTGTATTGTAATATATACATATAAGGTTCGTTTATATTTTTTAATGATAAAAACGGATTTCATAATAAATATTTTACTAAACCAAGTAATGAAAACAAATAACTGTCAAAACAAACATAATTTCATAAAAAATATTTTACCAGGAATATAAATATTTATACATTTATATATAAAAGACATTTAACGGTTTCAAATTATCAACTTTAACAATTAATAATTAAACTAATTATAAAAATTTATTTAGTAATATATTTAAAATTTTATTATAGATATTTACTGTGCATGGAAAAATTGTTTATCTTAAAATTAAATAAAAATATTTTTTTATATATTTTATATATAAATATATATTAACGATAAACATTATATTTAGTTATTACAAAACTAGAAATATATTACAAACCTGAAAGTACGTAGGAGCTTTTTTAGACTTTAATAAAAAGATTTGAAATTTTTCACCTTAAAAATTTGTATGAGTTTATTTTTATAGCTGATGTTGAAAAAACAATTTTGGGAGAAATCATTTGACGTTTTAAACACATAGTGATTATACGCTATGAATGATTCTACGAAACAATTTATTAAAGGTTTGATTATATTTGAAGCTCATTTAATTAAAACGCTATAAATGAAGTTTTCATACAAAAACGAAACAGATTAAGTATGAATACGAAGAAAGAGAATAATTCAAAAATTTTGTAAATTATGATTTTCAATATTATTACTAAAAATGGTTAATTGGAAAACTTGATCAAATGATGACTACTTTAATTTGATTTTTATCTGTTAATATTGAAGAATGTAGATATTATTATCAAAAATATTTTCTGATTCTACAGGTACATCGATTGATTTCTAGTTTTATGTTCACCTGATGAACCGAAAGACCATACAAATGTACACAGCGAAACAACGTCTAAATAATGTTAGTAGTAGGATGATAAATTTCAAGTCGCAGGACTAAAATCTCATGAAATATTAAGAACTATCGCATTCGTATTAGATATTACTAATAAATCTACGATAAGTTTGCTTCTTCATTTTGTGTGGATGATTAGCTTTGTGATCAAAATATACATAATTAAGTTATAACAAGACTGCGTCAATTAATTTAACTGATGATTGCTTTCTCAAGAACATTCATTTAATTAAATAATCGATTATTGCATATAAAAAATAATTGTTTATTAAACGTAGTTTTAGTGATACTGACAGATACTTTCAATTATCAAATATTTTTTCAATGCCTTCCCAAATTATCTCAAATTTTTCTCTCATTATCGCAGACTTAGAAGGTAAAATAAGAATATGTCAATTGAGGTATAAGTTAAGATAGTATAATTTTTATTCATTATTATTTATTATATATATATTACAATTTTGGATCAATTCTTTTTTTCTTCATCGAATCCCAGCGGTTTCGTGAGTTAAGTGATATGGAAGCCATTGTATTTATAGAACATTAGAATTAAAGAACAAATATTTAAATTCACAGCAAATATTGTAAATAATTAAATTTAAAAAAATTTTTCGTTAATATTTACGAAAAATATTTAAAATCTTTATATAAAAAAAGATATTTAAAAACATAATTTAATTTTTAATTTTTGATTTTTTCTACTTTGTGACGTACTTATTTTAAGTATCTAAGTATTATTTAAAGTATATTTAAGATTATAATTATAAAACTAATATAATTTAAGTAAAATTCGAGGGAACGTATTTGTTTCTTATTATCCTTGATGTATCAAAGAATTTTATAGTGGTTTACATGCATTTTATTAAAAACTATTATAAAAAGACCAAAAATGAATGAAATATATTTCATAATAAAACTTATAAATTGTATTGTCCTTTTTGTTTTAGAAATAATGAAATTATCTGTTGTTTAAAAAATTGAGAGAAAAGTTGGAGACTAAAAATAATATCTTTGTATATATTATACTGAATCAAGATTGTTACAAGCAATTCTGTTACTTTTCAGTTTCAACTAAATTCATACACTATTTAAACGTAACGTGGCCTGGCCAACAATAACCTATAGGTTCATAGAAATATTAATAATGTTCTTCACACGCAAAAGGAAGAAATAATAATGACGATTGACAGTAATACATCCAAAAAAAAGGAAACGGCCCTTTAGGCTTTGAGAACCTCGACGCCATTGAGAGTTTGGTAATCTTGATACCGTTTAGGAACCTTAGTACTTTGCGAAAACATGAACGGCCCTTGTATTAGAGTATATAACCGTGCGAAAAAATCATTACGGTAATAGAATCTCTTCTTTTTATTCATCTCCCACTCATCTATCATTTCATGATGAGGCGCATTCATCAAATGCTTGCAAAATTTTTAACTAAATTACTATATTCATTTTAAATATATTAAACTTAAAAAATTAGTGAAATAAATTTAAAAAATTTTTAAATTTAAAGAGTTACGTTATAGAATAACAATAGAAAATAAATGAAAAAAATATTGATATTAAACTTGAAAAAAGTTTAAATCATAATATTTTATAGTAATATATTATGAATATGAAATATAATATAATATAAGACATAATAAATATAAATATGGTCTGCTAGAAAAATTGGCGTAAGACATATGTCATTGGTATGAAGTGTTAAAAAAACTTATAAATACAGAAGATATCGAAAGTGTAAATTTGGAAAAAATAATTTTAAAATGCAAAAACTGATAAATTAGACAGGAAAATAAAGGCGAATCAGCGTGAAAGTTTATAATCGAGGAAATAGAAAATGTAATAAAAGTACAAAAAGTGTTGTTAGGTAGCCAAGAGGCAAAAATGAGATAAAGTTCAGCGTACGCGCGTAACAAAACAGCGGAAAAAGGTAATATTTATATAAAAATGCTGGAACTTCGAACAATTCTACATGTTTAATTTTAAGTGTTACTTATATTTCAGCCATCATAAATAAGTAAAACTCGAGTATCCGAGGCAAAGGACACGTAGTTATTTATGATGGTTTCGCGTTACTTCTAACGCTTTTGTTTTTTATAGTTTTTTATAGTTACCCGATATTGACCCTTTGTCAGAGTAATATACAAATATGTGTAACGTGCCTGAGATTTGCAGTCCCTTTTTCGGCACAAGCGCGACAAGTCATTTTCTAAAGCTTAGCAAGTGATTTTTTGTATTTTACTAACATTTTCATTTAAAGAATAAATACATTAAACATAGTACTCTGTATTATTTATTTTATAAATTCCAACAAAAACAAAATGATTCAAAAGACAAAAATGGAAAAATATTAAAAAAAGAAAGAAAGATGAAAGAGTATCTGATAGACAACCAGAAAGCTACTTGGGCTGTTAGAAAGAAAATTTTACCACAAGTTAGTGATGCAAAGAAAGTGTTACAAAAAAATATCCGAAAAGGAGAAAATGGGGACAACAATGAAAAAAACAGGGGAAGAGATAAGAGAAATGAAGGAGGCATGGAATGAAGAAGTAAAAAAGAATGAATGTAATATTTGATAATAATTTTATAGATTTAATTTATTGTAGGTTTATAATAAATATTTAAAAAATCAATTAATGTAAACTATAGTATTTCAAATTAATCGATAATAATAGCATAAAAATTTATTATCGATACATGGAAAATTTTCTGATAAAAATTTTAAACATTTTAAAATTTACATACATATTTTTTGTATTAATTTAGTATTTTTGATAAGTATAGATCCATGAAAAATGATATTCATTATTCAAATACATATGATGATCTTTTGAATAATTAATTTGGAATAGATGCAATTATTAAAAACTTTATTGAGATTAAAAAAGATGAATCTAATAAGATATTATAATAATATATTCTTATATATTCTTTTTGGTAATTCATATATAATGTGTAAGCAGTCTAATTCATATCAGACTATGGTTAAATATAAATAAAACAGGAATATAAATACTAATCATTTAAAATTTAAGAAAATATATTTACTCTATATGAAGCAGAAGTATCTTAAGTATCATGAATAAGTTAAAATTAGTGAATTTGCATTAAGATCAAGTAAAGAACATACAAATAAAATACACGAAACGAATGTAGAGGTAATTATTATATTTTTTAAAAACACCTATATAAGTAGATTAATTAGGTAACTAGATGTAGGGTTTTTCGTAACAATTTAGAGATTAATTGTCACTTAAAAATCTACATCTGTACGAAGAGTTACGTAACAGAAATTTGAAATCAAAGATAAATATCTGTACCAAAGTAGTATAGTATAGTACAGTATAGTATTTTATTGAACAATATTTACATTGTTATTCCATTTTCCATAATTATTTTATACATTTGTTTATATGTCATTTACATTTAATATCTTACATGTCTAATTTTATAAATTTTTGAATATATATTTATTTGTTGTGCATTGTTATTAAAATTATCTATATACATTTTATTCTCAAATTTTGACCTTTATTCGCTTATATTTTTTAATTTTTAACTGAAACTTATATTACTATTTCTTGTACATAACTGAAGCTTATATTAATAATATTTTTACATTTTGCATACTGAATTTACTCTTCCATATTCTTTATAAATCTTTCTATTTTTAACATTTATTTTTTCTGAAATTTTAAATTTTGATCTTGATTATTCATTCATCTTGTTTATCTTCAATTTATTTTAATTTTTTTTATCTTTTCACTATTTATATTATTGAAATTCTACTTATTAAATCTTATTATGTATAACTTGGACAAATTTGACTATTTATATCAATTTTAATTTATTTATACATAACTTGCTTGCGATGTGTGGATGATTTATATTATTATAGTTTTCTAGATATAGTTAACTTTTATCATCTACTTTATATTTATTTATTTTGATTTATTACTACTAATGTTCTTTAAATTATATTTTAAATCCCTATTTACTTTAACTACTGTTATTCTTTAAGTTTATTTATTATCTTTCTTTTTTCTTCACTTATATACTCTGTTTTCTCGAATTCTTTCCTCTTTATTCTCTTATTGTTTCTGTTTTGTCTTCTTTTCCTCTCTCTCTCTCTCTCTCAACCAGTGTATTCTGTATAGGTTATTTATGTCTTTTTTTCGTTTCATACAATTAGTTCAGCCAATTGTTTTATCTTTTACCTTCCTACTTTCCTGGAAAATGTGTTTAAGTGTTTCTTTATTTTCTTTGCATATCCTACATTTTTTTCCTCTTCTGTCAGCCAGTGTTGGTTTGCTTTACTTTTATTACCCATTCTGTATCTTGCTAGGATCTTCATACCGTTTCTTTTCTGTTCTCCTTTCTTTTTTCATAAATACACTCTTTCATTCTTAGGCTGTCTAGTACTATTTGTTTTATTTCATCTGTATATTTTGATTTTTCTAAATGATTTATCCATAGTTGAATCTGTTGTCCTTCTTTTATGTACTTAACGTCTTTCCAAATCGTGTCTAGATTTTTTGCCTTTATTCGCCACATGCACCATGACCATCCCATCTCCTGCCAGAAACTCAATCTATCCGCTGTATAATCTTTTTCTTTATTTCCTGTTATTTTGTTTTTCCATCTTCAATTCTACTTTTTAAGCATTCTATTGCTACCATGATTTCACTATTTATTATTTTGTCTTCAAATTTAATTGCTCTTTTCGCTGCTTTGATTTCTATTATATTCCTTTTCGTTTCCAACATTACTACGCTGTCCGTTGTATTAACATTTAAACCCAGACACCACTTTAGGAATCTTTTTCGTACTTTTTCTATATCCTCAATACCTTTCCTTCCCCATATTTCCGATCCGTACAGCATCACACTCTCTATTAAAGCGTCAAATAGTTTCATTTTCACGTCTTCCTTAAAATACAACTCCGCAATTCTCCAAGTTTTACCAATTATACAATTTGCTCTTTTTGCTAACATTTTTTTATAATCGTCATTTTTGTTATTCTGAGTGAATATGTAGCCTAAATAAGAAATTTTTTTAACCATTTCTATTATATTATTGTTCTACCTGAATATGATTGCTTTTCTTCTTTTTCCATTTCTTTTGCAGTACAAAATTTTTTGTTTTTTCTTTGTTTAACTCCAGCGGTTTCCTTTGTAGATATTTGCCCAGTACTCTTAATAGCTCCCTAGTCTCAGTCTCTCATTTAGCTAGTATCACCAGATCGTCTGCATATGATAACGATCTAATGCTTGACTTTCCTATTTTTATCCCTGAAATTCGTGATGCCTTAAGCTCATCCTCTAAATCTGCTATCGCTCTGTTAAATTGCGTTGGGCTTAAAGGGCATCCTTGTCTCACACTTATCTCTACCCTGAATCTGGCAATTATTTCCTCTGCAATTTTGACTTCCGTGCATGCATTCGTATAAATTTCTTTTATTCTTTCGATAAGTGTTTTCTTTATACTGGCTCTTTCCATACATTTCTAAATCTCCTTTCATTCAATTCCATCAAAAGCAGAGAGATATATCTCCTTTTTCTCTCTTGATTTGCTCGGTTATTGCTGTTTTATATACTAAAACATATATTGCATCAACCGTTCCCCTTTTTTTCTTCTAAATCTGAATTGCGTATTGTTTATATCGTTTATTATACTTTTTTTCATCTCCATGTGCCTATCTATTTTATTAAGTATTTCGGCATAAATTTTGTAACCAGTATCTATTAGGGTTATGTCTTGATAATTATTTAAATTATCTTTATTCCCTTTTTTGAATACTGGTATTACTAAGCCACTTCTCCATTCATTCGGCAAACCCTCTCCATTTATTATTCTTTGCAATATTTTATGCATGTTAATTGCTATTTCTGCCCCACCATGCTTCCACATTTCTTCCGTTATTTTGTCCTTTTCCGGGCATTTCTTTTCTTTCATTTTATTTATTATTTCTACAATATCCTGTAATTTAATCAATTCTTATTCCAATATTTTACTGAGCTTGCTCACTTCTGTCCCTATGTCTTTTTCTCTTTCCTCTTGGATTTCTTTTACTTTGTATGTATTCTTAAAGTGATTTATCTATTCGTCCTTGCTAATGTTCTCGCTTACCTTTTCTTTCTTTTTTCTGTTTATATTAATAAATTTCAAAAATTCCTTTCCTGTTTTGTCTTTTACTGCTTACTCTATTTCCTCTTCTTTTTCCTTCTTTTTTTTGTAATTTATTAATTCACTACATTTTTTCTTTCGTTTATGTACTTCGTTCTGTTCTTTTCTTCATTATCTTTTTTCCACTTTTTATATATCCTCAAAACCTTTCTTTTTTCCTCCCAGCATTGCTCATCCCACCTATTTTTATTTATCTATTTTTTTTTCTTATTATTTTGATTTGTTATTTTTTTTCTGTCATTTCTTCACTTCTATATGAATTTCTCCCAATCTCACTTTTTTCACTTTTTTTTCACTTATTTTATTTTGTATTATTTAGTTTTATCACTTTTATCTTAACTACTTCTAACAAATTTTCATTCAAAATATACTTTTGCACCACTTGCATTTACACTTCTACACTTTACCGTAACTTAAAACACTAATAATTTGATTATCACTTGCCTGCTACTTTCTTTCCTCCTTTTTTCTAATTGGTTTAATATCATAATAATAATTTAATATAATTTAATATAATATTATATTGTACTATAAAATATATTCGTTTATTTACATTAGACACAATTATATTTAAGTCCATTTTATTAAAATAGTAAATGATAAAAGACTATTATGAAATAATGATATATTTAAATAATTATTAGTTGGTAGCAAACAGTCTTGTACTCAAGGAATAAGCAAAATTATGTACAAATGGAAAAACCTTACCCAACAATTAATTTTGAAGAATGTGCTTCTATTGCAAATAATTAAAACGAATTTTACAAAGGATATGTAAAAAATAGTAGTGCTATTATTTGTCGGATAAATTCATCAAATCGAAAGAACGAAAAAATAAATGTTTCATTATTAGAAAAAAACAATATATTCTTTCCTGAACTAAAATATGTAGTAATTATATATATAATATTTATAAAGAGTTACATACATTTTATACAAATTAATATCGATATTATCTATATTAATTTTCATGAAGCATGTAAATGTACTATAAAGAATTGGTTATAAAATTAATTAAGTTCAAATATGTATATAAAATTGCAACCTATTTTCGTTTCGATAAAGATAAAAAGTTTGTGATACAATAATTGTGTCAAATAGTAAATTAACACTATTATTAAAGTAATTGGAATAAAATTTATGTATTAGATAATAAGTTTTGTAGTTTAGAAAAATTGTAATTTATCTTTTAGTTTTTTTAAAACTTAAAGTAAACGATAATTTTTTTGTGAATAAAAATTTTCTGTACTTAATAAATAACTAAATATTGTATTTTTTATAGTTTCTTTTTTTTAAAACAAATTGTAATGAGTTGAATTATATTACTTTTAGTAATTAATCTATCTATAATTAATTGCTACTTTCACTGTTTTCGTCATCACTTGAATATATATTTTTAGAAAAAGAATCGTTTAATTTTACTTTCATACTTATTGCCAATCTTAGAATTTCGCTATTTTGCCGCTATTATTAAAAATTATTTTATTTTAAGAATTTATTCTATTAGTTAGATATTTGATATTATTCTATATAAAAATGATTTTTAGTTAAAGTTAGAACCATTAAAAATCGACTTGAAAATTAAATTGAATTAATAAATTAAAAAAGCTAGTTTCATACAAAAATTTCGTTAAATATTACACAAAGAATAATGGTTAATTTTTAATGTTTTGTCAGAATATGATTCATTTAGAGATTTCTAAATCTATGAATTAGATTTAAATAACCTGTAAATAATACTACAAGATAAAAGATAAAATTAATGCTATTCTTTCAAAAATTTTCATATTGTATATTGTTCAAGAATATTAGAAAACGGTAGCTCTGCCACCACCTTGTGATCTATAATAAACTATTGATTATCGATAAGGATGGTTCACCACGTGGCGAAAAAGATGGCGTTATTCAACGCGAGCGTGTCGATCGCGCATTAATAACCAGTCAATGCGATCGACCACCCGCGAAGTATAATCAACTACATTCACGCTCTTATTTTAAATATAATCGGCACTTATGATTCGATAATGAGTATGATTGGTATTGACTTATCAATGCCCAATTATTAATGTTCACCACGCGTGTCTGCTCTAGTCGTGATAAGTGCCGAATTCAGTATGCTCTCAGGAGTTGTTCACGACATTCGCTGTCATTCACATTTGCTACATTCACAAAAGACGCATTCAGTTGATCAATTGAAAAAGTTTTGTTAAAATATTCATTCACATAGTTTAATTAATCTTACAGTACATCATCATATATTCAATATTAAAAGTGAACATTTACATATTCATATAGCTACATTCAAATAGTTCGAACATCACATACATACATTCACTCCATAATTAGCTCGTATTCATCTTATTAAGTTAATTATTATTTTAGTTTTACTCGTCTATTACAATTAAGCGCGTTTTAGTATTTATTTCTAAGATTTATTATCAAATTAGTGTTTAATAATTATTTATAAGTGTATTATTTCATAAATGCGTTACTTGTAATCCTGTTATTCACTGTTTTTAATTTAAGTTATTAAGTAATTTTGCGGTAGTGCTTAAGTTTATGTTGTAAGTGTAAGATTTAAGAATATATTTTTGTTTAATTCTTGTTAGTATCAGTGTTGTGAATTATTATTTTTCATCATTACCACTTATTGTCCGATTCACCCTTCAACACAAACTTTAAAATTAGTGAGTTATCGAAACATATATATATAATATATCTATAGATATATATATATATAGATATATATTTAATTTAGATATGTTTGAAATTTAATATTAAGTTATTCTAAAGGGAAGTGTCGACTGTAATGTTATCCATCGTAAGAGTTCTATGAAAAAGTACGATGCTATACTAGTCCCAGTTCACAAATGTTTCTTTAATGTAAATTTTGGTTTGAGTTCAATAGTGTTTATGCGTAATACTGCACGCGCAAACGGCATACAATATTTATCAGCAGTCTTGAGTTGTCGTCGCCAATAGACATAAACTTATTATAAGAATGGATAAATATTGCCATTAGCAGACGACAGCCTCAGTTTCTTTTTATCATTCTAAATATTATTTTGTAAAGACAAAAAGCTTTTATATATAATTATATATTTTTAACTTAATTATTTAATAATAAATATACAATATACAATATATATTACAATACAAAATACCCTGTGTTTGATTTTCAATAACATTACAATATTCTTTTATAAAAATTTTAAATTCGATACATTTTTCAACATCTTAGTTGCTACATATTTAAATTCAATTTAAAAATTGAGCATAAATAGTTTATGTGTTTACACATATTTTCATTCCTTTTTACTTCTTTTCCACGTGTTTAAATATCTCAATTCTTACACGTAGGTTTTCCTATTTTTTCTTTCTTGTTTTTTTTTTCAGTAGCTTTGATATTAAAATTATCTTTTACGCTGTTTATTTTTTTTATAAGTAAATTAGTTGTCTCATTTTTTTAAATCTAACCATTACTTTATTCAGTTGTAACTGATTTGATTTTTTAACCAATTTATGAAGTTAAATTCAATTTAAAAGTAGAAGTCTGTGATATTTACTTATTATCTCCAATTATTACATCATTTTTCTATTTTAGTTAAAGTAATTCTCTCGTAATCGTCATAAATGATGTATTTGATCCCTTTTTTATATTACATCTTTAAAATTATTTTATGTAAAATTTATTATTATTTTCTACGATATTAGTTTAAGAAGATCGAACATTAACTTACCCCTAGACTTATTATATTTATTTTTAGTTTTAAAAGTTTAAACTTTTTTCTCAATCACTTTCCATAAGCAGTTCATCTATTTTGAAAACTTCTATTTTATCTAATAAAATATTAAATCACTCATATATCATTTTTAATTATTTTAATATCGAACTTTTATTATGCGTTTGAAAAAACTAATTTTAATTGTAACACTTGTCTTTTAATATTTTATAAAAATTATAGAATATTTTAAATATACAAAAATAACTAACCTAATAAGATGTATAAAAATTCTAATGATTATATTTATTTTTTAGGTGTATTTTATATTCATACTTATAATAAGTATTTAAATTTTTAATTTTCAAAAGTTTTCAATGGAACTTTTTTATTATTTCTAGTATATGAAATTATTATATATATTTTATTTATTTTTCACCCTATATAATGATATAAACTATCCATGATCTATATAATACAATAATGTAACATTTTTTCCTGATTTATGAATCATCTTTCATTGTTTATAAAATATTTTATCACTTTTTATTCATTAGTCCTATCTCTATTTTATATATTTTCATTCATAATTCACCACTTTTTTTATTTTTTTTACTTACATTCTTAATTTTAATATCTTTCTCATTTTTCTCTATTCTTTTTTTTTTCTTAAACTATTCTTTCTCTTTTTCGCTATAAGGAAATATTGTATCTTCACCTATTACCTTGTTTTCTGTATAAAACCATGTATAATCATCCTGTCTCTCTTAATTCTTTATATCTGTTTGCTATTGTTCTTATTTTTCGGTGAATGAATGTCTCATCATTATTTATAAAACATTTCGTTCCTTTCAGGTCTTTCTTTTTTTTTTCATTATATTTGAATCTTTTTCTTCTTTACCTAATTCGATACCTTATTTTTTAAATTTTCCACTATCTTTTTTCCATATTTTCTTTCCTTTTACCCACTTTCTTTCTTATCCATTCATTAATATTTTCTTTCGTATACTTTTTTCTTCATGCAGTCCAATGATAATGATGTCGTTCTTTTTTTTCTATCCTTTAATTCCAATTCAATTGATCTTCTTTTTTTTAATCATAATTTATTTCTGCCCTGTTATAGCTCTTTATTATATTCTTACTATTTTCCTTTCTAATTACCATTTGCTTATGTTCAATCAATTAAGCCTAGTTTTTAGACTTTTTCTTTATATATGTTGGATTTTATCAGGTATAAAATAAACGGATGAGTAATTTTTATAAAAATAAGTTTAATGTTAAAAAAATGTAATTCTTGTACAAAAGTTCGTGTAACAGATAAGAGACGAACCGACCTGTCAGTACGCTTAGCATATATATATACTACTTGCCCTAGCCACGGGGCACATTGACAGGTCATTGACACAATCAATTTAAACAAAACTTGCACTTGAAAAAACATCTTAATAAGACACTTTGATAGGTCATCAAAACAAGTAGAAAAACATTTCTTTGAAACAAAGCTTCACTTAAAGTATGTACACATATTTCCATAATAACAGAATACATTGATAGGTCATCAAAACAAATAGATTTAAGCCTAATACAAAAAAAAAACAAAAGCTTGCCCTAAACCAAAAGTTCTTACAAACGATAACATAAACAAAACAAAATTTAAAAATAATATGTGGAATTTTTTTTCCAAAATTTCAATAATTTGACCTTACTTCTTTTCCCAAAGTATTTACCATCTTATTCAATATCTTATATATTTTCTCCTTCATATTTTCTCTCACAATTTCACGTAATCTCTTTTTTACGCTCACTATCACTTTCCCATGTATCGTTGACGTTATTTCAGTACAATGAATCTCATACTCACTCTTTGTTATTTTTTGTAATTCTTCATATTTTGCTTCTATTAATCCTTTCATTTCTTCCATTTTTTCATAATTCTTCTAAATGTCTTTATTTTCTTTTGATATACTAACCTGCGTAAGCAGTTTATTGTTAATACCTCTAGTTATTTTCTTGTTATCTTCTAATTATCCATTCAACATTTTTTAATTTTGATCAATTCTGATTTTACTCATTTAAAATGTTTCTTGTATTTTTCAGTTTTCTACATGCATCTGCCGGATATTTTCATTACTTTTTGCCATGTGGTAACCTAAACTACAACTTTTAAGACTTTCAGTACTTTCTCTATTTACTCTATTATAACACTTGACCTTTGTTTGCCTTCATTCTGTTGACAAATTTAACTCTTTTTATTCATTTAAATTTATTTTTCAAATTTATACTTCACACAAAACTTCACTATTTTAAAAATTTTTCACAAAATGCCCATGATATGTGTCTCTCAGGTTTGCAACTAGATTTATATATATATATATAACTTTCCTCTACTTTTATGAAAAATAGAACCCTTCTTCTAATTGTAAACAAACAAGTATTCTTTTTTTCAAATCTTAATTGTATATAATTATTGGTGAAATTGATAGTATAACACCTATATTTTATTTTTTAAACCATCCTCGTTATTACCGTATAAAAATATGAAATTAAGGTTGGGAAGCTGCTATTCGTATAGTGGTTATACTATTCTACCGTTGGTGGTGTGCCAATGATACTACGGATTTTTTATCTCGTGCTAGTAAGGTTAAGGCTTTTTGCTGTGAGATCCAGTTACCCGTGGGAGATATAAGGTTTCGGAAAGTACACAGTAAGGGATAGTTGATCGACAGAGGAGTCCCACTGACGCGAAAAGTCCCGAGAAACTCCGTGTGGCGACGCTACATCACCACCAACTTATTCAACTACAAGTCTTTTTATTTATTTACTTTACTTTCCTGTATATATCAATACATTCAGAAGGTATTGGTACACCAATCCCTTTTTAAATTATCAAAACATGGTATAATTTTTTTACCATCGTCAATATATAATTATAGTAAATAAATAATAAATCAATAACTGAAACACTTATTGATACAAATAAATTTGACAATAATTATGTTAAATAACATTAAGAGACATGATTGCAAGCTTTTATTGTATTATATTTAAACAGTAAAGTTTAATTTAAAATCTGCAAGTATAAAGTACTTTAAATATAATTTTTATTAAATACGAAGTCTAGAATATTCATATCCTATATTGAGCTTCATTGATCTTATTATTAAAACTAAAAGGAATAATTTTCGTAAATACAGAATATAATTTGTGACAATTAATGGTTGTTTCTGTAAGTCCTTATTGCGCCAGCAAAACAAAAAATCCTTTGGTTTCATTTGTTTAATATCATCTGTGATTATTACTCATAATAAAAACTGTGCATCCACACCCACAATAGTACATCAACATATACACATACACGTACAGACACGCTCATACTCATTTTATAGATGAGACTACTCATTTTTACATTAATTGTTCTTAATTTTTAATTATTTATAAACATTTATAAATGACAAATATATAGATTTAATATAGTTTAAATGCGTTAATAAATAAATATAGAAATAAGTATATCAATATTATTATTAAGTGCGGTTACATATAAGTTTATTATTTATTCATAAGTTACATTCATTTTTAAGTTTAATTCATTAAGTTAATGATATTTCATTTAAAATTAAGTTCTGTACTTAACAAATGCATGCGTTTAGTTATTAAGTTTATCGATTAAATGTACAAACATGTATTTAATTCTTAATATATAAATATGGTTGTAAATATTCAACCTATTTCTTCGTCTTCTTTCTTTCCCTTGAATAAAATTTTAAGGGAAATTCGTCACACACTCAAACAGTTAAGTAATTTTGAAAAATTGATTTTTCGTCTGTAATATTGTTAGTGAACTTTACATGTATATTAATCCATGAGTGATTGAAATTTTAACACAACAAATTATGATTTAATTGTGAATTATGCAGGTTATTTATGTTATTTATAATTAAAAATTAGATTTTATTTTTATTTTTTGTTTTATTTCTTGTTTTGCAGATACTGATATCTTTGTAACTATATGTGTCCAAATGGTATCAGTAGGATCATTTCAGATTTTGTGTTAAATAAGCATTCTTTAATCTTGAAATAAGATGAATTTACTTAAATTAATCTTAACTTAATGTAAAATCTAATCTCAATTTCTAAAGTATCATTATCAGATACGGAAGTGGAAGATAAGTTTAGTTACCATTTAATTTTATAAGACAGAGGCGAGTTATAGGGATTGTAGTATAGATGAAGCACCTGTATTTACAAAAATATTGTAAAAATATGCATTTCAAATTTTTATATTTTCTCGTTACAACTCGTACCTAAAGTTTTTTTTATTGTCACCGTAATCGTTAGAGAAAAATTATAATAAATTATTTTTTAATAATTGAATACTAATTTTAAATATATAATAATATTTATGAGTGACACTCATTAATATGCCTAAAATTAAAGTATTTATATAAGCAAATATTAACTTACGAGTTATCATGAAATATTAAATCTAAGCAGAAAATCAAGAAAAACTATTGAGTATTAACAAAACAGGGCAGAGATCTCTCGGCCATTTCTACGTAATCGTAGGAATGTAAACTACTAAAAATAATAAAATTATATAAATTTAATTTCTTTAGAGTCAAATAAAACTTAAGAAACACTAATTAAAGTATTAAATTAATTAATATTTCGAAATGTTATATTATAAATATATGATGTAATTTTTTTTACTATTTTTATCGTCATGTACATTTAGACTTATTTATTACTTGTGATAGATTTTATTATTAAATTAAATATTATAGTTTTTTTAATTTATATAAAATTATTTGACCGCTTATATCAATGATATTTAATAAACAAGCAATGTATCAATAACAAACCATCTGGAGAGAGGTAGACAAAATAAAAGTAGTACAACAAATTATAGATCAGTCATGTAAAAAGATTGAATTACATTGAGAAGTGTAAAAACATAATAATAAAAGGTATGGAATATAAAGAATGTATGTACGTAAAAAAAAGATGGCGAAAAAATAATTTAGAATTAAAACACTTGCAAGATTTAAGACGAGAAATGAGGCAAGAACGAATAAACATTAACTTAACTGAAGCTTAAGAGTTAGCTGAAGTAATCTGAAGAAAGAAAAATGTATAGAATGTGTAAATTAGATGATTAGATACATCACGCAAAAGTGCAGCGAATTAGAATTATAAGTAATTGGAAAAATATTATGAAAGGGACAATCAAAGAAAAATTTGTACGAAATACATTAGAAGAGAGAGAAAAAACTAGAAGTTAAGTGATTGAAGAAAAAGACTATATGCAAGTCTAATTTGGTATAACAACATGTATAAAAGCCTAAGTACAATAATTTAAGTGTAAGATTAAGTAGTATAACTAGAAAATCTATATTTAATGGTAAAAAATTGTTATCAAATGTTAATAATAAGTAAAAAGTAATAAAATTATAGATATAAGGATACAAAAACTATATATGCGTTATATGTAAGACATGAGTAAATATATTAAAGTTAATATGCTAACAAAATGTATGAAAAATCTTGTAATGTATTATAACAATGTAATATATTATTCAATAAACTAATAATAACAATTCATCAAGAATAATGCCTACAGAAGGAATAGCGAATGATATAATATGTTTACTAATTGTTCGTAGTAAATAATAGTTGGTGAATATATCATTAAGATTCTATATCATTTTGTAGACTTAACAGCCCTACAGTTGAGGACTACAAATTGTAGGTTTATATAAATGAGTTTTAATATTAACAGAGTAAAAAAACCTGTACAGTAAATGCTATAACTAAACTCTCCTCAATATCGTACATTTACTATTTAAAATATAGAATTTTAATATTATCTAAGTATATCTTCTATTTACTTTTACCCGACGATTATACATTTCCGCGAGAGCAACGTTCTGTTGAAAAACGAGAAATAGATTGTATGCATTGTAATAATAAACATCCTATAGTAAAAGCAGAGACCTCAGATCCATAGTTGTGTTGAAAGGAGAGCAGAATTTCAGAATCACTCAGAAACCATTTAAGAGATTTTTGGACACAAAAATTGTTCAGTAAATTGATTATAATTTTCTTTTCTTATTTCCTACTAAAAGAAGAGATATCTTTTAATTATTAGATAAATAATATAAGGCTGAATCATAAAATATAATAATACAGATAAATGTTCTTATGAATTCTAGATAGTGATAGAGGTACATCGGAGTAAATAATTATACTGAAGACAAAAAGGAACAGGACAGAAATATAAGTGATGAATATAGCAATCGCATATAGCAATATAATAAGCAATATCTTGAACTTATTAAAAGAAGGGTTAAGAATGAATGTGAAAGTGGTGAAAACACTAGAATACAAAAAAAGATAAAAACGCGAAAGAAAGATATGAAAGAAGAATAATAAAATTCTGAAAAACCCCAAAATGGTTCAACTGTTATAGACAAAGAAATTCGAAGGAGAGCAGAAATTTTTATGAACTGAAACAAAGCAAGGAAATAAAAAATAAAAATTCATCCTAGAAATAAAATTAATACTAGAAATACAAATTTATAAAAAGGAGTAACATTCATTAAAATAATATGAAAATTTAAAAAAGATTTAGAATCGGAAATGAAGCACGAGAAAATAGACACTATATATTAGAAGAAGAGAAAATAGTTGATTACGCGATGATGCTCAACAAGCAATCAAGCAATTTCTGCAGACTTCTAAAAATACAAGAATATTTTCTAATAATAATGATAAAAAAATTATACAGTGGCTCAAGAATAAAGATAAAAGTAGATAATGAAATAATTACAGAATTAAATACTAACAAAGGAGTAAAACAAGGCTGTCCCCTGAGCCCTTTATTATTTAACATAGCCATGGCTGATATAGAAAATTCGCTGAAAAAATCCAGATCATCGGGAATTTAAATAAAATCTAAAAAAATCAGATTAATTTCTGACGCAGACGATATAGTAATAATAGCAAAATCTGAATCAGAATTAAAAGAACTTCTAAGGCTATTAGAAAAAATCTAAAAGATAAAGAACCGACCTAGGCTACTTATTTAACCATAATGAGCATACAAAATACTTAAAAAAAAGCAAATGCAAAAAAAATGAGGAAAATATTGCACCTAGAAGAAAAGTGGTTTAAGGAAGATATAAAAATGAAATTTAAAATATTTGATGGATTAATCCATGGAATATCCTTATATGGAGCAGAAATCTGTGGATGAAAAGAATACGGAGAACTTGAAAAAATAAAAAAAAAAAAATTATTAAATGGACTCTAGGAGCTGAAAGAAACACCCCAGACGCCATATTGATGCTAGATAGTAAAAAAAGAATTTGAGTATTAAAGCAGGCAAGAGGGTAATAATTTTTTAAAGAAAAATAATCGAGAACTACGTTAATGAGTTCATGAAAGAAATCATGAAAGCCGCCTTGAAAGACAGAAAGGAATTTGAATACACGAAAAAACAACAACAAGAGATGGTCAAAAACAGGAGAAAAAAGGATTGAATTTTGGAACAACATCGGGTGGTCGGATACGAACTGGAAAATAAAAAATAATAACGGAGAAAACATATGGAAGGAAGTCGAAATGATTTTTCAGGAATAACAGCAACAAAAATGGAAATCAAAACTGGAAAAGTCGGAATATTCTAAAGAAAATAAAAACATTATTTTAGAGGGACTTGGAGAGAGAAAAAGTGTTTATGAAAAAAATTCATGAAAAAACCAAAATAGAGATGAAAACCTTTGCCAGGTTCCGTTTGGGTAACGAAGCCAGATATAACTTCCATTGGCTTAAAGATGATGAAAAAAATTGCGATCATATAAAAACAGAGAAACATCCAAGCATATTTTAGAAGAATGTGAAATCACCGGTTGCAAAGATTATAATTGGCAAAAAATCTTAAAAGAGGAAAAACAAAATATAGTCATACTCAAAAAAGTATAAAAAGAAAGGAAAAATGAAGAGGAAAAAAACTAATATCTATTGAAAAGGAATAAAAAATGAAGTATCAGTAATTATTTACAATCATCTATAAAAACAAGAAAAATAAGAAGAAAAATCGCTCATCATCGTGAAGATTAAAAAGAACTAGAAAAATATAGTGTATATATAGATTTCATAAAAAAAATATTGTTAACATAATAAATTTATATAAAAAAACTGTAAGAAAATTTTATAATGCAAAAAAATATGTTATAATAACAATTTAAATATTGTTTAATAAATGATTTATCTATCTACAAGAATATTTACAAAAGATTTAAAGAAGATTTTGAAATAGAAAAGATCATTAGTGAATTGTATAAAATTATTTTAAAAATTGAAAAGTGCAAAAATAAAGGTAAATGCAAAATAGAAAGATAATAAATAAGAAATACAAGGAAATCAAAGGCATTGAATGTATTATCAGTAATAGAATAAAAAGCAATAGGGAAAGAAGATTTAATTAGGCTACAATAAATTAATAATAAAAGGTACTTACCTTATCCGTTATTCTAAATTATTCGATTCCAGACTTATGTCGAAGTGTAATTAATTATGTATGATTGTATATGTAAAGTGATATACAAATTTTAATTGTAAATTAATAAGATTATACAAATATATACTAACTGCCAAAGTTACTAATTATATTGGTATAAGCGTACAATCTATTAAATTTGTTAAATTTCATAACTTTTATTTATCAAGATTCTTTATAATAAAAATGTATTTTTTAGATGACAAAATCATATGTACATTTTAATATTGCTGCAAATATTATTTATTTTTTAAAGATTTTAATTTAATCTTAATTTGATCTGGATGCTGAAACCAACTTTATACTGAAGTTGAGCGCGAATTGTATTATTATTTTTATTTTGAGGTATTCTGTGAAAGGATAAATTAACAAGTTAGTATTACATAATTTTGAGTGGAAGAAAGCAAGGCTTCGACGTCAGCCGTTGTATTATATACTCTCCTCCGTGGATACATCTATTTTGTACAATGTCTATAGTATACTGCATACTATATATAGTGCTTAGTTACAGGACACTATCAGCAGTAGATAGTTTATAGGTATTTATACATTATTATACATAGTTTGTTGGTATTATTACATCCTTCTCCTCAACTCAAACACAGTATTCTAAGAATAACTAAAAGACACAAATTTTTAAAACATTTAAAAAATAAATTTAAACTTACGATAATAACAAAATTAACTATATATTATTTTGATTTCAGAATTTCTTCTATAATGCTTATTCTAAGAATTATATTAAATTAAATCATAATATTTTTTAAAATTGTTATTTAAAATATAATTTATTAATGTCAACATTATTTTCATTTTTTAAAAGTTTGTTTAAACTTAGCTTATAATTTGAGATATAAAACTTCACTTAGAAGAGTCATTTTTTAGATGTTTTTGTTAATACAAAAATTATTGAAATATAAAAAAGTTAGCCTTAGAACAATCTCAAAAGTAAATTAAAATTTATTTCTATTTATAAATGTTGTTCTCTAACATATTATATATATTCTATAATTAAGCATCTTCTAAGCTAAAAAAGTAATTTATTGAAAATTCTAGAATGGCGTTATTTCATAAGTATAAATTTATTATTTTTAATAATAAACAAGATGTATTTATAAAATTTTTGTATAAAAAGAGGATAATAAAAATACAAGGATTTAAAATACCAAATAAGTATGTATATAATAAACCTTTTTTTAATTGTAGTGAAATTATTGTATGTCTTTATTTTTCATAAAACAGATTATTCTAAACACACATATATTTTTTATTCTTTGGGATACTGGTACTAGAGATAGTGCGTTAGAGCTGATAAGCAGAAAAAATTTTGAAAGACATCCTACTAGAGGATAGTGTCGAACTTTCACCTATTTCCACCTATCAATTAAAAACCTTTCCGTACACGAGATAAGTAAAAGCAAGTAAAGTAAGTAGAGTAAGAAGAAAGGATTTATTTATTAACGTGTGCTGTAGATATAGATCAATAAATAGTCAAAATATGTATCTATTTATAGCATAGAGATTTAGTTGCGAAAGTACCGTGGAACAGAAAGAAATTGATGAAGTATGCGATAATATATAGTCTGAAGTTTTTATATGTATATTAATTTAGCAGTTTTGTAAATAAGAAGTCAGTAAGATACAATGCTATATATAATGGCTTTGAAAGTTCTTAATTTATTAAATATTATATCAAGGTACTTTATAGAGAAAAACCATTTAATTTTAGGTAAATCAAATTGAATTGGTAGGGGGGGAGATTTATTTTTATCGAAGATAAAGTTTGGATTTATTTTCAGTCTCCATTGATAAGACCACTGGTTAAATAATGTAAGATATTGTAAAATTAAAATTGGGGTAGATTTGGCTTTGTCGATATAATCTATATGACAATGTCGTCTGCATACTGCGCTATGACTACCATGTCAATAGTTGGAACATCGTGTACTAGATGATTGATAAGGATGGGATCAATCTTCAGCAGTGATTTATCAGAAAGAACTGTTTCATATTAACTTGTATAGATTGATTTAAGGGGTAAGACTTTATAATTCCTATGATATACAACGGGAAACCGAGTGAGTGTAATTTATACAAAAGGTCTTGATACCAGTTAACCTGCTTGTATGAAGGAGAATCATTGTAGTATAAAATTCTTAATTGTATTTATTGATGAGGTATACTACAACGCAAAAAACTTACAGTGTAAAACTGTATTGACTTCTAAACCAAACTAGAATTCAGGAAAAATATTTTCATCTGAGATGAATTTTATTATTCTTTAGCATAGGAATATGATTGTTTCAGTTATTTTGCCAATTAAAGATAGAAGACTAATTGGTCTGTAACTTGAAGGATGATTGGAGACTTGGTGGCTTTTAGTATACAAACTACATATGCAATATTACAAGATGTAGGGAAGTAACGAAATCGAAGTATATCGTAGGAAAATCGTATATTTATGCAGAAAAATTTGGAAAATTTTATTGGTGATATCATCCGCTCTTGGAGGTGTATTAGAAAAAAAATCCTGGATTATCAATAATAGTTACGATGGAGAGGTAAGAAAAATATCTTCATTTGTTGTAGAGAGATTTGTAGTGAGATTATTGATATGTTGATGTTGAGTTTGCTTGATTGCAGATCTTGGTAGCGGGGAACACTGGGATTGCGAAGATTTATCTAGAGCCTAGGCTCTTTCTAAATTCATAACCAAGGTGCGTTCTTCGTAATATAATGGAAGAGAATAATTTTACGGTTTCTGAGAAAACGGATTATTTTTCAGATGTTAGTGCATTTCCTCTAAATACTTATCGAAGGAATCTGATCTCTTTTTCTTTAATGCAGATTTTAGCCTTACTTGTAAATAGTTTAGAGCAGAACTGAGATGTGATACATGAAATTCATTCTATTATCTTCTTCCTTTATTTTTCGATGGAGGACATCAGCTATATGTGAAGGAAGTCCTGTGTGTGTTTTGAACAATAGATTTTGAAGTACTTTTTATAGATGTAGTTAAAAAAGGGTAAAGATTGAATATAAGATCAATTTCTTCCTTAGTGGGAGAAAAGGGATATTTAAGCATATCCTTCTCAAGAAAATATTGGAGATAAATGTGCTGAGGGAAATAAGTGTAAAGTAAGTGTAAAAGGGAGGGTATTCGATGATAAAAGACCTGAATGTAGACAATTTAATCTATAAATTACCCTTACTATTGAATTTATGATATTTTCGGTATGTTCTCAGTGTACTCTGCATTGAAATCACTAACAATAAAAATGAGGTAATGAGTAAAATATACTATTTTAGAGAGTTTATTGAAGATAGATGATGTTTATGGTTTGGAATAAAATGCATATACTCTACTTATACTACTGATTGTAGTGTATATATAGATGAGTAATAATGGCAACTCCATCAACCATTATTTTTCTATCTTATCAAACCATATGTTTCCTGAAATATAGATTTCAGGCGGATTTCGGCAAGTTTCCGGCGGATATTAAAAATATCTCGGTGATGCATTTATTAAAATTTTTTTGTATTGAGAAGATGTGTGATAATTCTATATGTTCATGTGCTGTATGCATTTCAATTGAGTATTAAAAAGTTGATTTTTACGATTGTGAACTATAAATTGTAGTTCAAGAGCTGCAGTGGTATTTTGATGCAATAGTCGCATTTTATAAGATATTTAGTCTTTTATAAATCTTTTGTCATATATGAACTCGGTGTTGATTTATAATTTAGAGAAAGAACTTTAGAGTATAGAGGTTGATGCGCGCCGGGGCAACCTGGCGGGGGCGCGGCCGTGCCGAATGTGCGGCGCGTCGCCGCGATCGACCACCGGAGGCCGTAAAAACGGGTGAAAACAATAGAAACCCGGCCGACATAATCAGAAATCCGGATCGGGCGGTTTACGACACTGTCGCCCGACGGGTGATAGGGGTCGTAAAACGCGTCTAGGCGACGGGGGCCGGTAAGGGCCCGGATTATGTCGGTGTAGCCGTTTCTCCTGGCGGGGAAAGGACGGGCGCGACCGTCTCCACGTCCCCGTCGCCATGCGCCGGGAGGTAATCCATTTCTTTCACGACAACACCCTGGCTGGTCACCCGGGGAGACGCGAGACGGCCAGGGCGATCACGGAGGCCTATTTCTGGCCGAGGATATAGGGAGGACATCCATCGCCACGTCAACCGATGCGGACCCTGCATCCGGACCAAGGCCAGCCGGCCGGTGTCGAAGGGAGAGGAACGCCCCCGACACCCGCGCTCCCCGTGGGAGGTAGTCGGGGTGGACCTGATGGGACCGTACCCCAGATCGGCCCGGGGGAAGCGCTTCCTCCTCGTCGCAACGGACCTGTTCTCGCGATGGACGGAGGCCAAGGTACCGACCCCCGTCGAGGAGCGCGTGACGGCCGCCCGGCAGAGGCAGGCCCGCGTCGCCCCTAGAGCGGAGCCCCGACTGTCCCCGCTTATCGTAGGGGACCGCGTGTACGCGAGGAGTCACCCGCTCTCCGACGCGGCCGAGTGTTTCATCGCCGGCCTTGCGCCCAAATGGAGAGGGCCGTACACCGTCCTGAAGGCCCTCAGCGCCGACGTATACGTTCTCCGACCACCGGAAGGAGGCAAGAAGGTGAAATACCACGTGAAGTGCCTGGAAGCGCGCCCCAGGGAGGGGGAGCTGGATCTTGAGAGGAGTGAGCAAACCGCGGCCGACGGGTGTCGGAACCAGGCCGGAATCCGCGAGTCGATGACGCGAGAGAGAAGAAGCGGAGCGGTAGCGCGAGGCGTCGATGTGGGGGGGGGGGATTGACGCGCGCCGGGGCAACCTGGCGGGGGCGCGGCCGTGCCGAAGTGCGGCGCGTCGCCGCGACTGAACCACCGGGAGCCGTAAAAAACGGGTGAAAACAATGAAACTCCGGCCGACATAATCAGAAATCCGGGTCGGGTGGTTTACGACACTTGTCGCCCGACGGGTGATAGGGGTCGTAAAACGCGTCTAGGCGCCGGGGGCCGGTAAGGGCCCGGATTATGTCGGTGTAGTAGACGGCCGCGGGGAAGGCCCCAGCCGCGCGTTTCGACGCCTTCGACGTGCAGATTCGAACGCGCCGAACAAGTGTCGCCCTGCACGCTCGACTTCCCGCTCGGGAAAGCCTATTTAAAGCGGAGGGCCCTGGCCGAAAGATAGAGAGACTGGAATCGCCGAAAGGGCAAGAAGAACACTACGCCGTAGCCACGGAAGCCTGCTCCCGCCTACGCCGTAACTTCATCGCGAGATCCCCGAAGCCGGCAACAGCTTCGGCACCAAACAAACCGCCCTTCTCAGGGCGAACATCCAACTCCGCGAGCGCCCCTCCGGGGCACTCCGCGACCAGCGGCTTCGACGAGGCCAGCACGAGGCCTCCTGAACACCGTGCGCACCTGCCCCGACAAGTGCGCCACACCTGTCCGACAGGTAAACCGCACTTGGTCAACCTGCCCGCTGCACCAACCGGACCAGCGCATCGCCTCCAGCCAACGACGCAGGCATCAGCACCGGCCTTCGACTCGCGCCAGCCCCTCCATCCGCCGGGCGACTGAGGAGAGGCTCAGAAGAAGCGTCGGCGAGCGTTTTTCCCTCCTACAAGCCGGAGGAGACCCGGGGCGAGGGAATATTTCCCCCTCGGCGCCTTGACGCGGGACCTGCCCCCCGAGCTCGCGGGAGCGAGGCCTCCGTCAAGGTGTAGGGTATTAAAATGTTGATTAGTACCAAAGGTGTCTATATAATTTGATTTTTTATATATTTTTACTTCACTAATAATTCCACCTGCGCTAATATAGGACATTTCTTTATTGTTTAATTTTATTTGTTTTTTAGGTTTATTTGATGGTATTATATATAAATTATAGGAAGAATTTGTTGAAATAATGAAATATAATAGCAATGGGAGGGAATTCTGCAATAGCTCGAACAATTTGAGCATTTTTATTTAACAATACTTGTGTTGTTTTTCTTGATGAAGAGACAGTAGAAATATGTGAAATTTTTGTATAGTTGGAAATTAAAGTATCACATTTCTAATTTGTTAATGGTTGTTTTGTAAGGGATATATATTTTTTGGGGATTTGGGGCATCTTCGATATGTGTCCCTATACGACCCTTACAATATAAGCATTTTGACAGTGCGTCCTTTAAGTTTTTAACTTTACGTGTTGAAGTTGGATGTAAACCTGAACAAAATATAGAAATCTAATAAGATTTGTATTAATTAGCGGCATGTCAAAATCTTTCGCATGTATTACATTGAAATTTTTAATTAATTTTTTGTTTCAATTAATTTTTATATAATTTATAAATTTCGGATCATCTTTTTATAAATAGACTATTATTAGCAGCCACATTGGGTCACTTAGGTGCTTGCGATGTACTCTTCTAACAAGATAACCTCAATTTCCTCATCATATAGGCCATACCATCATCATTACTATCTCCACATTTTTCTAATCTGTAAGCTGGTTTGTGGCATATTCAAAGGATTTTCTACCTGAGTATGATGCTATAACTTGAAAATCCAAAATAGTAGTAGACTATATGAAAATTACGAGAATATATAAGAATATATAGAATATATGTAAATGATTTAACCGATGGACTTGCGTCTCTTATAGAAATATATTTTTAACCGTATTCTAGTATTTTTTCTTACGAAGAATAATAGGAGGGTATTAATGTTTTATTAAGGGTAGATATGTACGGAGAGCTTTAAACTCTGAAAGTAGCTACCGGTTAAAAATTGGGGTTATTACCTTCTAATTAAAAGGACATTTGGAGTTTGAACGTTTAGATACATGAGAAATAATAGAATATTACGGAAAAATATTTTTATTCATCATTAGCATTTTTATTATTATTATTAACGAAAAATTATAGAACTGCATTTTTCGAATTATATCCCGAATCAAAAACAGACTCTATTGCTTTAATGATGTTATATGATGATATTATTCTGGCCATCAATGAATCACTGATTGTCGATAATTCATTGCTAATGTTAATATATGCTAGTCCTGTAGAGTTATGAAAATGGCGTTACTAGTCATAGAATTAGTGAGTTGAAATTACTATTCAATAAAATTAATACCTGATATCTAACTAAATGTGAAATGAAGCAAGCTAAACTAATCTAACAAGAATCTTGAGGTCTGCAACTATACAATAACTAAAACACTCGATCACTCTTTATTATAAATATAAATTATTTTTGTTTACAAATGTGAGCAATCTGCCCAGTTATAATTAAATATGATAATCTAGTGCCATTATAAAACAGATAATATAATATTTAGAAATTAATTAGCATACGTTTAATTAACTTACTTAAGTATGGATTCGAGAATTATAATCAGTATATTTGAGTTTAAGTACTTTGAAAATTGATAAATACACGCGCGCGCACGCACACACATATATCTATATATACATGTAATATAATAGCCGCTATTATTTATGAATATTTTTTTTCGAATATTTATAAACTTAAAATTTTTAAATCCTAAGTATCTTCGTTCAAGTTCTATGATTGCCGTGTATAATATATATTTTATTTAAATTCATGAGTATTACATTCTATCTTAAATAATCTAATTTTTTATAAAAATAATATAAATAACCATTGAAATATTATTTTATTAAGCGAGTTATAAAATATCATTAATGCAATAAGTTAATGGTATCAAATAATTTATTTATTTTTTCTTCGTGTTTATGAGATTTTGTAACGAAATAAGAATTTTTAATATTTTAAGGTTAATATTTCAAAATTCCATGTTTTTTTGTATTATATAAATTAAATTATATATTCTAAACTTTAATAACAAAAATAAATAAAAAATTATGACTTTACTGGTAAAAAGAAATACTATGAGAAGTTTGAATTTAGTACATGTGTTAAAAAAACCATAATCTTTTACAACTAATTTTTAAGATTCACGAACGAAGTTTATTTAACTTAATTTCTTATATAATTATAATAATAATTCTTATTGAACAAAATACTTATTATAATGTATTATAATTTATGCTTATATTTGTTTACAACATAATTATTTATACCACATTTACACTTCTTTTAAAACTTCACTATATATTTTTTATTACACTTTCACTTATAAATTAAAAGTTTATACTTCCTTAAATCTAATTTATATCTTGAAATTATCTTGGATTGCATTCCTTCTATTTCTTCTTTCTTGCTCTCGTCCATTAGATTTTAGGAGGTCAACTTATAATCTTTGGTTTTACCTTTGACACATTCTTCCTCATTATATGCCTGTATTCCTAATACCATTGCACTCTTCCATTATGTGTTTTACCGTCTCTTCTTTTTTCACATTAAAAAATAAAATTAACAATTTATCGTTATTTGCATTTACAAATGTTTCTTATATCTATCATACATTTTACATCTATTCATATGACTTAATACTACTTACTTTTATAATTATAATAAATTGATAATTATATATATATATATATATATATATATTATATCATATATTTATTTATTTTTCTTCATTCTTCTCACTTCTGTTACTGCATTACTTCTTATTTTTTAATTATTTCTTAGTTTTCGATTCTTCAACCATTCTAAATCTTGCGCATAATATTATTTCATGTTTTGTCTCTCATCTTCTTTCTTATCATATACACCTTATTATTCCTGTACACTTTATATTTACAGTTCTCTTAATTTTCTTCAGTATTTAAAAGTTTAGTTATCCGAACTTGTTGCTATTCCATTATTATTAATGCCTTATGGATTCCTTTTCCTCCTTGGATTTTTCTTCCTCTTCTTTTCTTCTTTTCGCCCATTAGATCTTGAACAGTCTGTTTATATCTTTTCTATTGAAGCTTAAACAATTCTTCCAATTGTTTACATTTTCTCTAGCTATCTTGCAATTTTCCAAGATGTGCTCTAAAGTCTCTTCTTTTTCACCTCATAGTCTGCATTTTCTTTCTCCGGTTTTAACCATTTTTTGTTGGCTAAATTTTCTTTGCCGATTCTAAATCTAGCTAGTATGTTTTTACTACACTTTCTCTACATTATTCATATCTATATTTTTTACTTCAATAGTGTACTTTGAAACATTTAAATAATTCTCTAGATTTGTCAGTCTTCACTATTTTTTATATAAATTGTTCCTTTAATAAAAACAATTTTTTTGTCTTTTCTCCCACCACATGGGCACCGACCAACCTATGCTTTGTCAGAATTTTACTCTCCTTACTGCAAATCTCTTTTCTTTTTTAGTTATTATTTTGATGTTCTTCAATATCCTATATTATTCTAATCTAAGCTTTATACATTCTTTGTATATTTCATTCTTTTATGCATTTAATATTCTATTCTCATATTTCATAGTTTTTCTTACAGCATACGTTTCCATCGTTCTGTTCACTTCTAACATTAAAACACTCTCCGGAGTGTTTCTATCAAGCCCCAGATACTATTTTATGAATTTTTTGCGTACCATTTCTACATCTTTACCACCTTTTCAATCTCTAATCATTGCTGCATATAAATAATACATAATTTTATTATTTTCGTTTTCTTCACACTAATTTCTAGACTTCATTTTTTTAAAAACTGTTCTAAATTTCTTAAAAGTTTTTCAATTCAACACCACTCTTAACTAACACTACCTTCTCATATCTCCCTTCTTTCCATTTCTTATATACCTTTAGCACCTCGCGCTTCCCCCCCCCCCCAAACAGTTCTTATCCCACCATGGATCCTCCTATCCCTTTTCCTATTATATTCCTTTAGTGAGACTGCCTTCTTCATGGTTTCTTTTAACTCTTTTCAATTTGTTCCTTCTTCTTTAACCCTTAGTTTTTTCTTATATTCCTTTATTGTCTCTTCATTCCAAATTGCTTTTCTAATTTTTTCTCCCGATTCCTTTTCTTTTATTTTTTCCTTCATCCATTCTATCTTTATAGGTAGTGGTCTGAATCTATGCTTACTAAAATTTCCATTTTTTCCATCAGACTGTCAGCCTTTTCATTTATGATTTTATAACCTATTACAGACCCGCCCAACGTATTATTGAATTTGAAAGTACCATCCTCTTCTCCTTTTTTCCCGTTTAGGAAAAAGAGACCTTTAGCTTTTAACCACTCTAATAATATGCTTCCTTATACATTTTTTGTTTTATCCATTGATGTTTTCTATTCTCTACTCCTACTGCCTAACTAGCCCCATTTTTCTCCCGTCCTGGCATTAAAATCACCGCATAAGACATACACCTCCGTTTTATTCTTTTCATAAAATTTATCCAATATCTCAAAATTTTCTTTTCTTTTCCTACCCATATATATAACGGCTATATTTACCCTTTTATCCTCCATTTTTATTTTTTCCAACAGTTTCTTCGTTTTCCATTTTTACCTCTATTATTTTTATTTTTTTTTTAACTGCTAATACCATTCCTTTCCTAGCTCTTTCTTTTGTAAATTCTCTTGTATAATTTATTTCATATTCATAATTTTTTAACTTCATCTTAACAAATCTACTTTTTTTTCCTATACCCAAGTTTCCACAAGCCCTATCAAATCCCAACTCTGTATCTCCTCCTATCCTTTTTTATCTATATTTTACAAAACTACTGTTTCTGCGAAACCACTGTTTTTTTAATTTTTTTGTAAATCCAGGCCTCCTCTTCTATTATTTTATTACTATTATAATCAAACTTTTCACTCCCTTCCCTTAGCTCTCTACATTTATCTTTTACTTTCTCTCTTGTTTCTCTTTCTAAAAATGATTCGTCGTTATTGATATAAATTATCGACCCTTTTTGATTACCCTTGATATTTTTCTCATAATGGTTTTTTTGTCTTCCTGTCCAAGTAACGTTATCCCTCCGTCCACTATTTTCTTTGCCTATTTGCCACACTTTTAACTTTTATAGTAATTTTTAGATTTTTACAAAACCATTCATTAATGCCCTCTTCTTTAAAAATAATTCCATTTTTCAGACCTGCTATTATTACATTGTTTTTTATTTTCTTTATTTTATCAACCACTCAGTTTCTCTATTATACTTTCTTCTAAGTTACTCATTTTCTTTTCTCCCTCTATTTTTCTCCATTTCTATTTCTTCTTATGAGTTTTCTATCATTTTATATTTTCGAGTTCTGATTGTAAGATGCTTACCATATTTTTGTATTCCCTCCTTTCCTATTTGTATCTTTAGTTTCGCGTTCATTTTACACGTTTTTTTTTCTTTTAAATCGATCTTATCGTGTATTTTGCTTATATTTTTTTCATATTTTTTTTCTTTTTTTCTGCATTCTGTCTTAGTTTCTCCTTATCTTTCTCTATCATTTTTAATTCTTCTATTTTATTCCCTATACTTTTCCAGTCATTATTTGCTTTTTCTGTTATTGACTCACTAACTTTTTTCCTTATATCTTCCTTTATTTTTTCTTTTAATGCCTCATTGAAATTTTCTTTTAAAGCCACTCTTACTTTTTCTTTTTTTAGTTTATCTATACCTATTTCCCATTCTTTTCTCATGTCCTCAAAAAAATTTTTACTAATATTTCCTATATTTTCCTGGTTTTTCTTTACTGTAGATTTTTCTACGATTTTTCCACTTGAGCATGCTTTATTTTTTCTATTTTCGATTCTTATGGATGATTGACACTTCGCTTCAAAATTTCTTATTACAGCATTTCCTGAGTTTTTGCTCATTATGGATTAGCCTTTATATTAGAAACTATATCTGATTCTATGTACTTCCTACTGCTTTCAACACTTACGCCATACTTGCTCCCGCAAGCTGGCCACGTACTTTCTTAGCCTAATTATCTGCCTTTTATACTTTATCTAATTTCGCATTTAATATTTTTTTTTTTTTTACTATAGTCCTGCTAGTTCTTTATCGATTTATCTCTCTATTTCTATTTATTATGCTTCTTTCTTTCACTCTTTAATTTTAATATTTATTCCATTGTTTTAAATTTCAACTCTCTTAAACTCCCCCTTCTATTCCTTATATAATAAAGAATTTAAATATGCCTTTTTTTTATTCAGTCTAATTTGATAAAGATAAATACATTTCATATTCACAGTTCAATTATTCTATTGAAGACAAATACGATTAAAAATTTTAATAATAACTTATTTGATTAAATATTACGAATTTATATATTACGAATATTTGATTAAATGATACGAAGAATTACTGGTATCCTAATGTCAATTAAATTTTTTTTTTAATTTAGAATTTGATAATGATTAATTTAAAACTTTTAACAGTTTATATAATAATATTATAAATAAGATTAATTTTAAAATGTATTATTAAAGTAATTTTTCTTTTATATTATATAAATATATTTTATAAATCATATAGATTTATAAAAGATCTATATCTAAGAAATTTTTTAACTACCTGAAAAAGTTAATGCTCTATTACGACACGAATTTTTAATTTTTCGTAATCAAACCTTGTGTAATTAAATCTAAATTTTTATCAGATTTTAAGTAAAAAATTAATATAAAACAAGATTATTTAAAAAAAATTTTAATTATAAAAAAATTAAAAAGCAAATAAAATCTCTGAACATGTTGATGCAGTTGTATTAAGTAGTAACTAATATTTTATTTGTAAGTTAGTAGTAATTAAAAATAATACGTATTCATTATTACACTGTTTTATTTTAGGAACTAAGTTTCTTTGCAGTGAGGTAATAGCACTAATAAGAAGTGAAGTAGATGATATATGTCTTCAAATTATTAACTTCGAGGATTTAAGTACTCAGTCCCCACCTATCAATATAACTCCACATAGTCAGACGAATACTAAGCTGTGTACGCGTTGTAAGTACCCAATATATATATATATATATATCAGTAATTAAACTCGTCTGTAAATAATACTTTTTACTCCAGTATTTTCAATACTTTGCATACTGATGAGTTAGTTAATGAAAATATTATTTTACATATTTTATTTATTCAGTTTATAAAAAATCCATACGTAACTATATACAGTGAAAGGTCTCCAAATAAATATATACAAACGTACTAACAAAGCTATTGTGTTATATACACATATTTTCATAAAAATATAAGAAATATTCTTATATTTAAAAACAATTAATTAATATAATTCTTAAAACATTTAAAAATAGTACTAATCTAAAAAATATTTAACAAATAAAAATTATAAAAAAAGATTAAAGATAATTAATTCATAATTTTGTATATGATTGTATTCTAGAATTTAAAATACATTAATATATTAGGTGATTTTAAATTATACGAAATCTTTTTATTGCAATCATAGAAAATACTTCATTTTTATAAATTTATTTTTGGTTTGTTTTTGTTACATTATATACCGATCTCTTTATAAAATGTACATCTTTACAATTGCTGGTATCAAGAAGTGAATTAGCATCCGAAGTGCATATGATGTTAAATGGAAAGTTAAATTTTACAGTGAAGCAGGAAACGTTTAGAAAAATGTTCTAACACTCGGCTGTTTTCAATTTATGTCTAAACTTCATTCTCAAACAAAGATCCTTATAACTTGTAACCTTGGTATTATATACTTATTATATATATAAGTGAGTTATGTAACCTTTATTAATTCCGTCCGGCAACTCTACTTTACACTGTAATTTTCCAAGCCAACTACAAGGCTTCTAGTTCTTTGCTATTTTAGAGGAAAACAGAAGAAACTACGGTGAGATCTTTGATCAAATTCTTGTTAGTCAACCTTGGTATGCCTTATTAGAGCATCTGATAAGCTGTTCTTTTCTTAGCTTTTTTACGGACAACTGGCTCTTATGTTTTCTTTAACGCAAGTGAGTTATTTTCCGTTTTGTGTGCATTTTCTTTTAGTCGGTGTAGAATAGATAAAAGGTTAGGTGTATGCTTAAGCTGATGATGCAACCAGACTAACACAGTGAATGGTTCGAAGTTTACTGGGGTAGAAGTTAAAATAACTATGGCTCGATTGTGGCAATACAGATAAATGATTAAATTTTATACATAATGATTTTATTCATAGTTGTAAAATACTTATATTTTATACATAATGAATTATTGTATAATACTTCTATTTTATGCATAATGAATTATTGTAACATTTATATTTTATACAAAATAAATTATTGTAAAAGCTAAAGTTTTATGAATTAAAATATATTATTAAAATTTATTTTTATACTTTGAGGCTTCCCAAATTAAAATGCTTTTTATTATATATAATTTATAAATATTTAATTTAGTAATTGTGATAAAAATTATGAATATAATAAATTATAAATCAATTAGTGTTTCCCAAGATGATCTAAATATTGTGCTGAAAAAACCATAAAATATATTTGAAAATTTTATTATATTTTAGTATAAAAATTAATAAATAATTATGATAGTATAATTATATTTAATATATAATAGTAATATTAATATTTAAAATTTTATTATAGTAATGGAAGTTATCAGCCTTTTAATAAAATTGACAATTAATTTATTCTCATTACATTAAGAATTTAATTATATACTTTTTATATTATATATTTTAATAATTCTATATTTTTCTTTTATATTGTAAGCTCAAATTTTATATAAGCTGATTGTAAATTCATAATAATTCTGAAAATTTCAGAAACCATTATGTTAAATTTCAAACGGTATATAGCTTCTTAAATAATTTCCACAGTTTTACTATTATACTATATTATATATTAATAATAATCATAGCAAAATACTTATAATATAAATAAAAAATATATTTATATTAATTTACCACTTTAAAATAAGCATGAATTGCGTTTAATTCAAAGTTTAATTAGTTATATATATTTCTAAACGTATATTTTAAATTTTGTTATATTTGATGGATATTTGATAACAAGCATGACTTTGTCTTTTGGTGGATGAGAATATATGTGTGATATAATAGTTCGAAAATTACACAAATAAGTATATTATCAAATGATACATATTTCTCGTTTAATATACAGCCGATACTCTTTACTCGGGATTAAATATATAATTATAGTGTTACGTATAATTATAAAAGCTACAGCTATGTTACGTAAAAGCATATGACGTGCTGAAAACATGTGACATGGAGAACAATGTACAACAAAACAAATGACTTATCATACGGTCACTTGAAAAGGATTAAAACAACGAAGTAGTGCAACAGTTTAAGCTGAAGCACATGCTGTTCTCCCAACGCTATCTTCCATCAACGATATCCGTTGTATCCTTGGTTATGTCTCAGTTTTTATTCCCTTTTTCATCTGAAACAAAAACAGGAACATCATCTTATCATAATATAATATTATTAATTTACACTATTTAGTATCCTAATACTCATATGTTTATGTCTGTCAAGAGAAATGAGCTTTTTATTATGCTCACTATATTATCTATTGATGGCAGCTAGTAAACTATGACCATACCCTTATTAATATACTTTTATACAATCCTCATGTGTTTAAGCTATTAGTTGTTTTATGCCTCTTTAATCTGTTTGCTTTATTTTGTATTTTATCAGCTCTACGGGAGCACCAAACACGTTCAGTTTGTTCCATCTTACCGCAGTCTATGGTAGTTTTATTATCGCATATCTCCTTGTCGTAGATCTCCAAATTTTCTGTATCTAAGATGATCGTTAAGCTGACTTTGGTTAATTAAATTCTCTTATGTTGGCCTTGAAATAAAGTCAAATCTCTTTCTCCATCGATTTTAATGTCAGAAAACTATTTTTTATTTAATGACCTGATATATTTTCGGAACAGTTTTAAAAATTTTCAAGTATTAGGTTCTTATTTACTATGTGACGTATAGCTTTGGAGCCCACAATAAATTCAATACATGATTCTGTGGGACTTTATCTACAAAGTGTGTTAAATATCCTCTTATCTTTTGTGCTGGACTTGAATTTTTTGTTTCCTTGGTTCTTCTTGTTAAGTTTCATTTTTTAAGCTGTAGGATCATCCTTTTTAAACCTATAAGTCAATGTTTTGGGCTATTTACTTTGAGTATGAGATCCTTTCGGTTGATTGATTCTATGGTTTGAGAGAGGATATCTCGGTCCAGTTGGCTTATTTTTACATTCAGATCCTCTGTGATTTTTCATGCTATTGTAGTGGTAATAGTATCATTTGTTTCTCTTTTGAAAGAACAATGAAACGAACAGTGATTTTGCCGATCAATGAGATAACAGCGAGAATTTGTGGTAGAATATACACTCCTGGCTTTTATCTTTTAATTTTTGTGTTAGAATATTTATTTGTCAGCTAATTCTAGTTATAGTGCCAGTTTCTTATATTGATTGTACGTCAGTTCAGAGAAACTGAATGTAAAGGTGATGAGGATTATTTGTTGTAACTACCGGGAGGTAAAAAATAACACTTAATAAATAGCAGCTATTTTCTCTTGTTCTCGGAACGGTATTACTTTGTCACAAGTCTCATATTTCCTTAGTATTTTTTCAAACTGATCGAAGAAGAATAGTATTGATTGATCTATTTTCCTCTTGAGGTTATATAGTTGGTTTCGGATAACTAAGTGTCAGACATTCGATTTGTTGTGTTCGATTTCTGACAACTTTCGAATTATCTCGTTTCGTTCAATTATGTTATAGTCCATATGGATTATTCTACCTTTTCAGGAGTTTAGCGAACTGGATTTAGGCATGGAGACATGATGTAGTTAGTCGTACGTTAAAGGATTTTCATTGACTAAGCATCAACAACCATGCACTTATCTCGGTGACTCGGCCATAGTTTTATTCATTGTCGTCATAAATTTATCTATGTTGATTATAATTCTATCGATTTCATTCATATTAAATTTTGTTTATAGATCCATTATCATTTAAAATCTCTCCATTTTATAAAAAGATCTATCCATCTTCTCAAAGAGAAGTTCCATGAATTGCTCTATTTTTACTTCCATATATTGATCGCTAGTTTTCAACTATGGTTCTTCTGGTTGTTCCATATTTTCATTGATTTGTCAATTTCTAGTACTATAAATTGATTCAGGCTCTCAATAATATTTCAAATTTCTTGTAATGTTAATTCATTCATCTTTTGATAAGCTCTTTTATCATTAATAGATCTATTTAACTTTTTTTTAATTTTTTTGAGCGAGAGAGAGAGAGAGAGAGAAGTTATATATAAATATTTATGTACACATATAATACAATTTATGATGCCGTTAGCAGTTTTCAAACTTATGTACAATTGAAAGACAACAATTTGTTAGCTTTGGTGGTATTTTAATTTTTCCTCTGGGATCGTAAATATATACTTATTAATTCTTACGTGACACCATTATTGTATGTGATATATGAAGAAATAGAGAGAAAAAAGTAATTTATGAATGCATTTGATTAAAACTTTTAATTAATCTTACAGGTTTCTTTCTTTATTGAAAAATACTTGTCCCTCCACATTTAGTATTTTATTATTATAGTTTATGAACTCATAATGTATTTAATCTATTAAATTAATTCATTTTTTAGAAAATATACTACAATATGTTTTAGAAAAACTACTTTTTGTTGATGATTTGTTGGATTTCATCTCTGTAAAGTACATACGTATTTTAAATAATTTATCAATTATCTAACATATATCTGATTCAAATATATTTGTATTGCCATATGAATAATATATAAATAATATAGGTCTACTTTACTACTGTGCTTTTAATTTTGTAATTAATCACAAATTTCGAATATTTATTTCATACCTTTAAATATTATCAAAATGTAGACATAGTGTTACATACAACCTGTATCTAATTTTAGAAAGTCTGTCAATTACAGGTCTTTTTTTAATTATGTGATGTACCTTTGATGTTATGTATCTAGATGCTCTTTTATGCTAAATAATCAGATTTACTCCAATCCATTATCAGATAATAATTTATTGCCATATACTTCACTAAATCTATTATTTAAATACTACGTTTTCCTACACTTTTTAGATGTTCTGCGATCGCACTAATCACCTTTATACTTTAAACTTATAACTTCCAAATATAAGGAAATTCATATTAATAAAAATAAATAACTACAATACAAATATATTCTATTTACTTAACCTTTCACAATTATAAAATTTATTTTCCGTAACTGAAATTAAAATTTTACATTGCAGACTGTATGCTCAGCTATATTCTAGACCCAAAAAATATTATATTTTCAGGCAATAAATTATTTTAAACATATTAAGCTTGCTATATTTATATATTGCTTTGTATGCAATATAATTTTTTTCTTATTATTTTGTTGTTTATAAAATAATATTGAATACTAGTATTAACGAAAAATTTGAGTTAAATTAATTTATTTTTACGATTCAATACTTTCGAAAAATAACAACTGAAAATGTATTTGTAATAATCGAAAGACAAGTAATAAGCTCCTTAAATAAGTATCTAAGTTTCTTTTTAAAATTATTTATTTGTTCTTTTCATTATTTTTTCTTTGTGCATTAATACATGCAAGTACTTCATAGTTAACTGACTCATGAAGATATTATATATTAGGATTTACCGTAAAAATTGGATTAGAAATAAAAAGCTGAGATTTATAGGTTTTAACCACAGTATGGCGCGCACATACAATTTAATTATAATGGGTAGATTAAGTACTTATTACAATAGTGAATATATCCACTTACGTCGATTCAATATTATACTATTAAAATATGTACAAAATTATAATATATATATGTACGTTTAATTCAATATAATAGTTTTTTTATCAACTATTTCCTTTTTCAATACTTACAATAAAATTAAGAAAAAATTTTTTTAAGAAATGATGACCGGGTTTTATTACTAATAATAATTATTCAAATTTCGACTATGTTTCACAAATTATATCATGACCAAGGTTTTTCATCTTAAGCACTACAAATTAAAATATCTTTTTATATCTGGTTTATTCATAATTCTTTATAACGAGTTTTTGATAATTCAAAATTGGCGAATTTATAGGTATTTTTGCTTTTAAGTTTCATATATTTTAAAAAATATTTAAAAATATTCAATCCAAATTCAAACGGTAAAATACTGACAACCTCTGATTCGATTAAATCAGACATACGTTATTATATTCTTATATTTTGGTGCATACATAGTGAGTCACAATAGTCGGACAAAATAGAACGGTATAGACTCTCCCATTAATTAAATATTAATAATAATTATTAAAGTAGAAATCAAATTAATAGGTAATAAAATAATAATAATAACTTATTTTCTAATTCATTATTAATTTTTTATTCATTAATACTAAATAAATTAATTTATATTAATAATATTTTCTAAATAAAATCGTTTATGCAAAATAAATTACTCTGTACACTTGAAAAATAATAGAACTAAATTAAATAGGTACATATAAATACATTATACTGTTTAAAAAAATGCATACAAAGTACCTAATTTCACGATTCGAGTAGAAGATATACGAATATTTTACATATTTGATATACAATATTACTTTGCACATGATTTGATAACATCAATAATATTATAAAGTAAACTAAAAACTAATAATAATATTATTAACATATATAATTGTATATGATTAAATTAAAAGTTTGATAATTAATAAATTTTATATAAAATCTACATTTCCAGATTATATATGATCAATTCTATTTTGTTAAATAGTATTATTATATCAATAATTTGTTATTTTAATATATTTTCTACTTTATTTTGTGTCAAATTATAGTCCCATGCAAAGCATAATTATTATTTAATATTTTTATTATTACTAAGTATTTTATGGTAAAATACTATTTTTTTTTAAATTATTAATATTTTTTCGGAATAAATATAACTTCATACTATGAATTAAATTGTGTTTTATTTTAATATTTAATAAAAAAAATAATAAATAAATAAATAAAAGCATATAAGAATGAAAAAACATATTTTATAAGATAACGCTAGTCGGTGAAAATTTTACATTTATCATTATTTTTCTGGTCCAAAGGAACATTGTTTATGCTATGAAATAGGATTATATATTATTAACATTTATATTCTTTTAAATCTGTATAACCGTGACCCCGTAAAAACAGTTTTTATTTGTAAGTGACACTGTTCAGATATATTTATATAAATATATACTTATAAGCCTATGTAGATACATAATTACGTTATAATTCGTCATGAAATATTTATATATAGAAAAATTTATAAATAGATACTGTATAGAAGTATAATTATAGTTAATTAGATTTTTATACACAATATTAAGCTATGTAAATGCAGATCTTGCAGTATTAAGCTATTAATACATCTTTCTATAAAATATTTTTTTGAATTTATTATTATGAATTACATAAGCAAAAAAGTACATGTGATAATTTATTTACTACTTTTAAATTTTTTTGATAATAAATTTATTTTTAATATTTTTAATAATTTAATTGTATTATCTTTATAAATTGAAGTTTTACAAAAATCTTATTAAATAAATTGAAGCTCACAATATTCATATGATTTTAGTAACTAAGGCAAAAGCATCCTTCCGGGCTAGCTTATCAAAAACTGGTGTTGGTAGTTCTTCACGTCGTCTACAAAACCAATCACGCAATGCTATAAATCTTCCTCTTCAATTACCCGATACTATTCTTCTTGATGAAAATCCATCGGAAAATTGGTAAGATATATTATTCAATATCAGGTATATCAGATATATTCTTCAATGATTATATTAAAAAATTATATTTAATTATTAATATTGTATTTTAAGGTAATATTATATTAGAATAAAAATAATAACATTTAAAAAATATTAAATATTAGATATTAAAAATTTTTATATACTATCAAAACTAAATAATAAATTTTTATTTTTTTTAATGTATTATTTTATATCAGAAATATGAATTGTTTATGCATATGAATTATATTAAGGAAAACTGAATTTTATCATTTGCTGATAGACTGTCTGCGTCCCTCTAAAAACAAACTTCCATTTTTATTTATTATTTTATTTATTGATAGAATAAAATATTTTATATATCTTTATTGAGTTTTACTTTTGAAAGTATATTTAATTTTTTATATTTTTTTTATTATGAATTTTCTTAAATATATAGTGACTTATTAAAGCTATACAGACTTTCATGTATGTGCACTTGGTAATGTGATGTATTATATGTTTTCTATGCACTAACATGCATAATTTTTGTTTTCATCGAGTACGAATAATTTCTTTAAATTACTTATGTTAACGTTAAGTACTATATTATTTTAGTTAAACTACATTAATTTTCTAAATATAACTTACCATTTATTCATTAAATATACTTGAATAAATATTATATTTTATGATACTCTAAAAATTCTCTCGATTATTAAAATCATGAAAATGAAGAAAAATAAATATTTATCTTAGTTGAATATATTTTTCCTAAAAGTATTAACATTAATTATTAATTGGAGAATAATAAAATAAATTTCAAAAAGGAATATTAATTTGCAAATTATCTAGAATAATTAATATTATTTGCTGCTTTCAAACACTAAACAAAATTATTTATAGAAAAGGATATTTGATTCAAGATTAATAATAATATCAAACAATTACTTGTTTTATACATCTTTGGAATCCATTAAGTACAAAAATAACTCATAATATATTCTTAATATATATTTAAATTATTAGTAAAATTTATAATTTGTAACGGTAAAATAAATTGTAATTTCAATATTTTTAAAATCGTAAATCGACCGTGACATAAATATAATATAAATATTTGTGATGTGAATTTTTCCTATGAAAAAAAAATAATATTTTATTTAGACAGTATTTTATCAATAATATTTTTAAAACTAATTAAAAAATTTTTTCTTTATAACAAAGATATTAGTAAATACCTGTGCAATTAAAATAATACTTTCTGGATTTGCAATGAAAATTAACTGTAAATATGAAATTTTACTTTCAATATCTAAAATAATTGAGAAAATTAAATTATAAAATCTGAAACAAATTATTACAATATTTTATTCTTTTGTATTTAATTGTATTAGATTAATTAATTAATAATTAAATTTTATTTAAAATAACATGCTTTAATATCAAAGAAAGTAGCTTATTTCTTTATAATTTTGATGAAGTCTATGTAAATTCTTAAATATATTTAAAATTACTATTATTATTTAAAAAAAAACTATTAAAGAAATATCAATCATCATGAAAAATTTAAATTAATTATATATAATATAATGATAATTAAATATAATATATATACGCATTGCAATAGTTTCATAAAATAACATGTTGCTGCGTATGTTTTTAGGAAAATAACTTCATTTGCTTTCGCAAGCGTTATAGAACAAACAATATTATATTATTAATGATGTACATATGATCCTAAAAACGTATGTGATAACATATTCTTTATGAAACTGTTGCAATGCTTGATATAAAAATTTGAGTACATTTATAATCAAATTTTTTAAATATGGCTTAGTTATGTTATGCAGCTTGAGTTTCTGTATCGATTTACTGCGACTCATTCAACATTGACGTATTTCGGTTAATGAATCTAACCTTACCTGATTCCGCTACCAAAATCTGACAAGCCGTATGTTATGTAATCTTACGTGGAACCAGTAAATGAGTAATCAATATTTTCGTTATTTTTAAGTATTACGTAAATGAAAGCCAATTAACTTTATGCAAAAATTGAGTGTACCTTTTAATATATAATAAAATTAATTAACTTTAAAACGATCTTATTTTTGTTACTGTGTTATTTTATATTACCTAATTTTTGATTTTCATTATCTCTTTTCTATTAATTAACATTACATAACCTATTACGTAAAATTTTTCTTATTAAGAAATTATATTTTTGTTGATAATTTTATGTTTCTTAATATTAGTATATAAGGGTCGATAAACAAGTTTCCAATTATAAAAGAATAGTTCCAATAAAAGAATAGAAAAGAAAATTTTGTCAAAAAAACTTTTTTCAATCTAATTTTTTTTAAGACAATACATTTTTCAATTTGGTATTTCTTTAAATTCTTTATAATATATTATGTATCTAAATTTTTTATAATATTGCAAGGTGAAAAATGTATTTCGCTGATTGTTATATAGGATTCACTATCCACTTCGTTTTTTTATTTAATATACCGTATTCTAATAGTGAATCAAGAATTTTCATTGATATAATTAAATTTTAAATAAAGAAATATACTAAAATTTTGATCAATCTAGTAATGTGGTATTACAACTTTTCTTTTCTCATTGTTAATTTAACCTTTTCTTTTTAATATATTCGTTAGAAATCACGGGTGTTCGCTTATTCGGAACACTTCTATATGCATCTTATCGTCTGTTGATTTTCATTTTCTTTTTTCTGAAAGTGTTTATTTTTTATGGAGTTTTCAGAGTTTTTCATGTGAAGTATATTTATCTTATTTATTCCAAGTTTTTAATTCCTATGGTTCATTTCATATTTTTTATTTATTAGATTTAAAATTATGCTATTGTTAGTGTTTTTTTATTTTCTCCTTTGAATTTATGTTATTGTTAATATATTTACTTCTTATTTAAGTTATTTAATTTAACTCTGATTAATGTTATATTATTATTTATTAAAGTTTTTTGTGAATATACAATTTGTAAATTTTTGTTTACTAAAACATTGTTTTACAATTCTTACCCGAAGTAATGCTATTTCAACAGGATCTGTTTCTGAAATTGCGTCTTTTGTTACTTATACATATAAGCAAGTTTTCCATCCGAGTTCGTTTGACTTAGTGAACCTTTAATTTCTAAACCAGAGTTTCAATTGCAATATTAAATTATGTGATCTTGTTGTTTGTCTAATTATTCTTTTGGAATTTCTTTTTTTGTTTTTAAGATCCACCAGTTTTTCGGTTTTTTTAAATTATGTAAGTCAGCTTTTGATCAACAAATATTTTTTAATTTTCAACTTTTCTAAACTTTCAGATCTGGTATAAATAACTTACTTTATGTTATTTTTGTTTTTATGCACTTGTATTGAACAGATATTTATTTGATTTGTTTCTTTATTAGTATTTACTTTATAATTGTTATTGATGTTATCCTATTTATATAATTCTTCGCGTGGCTATTTAATTACCCTATGATCATACAATGTTTTAAATAACTTTTAATTGTTTCCTGTTTTGAAATTAGCATTTCTTTAATTCTACAATAACATTTACATTTATAAATATTTTTAAGTATTTTTTAGTCGTATTTTATGCTTCGTAATAGTTTAAGAAAATATGATGCTGAGATACATTTAAATTTTGGTGCATAAGATTCTAGTTGATACCAATTCCATTACTGATATAAAAATGTCAACATGTGATTTTTAATCTTATTCTTTTTACTTATTCTGAAAGTAACAACATTATCTTGATAATGTTATAAAATGTATTGAGCCTGAGTATAGTTTCAACTATTTATATAGAAAATCTCATTACAAATCTATTATTATTATCTACTATAGGCATATTATTCTTTTTTTAATAGTTGCTAATAAATAGTAACATATAGCAACTTTCTAATGTAGTTTTATTTAATTATTTATAATTTATTACTAAATTAACTTTTGTAACAAATTATACTAATTTATTATTACTAATTAATTAATTATTTTGGGCATAATGTAAGTCTATGGTTAATATTACGATTTAGTAAGCTTTAATTTTATTTTTTTTTTATTAACTTTTTATTTTAATTTAATTTTATAAATAATTTTTAACCTAACACATTAAGCTGTTTGCCACAAATGCATTAAGTATACGTTGGATAAATAGTACTTTGCAGCTTCTTGTGCGTAGAAATATTACGATTTAATGTAATTCAAACATCATTTTTTATATTTTCCACTGATTTATAAATTTCTTTTTATTTGTATATTATTATAAATATTATTACTGATAATAAAATTTAAAAATTTAACTTAATAAAAAAATATAATTATTAATAAATGATTAATTTTTTGAAAAGTTTCAAAAAATCTTGTAGTCATGAATTTTCTGAAAAGAGTTGGTCAGTAGTCGCATTTATCTTAAATATAATTTTTATTTGTTACAATAAGTTTTAACAATATCTATAATTTGTCCAAGAAGATTTTTTAATATTAAAATATTACTTATTTATATGAGTACAGATATACAAAAATATTCATAATTGTACAATGTATCTATTGTATTGCACAGTATAAATTTTATGTTTCTGTTCGAAAAATAGTTAAATTTGTCATTAAGTTATAAAAATCAGCTAATTCAAAATAATATTTCTAAGTATATAACACTATATTAAGATCATAAGCCTTTTTAAAAGTAACAATGAAATTGGATATTAAAGAGTATTGCGCAAAAAGTCAATTCTCTCAGGTTTTTATAATAGAAATTCTAACCGAATGAATATAGTGATTACACAAATTACTATCATAACAAGGTAGAACCTATTAGACGATATAACATTTTGATTATAACGATGCAGGTCAGTCAAAATTATATTAACTTCGAATAGATTGATTTAGTTGTTTTATGTTGAATAGAGAGACCTAAGAAACGAAATTTTTTAAAGACATCTAACTTTTAGGGTAAAATTGAAAGATAGATAGAGTTAAATTCTCTTAAGCGTTTACTGATAAAATTTCTCCAGTATAATTATTTAGCAGCATTAAGTATGTTGCCTTAATAAAGAAGGAACTGATAGAGAGATGAAGAATGAGAGGAGTATGAGAGACTGCTGAAGCATTACCTTATTCCACATATATTTATTTAAAACTAATAAATTGTTGAAGTTTATAAAGAGAAGTCGACGGTATCTGAATTTAATGGTTGTATTGTGATGCTCTAGTTTCAGTACACGTTAGAAGTCAGTTTCGCTGATCAACGAGGTCAGTGTGGTTTCTATGATGACTTCAGTACTAAAAAATTTTTTAAATAAGGCAATTTAAGTCCTGTAAAGGTATGAAAACCTGAAAGAGGAGAAATATATAAATAATATATATATTTACATATGTAATATATAAGTATATAAGTATTTTATATATAGTATCTTTGAAAGCTCCAAGTTTAATGTTTTGAAACATATCTTTTGGAAGGAAAAGATTCTTCTATGTTTAAATTATTATAACTAGCCTAATGGTAGTAGTAGGTACGATATTGAGACGATTAAAGGAAAAAGTGCTGATAATTCGTAAAGTAGTGATAGTCTTTTTGACGAAAATATCAAGAGTGTCACTTGTAAAGTAATCATGATCTTGCTTACATCATTTTGATCTGGTTATTTCTAAAATATTCTTTAAGCAAGTTTAATTTTAATACCATGTTTAAGTGAAAGCTTCTATATCCACATTAAACTAGACGGAGATTCTCAGAAGTGAGTTAATTGTGAGAGTTTTGTTGTCGAATAAGTAATCTCATGAGATATTTATTTAGCAGCGACATCAGCAGCTTTTATCTATTCAAGAGGAAGAAGTCTTAAAATTTTATTATTATAATTATTAAAATAATTTCAAATGACGATAATAGATGAATAAAGTTAAAGAAGATCTGTATCTCGATTTTCACAGATTCTTTGGTAGAAAATGTTATAGCTTTATAGCCTAGTATTGTACTATAAATTGAATAGCAATCCCACCACCATTGTAAAAGTTGATCAGTAAAAGATAATCCTTTCAATAAGTATCAAAAGGTATTGTAAATTTTTTTTTAGAAAAGGTGAGTTTTATATATACAGATAATCAATATCTTTTTCTTTGGAATTCTGTAGACATTCCAAGTGAATTCATGGAGGTTACAATAATTAGTGAGAGCGTAATGAGTGAACAAACTTTGAATCTTTATGTTTAATAGAAAGAAGATATCTTGTTGCACTTGTTTTATTCCACTTGACCTTATTCTAAATATTATAGGAAGGTAATGGTTAATATTTATTAAAAATGAACTTTAAGTAATTTTAAAAATTAGGTAATAAGATTGCGATTGTATACAAAGATTGAAGGAGAGTGACGAAGTGCAAAAATGTTCGGTGGTACAGAAATCTTAATGTTGGGAAGAAACATTTCTTGATACGTTGAATACGTGAAATCGCTGTTAGCCTTTATAGTCTTATCTTTCTGAGAATATTAAAATAAAATGAATAAAGCGCTGACAGAGAAAAGAACATTGCGAAACTAAACTCAACAGTCATATAAGTAAATCAACTAACATTAGAACACATACAGATATTTCAACGAATTACACTTACTTTGTTGGCAACAGCTTTGATGGATATTTACTTAATATCACTATCAGTTTAGGTTCGTCTCCTTATTGACTTTGGCTTTGAATTCACCTTTATTTTTGAAAAACACACGAAGAAAATCAAGGTAATACGCCAACAATCAACCATAATCATCAATATCATAGGTGGTACTCAATATACTCGGACACAAGGAATGGTATCCCTATCATTGAAGTCAACTCACTTAAATTCTGCGACTACCATCAAAGTTCACATTATTAGAAAACTCACCACGGTAATATCCTCCATCGAAGTGTTTGCTCAGATTTCGCCACATCTTAAACATTTTTTGTTAGCTGATACTGAGAACATGGTACTTCAACCTATTGATATCATAATCGGAACTGACTCATATGATAAAACTTAACTTTAAATATCATCAATCTTAAAAAGAATATCTTAAAAACTCACTAATTCCTGTAGCCCAATCTTCAATTTTCTGCTTACTCATAATGGGCCCAGTTCAACAGTCTTAACAATCAATCTTCTCAAACCTCACACATATCAACTAATAGAACAAGAGTCACTGAATGAAATACTCTTTAAATTTTGGAAACAAAAGAAAGTGTTAACAACAAATGGATATAAATGTAGAACAGATAAGCAGTGATGTTAGAACCATAACAAGATGACTCATTCACGTGATTAGTCTGGTAGATATATTATGCGACTTCCAATCACAAAACCTCTCAATTCTCTAGGAAATTCATACAACATAGCTCGTCGCTGTTTACAAAGCCTATTCGAACGTCTTGCACAAGACACAACATATAATACTCAATATAAAAAATTCATGGAGAAGTTCCAATAATTCAAGGATATGAAAATGGTGAATCACGATTCACATTATAAAACTCTTCTATATGCCTCATCATGGTATTATCAACATGGATGGTAAATACTCAAAAATTAAAGTAGTGTTCAACATGCTACTCCGTAAATGATACTTATGCACACTGGAGCTAATCTTCATCTCGACATATGGAATGGCTTGATCTAGATAAAGCTATTTCGCTACCTGTTTGCTACCGCCATCAAGAAAATCTATAGGCAGATAGGAGTATATCACGATGACTGAGATCTCAAGCGAATTTTTTTGTTGGATACATAAGAAATTCAACGAAGTGTCATTTCAGTTAGCAACTGTAACATATAGAATCATTCTCTTTTACCAACCACTCCTTTTTTAACAGCCAGAACACTGCTTCAACTAGTCCAAGATAAAAGTAATAACTTCCCTTTTGCCGTGCCTTTCATTTCCCTTTTACCTTTCATACGGCAGGTATATAGATGATATATTTGGAGGAGCGGACACTTTACAGCAATTTTAAAAATTAGCCTTCCAACACAAAAATCTTTGTATGGTGGTCGGTTTTCCTCTATTGAAATGGCACTACGCTTACTTAGGCATACTCACTCAGTTTAATTCTAAAGAAGACCAGGATATTCCCATCTCATTCAACAATGATGAGACTAAAATATTAGGAATAAAGTGGCATCCTCAACAAAATTGCTTCTCTTTCCATACAGAAAACTCACAGACGTATGGATACATAAAATGCTCATACTTTCACAAGTGCCAAAAATTCTTGATTCATTGGGTATTTATGATCCATAGTATACAATAGTATCACCGGTGGTGATCAAAGCTAAAAATTTGTATGTAGGAACTTTATAAGCTCCCCTGGGATAAAGATCTGCCATTCCACCTCATATCACAATGATCCAGCATTAGCACGGAACATATTAATTTAAATAAGGTCAAGATTATTCGTTGGTTCTAAACAACGAGTGACTCTATTACAGATTTACATGATTTCAATGAACAGTTTATAACTCACATAACACAGTAACATATGTAAACTCATTTGTTCTAAGGGTAAGGTAACATCACTCAAAAAGTTAACTATCCCAAGATTGGAACTCACAGGAGCGCTGTTACTAACTAAACTCATGAAGGTTACATTGAAGATTGACATAAGAGATACATACATGTGGACGGCCTCACACTTTACACTCACATGGATCAATACTAATCATTCACGCTGGAAGGACTTCGTAAGAAATAGGGCTGCTGTTATCCAGGAATTTTCATCAAATTCGATATGAAGATACATTTCTGGCACATCAAATTTAGCAGATTGTGCGCCAAGAGGCATAAGTGTAGATGAACTTCAAGTTTATTCACTATGGTGGATGGGACCACCATAGTTACACTCACATAAACAATACTCAACTCAATCAATGATGACGGATGAACAAAGTACACCAGAAGTTCGTCTTCACGTCAGTTTAATATCAACCACACCAACATCAGAATATTATTGGATATTATCTATAGGTACTCAACACTCAGAAAGTTTTTAATAATCACAGATGTAATCGCTAGATTTCTCTCAACTTTCGAAGTAAGGCCGGCTCACAAACACAGGTTCAACTAAATCAAAAGGACTTGGAGGAATCTAAAAGGATTGGGATTAAATCCATTCAATCTACATATTTCCAACATGAAATAAAAATAATAGCATACATCGATGCTGAAGGAATTTCCAAAGTAGGAAGGACACTCACATACTCTATGTTAAAATTGGCACTCACGGTTATACAAGAATAGATCAAGCTTATACAAGAACATTATCTTATGCACGGCAGCAATTTTCGATAATTGATGATAGAGCTCCTGTAAAAAAATATTTTTTTAAGGTGCGTTGAATATGTCTGTCAAAGGGTCCTTAATGCTCATCAATTTATGGGTCATTCACCCTTTTCTTGGATTACATCATCGAATTCATTTACTCACACAGAAGTTGATTAAGTTGGCCATTTCATAGTAAAATTATGGAAAGGGAGAGGTGAAAAAATATACAAAGCATGGCTGTATTCTTTGTATGTTTTTCAACGTCGGCAGTACCCCTCCAAGCATTGACGATTACTCAACTGAGGGATTCATTACTACTTACAGAAAATATACAGCTCGTAAAGGGATTACAAAAATGTATTCAGATTGTGGTACCACATTCATTGGAGCAGAATTTTTACTCAAGAAATTATTCAAAAATTACTCTTAGAACATCATCAATGATCAAGAACTCTCTTAAAGATAACGCTTAGTGAAAATTCAACCTGCAACTTCTCGCATGAGAGACAAATAGAAGATAGTGGTAAAATCTATCAAGTACCACTTGAAAGAACTCACCACATTATTTTGCTAAATTGAAGCAATTTCATACTCGCCGCCATTGGAGCCACTTTCTTATAGAATGAAAATTCACAACTTTCCCTAAGTCATCTCTGAATCATCTATAAATATTAAGACACAAAATATGACAACTAATTCAGAAACACACTCAGCAATTTTGAATTCTATGGTCAGGGCAGTATTTATATCGTCTACAATCATTCTTCAATCAAGAAACTCTATTCAAGAAATGATATCAGGCTTTGATCTTTGGTATTCATAACAGATGAGCGACTCCCATCTTGAAAATGGTCTCTCACTTGAGTTAAGGATGGTCTGAGTAGAGTGCTTACGTTGAAGACCATTCAGAACCATGATTGTTAGATCACTTCACAAACTAGCGGTGCTCTCAGTCCGATTGAAAGAAAAGAAAAATATTTAATAGAATTGCTGATGGGATGCGGAACATTAAAACTTCATTAAAATAGGCCAATAAGCTCCATCTTTTTGACAAAATACTTATTGATGCTGTTACTTATTGACTATGATCTATTTTGCGTATCGCAACATATCGATCGACAATCGATCGATGCTACCGATATGATTGATGGCTTATGCGCATAAATATACATAATTTTTTATCTTAGAAAAAAACTTCGCGTTATTATTCAAATTTATCACAGAAAATACGTGCTATATCAATCATAAATAAATATCTAGATAATTATTAGTAATCATCAATCAGTATAAAGTAACTTATTTATACGCGATTCCTTTATTACTTAATTAACACTCAAAAATCAATATTTTTTTAGTTATCAGTGACATTCTATATATAAATCAGAATTAGCAATCAACACGTGGTGGCCGACTGCCATTGATTTTATTCTTTTTCAAGGACGATCATCATTAATAACTAATAAACCAGATATACAAATACTGAACAGATTTACAACCTCTTCAGTCATAAACTCAAAAATCAATTTGAACTAAGATTAATCAGTATGAGTTAAAAATAAAACTATCATTCACTTTACTTAAAATTTACTTCCTTACCCTTACTTCACCATAACTCTTCTCGTCTAACTATAACATTAAAAATAATCTCAACTGGAAACTCAAACATATAGATCATCAAAATATATGAGTCTTTTTGTTATATAAATTAAAAAAACAAAATTTTCTATTTTATTCAGCTTTAACGTGGGAATATTTTGTATGTTTTCTATAGGTAAATAAGAAATAATAGAAAGTTCATATATAATATATAATGTGTATTATATTATAGATAATATATTATAGAATATAGTATATTGTATAATGTAATATGAATTAATAAAAATTCATTTGTTCACAGTCCACTGACCACCGAAACAATTAGCGTCATGAAGTCCTGGAATATGAATCAAATAAAAACTGAATCGAATTCAGCAACATTTCTTAACAGCGTTCCAACTGCATCAAGTACTAGCTGTATTACAACAAATGCATTCTTTATCCAATCTAACATAGCAGCTATCAGTTCCACTGCACCTATAGCCAGTCCTGAGCGTGTCAGCGACGTGAGCTTTTCTACTTCTCATCTAATTAATCTGTTCTCATAAAAATAACTGGTATGCTCGGTAAATTCTTTGTAGGATTGGATAATATTTGGTTCAATCCAGATCCAATACTGAAATTAATACAGTATGTTTCTATTATATTGGTATGTATATATATATATATACATATATACATATACATATATGTTAATGAGTTTGTCAAAATTGTCATCAAATATTTTTATATGTTATTGAAACATAATATTTATTATAAATTATTATAACAATACTCTTAAAAAGGAGTTTGGTGAAATTTGATTTTGATTAGTTAATTTACTTGTACAATATACTATTATATAATATAAATATTTAAATTATGTATACCTACAAGAATAAAATAAACAATATCATTTCATTAATAAACAAGATATATTTATTTTTTATTCTATTAGAATATAAAATAGAATATGTTTATATAGTTATTATTTTTAATATTCTGTCCATGCTTTCGAATTTAATTTAGTTGTAACTAAACGTTATACCAATTAACTATATCAATTTAATCAACCGGTTAAAACCCGCGTTTTTTATTAAAATAGTATTTTTCGCATATTTAATAAAATAAATCTACACGAATTTCGTTACTAGTGTAATTATAATTCATTTTTTTCCACTTTATCCTGCATGCCTTGTTGGTCATTTTTTCAAATTTCCTCTATAATCAATTATCATTATGAATAGAGCTAATAATTGATTTCTAATTTTTTTCTATTTTTAATTCTCATACGTACATTTTACTTATGTTTACTTCTTCTATGATATTTATTTGAGTTTATCTCCTTCGATTTCTTAAACTTTCTAGTCGTTCTTGTACATGCCGATATTTTTTAATATTGTATATTTCTTCCCAAAAATCCTCTCATTGTTTTTTTCATTCAGTATTTCTGCGACCATCCAATATTTTCACAGAGCCTTGTTTTTATTTTTCATATATTTCCATTTAATTTTTCCATTTTCCATATATTTTTCGCCTTATCAGTATATTTTTATTCTCATTCGTGTATATTCATCTTAATAACTCTGTTTCAAACTTTACATTACAAATTAATTGTTTTTTTGCTGTTGTAATTTATAATTTATTACTTTTTTCAATATTATTTAGACATTTTAAACATTATTATATAATTTGAAATATTTTTATTTAAACTCTACGCATATTTCACATACTATTTTGTATGTTTGTTCTTTTTTTCTTTTTCTTTTCCATATCTTTTCCAACACCGTATATCTGCGTGCATCATCACGCTTCTCTAGAATTAAAAATTCATTTTTTTCTTCGCACCCTGTTTGAATAAATTTTTATTCATAGTGCAACCTCTATTAATTTTTACGTTCTTTCCATCTTTTAATAGTATCTATATTGTAAAGCCATTTTTGTAGCTTTTCTTGATTTTAATTTATCTTTCTTTTTATCATTTATTCTATTCATCTTGTACTATTTTTTCTTAAATAATTATGTTTCTCTCTATTTTTCCATTTACGTTTTTTTATCCTTATATCTCTTTTTCTATTGGTTGTTTCTGATCATTTAGCTATAAATACGTACATAGATAGCTAAAAAATAAGAATAAAAACTATGTGTGTGAACTATCATCAATTTGATCTAACAGTTAAACAAGACCTTCTATATTAAAACTTATAATAATTCAAATGAATATTAATATAATTTTTAAGCCATGATTTTTAATACTTATTAATATTTTTCACGTTTGAATCTACCATTAGGTAAAATGATAAATTATCTTCACTTAGTTACAGATGGAATCACTTTTCAACCTTATTTTCCATTAGTTTAAAACCAGGATCTAAAAAAAGTAAATTTAAGAGCACTTTTTATGGATAAGTTTTATTGTAACAAACGATATAAAAATTTAAAAAAAGTGTGGATTATAATTCTATCACAAACTCGAGTTTAGCGCTTTTCGATTAGATTACGTGTATAAGAGTGTTAATTATATATATATATATATATAATTACATGCATTTGCTTATAAACACGCTTAAACGCGAGTTTGCGCACGCATACACATAGACACATACACATACAACTGCTTAATTAACCATTAACCTCAAAATTATTATTTACCTTCTCAGGATATTCACTCTAATTTTTATTCAAAATTGCATATATATCTAAAATATTTTAATTAACTTAAGTAAAAAGAAACAAAATTTGCAAAATTTTAGCAAATTACTTATTTAAAGTGATAATAAGGCTAAGGGATAATAAAATATACAAAATTTTTATTTCTAATTGCCACGTTGTTAACGAGACAAGAACACTTCAATATTTAAAGATTGTCGTTTTCTACATATTTACATTACGGTCTCTTTCTTATAAATCTATAATGAAAATAAGTATAAATAAGTATTAAAACATTCTTTGTTTTTTCCAGGCGTATACATTTAGCTTAAATTAATTGACGATCTCTAGAATATTCTTTGGTAATCATATATAATTTGAAAAATCTGATTTTACAGTCAATGGATATTCCTTAAAGTAGAAATAATTGTTTATTAATGAATTAAGTCAAATAACTAATTAAACCTACTTTTCAATAAATTTATAATTTACTTCAATATAGATATATATGTACGATAATTAAAACTTTTTTCTTATTACTTTAGAATATCTTGTATAAATTTTATTAAGAAGACGTTTAGATATTTTTTAAAACGATCACACAAATATTAACGCGTTAGTGACTATTATTTTTTTCAATATAATTGAAGAAAAATTATAATCTAAAATTCGGCAGTTAGCAAGGTGCTATAAAAATTAAAGAAAAATATTGCGAGCAATACATTTTTATGTTTCTTTTTAATCTTGTAATACCGTGTATTAAATATCATATATTAAAATACTCATATGAAATTCTTAGTTCGTTAAAACATTAACTTTATTTATAATTATAATCGTATAATTTAATATTAAAACCTAGTAGCTCCATAATTATGACAATATTTAAAAGTTTGTCGATGTATGAGTGAAAGTCAATGTAAGTATAAAAATATATATTTAAAAATTGCCTAATGTTTCTTTCTTTTTTATATAGGTTTCTCAGAAATCAGGGTTTTGCGAAGGGACACAGTCTTTAGCAGTTTCAGGAAACACAGGAATGAGTCCGGCGCGAAGTGTTTCTCACGCAGCTAGTCTGGATGCTATATCTCGAAAAAATGTTTATAATTCGAGTGGTAGGCAGACCTATCGTAATCTTACCTGCAGTGTTTGTAAGTAAAATTATTCTTCATGCTAATCATTATTATTTTCACTTATCTTTTGTTAATTTTTAAACTATTAATGACAAATTTAATAGTCTGTTTCATCTTTTTATATATTTTTAAAAAATCATAAAACTGTAATATATTGTACTTTTCATAAAGCATTTTATGTTAATGTTAAAAAAAATAGTTTAATTAATATGCAAGTAAATTTTATTCACTTAAAGGTTTTAGAAGTAGATGACAGTAACCACAATATGTTACTCTCTGACTATTTTTTATACTGGAATTGTTGTATGAAAAATGGAAACCATTTTATATGTTTTTTGATAAACTTAATGCTGAAAATTTACCCATAAAAAACCCTTTTAAAGCCTCATAAAAAAATCTAATATCCAAGTATTAAATTGAGTTTAATTTGTAAATTTTGAATTTCATTGTTTTTGATGCTTTTATAATTAGTTATACCCACTTTTGCATATATACCTATGACTGAAATATATATATGTATGTCTATTTTTGAAACTATGATATGCTAAATTAATACGTAAATGGAATTTATATATAGATTGTGGGAAAGAAGAGAAAGAAGATCCATCAAATATTTTATATGAATGATACTATGACTAGCGTCACATTATTCATTCTCTAATTACATTTTGAAGAGTAAACATCGTTTTACATTAATTATAAATTTAGAAGATTGAATTATAATTATTTTAATTAAATATTTAAATAAAATTTTTAGTTTTTCAATAAAGCGTATAATAATATTTTATTAATCTTAAAATTTGCGAGCTCAGCCGGTATATAGGTAGAAAGAGCCAACATAAGTAAAGAAATATTTAAAGAAAAAAATATATAAAAATCAATAAAGTTGCAATGGTAGCACATAATTGAAAAACTAAAAAACATAATTGAACAGTGGAAAGCGAAGTATGCATATGCGCGTCACTCTCTATGAAACTAGAATAACGCAGAAGATAGTTTGCAGTAAAATTTGTAGATTACACGAGTAAACTTGACAGGTACCGATAGTAGTTGGTTCTGGTTTATAAGAAATGCAACCCGTTGAATTATGGATAAAAAAAGTTTTAAAAATGCCAAAATAGCAGAATGGAGCGATTTATTGACATTAATAGCTGCTAAGAGAGCATTAACAGAAGCCGCTAAAGAATGGGGTGATTCAGTTAAAGACGCGTATACATGACAACAGTCACGTGACTCATTGAAAGCCGCATTCAAACGAAAAACAAGTAAAAAAGCTGTACATGACGTCATGAGAAAAGGATACCCTGAAAGAAATGAAAATTGGACAAGATATTGTTGAGGAAGAGTCTCAGATGCTTTAATAATTCAATATGCTGTAGATGGATTGCCAGCAGATAATATTACTAAATTACCATTATATTGTTGTATAGATTTTATATAGTTACTAGATGTAGCAAAGACATATTATACAGAAAATTTTTACATTAGAAAATATCTAAAGAGAGCAATAGTAGCCGAAACAGGCAGAATACAAGTATTTTACACATAATACACATAATACAAGTATTTTAACAAATTTTAGTAAAAATATTAAAGGTGAGAACAAATGAGTAGATAAAGAAAAATGTTATAATTGGGGAGTTAAAGGGCACGAGAAAAATGAATGTCCGCTTAGTGAAGGAGAACCAAGATGTTATAAATGTAAAGCGATTGGTCATATCCAAAAGAAATATAAATCAAATTAAATAAATCAGGTCAAAAAGGATTACATGAGTGACAATAATAATGATGGATGAATGTATAAAAATATTTTTGTAGATAAAGTCATCGCAAAAGCTTTATTAGATACAGGAGTTGCAAAATGTATTATCAGAGCAGACGTTTAGGAATGAGTACAGAAATTGAATAGGCATAAATATAAGGTAAAGTCGTATTTGAAAACTTTAAGTGGTTTTGGAGAAGCTCTCATACATGCACAAGGACTTGTGACAATTCCAACAGACGTCGACGGAGCTCAATATAATTTAGAATATATTATCACACCAGTAAGCGCTGCTTCGGAAATATTTATTAGAGATCTGATAAGAGATCATGCACATTTGATTTTAGATGAAGGGAAAGCAATAATAGAATTACGTTTTCCAAGTGTTAAGTATGTTCAAGAGGTTATTGAGAAAAGCAAAATATTGTAGAAGCTCTAGAAGGAATATCAACTGAACAAGAGGTTAAAAATTATTATATGTTAATACTGTTAGAGCGGCTGACACGGCCCGGGTCTTTTCCTCGGTTGTCTGGACGCGTTTATTGCATGCAACTCGCATTGTTTGCCTGAGTCTACAATGCATGCCGTTACTTAATGACTCATGTCATGTTACATTAATTTTTCATTTTCTTTAAATAGTCTTTTGAACTTACTAATGCTGCAGTAGATAAAGTGAAACATAGTAAACAAACTTGTTACAGCCATTTTTATGTATATATACATATATTTTACACATTAAAATAAGTAGTTTTCTATTTTTTAATCTTCTATCTAGTATCGTATATTTTCTTTATGTATTTCGTTAAATAATTATTTTAGGTATAAAAAGAATATAAATTATAAATTGGTATCACTTTGTATTTTTTTTCCAACGAAAGTTTCTGAATATAATCGATTTATTATTATATTTTTCATTTACTTCTATATAACTTTCTGTTCTGTTTTTAATTTCTTCTGTGTATATTTTATACCACACATTCATTAATGTTATTAATGTATAGTTTTTTTGTATTGTATAACTATTCCAATTTTATTTTTTTCAGGTATGATATGATTATCTGTAAAAATTTTATTTACATATTTTCATCATCTTTACTTTTTTTCTTTCACTCTCATACATTTTATAAAAAATTTTGCTATTCCGCATTTTTTAAATTTTCATCTTATATATTATATTTTGAGTTTTTCTTAATTCATATTCTTCATCTTTTCCTTTTCATTTACCACTTTGCATACTGATTTTTATACATTTTTTAAATTTAATACTCCTCTAAAATGCATTAAACATTCATTACATTTTCAATAAACATTCGGATATAGCTCCATCTATCTGTTTCTATCCGTTTTAATTATTTTCAAAAATATTTTTGTTAGTATATAATTTCTAGCTTTCTTAATTTTCCTTTAAAAATCTGTCAAATATTATTCCTCTTCATTTATTCTTCTCATAAATTATATTTTCCCACTTATCAATAAATATATTTATAAACTTAATCTTTATTCATTGATTAAAAAAATAATTTTTTTACTCTTCCTTTTGTGTTTTGTTTTTATATTAACTTTTAATATTTTTTAGCTTTCAACGACATTTTTATCAAATTATTTTTTTCTTCTTTGTGTTATTTTAATTGTCTCGTATTTTTTCATACAATTCTAACTTATTGCATGGAATGGTTTTCTAAATCTCCGAAAAATGATTTTTTTTCTAACTCTCCTTAGTTTTCATTTTCTTGTTCTTATTGTGTTATTCTTTTTTTTATTTCATATCTTTAAGAAAATGTCCCTGCTAGATCATTAGCTATAAGCCTACTAGTCTTCAGTCTTAGTAGTTTTAGAATATTTACTACGATGTTCCTTATCAGTTGACTCTCTAACCATACCAAGATAATAATTTATACCCCATAATTAATATAATTTTATCCATCTCATTAGATTAGTTTGTAATTTTGGTTAACTATCGATTCTATAGGAAGACTACTAAATCTTATAAATATAGTTGGTGATTTTGTCGTTTACGTATCATTTTTTTAAATTGTTTTTGAGTATTCCCTGTGTAAATATTAATTTTCTCACATTTTTGCAACGAATCTACAATATATACTTCAAAAATTTTTTACATTCAACATTATAAAAACTATTATTACTAAGGATTGTATAATTTCTATTCTGTAATTAATAAAGCATATAAATTCAATGTGTTTATGTTACTGGTAAATTTTTTTGAAAAATTATGATATATATTGTATTAAAATAATAATTTATTTAAAAATTCTGAGATTTATTTAATAACATATTTAGAAAATATTTATAATAGTAAAATCAGTTATTTAATATTTAAACATGAATTTATTAAATTTTATATTTGTTCCTAAAAGAATTTACTTTTCTTTACAAAATTCTTTATAAAATTAAAAAATTTTGATGCATATAAATATATTTGGAAGATGTAGATCATGTTTGAACACTTTATGTCTTTTACAGCCACAAAAAATTCAAAGATCTTTCCGGGTGTTGCCTCAGAAAATGACCTTCAGAGATGGAAAATTTCAAAAGATAAAAAATCTCCTTCACTCAGCCAGGTAGGAACGGATTACATAAAACACAAAGTAAGCATTAATAAATTACATATTTTTGCATTATCTGTGTACTCTTATAAAAAGAATGTTTGTTTTCTCTTTTTTCAATTTTTCATCAATTTTTAATTATTCTACAAAAATTCATTTATAATATAATTATTTTTATTTCGATAAGAACTTTTTTAAGATTTTAACAGATTTTTAGTATTTTCATTATGTAATTTATTTCATATATTATTTCTCAAATTAAAAAATTAAGAACAACTTAATATATTAATGAAGTTTTAATAAATTTAAAGTAAATATACAACTTTGCATACATACATAAGCAATTACAAAAAAATTTGAAGATTTAAAAAAGTAATTATACAGTAATTGTAATTATAATTATTAACTAATTATAATTATTAAACTTATAAATAAAATTTACAGAATTTCATAATCTAAATTTGTTATTAAAAATATTTTAAATCATATTTATTATATAACTATTGTAAAAATATATAAGGATAACAATAATAAAGATAATAATATGTAAAATTACATTACACATCTACATCAAATATATATTTATCTTTTATAAGCAATAATGAAGCTATACATAGTTTAAAACTTAATAAAAACTTAATAAAATTTTATAATGTAATTAAAAGAATAAATAACAAATAAAATAACGAATAAATAAAAAACTTTTTTCAGAGTTTATATAAAATAAAATCTTCTTATTCGGTATTATTAGCTATCTAATTCATTAATCAGTTGATCTAATAAAAAAACGTGATTGCTACTCATTTATGGTGCCAACGGTAAATCTAGAGATTCATTGACATATACTCAAAAGTGAAGTTATTAGAAAACCATATGGCTGACGGAAAGTCACCAAAACCTTAATTTTAAAATCGACTCTGATAATATTTTTTTCAAAGAATGTTTCGTACTATTTTATTTTCTTTCACTCATACATCGATAAACTTTTAAATATTGTTATAATTATGGAGCTACTAGGTTTTAATATTAAATTATACGATTATAATTATAAATAAAGTTAATGTTTTAACGAACTAAGAATTTCATATGAGTATTTTAATATATGATATTTAATACACGGTATTACAAGATTAAAAAGAAACATAAAAATGTATTGCTCGCAATATTTTTCTTTAATTTTTATAGCACCTTGCTAACTGCCGAATTTTAGATTATAATTTTTCTTCAATTATATTGAAAAAAATAATAGTCACTAACGCGTTAATATTTGTGTGATCGTTTTAAAAAATATCTAAACGTCTTCTTAATAAAATTTATACAAGATATTCTAAAGTAATAAGAAAAAAGTTTTAATTATCGTACATATATATCTATATTGAAGTAAATTATAAATTTATTGAAAAGTAGGTTTAATTAGTTATTTGACTTAATTCATTAATAAACAATTATTTCTACTTTAAGGAATATCCATTGACTGTAAAATCAGATTTTTCAAATTATATATGATTACCAAAGAATATTCTAGAGATCGTCAATTAATTTAAGCTAAATGTATACGCCTGGAAAAAACAAAGAATGTTTTAATACTTATTTATACTTATTTTCATTATAGATTTATAAGAAAGAGACCGTAATGTAAATATGTAGAAAACGACATCTTTAAATATTGAAGTGTTCTTGTCTCGTTAACAACGTGGCAATTAGAAATAAAAATTTTGTATATTTTATTATCCCTTAGCCTTATTATCACTTTAAATAAGTAATTTGCTAAAATTTTGCAAATTTTGTTTCTTTTTACTTAAGTTAATTAAAATATTTTAGATATATATGCAATTTTGAATAAAAATTAGAGTGAATATCCTGAGAAGGTAAATAATAATTTTGAGGTTAATGGTTAATTAAGCAGTTGTATGTGTATGTGTCTATGTGTATGCGTGCGCAAACTCGCGTTTAAGCGTGTTTATAAGCAAATGCATGTAATTATATATATAATATATATACTTAACACTCTTATACACGTAATCTAATCGAAAAGCGCTAAACTCGAGTTTGTGATAGAATTATAATCCACACTTTTTTTAAATTTTTATATAGTTTGTTACAATAAAACTTATCCATAAAAAGTGCTCTTAAATTTACTTTTTTTAGATCCTGGTTTTAAACTAATGGAAAATAAGTTTGAAAAGTGATTCCATCTGTAACTAAGTGAAAGATAATTTATCATTTTACCTAATGGTAGATTCAAACGTGAAAAATATTAATAAGTATTAAAATCATGGCTTAAAAATTATATTAATATTCATTTGAATTATTATAAGTTTTAATATAGAAGGTCTTGTTTAACTGTTAGATCAAAATTGATGATAGTTCACACACATATTTTTTATTCTTATTTTTTAGCTATACTATGTACGTATTTATAGCTAATGATCAGAAACAACCAATAGAAAAAGAGATATAAGGATAAAAAAACGTAAATGGAAAAATAGAGAGAAACATAATTATTTAAGAAAAAATAGTACAAGATGAATAGAATAAATGATAAAAAGAAAGATAAATTAAAATCAAGAAAAGCTACAAAAATGGCTTTACAATATAGATACTATTAAAAGATGGAAAGAACGTAAAAATTAATAGAGGTTGCACTATGAATAAAAATTTATTCAAACAGGGTGCGAAGAAAAAAATGAATTTTTAATTCTAGAGAAGCGTGATGATGCACGCAGATATACGGTGTTGGAAAAGATATGGAAAGAAAAAGAAAAAAAGAACAACATACAAAATAGTATGTGAAATATGCGTAGAGTTTAAATAAAAATATTTCAAATTATATAATAATGTTTAAAATGTCTAAATAATATTGAAAAAAGTAATAAATTATAAATTACAACAGCAAAAAAACAATTAATTTGTAATGTAAAGTTTGAAACAGAGTTATTAAGATGAATATACACGAATGAGAATAAAAATATACTGATAAGGCGAAAAATATATGGAAAATGGAAAAATTAAATGGAAATATATGAAAAATAAAAACAAGGCTCTGTGAAAATATTGGATGGTCGCAGAAATACTGAATGAAAAAAACAATGAGAGGATTTTTGGGAAGAAATATACAATATTAAAAAATATCGGCATGTACAAGAACGACTAGAAAGTTTAAGAAATCGAAGGAGATAAACTCAAATAAATATCAATAGAAGAAGTAAACATAAGTAAATGTACGTATGAGAATTAAAAATAAGAAAAAAATTAAGAAATCAAATTATTAGCTCTATTCATAATGATAATTGATTATAGAGGAAATTTTGAAAAAATGACCAACAAGGCATGCAGGATAAAGTGAAAAAAATGAATTATATTACAATAGTAACGAATTTCGTGTATATTTATTTTATTAAATATGCGAAAAATACTATTTTAATAAAAAACGCGTGTTTTACCGTTGATTAAATTTGATATATTTAATTGGTATAACGTTTAGTTAAAAATAAATTAAATTCGAAACTTGACAGAAATATTAAAATAATAACTATATAAACATATTCTATTTTATATTCTAATAGAATAAAAAATAAATATATCTTGTTTATTAATGAAATGATATTGTTTATTTTATTCTTGTAGGTATACATAATTTAAATATTTATATTATATAATAGTATATTGTACAAGTAAATTAACTAATCAAAATCAAATTTCACCAAACTCCTTTTTAAAGAGTATTGTTATAATAATTTATAATAAATATTATGTTTCAATAACATAGTAAAAATATTTGATGACAATTTTGACAAACTCATTAACATATATGTATGTATATATGTATATTATATATATACATACCAATATAATAGAAACATACTGTATTAATTTCAGTATTGGATCTGGATGGAACCAAATATTATCCAATCCTACAAAGAATTTACCGAGCATACCAGTTATTTTTATGAGAACAGATTAATTAGATGAGAAAAGCTCATGTCACTAGATTTATATAATTATAGAGACAAATTGTTTAATTTAGACTCAAAAGTCTACTGATACAAATATAAGCATAAGAATTACACTTGAAAACTTACATATTGTATTATTTCTGTGGTATTGAAAAGTAATGACATACTTTTTCTAGTATATAATCTTAATAATTTAGTTATATGTATTGTTGCTGTTTATAGACATTTTTTTGCTTTTGCCGTTCTTGTTTTTTGTTAATTTTATTATATCTTCTTGGTTGTTCTTCTATTCTCCCTTCATTTTTACTCTTGTATATTTGTATTTTCAATTAATTTTATGTAATACATTATTATTTTTCCGTTAGCCATTTCTTTCTATTTGTACGTGTTTCTGTCGGTTTAGAATCTTTCAGAATGTATTATTTCGTTGGAATATATGTTTAAATTAGTATATTTAAATAAAATAAATGTTATCGTAATTTATATATATGTATATAAATTATAATTTAATAAATAATATCAATATAAAACCTTTTTAATTTTATATAAATCCAAAGTATAAATATTTTAAACATATACTGCGTAATATACTATATATATACGACACATTTTTAAAAAGTACTAAATTTTTTTCATAATGTTTCTCTTATATAGAAGATTATTTAAATGTTCAGATATGCGAAATTATTTATCTGAATTTTTCATCTGACCAAAAAAATTTTGTGTTAAATGTTACTCTAATTTAATTTATGAACTTTATAAAAGTAGATGACTTATAAATTTGAAAATAAGTTTTTTTGTATTAGAACAAAGAGTTAATGAAAGCTTGCAAAATATTTATAATTACGGAAGTGAAATGCGATAAAAATTATCGTGGAATTGTTATGGGTGACAGACTCTAACAGAAAAGAAATCAATCATTATTAAATTCTACCTGAGGTATTACGAGTAGAGCCGTGGATTTAGTTATACTGAATATAATATAAATGTATCAAACAAGCAATATTGAAAACTTTGAAGTAATCAAAAATATAAAATTTTTGGTAAAAAATGTCATCTTAGATAAATAATTTGGGTACGAAATTGATTCTATATAAACTTGAAGCCAACGCAAGTTTTAACAAGAAAGTTATACTTGGTATTTGTTACGATAACTTACTATTATTAAATCTTGTTTTGATGGGTGAAACGGGAAATAAGTGGTAATAGTATTTAGAAAGAAATAATCACAAAACTAATACACAAAAAAATTAAACAAAATATATACTTATATTCTACACTTATTATATAAATTTAAAATAATTAGTACAATTAGATATTATTCCATAATATTAACGATAAAAAACTACAATGCACTTATTAAAGTTTCTATTTTAATATGCACTTATTAATTAATAATTATTATACAAAAATTATATTTGTAACGCACTTAACTAACACTATCTTTACAATCAGTACATACAACTATTGTAATTATTATTTATAACTATTGAACGAACTGATAAACTAAAATAAATGAGCGTATCTATGAGAGGGTTACTATGTAAGTGTGTGAATGTTTCCTTGTTAGAATGTGTTGAATTAAGTTTTTAATGAGTGTATTGTGTAGATGATGATGTACTATGATTAACAAAAGCGCCATATGAATGAATCTTTAAAACAAACTTGTTTTAATTAATCAATTGAATGTGAATGTTGCAAATTTTATTGACAGTGAAGTGTCAATCAAATTTTCTACAGTATTGAAAGAGAAATAAGCCACGATATGTGCATGGATTTTGAAATAAATAGATAATATGGAAATATAAAGAAAAAAATGTGAATTTGGGTCATATTTTAATTATTATCAGAAAAGGTGAAAAATTATAGATACGGAAAAATTCACTGAAAAAATTAAGCTCAATTTTTATAGATTATCCAATCTGGTCTAAGCTTCAGTCAGTTCGATGATCTTTTTCATAAATGAGGAAAAGGAATCTATACAGATTTTAAATAGAAGACGGATAAGTCTTAAAAATGGAAGTGACCGAACTATCTTCATTTTCTAGATATTGGTAGAATTTAAAGGATTTATTACTATTCCTGAAAAATAAGAAAAATTATGTTGATGACATTAGTGAATTGCTCAATTAGTATTTTAACAATATTAAGAGCATATTATCACTAGAATATTAGAACTGGCAACTAGTTAAGAATAAATGATCGCTTGACCATCATTATACAATATCTAGAAATTAGCTGACACAAAGAAAAAGTATCAATTGATATTTTTAATTAATGTAGAAAAGCGTAATGTAATTTTCTGTCGCCTTTGAATTAGCCTTTCATGGATTACGTCATTTTTATTTTGGAGCTTTAAAGAACCATTATGAAATGTAGAATTATATATTTTCTTAATACATAAAAATTCAAAATTAAAATAGATTATATAAGTAGTCAAAAATTATTTTTATCACGTATACAATAAATGTGACTTACTCTGAAAAAAATTAATTTTTACTTTTTCCATGGGAAAAAATGCATATGTTTTGTTGGAAGTTGTTGCATTAAATACTGCGTTTTCATAGAGTTTAAAATATTAGTAAAAAACAAAAATTATGTTTAAAATAAAATATTTATACCAAATTAGATAAGATATAAATTTTTTATTTATGAATTGTATGTTTTACTATAAATATATCAATTTGAATAGTTATTTTTTTAAAATCACACACCATTAAATTAATTTTATGAATCTTGCCTAATGCTATTTAGGTTTTATGTTTATTTATCTTTAGTTAATATAATATTAAAAAATTGAAAAATAAATAATTCAGTTTTCTTTTTCAAATATAATAATCTCTCCGAAAAATTGTAAAAAAATGTATAAAATTATTTAAAGTTTATTTTACAATTTTTATTGTTTTCATTTTATATTTTTTTCATTATTTCTTTTTTATCTATATGTCTTCAAAATAATTAAATTTTATAAAATTATTCAACTTTTTTAAGTATGGTCTTATTTGATTTCATTAATTTTATAAAACCTTATCCTGTCTTGTTTTCTTACTCTAATTTTATGAAAAGAAATTGAAATAAAAAACCCTTATATATATATATATATATATATTTATTACTATTTCTTTCTTTTTCAGTTTTCATTTCAGGATAACAGTTCTGGAAAGTATTTTCAAGGTGTTATGCATACACCGAATATGGGTGAAAAAGTTGCTCAGGTAGGTGTATCACTTAAAAAATTTAGTAATATAAATATATCCTTTTATTTCTGCTTACTATAATTAAATCATTATAAAATATTATAATAAATATGTTATTGAAAATCATTTAACAAAGAAATAATCCATTTTTTTAAGCAAATAATTAAATTGAATGTGATACAATCTACATTGACTTTTATTTAATATTATCTATTTTAAAACAAGTTCTTAGTAAGAAACAATAAAAAATTAACTTTGGAAAATATCGATAAGTATTTAAAATATGCAAATGCATCTTAAAATATATAGATTTGGAAAAAGGAATTGTTTAAGTGCATTGATTATAAAATTTAGTAGATTTGAATAAATGTAACCCATAAATGAAGACCATCGGGAGAATTTAAGAAGACATGAAAAAGAGAATATACAAATAAATCATATTTCTGTTATACCAGCTACACATCATATTGAAAAAATGATTAAAAAGTACTGTTTAAAAAATGATTTTAAATTTCATGTTTTTGTACGTTTATATATATATTTTTTCTTTAAAAAAATGACATTTTTATTACAGTTCAAAATTAATTTTAAATTAGTTCTTAGTTCAATAAAATTAGTAACTAATTTTAATCAAAATTAAAAATTGAGTAGAACTTTGGGAAAATTAAGTAAATTGCAACAATTCGGACCAAATACATTCGAATAATTGCAAATTATTTAGTATTAATTCTACATGGTACACTTTAGAGAGTTTGAAATTAAAAAATAAATGTGTTATGAATTCCTAGTAATAGTAAACTTTAAATAAAAGTTATAATCTTTCATTGTCACAGAATTATCAATTAATATCTTAAAGGGTCATTAGTCTATGGATTTTGAACTTAAAATATGAATTTTTGTTTGCAATAAAAATATTATTTACTTCTGCCAGTGATTTGCAGCATATATGTTAATCCAAATTTATTCGAGTGGAATCCTACTACTGAGTATGGGTTTAAATAGAAGGCTTTAAACAGAATGTCTATATAATAATGTAATACTTAAGAATACAGAGTATTTTAAACGAGAAAGACAGATAATGGATGGTAAAAAATGTTGGGAAAATACTAAGTGATGATAATGTTACTAGAAGAAAAAATTTGTAAAAATGGAGAAATTTTTGACGAGGTGTAATATATGTTTGTAATATAATATATATTGCGACGAATAAAATATATTTATATAAAAATGGTATGAAAATTTTAGCCAGATTCAAAATAGGAAATAAAGCAAGAGTCAAATAATGGGTGTCAGTGAAGGAGAATTAGTAAATTACGCAATATTGCTCTAGAAAGAATAGAGCCAACTTTGAAACCTATACATACAAACGTAGCCATAAAAGTTTGGAAAAAATGTTAGACGATAGAAAATACATTAACGTGTTAAATAAAATTATTTAAACAAATGTCAAGAGGAATGAAAAACGTAGATAACAAATAAAAGATGAAAACACAAATATCATCTATCATACCTATAATAAAAAACAGGAATAGTAGTAAAAAAGATTTACTTGAAATCTATAAAACAAATACCGGATCAAACAGTATGCTCGACTTAAATTAAAGTGTAATTATTAACTTAGTATTCTAGATATAAATAAATATGTAAATTTTAATGTGTAAATTAATTCTGTTTATATTGTAATAATGTATATATTAATCAATATCGGTAATACTACTGGTACTTCTAACTTAATTATAAAAATAATCATATTTATTTGTATTATGTTTATTAGCTGTATTTTACAACCCAATTAACGCAATAAAATATGATTGAATAAAAATTTTCACCCTACTTGTTTCAGTTAAAAATTTATAATAATGATAATTTTTTAATTTACTTAAATCTTTTTAATATAATGTTGTAAAAATTTAATTTTAGAATAAAAATGGTTTAACCCAACCTTTTCCAATCAATTTAAGAAATTTATACTCTAATATTCTCTAAATTTTGTTCTTATTACGTTTCTTAAAAAGATGGGTAACTAAACTTCAAATAAATAATAATTCTGATTAATACATTTTAATTTTTATAAAACTTATTTATTTTACTAAATTTATAAATTGAGGTGTTAGTATATAAAATTTTAATTTTTAGATTTTCAGTAAAGTAGAATAAAAAACAGTTAATTGTTTATATATATTATAGGAATATATGCACTACTGATTAAATACTTTTCAAATATGTTACCAAAAATTATTAATAATATTTTATTATCCTATAATAACCTACATAGTATTTTAATCCGATTTATAAGATTTTTAGAATGATATTTCATGTATTGAAATACATTTATAAATTATAAAGTGCATTGAAACTCTTAAGAATAAACAGAAACAATATATCTTCATGCCATAGGCGATCGATGTTTTATGAAATAGTTTCTTGAGAGAACTTTTTTTAAGCAAACATTTATTTAAGTTTCGATTTATATTAACTCAAGCAATCTACTTTTGATCTTTTTTAAAATTAATTCAAAAATTATAATAATAATAATAACAACAACAACAACAACAACAATAATAATAATAATAATAATAATAAATATCTTATATTTAAATGAATTTAATTTCTTTTTCAAATGGGATTATAATTCTACTTTAATATTTTTCTATCACTAACCTACTGTTTCGTCACAGAAGAAATGTTTTAATGGTCGAATTACTTAAATTATAATGCAATTTTTTATAAATTAAAGATACCAATTTCGTACTTTCAAATTAAACTTTAAGCATTTCATATTAATACTTATATACATTAAGAATAATTTTATATAATTTTGTTTGTTATTAGTTATAAACTTTTGCATATTAACAATTTTTAATTCAGAATTTTATTATCTTCTTTTTCTTCGTTTCTTTCATTTTTTATTTTAAAACTGCATACATGTTATGACTTCAAATATATTTCATTAAAATTAAATTCATTAAACATTAGCACTCTCTTTTGAAATTAGTTTTTTAGCTTTTATATTTTTACTACACATTTCTAAATTTTATAAGTTTTGTAATATAATACATTTAAAATTATGTAGAAACTGTTATCCACTTTATCTTACACGAGATTTATATGGCATATATATATATATATTGTTGACTGAATATTTCCGTTACATTCTTTTCTTTCGTATTTTACTTATTTAATTTCTGTCTTCATCTGTATTTTTATCTCATTTCTTTTTTTAATTTATATTGCACTTGAACTGCTTATTCATGTATATTTTAACAAACCTACATAAAAAAATCTAGATAATCAATAAGTTTAAATTGGGTGGAGCAAGATGTCAACATGTGCGCGTCAAATATGCGCAAACCAACTCTCTGTTACTCATATCGTACAGTCTGTTAATACCGCGAACGAGGGTAACGTGATAGTACAAAAATTATTTGTTAAAAGTACAAAAATATGCAAAGATTAAAGTAAAAATAAAGCATAAAGGAGAAAAAGACATAAATAATATACGCAAGTAAATATAACGGAATTAATAAAAGACAATCGTTTATAATTCGCATTATATAACCTTATTATTATAAATAATTTATGATTTGAACGCATCTTTATAAGAGACGATTTGTTCTACTACTTGATCTAATATTTAAAACATTTGCTATTCTTCATCGCTATATCCTAAATTTTTTTATTATATTTATATATATTATATTATATTATATTTTGTATTTCTTTACTTTTATAATTTGCCATATAAATCTCGTGTAAGATAAAGTGGATAACAGTTTCTACATAATTTTAAATGTATTATATTACAAAACTTATAAAATTTAGAAATGTGTAGTAAAAATATAAAAGCTAAAAAACTAATTTCAAAAGAGAGTGCTAATGTTTAATGAATTTAATTTTAATGAAATATATTTGAAGTCATAACATGTATGCAGTTTTAAAATAAAAAATGAAAGAAACGAAGAAAAAGAAGATAATAAAATTCTGAATTAAAAATTGTTAATATGCAAAAGTTTATAACTAATAACAAACAAAATTATATAAAATTATTCTTAATGTATATAAGTATTAATATGAAATGCTTAAAGTTTAATTTGAAAGTACGAAATTGGTATCTTTAATTTATAAAAAATTGCATTATAATTTAAGTAATTCGACCATTAAAACATTTCTTCTGTGACGAAACAGTAGGTTAGTGATAGAAAAAATATTAAAGTAGAATTATAATCCCATTTGGAAAACGAAATTAAATCAGTTAAATATAAGATTATTTATTATTATTATTATTTTATTATTGTTGTTGTTGTTGTTGTTGTTATTATTATTTTATAAATTTTTGAATTAATTTTAAAAAAGATCAAAAGTAGATTGCTTGAGTTAATATAAATCGAAACTTAACTAAATGTTTGCGTAAAAAAAGTTCTCTCAAGAACTATTTCATAAAACATCGATCGCCTATGGCATGAGAATATATTGTTTCTGTTTATTCTTAAGAGTTCAATGCCTTTATAATTTATAAATGTAGTTCAATACATGAAATATCATTCTAAAAATCTTATAAATCGGATTAAAATACTATGTAGGTTATTATAGGATAATAAAATATTATTAATAATTTTTGGTAACATATTTGAAATGTATTTAATCAGTAGTGCATATATTCCTATAATATATATAAACAATTAACTGTTTTTTATTCTACTTTACTGAAAATCTAAAAATTAAAATTTTATATACTAACACCTCAATTTATAAATTTAGTAAAATAAATAAGTTTTATAAAAATTAAAATGTATTAATCAGAATTATTATTTATTTGAAGTTTAGTTACCCATCTTTTTAAGAAACGTAATAAGAACAAAATTTAGAGAATATTTAGAGTATAAATTTCTTAAATTGATTGGAAAAGGTTGGGTTAAAACATTTTTATTCTAAAATTAAATTTTACAACATTATATTAAAAAGATTTAAGTAAATTAAAAAATTATCATTATTATAAATTTTTAACTGAAACAAGTATGGTGAAAATTTTTATTCATCAATATTTTATTGCGTTAATTGGGTTGTAAAATACAGCTAAATAAACATAAATACAAATAAATATGATTATTTTATAATTAAGTTAGAAGTACCAGTAGTATTACCGGATATTGATTAATATATACATTATTACAATATAAACAGAATTAATTTACACATTAAAATTTACATATTTATTTATATCTAGAATACTAAGTTAATAATTACACTTTAATTTAAGTCGAGCATACTGTTTGATCCGGTATTTGTTTTATAGATTTCAAGTAAATCTTTTTTACTACTATTCCTGTTTTTTATTATAGGTATGATAGATGATATTTGTGTTTTCATCTTTTATTTGTTATCTACGTTTTTCATTCCTCTTGACATTTGTTTAAATAATTTTATTTAACACGTTAATGTATTTTCTATCGTCTAACATTTTTTCCAAACTTTTATGGCTACGTTTGTATGTATAGGTTTCAAAGTTGGCTCTATTCTTTCTAGAGCAATATTGCGTAATTTACTAATTCTCCTTCACTGACACCCATTATTTGACTCTTGCTTTATTTCCTATTTTGAATCTGGCTAAAATTTTCATACCATTTTTATATTAAATATATTTTATTCGTCGCAATATATATTATATTACAAACATATATTACACCTCGTCAAAAATTTCTCCATTTTTACAAATTTTTTCTTCTAGTAACATTATCATCACTTAGTATTTTCCCAACATTTTTTACCATCCATTATCTGTCTTTCTCGTTTGAAATACTCTAACCTCGTGCTGACTTACAGATCTATTCTTAGACATTGTATTTAAAACCTTTGTTATTATTATTATTGTTTGTCTATATATGTTATGCTCTTTGTTCTGATATAATTCTATTATACCTGTTTTTGCTCGTTACTTATGTATCTTGAAGTATTTCTGTCAATACTGAGAATCTATTTTATTTACATTCTTTAAATTTTCTCTTTTTCATCGTTAAATGTTATCGTATTTTTTTTAAACTTTGTATAATCAGACTTTTATTGTAGATAAAAGCACCTTTTAAATAAGCCCATTAAATTATTCGAACCTTGCTTTTATATTTTATTAAATTATTCCTCCGTGGCATTAAACTAATTATAGTGGCATATTATTTTAATTTTATCAGACATTTCACATATCTTCTTCATTATTTTCTTAAATTTTTTATTCTAACTGATCAATCGAACTTCAATCTTAATCACTGTGGTTTTAACTTTATTTATAGCTTTTTCTCTCTTCCGATAAATGATCTCATCCTATAGTCAGTGGCGCAGAACTTCGAGAACATTCTTTCTTAATCTTTTAATCCGAGACAATTTTATCCATTATTTCTAATTTTAACCTTATTTTAATTGTGAACTCTTTGTACAGTTCTTTTTACATCTGATTAATTATTTATCTATTTTTAATTTCTTGATATTTTTTCACATCGTTTCTCTTTATATTTTACTATATTTTATGGAATTCTATTTTTATATTAACAAATCGACGAGTAGAGTATCCTGCTCTTTCTTGAATAAATTCTTCTTTAATATTCTATCGCAATTTTTAAAACGTAGATAACACCAACTATCCCTTTTTATTTTTAAAACCGAATTGAATGACAATAATGTTTTAGGATATATTAAAAAAAAGTGTAACAAATCTGATCATATTTTATTTGATTTAGACAATATATTCATAATATACGTAAGAATACTAACTAAATCAATTTGTTAAGAGAATTTCAAAAATTTACATAAAATTAATTATTCTTAAAATTGTAATCTTAAAAAAAACGAATTAAATGAAAAATTAATATATAATTTGCCTATTTATTAATTGGTTTAAAAATATAAAAATATCAAATCTAAGTAAATGAAAAGTTTTTGAATATTTATCAATTATGGTCAGTCTACCAAAATTCATTTGTATAAAAAAACATTATCCAAAAGCCATCCTTCAGAATTATCAACGGAAGACAGCTCTTTTCAACTGCAGTAAAATATTTTTCATTATTATTATCAAAGTATTCTGATAATCAAGTTCTCCTCAAAAGTAAAAAATCCACTTGATTTACAAAGATATTAATAGTCATATTAGCTGTTATCAATCTATACATCAACAAAAGAAATATTAACAAATTCTCGTCTATCCATTAAATAAACTAAGATATCTTTCTGATATTTATCAATAGATATTACATTATTATTACAAAACTTTATAAATTGAATTCTAATTACTTTATCATATTAATTAGCACTAATCGCTAGTATTTCTTTTACTAATAAAGTTAGTATAAATAAAAAAAGATTTTGAAAATATAAAAAAAAAACAATCAATTTCTAATAAAATAATAATCGACCATAAAATAAAGCCATTTCTCTCTCATATTAATCATTATAAAATAGAAAACAAGATAAGAGAGGGAATAGAAGTAGATTCTTTTATGAATCTTTTATGAATATAGAAAGGTTGTAATAAAATTTCAGTTTATACATGTTTTATTAATCAAAAAACTCCATCAAGTAATAATAAATAATTCTATTTAATATAATAATTTTATATAATAATTCTTATGTTCAATATTTGCAGTCCTTAAATTCATCTTCTACAATTCAATAAATAATAATAAAAAAATTATTACTAAAAGAGGAGAAAAATGAAAACAATGAAGCTAATACTTAAAAATTTTATTTATGGAACTATGTAATATTGTTAAAAATGGTGCTTAATGAATATATACTCAATATTAATTCTGAGTAAATATTCCTCGCATTTAGAAAAGTGAATAAAACCCGTTGATGCATTTAAAAATACGTCAATAATAACGCGAATATTGTTTCAAGGGTAATACAAAAGAAGTTAAAAATTTGTTAACTCAGACTTTACATTAAACGCGTTTATTTAAAATACAATGACTTGTATAAAATCACCTCAAGTGATCTCGCAGCATTTGTTAGGGCAACTAGATGTGTCGACTTCATCGACAGTTCTCGGATCACTTCAAATAAGGGGCGATTCTCTTCGCGATACTACTAAACAAGTAGATCGAGCCACTGAAATGTCGAAGCAAAAATGGAGCAGCATTCGAGTTAAGGATGGTAGTACTAAAAGTCTTCTAATAGAAAATGGTGGGCCACAAGCACCACTGAAAAGTACTATTAGAAAAGAGGTATTTTTATTATCTTTTACTAGTTTGATTAATATGTAAATTACATAAGTTATAAAAATAGATTAAATAGTTTTTTTTTAATCTGTATTTTATAATTTTTTAAATAAAGCATGTGGTGACCAACATGGTGAGAAAGTAATGATGTGACGCATACACACACATACACATACACATACACACAACTTTCGCACTGACACGTCTCCTACATCACGATAGGCATCTCATGCCAAGCCAACACGCTTTGACTTGAAGTAAGCTTCCATTTCACTACGGTAAGTGGAGTGCGCATAAAATCGAAACAGAAACTCCTTTCACATATGCACAATACTTGAAATACACATAGTCTATAAGGCATTCGGTGGTTAATCACTCACGGTATCTTCAAACGTATATACATACTATCAACACATTGATGCATACACATATCCTTCGGATTCCATAAGCTCAGCATGATGCATAGCATACATGCATCATACAAGGCCCAAACACCATTCAATATCATCTACAAATTCATCAGTATTGGACATACAGTTTGTGTAGCTAAGCTCACACATTTATTCATACGGCCATCAGATCACTAACAAATTTGTATAAACAAAAAATAACTACATACTTAATACCTGCATAGCTTATATAATATCTTTCTGATTTATACCTTAGTGATACTCTAAAAAACACTAAAAGTATATATTTATTTATTGAAGTTTATATGTGTGTGTGTTATATTTATATATCTATTTGAAAAATTTAATCACATCAATATATTAAAAATAAATTTCAATTGTATAAATAATGTTTTAAAATTGCTATAAACTATTTTTCATAAATACTACAATAAACGTCATGTTAAAATAAAATATCATAAATACAATGATTTTTTTTGTAATAATTTCACTTCTCTTTTACTTTTTGACGTGTGTGTATAAAAAATAAAAAGATAAAAATAGTTATTTTTAATTATTTTTATCTAACACTACTTCGAGTTTCTTGAGTTATTTTTTTGTGTTATAATAATGAACTAGTAATAATTCATCTAAATTATTTAATATATTTTAATAAATATATTATCAACATTTAAATTAGAACAAGGATGACAGCTCAATGAAAGTTTCAATATTTGTAGATAAATTGATTATAGTATTTCTGCTTAAAGAACACTTCTATGCTACAGCCCGTGATTTAACATTTTTGCTGGTATTTTCGGTTTACTAATGTGACAATAGAGTAATACTTTATATATAAAATATTGATAGGAAGATTTAATATTATTGAAAATTTTTTCATGAAAATAATTTAAAAAATACTTATTAGGTTTAGATTTTTCCCACATATTATTATTCCAAACACAATCGATTTTTATCTTAAGAATTTATAAACATAAAAATTATACGATAGAATGTAGTGTAAACATCATTTTTACCATACAGTTTTGTTGGATATGACGGGTCGTAATTCTGATTTTCTTTGTGCCTCTAGAAATGACGTGTTTCTATAAATACTTATCAACTTCATATTTACAAAAGAGCAGGTCAGTATTGGTGATCTCATATTTTTATAATAATTACTCCGCGGCATCATGTAACACTGTCGATATATATCATACAGTATTTACAGGTGTATAAGAATAGCACTTAATAAGTGATATTAAAAATAAAATAACAAGTAATTGTTAAGAGCGACAAGCATATGTTTAAAATAGCCCACCAACTCAATTTTTTAATTAAATTTCAATGTATTATTTTCCATAAAGATATTCCTGAGACACTTTTTTATTTATATTTAGAATAAACTCGACAATTAAATTAAATTTTCCTACCTGCGAGTAAAAAACATCTTAATGTTTTTCCTTAGAAGAATTAAACATAGCGCTCTTTATGTGGCGATGTAAAATTAATCGGAAGTATGATTGTCAAATTAAATTTTATATTTATTTTCAGTCCAAATGCAAGATTTATTTCTAGTGTTTAAAACCATAATGGAATCTTCTACGAACAAAATTTCAGTTTACAAGATTGAAACGTTACATATCTGTGTCTGAAAAAAAAGCATAATCATTGATACTTTCATGATTCAAATAACACCTTTCAATATTTCAGATTTTTTCATATATTAGATTAGACTATACAAACATTTGTATTTATGTATTTATTAGATTTTTATTTAATAATTGAATTATATTATTAGATGATAAAAGTGAATGCAATGTTGGTAAAAAATCACTGTATATGCGAAGAGTCATTAGTAGATTGAAATCTATCTGAGATAATTATAGAATTAATATAAATATGGCTATATTTAATACTAATTAATATAATTAAAGGCAATAATAAATAACTTTTCTTCAAGCGGAAAAGCAATATACGATTTAGCTACTAATATTGCAATTTTTACTTCGAATGGTGAATTTTGTATTATTATGAGAATTATACAATAGTTGGACAAAATTATTATATTAAATTATTATTGTTATTATAAATAAATTAAGTATTGATTATAATTGAAATTGACTAAAAATACGGTTACAGGTTTGAAAAGTTTTGGAATAAAAATACTAAATTCTTTTTTCTGTTTCAAAATGTTTATTTTATAATTATTTGAAAATTAATTGCAAACGCATTTTAATCAGGTTTGTGGTATAACTTGTAAATTTTATGAGATCTTTAAGAGCAATTACTCAGAGAAGGACGTTGATTATTTTAATAAGTTAATTTTTTATTTATTAATTGAGTTCTATGTATAATATAAACGTTGTACTTTTATTCTTGCTTTGAAAAATTTACTTTTTCAATCTAATGCATACCATTTGTATAAAATAAACTATTTTTCAAATATTCTGTATGTTTATTTTAACTTCAAATCAAATGATACTTAAAATATTAACAATTATATTTATTTGATAGAATATTATTTTAAGTTTTATTCAACAACTTAGATATTTCTTACACTTAATGTATTTATATTTATATATTATCAATACGTGTGTCAGATCTTATAATATTATTTTTATTTTCTTTATGCATCAGTAATGAAATATTTAATTTGAGTCATAGTAATACTTTATTGAACAATATATTACATTGTTATAATAAATTACAAGATTTATTAAAATATTTGCTTTCATATAAACACTGACATAGTTAATCTTATCTTATAGTCTACATATATATATATATATATATATATATATATATATATATAAACATATGTATTTATACTATTTGTTTAGATTTTATTATTGTTACTCATTTTTAACATTTGTTTTTCAACCAAATTTTTTTATGTTTGAATAAGTTTTTTTACGTTTATAATATTTACACTTAAAATTACACTTATATTTTGCATTATGATTTTATACTTAATGTTCCAATGAAATTGATGTGTACATAGTTTTCATTTATTTATTATTTTACTTTCAAATATGATTGCTCTTCTTACAGCTTTTATCTTTATTCTGTTTATTTTTGTTTATAATATCATAATACTATCAGGTGTATTTCTGTCTACGTTAAATCTTCATTTTATAAATCTTTTATGTATTTTTTCTATCTCTTCTTTACTTTTTCATTTCCAAATTTCTGCAACATATAGAAGCATATTTTCTACTAAAGGATCGAGTAATAATAGTTTTATTTTAGTTCTAAAATTTTACTTAAACAGTCTTGTTGTAATTCTTCAGACTTTTCTTAATACCATGTTTTGGCCATGAATTTTATATATATACTCTTGTTATTATCTTCTTTAAATTTGTACTATAAGTATGCAAACTCATGAACGATTTCAATTTTTTATTCCTTCCATAAAATCATCTCTTTTCTTCTGTCTCTACTTTTTAAGCTTGATTTTTTATTTTCTCTACATTTAATTCTAAATCTTTTTTCTCTAGATAATCTCTAAATATTCTTAGTATTTCTCTTAAATCTCATTGATTTTTCGCTATTAAAACCATATCATCTGCGTAGGCAATTGATCTTCTTACCTTCCCAATTTCGATTCCTTAACTTTTAGATTTTTTTAGCTTCTCTTCTAAGCGTACAACCTCTATGTTGAATAGAATTATGCCAATGGTGCATACTTGTATTACTCCTCTTTTCATTTTCATTACCGCAATTATCTCTTCATTGATTTAATTTTCATCCTTGGACCTTTACATATGTTTTTTGCATCATGTCTCTACTCTTTTAATGATGTCAAATACCTCCTTTAATCGATAAAACAAATGACAGCTTCTCCCGCTTCTTTTCTCAACTGAGTGTCTATGGCATATTTTGATACATAGATCGTTTCAGTCAAATCTCTTTTCTTCCAAAATTCAAATTGGGTGTTCCTATACTATTTATTTCTTTAAAATAGTCCTCTGTTATGTTGTTCAGTATCTATGTATAAATTTTATAACCATTAAAATTATTCCTCTGTAGTTCCTTGCATCTTTCTTTTTTCTTTCTTTTTTTCTTTCTTTTTACCTTTTATGGATACAACAATGCCGTTTCTCTATTCGTTCTTTAGAGATTCTTTCCTCATTCATAAGTCTATTTACAATTGTTGTCATTCATAAAATAACCTCTCCACTTCCATGCTTCCACATTTCATTTGTGTTGGAATCTTTTTTCAGATTCTTTCTTGCTTCATTCTAAATCATCCCTTACGTCTTCACCTTTTCTATCATTTCTTCTCCCTGTTCCGATTCCTCATTTAAACTTTTCTCTTCATCATCTTCGTCTTCTACAATTCACTCTTTATATACCCATATATAATAGTTATATATATGTATATATACATATATATAATCCTTCCACTATCTTCCCTTGTAATGTTTCTATCTAGTTTTTCTCTTGCATTTTTTCCTATTTAAAAAATTTTTTTAAATTATTTTCCTGTTTTGTCTCTTCTTGCTTTCTCTATTTCTTCTTGTTTTTCTTTTCTTTTCTTTCTTTTTATAAATTCTCATTTTTTTTCCTTTCCTCGATGTTTTTCTATCTTGTCTCTTTTTTATATTTCTATCTTCAATATACTTCCATTGCTTTTTTCTTGTACTCTCATAACTATTCGTTCTATCATGTCTCTCTTTTATTACCATTTCCGGATATTTATTTTATTTCTATCGCATTTTTCATCTTTTCATTGCTATCTTCATTTTTTTTCTAAACACTTCTTGATTTATTCTTTTTTTTTAATTTTATCTTTTTCTAAGCCTGTTATAAATGTGTTCTCTTCTTTTCCTCTTTTTTCTTCTGCTTCGTTATTCAATCAATCTGACGGCACTTACATCCTTCATTATTTTTTTTCTTTCTGTTACTTACTTTTTATTTAATTTTTATTGAATCTCATAATAATCTTAATTTTTATATTTCTTTACTAATTAATAACGTGATTCTCGTAAATTATTCTTATTTTTCATTTTATTGCCTTTGCAGAAAATATACATATAAATTTCTTATTTAGATATTTTAATGGCACGGTTAATAAATAATTAATTAGTATAATTGATAAATTAACTTACAAAAATTTGAATATAAAAAAGATTCAGTCCTCATATTACTAATTTTATTAAAATAAATAATAAATAATTTTATTAAAAAAAATAAATGATACCTATTAAGATCAATACATTGAATTAATATTTTGACTAATATGATTAGAACAACAAGCTAAAATAAAATATCTGTATAATCTGTAATTTTTCTTTTTGATCAAATGTAAAATTGAGTGTATAAGAAATAAATATTCTGATTAAGTACGAAAATATTTAGAAATTTAAATTTTCAATAAGTGAATTTATTTTTAGAATTAGTTTTGTTCAATGCAGAATGTTCATACATATTTTTAGTATTTTTTATTATAATTGTTTAATAATAAAGCAGCGATCGCATTATTTAAAAAATTTATGAATCATTTAAATTACGATATTTTTTACTTTAATGTTACAAAGAAATATATTTCTATGTTATCTTAACATTTTTACTTTAAATAACGTTTATCTATCGATTGTTAATTATAGGTTCTTTCATTGGGTGCGGACGTTCTTCCAGAATATAAACTTCAATCACCTCGAATTCATAAATGGACTATCTTACATTATTCTCCATTTAAGGCTGTTTGGGATTGGATAATTTTATTACTAGTTATGTATACAGCAATTTTTACACCTTACGTTGCAGCTTTTTTATTACCTGAGCCTGATCATCATCGAAAGAAAAATAATACAAATACTTATAGTGAAGATCCAATGATTATCATCGATCTTATAGGTATGATTTGCTATATTATAAATTTTTACATAAATTTTATTTAAAGAAAATTTTTAATATCTTTATTGCTACAAAAATTATCATTTAATTACATCAGTCAATTAAAAACTTTTTTTTTAATGAATGTTATTTGTTCGACTTTTGATTATTATGCAATTTAATAATTAATATTTTTGTACACTTTTATTGTTGCTTGCTATTATATAAATTGATTTCGCAATTCTTCTAGTATTCAAATAATAAATAATTTGAAAATCATCTTATAGTTTGGTGAAGATAACTTGAATATAAAAGCAGAATTGTATACAACAAAATAAATGTTTATATAAAAAGTATGTTTTATATAATAAATTAATTTTCCAATATATATTGTATTTTTTTTTTAAGCCTAAAATAAAAAAAAATATAAAAGTTTGTTATTATCACATTACTAGAATAAAATATTACACAAAATAAAATTTATAGATTAATTATTTCGTAAATTAAATTAGAAAATTTGTATCAATTTTCTTTATCATTACTAAAGATAAATGTATAAAAATGTATAAAATTTTTCTCATATTTTAATAGATGAATAATATATAAATATATTTGTTTAAATATTATACTATGTAAAATAAAATAATATGATATATAAATTCACTATGCATGCATATTTACTTACAATAATGCAATAACAAATAATTTACAGTAATTTCAGTCGTAGATTTCATGATATGAGTTAGTTTTCGCAATATCTTATTTACTCTAGGAAATTATTCATGTGTACCCAGTATTCTTTAATGAATTGAAAAACCGCTAGTCATCGTGGGTATCAAATTATTACAATAAATTCAATATAATAGATCAGCCTTAGTAGAAGTCGGATTACATGACAAATAAGTCGTATATTATGTATATATTAATATAAAAATTATTATTGTATATATTTTACATAATAAATTATTTCTTCACTTTTAATAAATATCATCTATTTAGAATAGTACAATAATGATGCTTTTGATAAAAGCTAATACTTTATAGAAATATTAGAATTGATTTACATATTATTTTAACCATTTATTATTATTCGCAATTATTAACTTTTATATCATGCTAAATTAAAGCTTTTTGTTGTAAAATATGTAGTAAATTATACAGAGAGTTAAAATAAGTATGTATATATTGACAAGGGCCGGCTTCTATTAGAGTCAGTGTCAAGGAGTTGATGGATAGGTGCATGGTTACATAAAGTTGGACGCTTATTTTATGCTGCTATTTGTTGATACGATACCTCGGCGTAGCGCGAGGCTGGTGTCACTTACCTGTGAGACAATGGGTTTCGCTCGTGGTTACGCTAAGGGCATACGCCCGTCGACGATGCTTCGATGTTTGGTCTCTCTGGTGTTTGCTTCCGGGCGGAAGCTGATGTTCTGCTGCAGCCATGTGTATTTTTTCTGTATTTATACTTTTTCACGCTTTATTATGTTATCGAACATTTGTAAAATCTCAACGGCCGTTCGAGACTTCGCCGAAAACTCAAAAGCCGTTACATATAATTAGATCTAAAAAACTGTGAATAATTATATGCGAGTCCTTTGCCTATGGGAGGCGCACGAAAATATATGTAATATATATATGATTTTATGATAGTTGCAAATCGGTTTATACAAACAACGTCTAGTGAATAATTATTAATATTTTAATACAAGATTATGATTTAAAAGTAAGCCTAAAAATATTTAAAATTTTTACTTTATTATATATTAACACTTCGAAAATTTTCTATAATAATTTTTTATTTTTAATTAATTACGTGATATATTATATTGTATTATTCAGAATATAAAACTTGTAACTTGAAAACTTAAAAGCTATTCTTATTGAAATATAACTTGAAAAATATTATGAGTTATATAAATTCTATATAATTTACTTCATTTGTTCATAAATTAAAATGTATATATATTAAATTTCACTTAAGTAAATATAAGCAACGTTATAAAAAACGTGTTGGAATTAATTGAAATATAATGGTACGTAACGTAAATAATATATAATTATAATTGTATGTAATTAATAATAATAATAAATTATAAATTATCATTATAATAATTAATTGTATGTATATATACATTTTTTACGATGTAAAATAATAATTGAGAATGAATGATAATTTATATCTATTAAAAAATTCAATATAAAAACTATTCTCTTTTAAATTAATTTTCAGAATTAATATTGAATATATCTATTATAGATATATTAAAATACAATAGTATATAGTTATATGTTTATATAGACGTATAATTCTATATATTAATAGATAAAAAGAAAGATTATAAATCATCTAAAATATCTATATGAATGCATATTATATTAGTATTTTATATTATTTGTCGCGAATTTTTTTGAGAAACCAACTGTCGATAATTTATTAATTTGTTAGTTTCTACTTGATGTCACAAGCAATTATAAATAATGAAATAAATCTCATTTGATTTTATTTTAGTAAATGTTTCTTCTTCTTATTTAAATATAGATAGATAGTTTAATTTAATCAATCAATTGAAATGTATATTTAATGATTTATTCTTAAATTATCAATATCTTCAAATATAAAATAAACCTAATGTTTACAAAAAATATTATTAGACATTACTTTAAAATATTTTAACTGCTATGAAATCTGTATATAACAATTAGAAAAAAGTTAGAGAAAATTTAATAAAGAAACATTTATTTTAATCAAACTAAAAATAAAATAATAATCACATTATTTGAAAAATGAATAAAAAAATTTTATCAAAAAGCTGTATATGAAAAATAATTAGAATTATTAATGATTGAACCGAAGCAAAAATAGTTTGATGTATTAATAGTATAGTCATATAATATTCACTCTTAATAATAAATTAAACTAAAAAGTTAGTTCATCGTTTATTTTTTATCGATAATATTCTCAAGTATTGATCGTATTGATTGTTTTAACAATGATTTGTAGTATTCAATGTACTATTATTAATAAATATATTAGTAATTGACAGTAATCGTGAATTCTCTGTTGAACAATTATAGTTTCAACATTGTATAAATAAATGTTATATATATTAATTTTTAATTTTTAATACACTCATTTTTTATTAATAACGATAACTTAAAAGAATTTCTTTGTAAAAAAATATATTATTTGGAAAGTAATTTATAATTACCTCGTAAAAATGAGTTGTAATTAATTAACTTACTACTTTTAAGTGAATGTTAAGAGTAGAAATCACTTATTTAATGTTTAATAAATAATTTCTACCTAATCTTTAAAACCCGAGTTGTTTTTCTAATCTTTAAAAGATTTTCACATTAAAAAATCTATGCATGGTCCTAGACGAGACAAACTTATTTTTTTTAATTTTCTTGATAATTTATTGTAAATTTTTTAAGATTATATGTAAATTGTCATTTTATTTAAAAGAAAATTTATTCATTAAAGTTAGTGGGTAGCTTGATATTCTATAAGGTTAGTTAAACCAATCATTTTTAAATAAAATAATTTTAATAAATATCAGATACAATAAATAATTAAAAAATATAATAAGATATTATTAAAACTTTAAAAAAAATCGTTTATAAAAAGAATATATTTGAATTATGTTCAGCCATTAAAAATTCTGAGTAATTAGGAATTTATGTAAAATTAAATCTTTACTTCTTCTATTATGTTTTTTTTAAGCAGCTGAGAATGAATAGTTAATTTGATTTAATTATATATGTTCTTCTAGTGCGTAAATAATAAATGCGAGATTTAACTGCACTCATTTCTGCAAATTTTTTTAGCATAAATTGTTGAATGATCAATAATTAAATTTGAATATATACTGTTAATAAAAAATTACAAGTTAAAATTAAAAAAATTTGAATAATTATAAAATTTATGAAAAAATTATTTTTGTTTTTTAGACATAAAGGTTCATAACCCAATATAAACATGTAACCTTACTTATTATATAATTATTCAGCGATTCATTCATGAATAAATTTAATTTTTATTAATTCTATTTAAATTTTATTATAATTTAATTCAGCTAAATATATATATATATATATATATAAAATAAAAGATGTTATTATAATTAATGTTTTATCAAGAGATAAAGGAATTTAAAATAATCAATGTGAATAAAAACATCGTTAGAATTGCCAGAAATAAATATAATTGAAGTATACAGCGATATAATATCTTATCTAGGCTTCATTATTTTTACGTACATAAAATAGTAATATTCATCTACTCCAAACGATTTTAACATCATTTATTATCCAGTAAAAGACATTATCTTGTGAAAATTATTTCATATAATGATTGACTAAACAAATTTTCAATTTATGGATAAAAAAAATAAAAATAGATTAGAGAATGTTGACATATAGCGACTGGTATATGTTGTTATGTGACTGGTTAGGATACTTAACTATAAGATTAGTCCACCCCGAGTTATGTTTATGGTTACGGGTTCTTGTGGGAAGGTGGTCACCACGGTGTGGCTTATGCACCCACATTTGTCGAAACGAATATTGGAAAATATTGAAGCGCGCTAATGGATTACCATGTGAATTACTTTGTTCCGTGTTATTAACAGGGCTTTTTTATTTTCCCGAAACCGATGTTTTTTATGGTCTTCGCGTGACGTTCAAAAGCGTGGAGCTGAAGGTAGCATCAGGCATTTCACGGTAATGCCTAGTTGCAATTTACTCCAAACCACGAACGAGATTGCAGATCAAACGGTAGTTCCGGGGGTACCAAACGAAAAACTCAGTGGTCTCCAAAAAAACCACGTTGACCCAGACAACAATTTAGATCTAGTTGACGACCGATGACAATCGGAACGATGACTATGGAACTTCGGTGAAGACAACTCTCGCGGACTGAATCATCCTATCGCTCTAGTTCCACGGTGACCCCTGAAAGGAGCCCTATTCTGCAGATCTACGATGTCATCCTGTGTATGGAACTTGACTGAAAAGCAATAAGCAACTAGTACTTGGCAATTTAGAGGTGACGCAGCTCTTTGGTGGCCGTAGTTTAAAAGACACCACACATAAGATGAATTACCAAAGGTCTCAGACCCAGAATACAACTACGATTTTCGGCGACCAAAGATGAGGATCCAGCTGCATCCTAGGATGTAGTGCAATAAAAAACCCACTGCCTCCTTCATTAGAAGAAATATCTCTTGGTTAAGCTGTAGCAGAAAATTGAAGACCACGACTTGTGCAGCTTATTATGGAAACATTTCCCATGAGTCTTTAGAGATGCGGAGTTTCGAGACGATGAAAAAATTTGTCGATTGTATCGGCAAGCCGGACTATATCCATGGAGGCCATGTCATCCCCGTACTCCCGTATCCCCGTACCGATCATCATGACGCCAAAAATAGTGTCGGGTTCCACTTCGACGTAGATTTATGCGCTTGAACAATGTTATGGAAGAGTCCACTCAACGGTTGCCAATCATCCACGAGATCTTGAAGGACCTCGGAGCTGCGATGATCTTTTTGATGCTTAATTTTAGGAACCGATTAATATCAAATTCTACTAATGAAGCGAGACAAAAATATACCGATTTCATAACCGTAAGGCCAGTACGCTTGACATGCAATGCCCTTAGGACATCAGGGAACAGGTCGTACTTGCACGTTGTTAATCAGCCAAGTAGTGCTGATGAGGCTCATGAAACAGTGCTGTCTCAATTACTCAGATAATGTTTACTCGTAATCAAGAAGCTGCGAGCATTCTCGGTATCTGTCTTCTAGCGGTTGAAGACCTACAGGTTGACGCTAGCCACGGAAAAATGTGTTTTTGGGAGAGACAGTTCCTGCGTACTTTAATTAGGAAAAGAGAAACAAGTCCAGGTTTTCAGAAGCAACTGCAGGTGTTTTTGTGTTTGGTAAAATATTTGATGATGGAGTACAGATATCACTCCAACGAGTAACAATGCTTGAAGGTAATGCACTAAAAGTACCGCTTTCTCATGGAGGATTTTCGGTACAAGCTACGCAGCCATAACACCGCTCTCACCTACTTCGACAGGCTACAGGGAAAGTGTAATAAGTTGGGTCGCTGGTCGATGTTACTAAACGGCTTCACCTTTAACATGAATCACGTCTCTGACCGTGACAACCAGCTGCTATACGAGCTCTTTCCTGAATTCCGGTCAAGAAATTTTCACGAATGATCTCCCCGTCAGAAAGGTTTCGTTTCCCTCAGAGCAAATGATGCAAGAGGAAACTATCACTTTGTCTCACACTAAAGACGGTGAAAGAATGTATCGTGGCAGTGAAAACCAGTGACGAGTAGTTAACGCTGCTCTATATGGCAAAATTACGTAAATCTGGAGAATCTGTGGGACCGGTAGTTCCCCATTTCAACTCACTTCCACGAACTCGCTTTAGCCTGATAGTCAAATGTATGAGAGAGTGAGGGTCATCAACGTGCAGTTTTAATGTCTCGACCTGAAGACTGACATAAGAAGACACGTTGCGAGCTGCCAAGCTTGCGCCCTCGTAAAGACGGAGTGACTGTTGGCAAAGAAAGACGGGAAATCTTATTATACAAAAATGCCGTGGGAGGTCATCGGCCTGGACTTAATAAAGCCATACCCAAGAACAGTAAATGGAAAACATTTCCTGATGAAGACTACAATCCTTTTCTCACGGTGGATCGTGATTTTCCCGATATATTTCCCCGTCATAGAGATGGAGGTATTCGTGCGGTAGGGATTCCCCATTTATTAATTTTTTTAATTATAAATTATTTTAGTTTATAACCAAATGTCTACCTAACCTTCATTGAATTGTTTATCATTGGAATATTTGAATCTAAGCCACTTTACGAAAACATTGTTTTTCAAGGTAAACGCTTAAATATGGTCTACATTAAAATAAATTTTATTCAATAATATTTTCATTACTTGCTTAGGAACACTTTAATTAGCAATGTGGGGTGATTTGAGAGAAAGAGAGAAGAATAGCTAGACACTTGTCTAATTAAATGTATATAATCTAATCACTAGGTTAATAAGTGCAATGTTGCTAGAATATATGGTATATATCTATACGGTTTTATGCGAATGTCAGGGAGACCTCCTTTAGACTGATGGGCCCACCAGGAGTTAGGGGGCGTTCTAGGGGCTTGCTAGGGGGCGTTCCTTCTCTCGCCGTCGAACGTCTCTACGCTCACTGCGCATGCATACTCATACACTCCCACTCTCTCTCATTCTCTTTCTCTCTCCCACAGAAACATATAAGTAACACTTAATTAGGACTTTTTAACATTTTTTTCTTTCACAAATCTTTTTTGAATTTAAAGTTAATTGACAGTTATTATATATTTATAATTATAACATAGTTCAATATTTAGGGATATTCTCTAAAGAGAAATAAAAAATAATAAAAAGAATAAAATGTGATTAAATACATAATTTTAACTATAATTAGTATGACTGAATGATAAAACTGAATGTTAAAAATTTTTAAATTAAGATGTTTTCAAAAATGATGCATTTTTTCATTAAATTTTCAAAATGTTATAAAATATTAAATTACATTATAAAATACTTTATTTTACTTTATACACATTCTTTGATCACTGTTCTATTTTACGAAGTTGACCAAATAGCTTAATTTAACAATTTAAAATAAATATTGTTCATTATAAGCAACTAATTTTTATTCATATTATTTTTAATTTGTTGAATTTGTTTTTATATAGTTAATATTAGTATTGCTTAATTTAAAAATCTGTTTTTCTTAGTAATTTTTTTTTAATATATATTTTTTAAATTTTAATATGTTACCTTAAATTTTCAATATTTTTTAAAAAAATTTAAAAGAATTCTTTTTTAACATATTTTTATTAAATATTCTTTTTGTTTCTATAATAATTAAAAATGAATCAATTTAGTATCATAGTTTATAAAATTTTTAATTATTGATTAATTAATAATTAAAAATAATTTAATATAATTATTTGAGAATCAAGTAAATTTTATTCGTATATCTTTGAATTACAGTTCAGTTCACTCAATCTTCAATGGTTCTAAAGAATTGGCCCATTTGTTTGGATTATCCAATTCTTTAATAAAAAAAAAAAATCTTCAATAGCTAAATTATATTTATATATTATACCAATAATAATATTTATTAACTACTAATTGAATATTTTTTAATTATTTAAATTATATTAACTTTTAAAAAATAAAGTTGTAAAAATTTTTCTTTTTCTTTTCGATAAATTTATTACAATTGTTTATTAAACAAAGTTGAACATAGTAGTTTGTTAGTTTAATTTGTTTTTACATAATAAAAGAATAATCCTTTTAATATACATTACTTTTAAGCTGTTCTTCACAGATCGAGTCTCTGACTTTAGTGCACACATCGATTATACTAAGCCTTAGAAAATTATTTTTAAAATTTTAAACGATATCTTTAATTTACTGTTCATGTTTATTCCGAGAAACTAGAATAAAGTTAATCATGTAGTTTTATAAGGTGTGATTAATTATAAGATACGACTGAAAAATTAGATTTAAGTCAAATGTAAAGTATGATATAAAAATAATGTTTGTGTAATATTACGTATCATTTATGCTATATATATATACTGTTTAAAAAATATTTATCTACCTATCTATCTATCTATCCGTCTGTCTATGTATTTATGGTCATTTAATCTTTTATAGGATTACCAAAAAATTACATTTACCGAATTCAATAATTAGACTTATCATCTGCCGTGTTGTATTTACTGGATTCACTAAAAATTTATATATGTGGTACAGGAATGTCCGTACATATTTTTAAAATTAACAAGAATTTATAGAAAAATATCCGTTAAAAAGCATTTTCAAATTTTAAAACAAATTATTTGCATCTTAAGATTCTGAAGTTTCACTAAATAGAAAAACTAATTTACTCTATTTTTTAATTATCGATAGAACTTCATAATCGATATTGTTTACTTTAAATGTTTTACCGTAGTAATGAACTCTTAAAGTGGAACGATATTTAAATGTATCTTTCAAACTTTCCTTTTGTCTTCTAATTTAATCAGAATTAACCATTTTATTTATTTTAATTAATTTAAGAACTTTTATGAATTAGAATAGAATTTCATAAAATTGTTTATATTCTAGAAATTGAATAAAAATTTACAAATTGAGTAAAAGTAAATATCTGAATTTATATAATAATTGTATACATGTTTCAAATTTAGGCTATTTTTGGAAAAAGTAAAGGTTTATATCATATCCATCTAAAACACTTTAAAATCTAAAACGTATTTCTGATATAAATATAGAGAACCTTAAGATTACGTACGATTGCGCGCGTTGCCAAAGAGGATCTGAGTGCCCTTTAATCATTAGTTTTAATGTATATCCTCCGTTTGATCTGAGGATAAAAAATCCCAACTATCGTTGAGTTTCCGCCGAAATCTCAAACGACCGTTGGGACGCTTTCCTTTTCTTTTTCACCACGGTTGTTGTTGCGCGTGCGAAATGTTTTCTCTAACGCGCGCTAGCCCGTTACCGACGGGCAACGCATGACACAATTTTTATACATTTTTTGCCTAAATTTTATTATTTTTACTAATATTTAATCAATTAACTTCCTACAACTAAATAAAGTTTTTCTACGTATATAGTATTTACGCTTATTATTACACTTAACATTTTGTACTATGACTTTACACATTGTAATCATAGGGCACCCTTGTCTCGCAATTCTTTTCGTTTTCATTTTTCCAATTATTTCTTTTTTGATCTTAATTTTTATCTTTGAACTTTTAAACGATGTCCTTTGTGCGATTTATTAAGCTATTATTGTGTTAATAACAGCGCTAAGGTCCTTGATCACTAATACAGGATTTAGTATATGATAATTTAATATTATAAATTATTTGCGATTATAGAAATATATAAAGGAATACGTGAACTATTATCTGGTTTATAGTGAAAAAGAAAAATGATTTTATAACATCTCCTTTTTTGGTAAATGTGTTCGACGTGAAATTATATATATATATATATTATTTTAATTATAATAACAACTGTTTAAAGAACAGGATGAGCTTTGAAAAAAGCCATTTCTCATTCCCTTTCATTATACACGCAAAATAGTATTATTGTTTTATGACACGCGTTCTAGTGCGTGTCACATGTTTCGCCAGTTTTTCTACATACTCCTACGTACTTAGTATTTTTTTTAGTATTTTACGTAGTCAGTTATAGTTTGCAATCAATTGGATTTACGCAGTCTTGCTGTTTACCAGTGCAGAAAACTCAATAGTGTACCTTTTTGTGTATTTTAAAGAAATATAAGAATTTATTCAAAAGAATATTCAGAGTAATCGTATGATATTACAAATACATATAATTATAATACACATTTGTTTTTTGTGCTTTTAAATAATTTTCTCAACCAAGGTGTGTTATCACCATTCCAACAAGAACTTTAATATATAATTATATAAATATACTTACTATATATAATTTTATTACTCATATACACGTATAATTTTTTGTTTTACAGTTGATGTTACATTCATCGTAGATATACTTATAAATTTTCGCACAACTTTTGTGAACAGTAACGATGAAGTTGTATCTCACCCGGCGAAAATAGCAGTCCATTATCTTAAGGGTTGGTTCATAATTGATCTTGTAGCAGCTATTCCCTTTGATCTTCTGTTATTTGGTTCCAATACGGATGAAGTAAGTTTGTTTTTACTACTTAAGTAAGTTTTTACCACTACTACTATTACTACTACTACTACTACTACTACTACTAATAGTATAATATATTATTTAAACTACTATTATATACATATATATATATACTAATAAATACTATTGTCTATTGCTTCTTACGCATCAATCGTCTCTTGAATTTTTGATAAAAAATATATTTTATAGTATAAATAATTACGATATATACTCTTTTTTATTTTAAAAAATTTTTTTAAATTAAGGGAAATCATTTTAAAAGAACTTTACTTTAAAAAACGATGCATAAAAATTTTTTGTTTATTTTTCATTATATTTCTATAATTAATATTAATGTCAAAAAAGATATCTAAAATGAATAATATTAAAAACTGAATGTACTTATTCAATTACGTGTAATAAAAATATTAAAATAAAATATATATACAAAAATTTTTTATTGTTATTAAACAGATATATGAATTATTATTTTTTATCCGATTTCTTTTCTATTTATGATTTCTAATAATAATTTTTAATGTAATATCTTAATTAATTTCTATCTTTGAATTACCAGATTTCCTTGAAAATTGATTTATTTAATATAAAAATAATTATACATATACAAAATGTTTTAAAATTAATTAATTAATTAATCAAACTGTAAATGTTTTTGCATACATAATATTTAATAAAGATATATTTTAAGTATACTCTAGAACAGTTTTATTCTTTGAAAATAAATTTTATTAATTAAATACACAATTTGATACAATACCCATATTGAAAAATACAACGTTATTGTTCATTATTAATTTTATTATGAATGTATTGATTATAAAATTAATAACCGTCAGTTTGGCTTACGCAAAATAACATTCAATAACATTTGTATGTAAACAATACAAATGCACTACCAAATATTTATATTTTTATCAGAAAAATATTTTTAAGTTTCAGGTAAAAATTATTCACTTTTTTCAAAATACTTAAAATCACTTATAAGTTTAATAAAGTTAAAAGGAAACGTAATTTAAAATAAAAGTTTAAAATTGAGTATATTTTGATGGAAGAAAATTAAAATTATTGTTACTTCTACTTTTACTTTACTTTTATTTTTAGTTAAATTAATTTTACTTCTACACGTGAAAAAGTTTTAATCTTAATTTAACATTTTCATAGCTCGGCTTGGACAAGGATGAGGTTAGTCCCATGCAGCTTGACGTTTTCGTACGACGCAGACTTGAGCGTATCAATCATAGTAAATCCAGAGGCACTCCCATTTTATTATTTTCTTTGTGTATTGACAACTACATCGATACCATACATTAAACACTTTTGACAGTTTTGATGCTTATGATTCGTATGTGATATAGAAAATATGCTGAATATACTTCACTAATAAAAAATCTCATTAATACTAATTGGAAAATATTAAAAATTGAGCATTTATAGTAATACTTCTTTTACATAAATACTACATTTTTCAAATAATTTCCTTTATAGTTTTCTCATTGATTTGTTTGTATTAAAGGAAATAATAAGAATTAATTAATATTTATTTGTTTCGAATACAAATTAGATTTTATTTACATAACAAAAAAGTATTTTAACTTTTATACTCAAATAGCTAAAACAGGATATATTTATTTTATAAATAAATGCATCAATGAGGTACTGTAAGTGTTAATTAAAAAATCATTTCTGCTTTGTAAAATACATAGTATTTTATACAAGATTAAAAAATTGTTACAAGACGTTCTTTAACATAATGCTATTAATATTTTATTAAAATTTTACAAATGATAAATACATATTTGTGTATTTTATGTATTATACATATATAATCTTTTCGAATCCAATAAAATTGGTCCTATAATTGAAAAAAAATATAACAATGCTCTAATTAAAATGTAATATAATTAAAATTTCGATAATCAGTTGTCATTAAGATGAATATTCCATTCTATTGATATCCAAATAAAATTAATCAAAAATACTAAAGATTACTTAATTAATTATAAACCGAAAATTAATTAATAATATTTGTTCCAATAAGTATTTTTAAAAAAAGTTATAAGGTTTTTGATTTATAATATTAAATATAAATTTTAATAAGTATAAAATAAATTAATCATATTTATATTTGATTTAAAATTAATTAAAATAAGAATTTTTTTTATCATAAAAATAAACTTTTAAAAATTAAAGTACAAATATTTAAAAAATTTTTAAAGAATGTCTTGTAAAACGTATCATAGAATAATAATCATTTCGTTATTTATTTTTTAAGAAAAATAAAAATTATAATATTCTATAATAATTCGTTAATAGTCTATAAATAAAAAGTAGTAAAAAAATTTACCAAATATTAATAAATTTTTGTACTAAATAATTTTCAATTAATAATTTAAATTATATACAATATTGAACTTAAAATAATGACTTGAATATCTTATAATTACTTAATTACCTTTGAAAAATGGTTTATACATATTATTTGAAAATTATTAATAATTAATACGAGTAAGATTCTTTAATAAAATTTCATTTTTTGTTATTGATTCATTAAGGTAAGTCTATAAAATAATGTTTAATATTTAAAAAAAATTTAACATTGAAAGTAAATTTTAAGACAACTTTTTAAATATATAAAAAAATATACTTTTATCTGAATTTATGTATTTTATATTGAATAATCCATTTAAAGAAATAAATTACATGCTTTGGAAGATAATTAGAAAAATATGAAGAATGCTAACATAAATTTAAATTGTTAATTCCTGAAATTATAAAAACTATTTTGAGAGCTGAAGTTTGGCACAAAGAAAATACTTTTCTACTTCATCAAATTTAATGTTGATGAAAACATATTTTTTGTGTATAAACATTATTTACAATATTTTTTATGTTAATTATATAACTTTTTTCATTTATTTTAAGCGTAGTCATAAAGATGTCCATATGTACTTATCAATAATTGTTCTTTGTTTCAATTCAAACTTAACAAACTACGATTTAATCTTCGAAATGTATTTTTATGTTAATATGCTATTAAATAAATACTAAATTCATAATAATGAAATGAACGATAAAGTTATATAATGCCATTGAAAAAGTAATTATAAAAGTGTCATATCTATGCGTGGTTCTGAACTTTTCACCTAATGCTCGCATTAATGTTTCTTATTGAAGCAAAGTTCAATAATTATTTTTATCAACAATCATTGAAATTTGATTTTATATTCTGTCTTTCTCCTACATCTTTCTTTCTCAATATCTCTTCCTTATTTCTTTATCTTTGAAATATATTACATTAGAACTTTCGTACATTAATTTATTGCAAATAAAGACGTAAAAAGTAAAAAAACGTATACCGATGCAAAACTTTTTATTCTTTCAAATTACACTATTTAGATCATTTTTTCACATTTGCATGGTATTTGCTTTTTGCTTTCTCACACATGTCCCATAGTTTTCATTTTTTATTACCTAAATAGTAAAAAATTATATGTAATATATGTATTTTTTCTTCTCTTATATGGTTATAAGGTTCTATGAATTATAAATTATATAAAGTTAAATTTAAAAATTTATAAAAATAAATTACTTATATTCTTAGTTTCTAAAAATTAATTTGTAAAACTATTTATAAGCTCTACCCTGATATACAGAAATATTATAATTGATTATGTGAGTATAACATTAGATTAAAATCTAAGCTGTATATAGTTTTTTATTTATTTTTTATCATATATTGCTTTTTACTAGATATTTTTTTTTATGATTTATTGCTTAAATTTATGTTTATAGATATAATTTATACCATCTTTTACATATTTGTAGATTTGTATTAACGTTATAGAATATTATGCATATAAAAATATAATAAAAAAAACATCAATTTTTTTAAATTAAATTTTAAATATATTTTATACGGAAAATATTTGCATAAAAATATTTTTAAATATTAATGCGTGTGAATTTATGAAAAACTGAGTATTGTTAAATGTTTTTATTTGTGGATTATAAAATTTAAATGATATTTTGATTAGATCAAAATGTTAATAAAATATTGAAAAGAATTGGTTTAGATTTCTATAATATTCATTTACCTTCGTTTATATGTTTAAATAAAGTGCATTTAATCAATAAATAAAAAATATCATTTACGTTTGTACATTTTACTTATAACATTAGTACTATTGTAATTTTTAACAACATGTATATTTTGATTTATTATTAAATTTAAATATTTAAAAAAGCAATAGATTATTGAATTAAAATTTAAATTATGTAAAACTAGTCTTAAGTAAATATTACTTTTACAAAATTACTAAACTGAACATTGTATCAAGGGTATATAAAATTATATTATTTTATCGGCTATAATAAAAAAAAACGAGATTTCGTTGCGGACTTCTGATTTTAACGTAACGGTATTTTATAAATTTAAAATTAATGGTAAAACTTCCATCGTATTTTCACATTCAGTGGAATACTTTTAAATTTTAACAAACTGATAAATAATCAATACATACATACGTACATATATATATATATATTGTTATATGTATTAAATGATATACATGTATACAGTTATATGAAAATATAAGTATACATAGAATTATAATAAAAAAGTATTTAAAATTTTTTATTTGAAAAAAAGGAAAATTTTATAGAAAATAAAACAACCAAAGAAGTTATGAAACACATGCTTTTTTCTCAATATAGTAATAAACCCTAACTTTAATTAATTAAAGTAATATATAAATCATATGAAATTATTTTGAAAAAAATATATACCAAAAATTAAAAAAACAAGAAATGCAATTATAAAAAGGGCACTGGAAAACAGTTAACTTGTTTCCAGACAACGACCCTTATTGGATTACTTAAGACAGCGCGTCTCCTGCGATTGGTCAGAGTTGCTAGAAAAATTGACAGATACAGCGAATATGGTGCCGCTGTACTGATTTTATTGATGGCGACTTTCGCCTTAATCGCTCACTGGATGGCCTGTATATGGTGAGTTTGTAGTTACTAAATTAATTTAATCATCGAATATATATCAAAAAATAGAATAAAATTTTTTTAAAAAATTTTGCAACAAAATAGGCAAAATTAATACTTATAAAAAATTAATATATAAAAAAGTACGTGTATATTTTTTTAGAAATCTATAATATATTTCTTTTATTTTAACTTTTATCAATTGTTTTCAAATTAAGTGAAAATTATTAATTTCATAATTTTATGGTATAATATTTTAAAATTCGTTTTGTATTTTCATAACTTATCATATATTATTTTCTTCGGTTTCGCTAAATTATAAATCATTTAACTATCATCCAATACTTTGAAGGTATGATTATTGAATAAATGTTTGTAATTTATATTTAATTATTATTCGTTATTTAGTTAAATATATTTTATTTTAGAACATTATCAGTATATAAACATTAAAATTCTAACATTCACAATTTTTAATAATTTTAATTAATTGCGCGTACATTAAAAAGTGTTTACATGTAATTTAACAAAAGTAATCGTGCTTAATATATAAGTTTGTAAAGTAAAAATTATTTCAAATAAAATTTATAAAATTTTTAATCATTTAGGTATGCAATAGGAAATGCAGAGAGACCGAAATTAAAGAGTAAAGTTGGTTGGCTGGACATTCTAGCAAATGATACACATCAGTTTTATGGCATTGATGATTCAGGCGGGCCTAGTATAAAGGTAAGATATAGTCAAGATTAAATGCTTTAACTTTTACTGAATTTTTCAATATATTAAATTGGTAACATTATTTTTATTGTTTTTAACTTACATGATTTTACAATAAATATAAAATTTATATGAATTTTTATATATTAAAAAAATATCAATAAATATTATAGAATTCTTTAATTTTTTTTTTTAAATATAAGAAAGTAGTATATGAATAAATTTACAATTGTGAATATATTTATAACATACGATAAATGAGTATTATTGCATTAAATTTCTAGTTTAGTTTTACTTTTATTTTATATTGTAAATAAAAGTTTAATTTTTTAATTTTTTGTGTTAAGTTTATCATAATAATTGATATTTATTTGATTTTTACGCAGAGTACAACAATGCAATTAAAGTCCTTAAATAAACTGTGCTTTTATAAAATTCATCTAATTTTAATAATCATTATTATAATTTTAATTTACAATACTTCCACCAAAAATATAATAATTAAAAAAGAATGTTGAAATAAATGTTTTTAAAGCATAATATTTTGTATTAGGAAATAAAAAGTTTTCACAAATGTAAAATAACTAATTACTAACTATCTTTATTAATTATCTAAGAGAAATTTTATAAAAAGATTAATAATATAAGAAAATCTAGATCTCAAATTAATAAGAAATTACTTCAGTAGTAAATATTTTAAACATAAAATTATTAAAAGAAATGATTTAAATTTCAAAAATCAGATATGTTACAAAGATTAATGAATAAATAAGCAATTTATACACATTAATATTTTTTTAATTTATTCTCATTACATTTTTATTTATAAAAGTTTATAAATACATATTACTTAATTATAATAATTTAATTTAGATCACTTAAGAAAAGAAGAAAAATTTTATTTAAAATAAATGTAGAAAACAAAAGAAGAAAAAAAAAACAGCTATAATTAGAAATGCTTGAATTGCAATTTTAAATTAATTTAAGTTAGGTAGACAATATTGTACCTGAAATAAAATTTAATAATAGTGGAAAATAGAGTATACCACGATAATTAATGTATTTTAGCTTAAATAAATACAATTAAATAAAAATTAATTATAATTTCTAAATAAACAAAATATATATATATATATATATATAATATTTAGCAACGAATTATCGTAACAAAATTGAACGCTTATTTCAATATTTTATTTGTTAATATGAAAGTTATCAATTTTAAATTTATTTATTATAAAGTTGATGTAAGTTAACTTCTGAATGATAATTTTATTAATAAAATTTATAAAAATATATTTTTTACCGACTTCATAATGTATAATGAGAATGTTTGTAATCTTATAATTTATATACAATTATTTTATTGAGTTCAAAGCTTGAAAATAGCTTAGAAATATTTGAATAAAAGGTCAAGAATTTTTGTATCTAAATTATATCAACTAAAATTAATAAACTAAAATATATATATACATTGTGTGTGACATACTAATATATCTAATTCTTTTATATTTTTTTATTTCAGAGCCGTTATGTTACTGCTCTTTACTTTACATTTAGCAGTTTAACTTCTGTAGGTTTTGGTAATGTTGCACCTAATACCGATGCTGAGAAGATATTTACAATAATCGTCATGCTTATAGGGTGTAAGTAAAGATGTAAAAAACATTTTGATTATTTTAATTTTTTTAGATATTTATTCATTTATTTATATATTTAGTTAAATAATAAGATAAGATATTATAGAGCTGGTTTACAATGGAAGTATTAAGCAAGATTTCTATAAATATATCATATTGCATATGTTATATTGTTAAATGTTATTTTAAATAAATAATATAATAATATAATATAATCATATAATATATAATAATAGTTTATATAATTATATTGTTATCTGTTGTAATAACATAAACACTTACAGTGATGTGTAACACAGTATATTTTTAGTTCTTGAATCATATTTTTTGTTCGTATATTCAAATAAACATGACAAGTTCGAAGAAATATAATATTATATTATATTATTATTCTATTACCTATTAATTAATATCTAATTAATACATATCTTTATGAACACTGTTCAGAATTATTATATTTTTACAAATCCTTATGATACTTATTTCCTCTTATACTTAACTTCATTACATTACGCAATTATGATTCTACATCTTTTTTTCTATTTCCTTATCACATATACTTATTTAATTATTAACTATACTAATACATTTTAGTTATAACTATACTATATAATCTTATTCTACTAAATTATTATCATTCACTTTGAACGTATTAAATCACTGTTATTAATATATATATATATATATTTAAATGCGTATTTAACTTAAAATTATCATATATAGTAAATCTTTACGATTCTTTTCATGGACTATTTACAACCCATTGTCTTATATTATTTATTAATTAAGTTCTTTCTTACTATACTTCATTATTTACCTGTATTTTCTTCGATCTTGTTTTCGTCCACTGGATTCTGCGTAGCCTATTAATATCACTCTTGCTGTCTTTTAAATATACTACATTACATAAATTGCTTTCCATTATACTTAGTACATTGCATTCTTCCATAATGTGCTTTAATATTTACTCTTTTTCTCCACATTTTGAACAACTTTTGTCTTTACCTTGTATCCGTACTTTATTTATTTTATTATTATAATTATTCTTATTATTATTATACTTTATTATATAAATCCTATATCTGGCCAATATTTTTTATCCTTCTTTTTTATAATAACAACTGACTCTATTCTCAATATTCTTTAATACTATTTTTTCTTATTTCTTTTCTATATTTCGATACCTTTATATGACTTATCCAGAGTTGTCTCTCTTAACTAATTTTTATCAATATTTATTCTTCCAATAACATTCTGCACATTCCATTTTTCTCGCTATATTGGCCACTACCATCCTATACTATTCTAAAATTTCATTCTGATTGTTACCAATTTTTTATTTAAAAAATTTTTTAAATTTGTTCTTCTATTCTAAATTTGATACATTCCATCATCGTGATATTTTCTTCGCTACTTAGGTTTTTGTTTTCACAATTAATGGATTTCTTTATCGCTTTGGCTTTTATTTTCTTTCTCTTTGTCTCTAACATAATCACACTGTCTAAAATGTTTTTATTCAGACCCAGACATCATTTTATATATATTTTTGCACATTTTCTATTTCTGGGTTACTTTTCAATTTCCATACTTCATTTCCGTAAAGTATCAAATTTTCGATTAGTACATCGAATATCTTCATTCTTCTCTAATGCTCCCCATTTTCTCAATTACTAAATTAGTCTTCTTTGCTAATATTTTTTTATGTAGTTGATCTTCATTTCTATTTCTTTTTGCTATAGCGTACCCTAGGTAAGAATATTTTTTCACCAAGTTAATTTTCCTTTTATTATAGTTAAATTTTTAGTTATTTTTGTATTTCTTCAATTTTATTATTTTAATTTTTTTTAAGTTATTATCTAACCCTTTAATATTTATAAAATTTTCCAGCAACCTTAACATTTCCCTTAGTTCCACTTCACTCTTACCTAAGATCCATATGCTTCTTATTCTAGACTTTTCTATACTTAGACCCGAATTTCTGGATTTTTCAGATAGTTCTCTAAATCTGAAAAAACTATGTTGAATAGACTCGAACTCAAAAGGCATCCATCCCTGCCTAACTTCTTTTTTAGTTCTTCTTTCTCTGATTATCTCATTAACTATGATCTTGTTGGTGATAGGCCTGTAAATTTCCTTGCAGACTTCTATTAGGTATTTTGCAATACTTATTTCTACCATTCTTTTCCAAATACCCTTTCTGTTTATATTGTAAAATGCTACTTTTAAATCTATAAATCATATCCATAACTCTCCTGGATCTTTTTTCAATTGGACGTTAATTGCAATCTTAAGAGTATATATTGTATCTATGGTATCTGTTCCCTTTCTGAAGCCGTATTGAGTATCTATGCACCTGTTGTTACTTTCCATGTAATTATCCAGTCTGTTTTTTATCACTTCCACAAATAATTTATATCCTGTATTCATTAAAGTTATTCTTCTATAATTTTTCACTATAACCTTCTTTTCTTTTATGAATACTGATATTTACTTAGCCCCTCTTCCAATCGTCCGGGATTTTTTCTCCATTTAATATATTGTTCATGACTCATTTTTCTTCAATGATTTTTCCGCATATAGTTCTTTAAAATGATTATCTATTCATCTTTCGATATTTTACCATCAATATTATTTTTACTCTTCCTATCTTTGCTTACGATGTTCCGTATTATTTACCTGTCTTATCCTTATATGCTTTCTTTATTTTACCTTGTTTTTTGTAACTTTAATCAGTTGTGTATATTCTTTTCTCCTTTTTCAATATGCTATTCTTTTTTGTTCTTCACCCCTTTTTCTCCACTTTTTATATTCTCCTATGACTTCTGATTTAATTTCTTTACATTCTTTAGCCCATCATGGCTCTCCCTAAATACCTTTTATAACACTTTCCTTAATAGTAATTGCACTCTTCATTAACTCTTTTCAATCTTTCCAATTTGTTATATCATTCATTACCTTCCATTATTCCTTATATGCCTCTATCTCTTCATCCTATAATATCTTTACTATTGTTATTTCTATTTTTCTCTCTATTATCTCTTCAATAGTTCATTCTATCTTGAATGATTTGTGATCAAAGTCTATTGTGTTTAAAATTTTCATATTTTCAATCATTGTATATATCTCTATTTAATAATGTATAATCAATAACTGAAGCTCCCATTTTTCCATTGAAAGTGAATATATAGTCCTCTCCTCCTCTTTTTCCATTTTAAATGAGTGTTCCTTTTTCATCCAACTATTCTAGCAGTTTTATACTTTCGTGGTTTATCGTATTGTTCATTGATCTTCTGTTTTGCATACACCTCTTATCTATTCATTCTCCTTTAACAGGTTGTTAACTGTTATAACTGTTGTCGCATATCCCACTAACTGCTTTATTTTTTTGCAGAATTCATCCAAATAATTCTAATTTTCTTTTCTTAATCTTTTCATGTAAACTATTTGTTACAAAATGTTGTTGTTTTTTTGTATAAGTGTTGAATATGGAGATGAGAATGTCCAATTATTAACACTTTCACTTTTCACAAAACTTATTTATTTTAATAATTAAATAACAACAAATGAGTTGAAATGTAATTAACAATAGTTTAATCTGTAGATTATAACGATAATTATAAATAAATGTATATGTATGAGCGTGTGTTTCTGATTATTATAATGATAATTGAGTTTTAAATGTGATCTGTAAAATCACAATTAATGAATTGTTCTAAGAGTCGTAAGTTGCTGGGTTCTGATGATGATTTTGTTCAATTTCTGATTAATTGTTATGTATATATTATATATATATCTGTTGAAATTTGTAGAGTTAAATTTGCATTTGCGAATATGAAATATACCAATACGTATACTGAAAACGAAGCGAATTGCGCATGATTAAATGGTCATTCGCACGAATTCCTTTGTTGGCAGGCAAAGCGATGATTGGTCGACAGCTCGTTAATTAGTACCGATTGACTCATCGATTCAATCGAAGCGACTCATCAATCGAATTAACAGCGCAATCAGTGACGCCTGTTATAATTAATTGATGGTATCAATGACTTCAGTAGATGGGCTACTGATACCATTTTAATGATATTTAAACGTTATTGTTATATTAATGACTTGTCTTTCCATTTTTATTCTTAAAGTTATTACCTCCTCATTTTTCCTATTATAATAATTCTTACTTTTTTAACCACCAGTACTATAACTTCTCTATCCCTACCTGTATTAAATTTTTTTGTCACATCGTATATTTGCAATCGTAATTTTTTAACTTCCTTATTATATAATTTCTTCTTTTCTGTATAATTCAGATTTCTATAAGTTCTATAATTTTCCATTCCGGTACAATTTACCAACCCTTTTTATCCAATTTCGCATTATTTTTTTCAATTTTTTTCTGACCTTTAATTTTTATTTTCATGTGATCCTCCTTCTCTTTTCTCTTCTCTCCGAAACTATTCTCTGTTATATGCACTATATATATATCTGTCTCCTTTGATCTAATTATTTTTGTAACGACAATTTCACTCTCCTTCTCTTAATTCTTTGCATTTTTTTCTAATTTCTATGCTGATTTATCTTTCTATATATTTTTTATCATTATTAATATACAATATTGATTCTTTTCTGATTTTTTTCCATAATTTTGGTTCCTCTTTTTATTTACTGTTACTCCTGACCAGCTATGACACAACAAATGACTCCTTTCTTCAACTCAGCAATAATTATATTACTCTTTTTCTTCTTCCTCTTTCTTTATCCTAACAATCAATATAATCGATCTTTTCTGTACTCTTCTGCTTCCGTGTTCTTCTTGCTTTCTAATTTCTCTCTTTCAATCACAATTTTCTCCTTTGTATTTATAACATTTTTCTTTTATGTTCAGATATTACCTCTTCATTTTTTTCTAATTTTGTTTTTCAATTCTTCTTCTCTTTTCTCTTTCAATTTAATGTTTTCTTTAAATCCTTTATTTCTTTCACGTTATTTATATTTTGTTCTTTTAATCATTTCATTTCTATTATTAGTTCTTTTTAAAGTATTTTTCATTTTTTTGGATCCTATCATTTTTTTATTTCTTCCTTTGATAATTTGATTAATTGTTTAGTAGTTGTATTATTTTCTAAGGATGATTTTTCTTCTTTTTTCTGATGTTTTTCTGAAATCATTTCTAATTAACATTACCAGTTTCACATTTTTATTTTTGTAGCTCATTTCGTTTTTGAGTGTTCTTGTCTAGCATCTACGCAGAGATTAGTAATAACATTCTTTTCCTCGTGTTTTTTGTCCATACTTTAATTACTTATACCTTCGCGTTCCTGCGCCAAGTATTTATCTCCTTCCACGTGTTCACTTAAACTCACCTTATTTCTTTTTTTCAAAATTTTCTGAAATATTTCACTTCACCTTTATTTTCCTTCGATCAGTATTCTTTTATTCGAATTTTAATCATGTTTTTAACCTTGCTGCTTTTTCCACTATATGATATCAATTTTTCTTTTATTAATATCGCAAGCACAGTTCTTTTACGTTTTCCTTCAATCATCAATCCTGGAGAAAAAATATTACATCTAAATAATAATTCTATAAAAGGAAATATAACTATATTAATGAGTATCATGAAAAGGTAATAATGAGCAGATAATGAAATGTTATTAATTTCAATTTCTGACAGGACCCATTAGAGTTAATACAACTGACTATAACGAACTTTATGACCTTCAGATAGTTTAACAATATACATGTATTGCTTGGTTTATAGTCAATAAGATTTTATTTTTAAGTTCTAACTTTTTGGATTACTTTTATTTTCTTTTTACGTTTAACTAAATGGAAAAATTAACTATTTCCCGGACAAATACTATGCAAGTATTATTTAAATTATTTATGCAAATAATTTTATCAATTACAAAAATTTTTGCTATTTGACTGTTAAAAATAAATAACTTTAAATACGAATTCTGCTGATTTAATATAAAAGCAAAAAGAAGATTCTTAATAGAGCGATGCAGATACAATCTCGCGAATTTGTACGTATAGCCAATGAGGAATTCATACTAAACGGGATCGAAGTATGAAATTACAAGGCTGCTTATATATTATTATATTTTCTAAACAAATAATGAATTATTCTGGTACTGTGATTGAAACTTTTAATATTTTTTCTATGCGGTAAGAAATATGTTTAGGTGAGAAAAGTATTCTAATAAAATATTTATTATAGATTTCAAAATTAAAAGAGGTTCCAATGGGCATCGTATGATTTGAATCTGTGATGATAGGTAATCTCTATTACAAGTAATAAAAAAGAGGAAATCAAATTACAAGTATAAACAAAATGAATAATATTTACCGTTAATTTTATGAAAATATAACTGCATCAGGAGAGTAAAGCCGATGAGTTATAGATCTTGGTGCAATTGTGATGAATATTGAAGTTAAAGAGGATCGGAGAAGGGGTGAAATAAAATAAAGTTCTAGTTGTTGACTAAAGTAACAACAGGTTATATCAATGATGGATCATACGAGATCAACTATGACTATAGTGATTGATAATCGGTGGTCATTGGTTAGAAATATCATGAATTCTCTTGCATCAGAGATGGATCTTTAACGTAGTTATCTATCATATCACACTCGCTATTCAGAACGTTTCCTCTAAATATATTTATCTCTTTCCAGATGTTACAATAACTTACAATAATAATCATAAGATTTCCTTTTGTTTTCTTATCTTATATTCTTTTAGAAAAATTTATAGTTTTCTTGATTATTAAAATTCCCCAAGAAACTTCTGCAGAAAAACTTTACGTATTTTATATTTTTAAATATTACGGGGAAATAATATACTTAAACACCCTGATGAATAATTTTTCGTGTTATATTTCTGCTATTTTATCCTAACAATTATCCTAGCATCGACTCAATACTCATTGTAAACCAATAGATCATCCTGCTTGAAATCATCTTCTACTAACTTTCGTATAGTTTTTTTCTATCAATGAGCATGATATTAAACCTCGTTCCTATTTTTTACTCCCGAAAATCCTACGATCTAAATTGGTATGGATATTTTTACATACAATAAATAAGATAATAAATCTCAATAAATATAATATAATTCTATGCTGGACCATGCATTTTACTAACTTGATAGTGATGTATCTTGATACCATCAGCACTTAATTTCTTTTTGAATAAGAAAATTTTATATTCTACTACACGTCAGTTACAAGAAAATAAAGACATGAAAATAATTATCTATTTAGTACATGAAATTTATCTGAATATCCTGTGATCAAAAAAAAAATCAACTCTACGCACAATTATATTATTAGGCGTATAGATCATATGGACAAGAATGGCAAAATTTGTCTCCTTATCAGTATATTTCTAACTTAAGCCATTTGATAATTTTAACCTCATTAACTCGGTGGTTGAAACTAAGCTTATGTATTAAATTCTCCAACGCTGCTTACTTTATTATCGTATGGTAAATTCATTTTGCTATAAATTACTTCAGTGCCTTTTAGAATTTGAACCCATAGTAGTTTCTCTTTTTTACTCTGGAGTTTTCTAAATTCTCTCTTTTCCAAATTCCTAGAATAGAATGTGCCCTCAAACATATATAAAAATTAATGCCTTATACTCATGTAAGTAAGGGTAAGGTCTAAATGTTATTGACTTCTGCTTCAATGATAGAATAGAATCTTAATACCTTATTATTCTCTTAATTAAAAGGCCAATAGCATTCTTAATAAATGTGTGAAGTTAACACGTTTACTCGCATTATTAAAATTAATTTTTTTTTAATCTCCTTTATTTAAAATCATTAAATTTGACGTGATATGACTTCTCCTACCTCAGAAGTGAGCGTTGCCATTTTATTTCATCACTTTTATGATCATCAACAATATTACTAATGAAGAACTACTAATAGAATAATGGGTTTTGATCTTATGCTTCCTAATAATACCCTCTAAATTTTTCTGTTATTTCAAAATAAAAATACCTTAAGTATAGAAATTTTACTCAACATCTATTTACCTTCCTGTTATTGTGAGTGCACATTTTAATATAAAGCATATTACTAAGTATTACTTTTTTATAAGTAAGGAGAGTACTTATAACAGGGTATTACAAGTAAGAAGGATTTGCTTATGTTTCCTATATATAGATCTTTATAGGTTTCCTACTCTTTTAACCAGTGATATTATATTCTCACCTAACAATCTTGATTTTTATCCTTATTTGTGCCATCACCTCTTGTAACCATTGTAACATTAATATTCTTAATATAATAAATCATTTATTTAAAATAAAATTTCCTGGGTTTATTGATTCATAATAATGTTCCTAAAATCCTCTCGTAGAAATTTACATGTTCTCTTTAAGAGTATTAGCACAATGATATGGCTTAAATAATTCTACTTCGCATAAATAATTACTATTTACTAAAGTAACCTTCTAATGCCTCCCTACTTTTCTGTATTGATAAAGAGGTGGAGATTGCTTTGTTAAAAAGAATCTTTGACCCTTTGTGGGAAGTCAGATTATTGATCCATTGTATCGGATATATATATCCATAGCTTAGATTTTATAGCCAACATAATAACACCCCTCAAGTTTTTTGAGTCACTGAATATATTGTTAACGTTGGACAAGAAGAGATTGGGCAGATTGTCGTTACAAAATATTTAATTAAAGTAAATAATTGTATATATTGGTATCCGATTACAAATTAAAGTCTGAGAGGGATGAAGGTTTATAATGACTTCTTCCCTTTACTTACCGAAAGAATCGAATCAAAATCTAAGAGAAATCTCTGAATCACGCCTTTTCTCTGTTCTATCATTTACCTCTTCATTCCTCCTTTACAATAATTCATTAAATAAATTATTATATTTTCGTTGATGTTTTGTTGGCGTACATCAAATTGATTATTTATTTGGTGCGTGACCGTTACGTTTCGATTTCGGCAATTTGTTTTTTCATTAGCGACGTAGTTCCTATTTCGTGAAATTTCTGTAACAGCTTCGATATAAAAACTCCCGAGTGTTAGTCGAGAGAAAAATCCTATCATATTTCTAATCTACACGAACGTATTTCTATCTTTTATTTTATACGAGTATTTTCCCAAGCGTTACATCAGTTGGTTTGTAAGAAGACTTTCTCCACAACGCCACACTTCTTTCCATCTTGGTTTGTTCCAGTCATAAAGGTCCCAGGGGCGACTAACCCTCCAGTACATCGAGCTTCAGTGTACCGGTGATCGACACGCCGAATTAGCCTCACGGGATCCCGACGCTTCATTGCCTAGTTGCAGAGTTAGAGAGAATAGAGATTAAATGAGAGAGAGAAAGGATAGGTTAGAATGAAAGAGAGGCTCATCCGGCAGTTCCAGTGACGCAGACGGAGGGAGCAAACCTATGCTCGGAACTTACAATATTCTCGTAACGAGCTAACGCTTTGCTTGGTTTGTACTGTAACTGGGCACATTAAGATTCTCTGAATTCATCGTGCCCTTCGATTTATTACATTAGGTGCATTATTTTGCTGAGTGTTTATTTCGATAATCGGACCGACTTTTAAAAGTATTTATGCATAGGATGGTACGCGCCTACACCACCGATTATTTAGATTGCAGTCTAGGTTGCTATCTAGCCTTTTGTCGCGACCACTTCTAAATACGATTTTCGTCACCAATACTACTAATCAATATATTGTTAGTGAAATGTCCACTCATAGCCTTATTATGATTACTCTATATACTGATGATATTATCCTAATTGTTATTAGATTCTGCATCATAATATATTCACATTTTCTCGTGTATCAACAAGTATCACAATTTTTGTATAAGTTCACTCTATTAAATTAACTTTATAAATACAGATTTAGCATTAATCAAACCAAATCTCAACTTATCAATTTTATTAAGTGTTAAATACTGCTTTTTAATAAATTTATAACTACAGTATTGATTAATTCAGCTTTTTTAAATAGGTAACCATTACTTTTTATATTAAAAAATGTAAAAGCATAGAATGTAAATTTATAGTAAAGTAAACTTTTAAGCGTTTGAATAAAATCATGTTATATGATAAAAGAATTATACAGTGGCTCAAGAATGATCCACAAACAGAGGGGTAAAACAAGGCTGTCCCTTGAAGCCATTATTATTTAATATTGCTATGGTTGATATAGAAAGCTCGCTAAAAAAATCCAGATCATTGGGCATAAAAATAGGAACTAAAAAAATCATATCGATATCTTATGTGAACGACATAGTAATAATAGCGAAATGTGAAACAGAACTGAAAGAACTACTAAGGCTATGTAGAAGAAATATAGAAGATAAAGGGCTAGATATGAATGCTAAAAAAACAAAAATAATGAGAATCGGCAATCCCATGGAAGGGGAAAAAAATTATAATTAAATGGAAGGACGAAACTATAGAAACAATTAAAACACACAACAACCTAGGCTACATATTTAACCACAATAATAAAGATGATGAGCACATAAAATATTTAAAAAAAAACAAACGTAAAAATGGGGAAAATATGGCACCTGGTGAAAAGTGGTTTAAAGACGACGTAAAAATGAAATTTTTAATTATTGATGGATTAATGAATCGATTAGCTTTATATGGTGCGAAAATTTGAAGATGAAAAAAATATGGAGAACTAGAAAAAATTAAAAAAAAATTTATGAAATGGACATTTGGAGTTGAGAGAAACACCCCGGATGCCATACTGATGCTTGACAGCAAAAGAAACAATCTGAGTATCAAGGCAGCTAAGAAAGCAATTAATTTTGAAAGAAAAATAATCGAGAATAATGACAATGTGCTAATAAAAGAATGCCTGAAAACTATCTTAAAAGACGAAAATGATTTTTAGTGCAATAAAAAAAAAAAAAAAAAAAATGAAAAAAATATCAAAGGAAAAAAAATAGAATTTTGGAAGGAAACCGAATATATTCTTCAGGAACAACAGCAGAACAAAAATGGATAATAAAACTAGAAAATCTGGATTATTCTAATGAAAATAAAAACATCATCTTAGAGGGACTTAGAGATAGAAAAAGTGTCTACGAAAAAATACAGCATCAGAAAACAAAAACAGGTATGAAAATCCTAGCTAGATTTTGAATGGGCAATGAAACCAGAAATAACTTACATTGGCTAAAGGAAGAAGAAAAAAATTGCAGATTATGCCAGAAAAACAAAGATACGTTCAAACGTATAATATAAGAATTTAAAATCACCGGCTGCAAAGAATATCAATGGCAAAAAATTCTAAAACGGGAAAAACAAGATATAGATAAACTCAAAAAATTCTAAAAGAAAAAAAATTAACATCTAAGGAATAAATAAAAGAAGAAGAAATTATAAATAAGCAAGAATAAACAACAAGAGAGAAAAAGGGGAGTAAACGCTCACCATATTACCGTTAAAAGTAACTTGAATAATTATAGTTTAAATATAAAATTAAATGAAAAAAAAATAATGTTAACTAACTAAATAAATGTAAAATACTGTAAAAAAAGATTACACTGCGAACAAAAAAGTTATCATAACAATGTAAATATTGTTTAATAAAATATGTTCTATCTATAATCATATTATTGTTTCAATTTGTACTAATTGAATTATATAATTTATCATGACAACGCATATATTGTTCAATAAACTAATAATAATAATAATACTAATAATAATAATAATAATAATAATAATAATAATAATAATAATAATAATAATAATAATGATAATGATAATAATAATAATAATAATAGTACTAATTTTAATATTTATTTTAAATCTTTCAGCTCTGATGTATGCAAGTATATTTGGCAATGTTTCTGCTATTATTCAAAGATTGTACAGTGGCACTGCCCGGTATCACACTCAGATGTTACGAGTTCGAGAATTTATCAAATTCCATCAAATTCCGAATCCTCTTCGCCAACGATTAGAGGAGTATTTTCAACATGCGTGGACCTATACTAATGGAATTGACATGAATAGTGTTCTAAAAGGCTTTCCCGAGTGCTTGCAAGCCGATATATGTCTACATCTTAATCGAAATTTACTCAACAACTGCCGAGCCTTTGAAGACGCTAGTCCAGGATGTCTTAGGTAAATTATTTTTATAACTATCGTTTCAATTATATACATACATTAGTTAGTCTTTACTTTCAAAAATTATTTTGTACTCAAGTATATAGATTTGCATTTAATTTGTCAATTATGTAATTAATGATTTTTTCAATTACACGACTTTACACGATATATAATTATACTAGAAAATCTCGAAATCTTAAATTGTATATATTTTAATTTAATATTTAAAATATTAATATTTTGGTGTTTCATCTTACATAAAATTATAATATATGTTATATTGTATTTAAATTATTTTCGTAAATTATCTTTAAACAATTCTAAACAAAAATTATTGGAATAATTAAAGATTTGAAATAATAATATAAAATAAATAAAATATATAATAAGAATAAAATTATTTTGGTAAATCTTTACAATATTTTAATACTGTTTAATAATTAAAATTCATTTTTTTAAAAGATATTTTTTTTTAAATATTTAAGAAATAAATGCACATTGTTAATAAGATAATTATATATTATATTATATAATAATTACTGATATAGTTGGTATAGATAATTAATAAATGATAATTAAATTTTATTTAAACATTTCCATTAAAATAATTTAATTAAAACTTTTAATAAAATATATAAATTCAATTTTTATATTATATCTAATATTTTAATAATATAAAAAGTAAAAACTTATCTAAAAAGTATAACTTTTTCTGTCATATAATTTAAAAAAATATGCTCACATTATCACAATTAAAATACAGCTAATTAATATGTATATTGGTACAATTATTACAATTATTAACAGAAAAAATAAAATATAAAAAAAGCATTTTTAGAAGACAGATGATTATTATTTTGAAAAGTCTATCTATTTTTATTATTTGAGACTCATAATATAATTATATAATTACAAGATTTTTAAATACATCCATAAAATAGCTGACTTTATACTCTTTTTTATTTGACAGAGCATTGTCATTAAAATTTAAAACTACCCATGCTCCACCAGGCGATACACTAGTTCATAGAGGTGATGTGCTCACATCACTTTATTTTATATCACGCGGTAGTATTGAAATCTTAAAAGATGATATCGTTATGGCAATTCTTAGTAAGGATGATATCTTTGGTGAGAATCCCTGCATTTATGCAACAATTGGCAAGTCTTCCTGTAATGTATGTGCTCTTACGTACTGCGACTTGCACAAGATTCATCGAGATGATTTACTCGACGTATTGGCTCTCTACCCTGAGTTTTCTAACCATTTCAGTCAAAATCTCGAAATTACCTTTAACATGAGAGACGTAAGTTATTTCATTGATTTTTTTAAAAATAATTTATATATAACTTTAAATACGTAAATATTTAACATAAAAAAATATGTAAACTGTAAATAAATATAAACTATAGTTTGTTATCTAAAAAAAAATAAAATTTTTTGTAAGATTTATTTTTGTAAAAATATTACTATAACAATGTTAAAATCCCAAAAATGGAATCAAGAAGTAAATCTAGAAATATAGAAGTAAATATAATTGTTTTAATAATTATATATATATATATATATATATTATTTTATGATTGCATATAAAAATATTCGATAATGTATAATATAATAATAAATTCATTATTAACAGTCAATACTCGAATAAAATGTTGAACTTACTTATAAAATTTATTTTTTTCTATTTTCTTAGATATAGTGATCGAAAGTATACATATTAAACATAAATGTTTTTATCATATATATTTGTAATCATAGAAAATATAAATTTTCGGTTGTTTAAACTTTTTCATGTAAATAAATAAATTAAATAATTATATCTCAATATAAATTTTTCAAATAAATTATAGGAGGAACAAGCAGGTGTGGATCCACTATCAACTAGACTCCCCATTAGTACTCCAACCGATATTGACGTTGATACTAAAAAAATTGGCTTCCGACCAATTCGGTATCGCAGAGGTACTAATGGAATAAATAGTTCAACTTTTATTCCTACAGGTCACCACGATTCTACACAAGAAGAGTTACAAGATGAATAGTATGTATTGCTTATTAAATTGAACCTATTATATTAAAAATAATTTGATAAGTTACTATTTTATTCATTGCTTGAACTAGTTACTGTCATTATTAATTAAATTATTTGTATATTATAGATTCAATGAAATAATTATATTTACCGTAATAAGTTTTATAAATTGATATTATAAAAATTAATTTGAAATAGTAGAAAAGATTTAGAATGAATATTAGATTTGAATGAAATATTCTTAAACTAAAATAATTTATTTAAGTTATTAAGTTATTAGTTAATTTATTTATAAGTACTAAGGTTAAAAACTATTATTTATTAACAAAATTTCTTAAAAGAACTTTGAAAATTTTAAAACCAACTATTTTGACTTATCAAATTCAACCTATAATAAATTTATAACAACCTACAAATTGCATACAATAAATAATAAAAGATCATAAACGTAAAATATGCGATGCTATAGGAAAATAGCTAAAGTATATTAATAAATATATAAGTTCTTTCATTGGTTTAGAAACTATTTATAAAAGATAAAAATACTAATAAATAAAAATCATTTAAATAAATTTAATAATTCTTCGTCTAATATAGAATACAAATAATATAAAATAGAAACAGGTTAAATTATATCAAAGTATTAGAATATAATTGATATTTTATATAAAAGAGACTTGATGAATATAAAAGATAATTTTTTATTACGAAAAGTATATATAACTAAATATAAAAATAAATATTCAAGAAATATTCTTTGTTAATAAATGAATTGTTCTATATACAAAAACAATATGAACAACTATAATTTAAAAAATAGTATAGATATTAATAAATAAGTTACTAAAAGTGTTTAAAATATATTATATTATTGAACGAATTGACATATTATATCTAATGGTTTCTAAAATAAGACAAAATATAGAAGAATAAAATATATTTATATTAATTTCGAAATATATGTAAAAAATTACACTCATTGATAAACTAATAAACTGAATAAAATTAACTCACAATAATGAAAACTTATTATTATTAAAAATTTTAAATTAATATTGTAAAACTATTTGGCCTAATTAGAATCAGATAAAAACAGAATAAAATTATTTTTATGATCTTTTAAAGCCTACAGAACACTATTTATTTATTAATACTATTGTTATAAACATAAATAATCTCCTCCTTAATTACCAATAAATATCTCATTAATATGTATACAGGTACAAAATAAATAAGATTTATGCTAAAAGGTGATAATCCTTACCGTTCTAAATAAAAATATCCTTAATTAATTCGAACTACTACTGAAATAAACTGAGATTTTTTTAAGAATAACATAAAAACATAATAGATTAATTGAACAGTTGGTCGTTCATTATAAATAATTCAACATTAAATATATAAAAATATTTATTATTTTAGAATTTTAAAGATATTAATTACTTTTAAAACTTTGACAATATTTTAATATTTTAATTAAATTTTATTATTTAATTAAATTATTCTTTTAGTTAAATTTTCAGAAGGATTTATATATTTTTAAATTATTTATAGTGATAGAGGAAGTGGTCATGGTATATTGGAGTTTAGTACAGAAAAAGCTGGTCGAGATGTTACTCCTCTTAATCTTGAATTTGATGAACCTAAGCAAAAAAGTTCAACACTAAATTCTATTACAGGTAATTAAATTAATTACTATTTATTTTAAAATAATACAACTCCTTTAATTTACTATTATTATAGAAAAATATTTTAATATTTTTCAATAAAAAAAAATCTATTATGTCAGTATTATTTACTTACATGTGCTTTTTAATTACTACAGTTTAGATTTCAAAGGTACTAAAAAGTCTCTACTAATTTTACCCATTAATGACCTAAATAATGATGCTTGCACAAAACATAAAGAAAATTTAAAAACTAATATTACTGTAAATAGTATAATATGTACATTTTTTATTACTGTATTTTATTCCAGTAATCACATCGTAGACAAAACATCTATTATACATAACTGTATGTGACAATTTTTTTCAATATAATTTTATAATTTTAACTTTTCGCCTTTTCGCGAATATATATTTATATAATAATGATCAAAATAAGCTATTTAGAACTTTCTTTTTAAATTCTTTTTAAATCTCATTAATTAAATTGTTTGTTTATAATAAATTATTTTTAAGAAATAAAAAAATTATGAAATTAAGACTTAAACTTTGAAATTTATAATAATTTTCAAATTTTTCTATTTAATAAATTAAATTTATTCTTACATAATATCAATTAAAAGTTATTAATGTTGTTATAAATAATTCAATATGTACATTTTTTCAATAACTTACAGTTATAACTTTTATCATTACACAACTGTCTAAGGGTAATCGTAAAATATATTTAATGCATGAAAATTTATTGATTGAAATGTCGCTTAATTTTCGGTTAATTATTTTATAGATTTCTAAATCTATCTTTATCTATTAATATACCCAAATTTTATAGAATTTATATAAATTTATAGATATGTATATAAAAAATCTTCTGCTGATACTAAAATTGGTAAGTATTGTAATTTTATAATTATATATTCGCATTTTTTATAGAAGGTACTTTCTTGCTCCAATATAAAATAATGAAAATAGGTGTTGTGTAAATTTCTACGAAATGAGTTAAAAAAATGAAAAATTAAATTTAATATATATTTTTTTATTAATTTTTCTATTACTTCGTTAAGAAATAATTGATAAATTAATTAAGATATAAAAAAACATATAAGAATGATGTTTATTCTGAAAATTTAATATGTATGTATTCTTATGTATGTATATAGTTTCATTCTAAATATTTATTATATTAAATTTTTTGAAAATCTTAAAATTAATTTTTTCTACTTTTAAAGAAAAATTATTTTATCAGTATTATTATTAATTTATTCATTATATGCGTACATGAATTTCAAGACACTACGAGACCTTTTTCTTAGTTATTTATTGCTAATAAGAATCTTATTTTTTTCTAAATTCTTTGACTAGACATATTTTCTTTTAAAGCTTAAAAATCGGATTGTATTTGACATTTACATTTTTTTATTTTCCTTATAAAAATATTTATTTTTCGTATTATTACTAGATTGAAAACTTTGAAATTTTTAAAAGCATACTAATTGTTGTGATTTTATATACTATTTTAATACATAACATTAAGCTTCTATTATACATATTTATAAATTTTAGTGTAATTCAGATCATTAATAATGCATAAATGATTTTATAGGAGGATTTAATTATTATATGTAATCATCTATCTAATTAATGTCTCATTTAATTTCGATTATTTGAAAATCTAATGTTTTTTTACGAATAAGTTTATTTCTATCATGAGTTCATGCTACAGCTTTGACCATTAAACTTTTCTGAAATCATAAGTGTTTTTTATAAAACTAACTGCAATATTTGATCTGATTCATTGTAATGAAAATTAATGCTTCATTTTCGAATAATTAAACTTATATAACATAAATCATGTACATCTCGAAATTCACTAAATTTATTTAATTAAGAATTGTTTAATTTTAGAAAATAAGCGATACATGAACATTTATTTGCGTTGAAAATGAACGACCAACCTAAGTATTTAAATTTGCTTATATTTTCAACTTGTGCCTTATACTAAAATTTAAAGCAGATTGGTCAATCTGCTCAATCTGAAGATTATCTCTATTTACATAATCTATAATTAACATCTTTTTTTGTGAACTAATAATCATATTCTTGTGTTTAACGATTTTTAAATATTTATTCCGATTTGAGTACTATAAATATCAAATATTTCTTCGAATATCATAATTTTCATATCATTTTTATATTTGAGTGACGATCAATGTCTTTTGTAATAGATTTCTAGTAATTTTTGTTATTTGTAAATATGAAGAGATCGACGCATTGTTAACTTTAATTATATCTCATATAATATAACAATGAATATATCATATCATTATGATGATCGACTTTTAAATTTCGTTTTGTATATAATAACTGACTTGTACGTTGTGTGAACAACAAAAAAATATTGTTGAAACTCCTACGTAAATATTTTCTGTATATAGTTCATTATGTTTTATTATATTTCTCAAAGAGTATAAAATATTCAATATCTTATATTGATTTATTTATTTACCCCTATAATAAATTGTATGGATTACTTATGACTCTATAACTTTTTATTTTATCCTAAATATACATACATAAAATTTTTTCAAATAAATGGATTTTTATTTTAAATCCTTATATTTTAAAGATACTTATTAGAGATAAATTTGTATTATTTTCTTGTATAAATCTAATATGAGATTCTAAATTTAGCATGATTAAATAATGACTATATATTGTATTTAATTCAAAGCGATTCTAAAAAACTATTTTTTATTTATAAGTATTAATAAAATTAATTAAAAGAAAAACATTTTGCTTGTTATCATCATTTTAAATAATATTTTTTTAGATAGAAGATTTTTGATTATTATTTAATTTTTAATTTTTTATTGCAAATTTTATAATTTTTGTAAGTAATAAATAAACTTTAATTTTTCAGCATTTAATGGCTTAAAAGTTCTGTTACAATTATTACATTTTTCTTATAATTACTTTGCTGGATTAATTGAAAAAAATACTTATCGTACACAAATTATCAGTAAAAAATTTGTTTTTAAAAATTGAAAAATTTCTTTAATTAAATATTGAAATTATATTATTATACAAGTTTAAAAATAGCACATAAATTCAATAATTATTTACATAAGTTTAAAGTATGATTTAAAGTGAATTCCTATATTTATATTTATATATATCATAAGCTGAATTAGGTTTTAATTACTTAACTTCTTTGCACTTTATTTTTAAATTACATTAAGTACACTTATAATAATATATATGTTTTAAAAAAATTTTAATGGCATAGTCTAATTTGTCGTTAATTTTTAACTACAAAGAAAAAGTAAAAATACTTTCTTATACGATCTCTTATAATTTTTGAACATTTTCGTTCACAACTTTTTACACAACGCCTGTAAGCAATCATTTGTCAATTTTGATTATTTTTTTAATTATTCCATGAGTCCAGAGTATTGAAAAATTCATCTTTGATACTACATATAATAATATGACTGAATCAATAAAATATCCATTTTGATGCTTGTAGAACATTTGAATGTTGTTCCATATGATTGTCTTCAAATGGAATCAGTATTTTACATAAAACTTATTGAATCCTTAAAGAATAAGTCTATATTAGGTAAAAAAATTTCCCTTCCAGTTTTTTTTTGTTAAAATTAAAAATATAATTTTAATTCAAACATCATTTTACATTAATTATAATTCTTTATTATAAATTCCTTTTTTTATTATATCATAATAAACTTTATAACTAATTATAATACATTAATAAATAATATATAATAATATTAATAATAATAATAATGTATAATTATAAATAATAATAAAACAAACATAATATAATAAATAATATAAATAATAAAAACAAATTTTTAATAATTTTTTTCTTGTGTTAATTGTTATTATGTTATTTTAGTGTAATACTGTCTTATTAATTTTTTAATTTTAAATATTGTGTACGTATATATAGATCTATTTATAACTTAAAAATATATTTGAATATGATTCTGTTCTTAAAAATTTTTAATAATTTTTTCTTTTTAAATAATAATAACTATACATTATGTACTTCATTAAAATAAAAAGTAATATAACAATTATAATTTATCAAATTATATTTGTAAACAATACATTATGTCCTTGTAAATTTAATAACTAATTTAACATTTTTTTTTATTCTCTACTTTATACATATTTTATTCAATAAATATTTTTAATTATTATTGAATTTTAATTTTATTTTAATGTAAATTTTCAATTTGTAAAGTTTTATTATTTTTAAGCAATTTATTAATTTTGTCATTTGACTTTTAACTGATTTAAGATCATACATTCTTTTTAATCATAATCAATGAATTAATAAGAATTAGATAAATTAAAAAAATTAAAGTAATTTGTCCAATAAAACATAAAAACTTTTATTGTAAATTTTAATTTCCTTTGTACGTACTTTTCATTTGTTTAATATATTATATGATCCTGGTTATATAGGTATGTTAACACACCTCAAACGGAGTTTTCCAGATCTACGACAGCATAAGATTCACCTTCAACCATTGACAAACCATGACTATCTCGCCAAACAAAGTAAGTGTAAAATACAATAGTCTATTTATTAAACACAGATTGGTTTATCTTTTATTACTCAATTCAAATTAATAATTAAATTAAAATTATTTTAAACAATAATATTATATAAACAAATAATCCATTATTAATCGGCTACTTAAAAATTTTTTTGTTAATAATGGGGGTTGAGGAAACCTTGAGGATTACTGAGGGAAGAAGAGAAAAAATAAACAAAAAATTTGAGAAAATACTTTACAGTTAAAAATAATTACTCCATGAATCTCTAGCAGACACGATAGCAGACACACTCTGCATAAACTAAAGCAGCTTTACTCGTCGCGTATGATGTATCGTCTATCTATTGGATACGAATATATTCACTAACTTCCGTATATGGATTCGTAGGATTATTTATTATTGGAAAACTTTCATGACGTTCCACTGTTTAAGTTCTCAATATCTAACCAAATTCAGCTTACATTTATAACACTTAATGAAAATGAAAAAGAAGTTAATTATCAAGTCAAAAGGACAGCCGGGTGTAAATTCTCTATTCGTTGATCGAGTTATTCATTCCTTCGGTATCTGCTGGAGCTAGATTTTCTTCTACTATTGCGTGTTCGTTGATATCTTTTATAAATATAAGACGGTTGAGTCAATATGTCGCCTGTAAAAGGACCAGATAAGTTTTCATGATATCTAAGTACACGAAAACATGAATTTGTGTTTTTAATTCGGCGTAAATCAAGGTGTTGACGACCGGTGCCGAATTATTTCCCGTGTTATCTGAGCAACGCTCACGCGAAAAACACAATTTTGTATTGATAATATTTCGTATGCATGGAGGCGAAAGTTCCGGAAATGGAAAAGCAAGCCATGATTTATTTCAATAAGTCGTCACACTTTCCTTTTCTTCCTAGCCTTCTGTTTCTCTATATTTCATTTTATCTTTCTGTCTTTCTCTCTCTCTCTTTCTATTTATCTATCTACCTATCTATCTATCTTGTAAATCATACAATAAACAAAAAGCAATTTTTTAAATTAACATTGTATTACTCTCTTTAATTTGAATCCAGATAAAAAAATATTTTAAATCTAGAAAAACATCATAATGAACGAATAATTGTTGTCGGTAGTGACTATACCACTGACATCTTAAAACCAATGCGAAGAAGTACTATTTTTGGTGAAAATTCAATAGCACAACATGTTACTCATCCAACATCGACGACTTCAAGTTATTTTACTACACCTTCTCCACAATATTCATATTTACAAGGTTAATTATATTATTTTTTACTTATATAATTCTTAAAACTTTCAAAACTTAATAAATCAAGTAGTAAATAATTATTTTAAAATAAATAACAGTAAGCCAAATGACATGTATACATTGCTTACGCATTTTCAATAATCTAAGTCTTATTTTCTATAAAATAATAGAAAACAATTTTACAAGTACAAGACTGCAACAGATCTTGAAAAGGTTTTTATTATGTTTATTATATTCCAAATTTAGAGATTTGAACCACGTATCTATCTAGAAAACAAGTGTAAATAGAAAAGTTAGAACGTATCATAAATAATAAATAAAAATTAATAAATAGATTTCAAAAATATTTAATATTACATGTATAACATGTTTAATATTTTATACAATTGGAAAAAAAGACTTTTAAATTTTTAAATATTATTATTTATTTACAAAATGTGGAAGAATTGATGTTCTATTTCTAATGTAATGATGATTGTAAAACTTTGTTTCCTTATACTACTGATGCATCGAATAGTCAGACATTTTATTTTATTTGTTATACGGATCTATGAATTTCACAATTTACAATTTTATAAAATAGTTCTGATCAAAATAATACTTTAGATAATTCAAATATTGTAATAATCTTATTTTTTTAAATCTTATATAAATTAAATTTATGATTCTGAAAAAATTGCTTGTACACTTTTTATACTTTGATTATATTTAGAATTCTTATTATAGAATATTATTTCTAAATATATTTATACATAATAATTTATTGTTATATGTAAAATAAATTAAATAAATAATTAAAATATCATGTATAAATAATACATAAAAATTAAAATAAATTTTGTACTTATAGATTTTCTAACTCAAAATAAATTTTATTTAAATTATAATAAACAAAATTAAAATTTAAATTTTTTTCTAAAAAAGTTAATTCTACTTTAATATGTAATAATCAAAATTAAAACTAATCATATAATGCATATCATGAATGGGAACTAATCGGTTATCAATACTTTAATTGATTTCGGTAAAAAGTACTAAGTATTTAAAAATAATTCCTTTAATTGAACTCATCTAATTATTCATTATACTTTTTTCAGATATTACTTTATTATAAGAATTTTTTATTGTTTTCTAAATTTACTATTACTAAATATTTTTGTTAAATAAAATAATAGTATTATGAAACTATAAAATAAATATTCATGTATAAAATATGAAAAAACTTAGATAAGTATTGTAAATAATAAATTAAATGTGGAATATAAAATAATAAAATAACATCATATCAAAGAAAATCTTTTCATTATATAGATTAAGTTTAAAAACGCAAACATTTTTTGAATGTAGATTAAAAAGAAAAGATCTATAATTTTGTTTTCGTAATTCGAAATAATTTATTTCATATAAATTATTTCTTTTATGTGGAAGTTAAATATTAACAAATATGAATATATGAATATGAACTTATAAATGAACTTCTTTAAATTAATAATAGTAAATGTATTATAAATAATGGTTAATACATTCATTGATGACTTTCTTTGTTGATTTAATAGAGATTTGTTAGGTATTGCATTAATATTCGGATAATAAGAATTAATATTTGTAATAATTCGAGCAACTTATATATAACCATAAATATAAATTTATATTCCGTAAAACATATATTAAAAATATATATACATATAAATATTGTTATTATTACACGCATTATTATTCTATTTCGAACAAACTACACAAATACGAAACAACGAAAAATTAAAACATAAAAATGAATATAATTTATGATTTTAAAACTGTTCCTTTGATCAAGGAGGTAATTATCAAAATGGACCTGGGCGACCACTGGACGAGTTAAATGCAAGAATAGACCAATTAACACGTCAACTTAGCTCTCTCGAACATTCAATGGCTAGTGATATCCGACTTATCTTAAGACTACTCCAGCAGAGCCTCAGCTCGTCAAAGAAGAGCTCAAGTCTTGATACAATGTCAGGTATACTGTTAGGCCCACAACAGCAACAACACCATCATTATAATTATCAAAAGTCAAGGGAAACGACTCCTGTAGCTATTGCTAAGACTGGACATGGAAGACCTCCAGCGTTAACCCAGCGTTCAGCTAGTGAACCTCAACCGAGTAGCTTAGTAACAAACAATACGAGACAGTTCTTACAATATCAACAACAGCCTATTACTAGTGCTCTGGGACACAATAATTACAATTACCTCCACACTCACGAAACCACCCAGCCAAGTACGTCCCACGGATTCTTTAGGTAAAGTTCTCACGCTCACCATATACGCTTTTGCCTTAAATATTCATCAGCTCTATGTTTTTGTTTCGCTTTTACTTTTTCTCATTTTATTCGATCTCCGTTTATTCATTCGTTCAACTTTTTATACGTGAATCTATTAAAAAAGTTTAATGAGACGCCAAGACTTCTTATTCGTGAATCAATTTTCTATAATACTCTCTTAAATTACATTTTTCTTTAAAATAAGTATTTATTATCATTAAAAAATCTTTTATTAAAGTTTTAAATATGATGCATAAAGTAACTCAAATTTTTTGTTACTATATTAAATAGTATTTTTTAGAATTTGTTTAATATTTCAATAGGTATCGAAATAAAAGTTGTATGTACATTTTATTATCCAGAATTTATGTATAATGAATATTTAAATATAAACAATAATTTAAGATATTTATTAATAAGTTTGCTTATGTTTTTTTTTATAAAAAATATTAATTTAGTATTTTAAATTTCGGTTATAACTTGTATAATATAATTTTTAATTTTCATTATATTTTAATCATTATTATAAGTAAAGTTAATTAACAATAAAAATAAAACAATTAAATTTTTTATTATAAATTTTGAATCTTTCATATGTTAATAGTTACAGAATCCACCCATATAATTGTCTCTAACTTCACAACTAATACATCATTAAGTTTATAAGTTCATGAAAATAAAATTGCAAATAAATTATAACAAAATATAATTGATATATTTTTAACTAATACTTTAAATATAAATTACAATATACATAAATAATTTATAATACATCTATTACAATTAACGACAATATTATTGTATTTAATATACGAGATTAATACAAAAATATGTAATAAAAATGTATAAAATTTTCAGTCGTTTAAAATTGGAACCTTTTTTTATTGCATTATTTATTATTAAAATTACTTCCTCTTTCTTATTATAGTCAATGTAAGTTATGTTCCTATATATTTATATTTTTACAATTACTAAAATTTTATTTTTTACTAAAAACAAAATTTAATTAAAAATATTATTTAATTACTATTTCGATAATATAAGTAAAAATTTTAAAACTTTAAAAAATAATTTTTTTGTTTAATAATATGAATATTTGTACTACTTCATTTTTATATTTTCTTTATTGTTTCTTCGTTTAAAAAGCTTTCTTTCCAAGTCTCTGGATCAGTTACATTTGATTTCGGCGTCTTTTATTTTGGAAAAATTGGACAAGTTTCGCAGGTGATCCAAAATAAATAATTATTTATAAATGAAGATAATAAATAATAAGAAAAAAAATAATTATTAAGTGATTATTATACATTAGCAGCTATTTAAAGTAATTCACATATTTATTTTGAAACATTCAATGCCACGCAAAAATTATAATTCTGAATAAAAACTAAAATTATTTATTTTTTAAAGGAGTCGTTGAATTACTTAAGTATCATACTATAAATTTATAAAATTTTGTAAAATGTAGAAAATAATCGCTTATAATTTGGCTACTTCATAATTTATTGTAAATAAATATTAGAATGTAAGTAAATAAGTTGCATTTTAGAATACATCTGTAATTTTATCTTTAAAAAACATTATGAATAAATATTTTAAATATTTATCCATGATTTACAGTTTGAAATATATCTATATTTTTGTTTCAGTTCAATAAAAATAGTTATACAAAATTTCATATGTATACTATTTATCACCTTATTGAAATTACATTTATTTATTATTATGAGTTGCTAGTATAATACTAATGTTTCACGAATAAAATTAAATAATAATCGATTAATTCGTCAAAAAATTGTATTATTTTTTACATTTCTTATTCTTTTTTTGTTTTAAAATTATTATTTAATTTTTTAAATTTCTCGCTATCTCTTTCTCTCTCTCTCTCTCTCTCAGATAAATAGTGTGTGAAAAAGCTTTAAATATAAGTAGATTTCGTACATAGTTATTTTCTTTCATATTAATCTGTGACAGTAAACATGTATATAATAATGTTTAAAAGTAAAATTAAAACAGCTAAAGTAGTATTACAAATTGAAACAACTTGGTAGCTAGAAACGAAATTGATATATAATTTAAAAATTATGAGAAATTTTATTGCGCAATGGCCTTAAATTATGTTAATTATTAATCAAGGAAAATATAATATTTAATGCGGTGACTTATAGGTTGCCAACACAGGACCAGACCTCGACGTCGACTCTGGCTAATACCCTACAAAATGCCCTCAATGCTCGAACGGTGCCAACAAGATCTCAGAGTCAGCCAATTGATTTAGCTATGCCAATCTCTGTTAACCAACATTTTCAGCATCAACAGCAGTATCAATATCAGCAGCAACAGCTTCAAAATACCTGGCACAGTCAGTCTTCAGCGGCCTTCAGGCGTGACGAATTCAGAAGCGGGTACATTCATTTCTTTCTTTTCTTTATTTTTTATTATTAAATATTTTCTCTTGTAAATAAGCTGATTTCTTATATTAACATTTTATTATAATTCCTAAGTAATAAATATCTAGTGAAAAGTATTTTTTAATCTTTAATAAAAAATTTTTTTTTTACACTATTATTCTAATATTATTTTCTATAAACACTATAATTCCAATTTTTGTATAAATTTATTTTAAATTTATGTTACATATCAAAATATATTCAGTATTTATTTTTTAAATTTAAATATACTTATAAAAAATTTATACTGATATTCTTACAAGACAAATTTGTAAATTTTATATCGGTTAAGTTCCATCACTCAAATATATACTTTAAAATATTTATTGATTTAATTCATATTATTTCATATTTAAAATAATTAAATATTAACTAAGTTTTCTATCTTTATTAATTAATTATATAATGAAATTATATTTAGTGTACAACTGTGTATTGTGATATTGTAATTATTCAAATAGTTCTATAATTAATTTACAATACTATATTTTGGAAAAGTTAAGTTAATGTTAATTATATAATGAAAATTTTGATTTACAATTAATTTCTCTGTTTAGTTGATCTAAACTTTATATATTCAAACCGAAGAATAAAATATAAATATGTCATAAATTCTATTTTGGCGTATTATACGAAAAAGAATTTGAAACAAATTAACAAATTAATTTTAAATACGAATAATCAAATAGTAAACATGTAATATTATTTTAAGAATATTTTCTAATATGAAAATTCTAAAACTAAAAAAATAATCATAAAATTGTTTTCCTGTTGACAAATAAAATAATAATTATTGAAATAAGTTAAAAATTAATTTACTTAACACGTAATTAAATTTAATAAGTAATTGAGTAGTAAACCAATTATAATTTTAGTACTTCTATTTAAATTTCTAAATTTTACTTTAATCAATATTTTATTTTGGACATAGTACAAGATTAAACAAAGTATATTATTCCATTTTTCTCGTGTATATAAATCTATTATTGATTAGTTGACAAACCTAAAGAAATTATGTATGAATGTATGTATGTATGTATATATATATATATATATATATATATAGAGAGAGAGAGAGAGAGAGAGAGAGAGTGCAAAAACGAAAATAAAATTTTTTTAAAGTTAAAATATTTTTTCACATCTTTGCAACTATAATATTAATTCCAAAATTTCATTAACGTATAGTATAATAATTTAATTAAAAATTATTAGAGTTTTGGAAAACGTTTTATTATAGAAATATGTTTCAACTTTATTTACAGATTTATCTAATTTTTTAAGGAATTCATATTTTAAGATCTGTATTGACATTTTGCGAAATCTTTATCATTGGTGACATTAACATAAAAAATATGTTATATACAAATTATATATATACCACTTAAAATTCACTAATAAATATTAGTTGTTGATTTACTACTTATCTATCGTGAATAAATATTTATTAAAAATATTTATAAATTTGTTGCAACGGATTTGTTTTTAAACCTAGCTTAACCATATTAGATCTAATTGGTTATGCATCTATCTTATTAGATAGATTATTAAGTAAGTGTAATCCGAAGTCTATATAAGAGTCTACGTTTGATGCAAGTGATTCGCAATCTTTTTTCATTTTAGACACTACATTTATTTCTACTGAAATATATATTGTTTAAATATTGATAAAAGTTATACGTGTACATTTACAGAATAAAGCTCAAATTAAAAGAATATGATTAAACATCAATTCTTAAGATAATTATAAATTATATTTTTGCACATTAATATTAACATTAATTATTAGAAAAAGCATGTAATGTAATACAAAATATTTGTTAAAGATAGTTATGTAATATTTAACTATTTGTAATAATATATACATAAAAATTACATCAAATAAAAAATAGATATATAAATTTTTATAAACCAAGAATTTTCGTTTTCTGAAATCTAAAAGACTTTTTTATTTGTAAAATAATTATAAAATTTGATAGCACTTGGATAAAATAATTATAATATGTAAATTATTTTCTATCTATTCATTTGTACGCTTGTCCAAATACCCAATATTTTCATTATAAGTATTTCTTAAATTATTAAGTGATCCAAATATCGCGTATATTAATTTTTCATTATATATTTATTTTTAAAAATATATCTTTACTTATCACAGATTAATTTACTTTTAAAATAATAATTAAAAATTATTTGAAACGTTTAATTATTAATATTAATTAATGTTTAAAAACATGTAGAATTATATACTAGCATGAATTTGTCAATACGTTATTAAAATGATTTATAAAATTATCACACTATGAATATTATTATTAACATTAACGCGATTCTTCTTTTACTGCGATAGATATTGAAATTATAGGTATAAGTATACAATACACTGCGTGACATTTCGCTGACAGCGATGTAGGAGAAGAAAATTCTCAGAAACAGTGATTTAGCAAGAACCCCTTCCAAGCGACAGTCTGTTGAAGCTCCGCCCTCAATGGCTTCATGCAAGGGCAAGGTTGCACTAATGGGTAAACAAGCAATATTTCAAAAATGAGCATACTTGTATTCTTCTTGTATTTCTGAGATAAACCATGTTCAAAAAGAATTATTTAGGCGTACATGTTTTTAAATTATATAAACAAATATATTGTATTTAATAGAGCACAAAATTAGATATTTTATAATCATTGAAATTACTTTCACTTAATTTTAATTTAAAATAAGATGCATTTTATATGGACTTTCAGTTATATCAAAATGAAATACTATATTACCAATAATACTACCTTATTAATAGCTTCATATTATACATTGAATATTTTATTTGTCTGAAGAAACATGTAGTGTTACCAAGTAAAAATACTTAAATACTAATATACTTTACAAAATAGGATAATTTATAATATAAAAAATTCTTTATACCGTGACTTTTTAAATTGACTACTCATGAATTTTAAATAAAAATCGTAGATTACGATTTTAAGCTTACGATATTACGCGTTAACTATTATAATATAATACTAAATGATTCTTACTTTAATTTTAAAACTTCAAATTTTATTAGATATTAAAAAATTTTGTAGATATCTATTTAAAAGTTAGTCGATAATTTAATAATTATAAAATTAATACAAGTTATAGAGTTAATAGTTTCAAAAATAAAATGAAAAATAATATTATCTGTTTAGCAATATATATAATACAACAATAATACATTTTGTTATATATATATATATGTATATTCTATTATCTCTGAACCTTTAATGTTATTATTAAACAAATTGTTAAATTAAACCTTTATTATTAAACAATAAAATTTTATTTTACTGACATTGAAAGCGATTAAAACGATAAAAAACGAAGATGGAAATCATACATAGCTACATTTTATGCTTTTATCAATAAAAAAATATTCTTGATTCTTTTACAAAAAAATTTTTTCAATTTCAGTATGTTTATAATATTTTTATTTATTATTTAAAATACCTTTTCTGTTGAATTGACTGTAATTTAATTTTTAATTAATATTTTCAATAAATTTAAATTATTATGTTAAATTCAACAATTTGTTTTATGCCTTTTTAAATAATATAACAACTTAATTTCATTAAAACTAAAATTTTTGACTTTTCTATTATATTTAGCAAAGAAAAATATATATACATATTGTATTTATAACCTAAAAAATACTATTTAAGAAATAACATTTATTGATATTGTTTTATTCTTCATATAATTATACTTTATTTTTAATTACTGAATTTAGTGATAAACTAGTGTTATTTAGCACAATTTTTATTAACAAAACTGTTTTTAATACTTGTATCTAATAATGTATTTAATAATTAAATTTTCACTTTTCGTAAATTAATTTTCTGAACTCCATTACGAAATTTATTTCAAAGAAGAGATTACAATTTAAGACGGATTATAAAAACTCATTGTGAAAAATAGCATTTAAAATAAATAAAATATAATATAAATTTATCAAAAAGATGTTCTTAGTTAAATTTATTCCTTAAAAATTTATAAGCCATCCAAACGCAATATGTCTTCATATGAAGCATACATTACGTACTTGATCTTTATTAAACTTAAATATTTCGTTTATAGTTATATTTAATTTAATATAATATAAATTTGTTTTTTAATCTTTACAAATAAAAACTAAAGTAAACTTAAGAAAAAATTATATATGATAAAATGTTAATCAAACAATTTATAAGTATACTTTAAATTATTTTTTTTTAAATTAATAATTTCTATAGTCTTTTTTAGTATATATACACTAAATGATTTTGAATTATATATATATTTAGAATTAACGTAACAGTAAAATTCTTAATAACCTAAAACATTTTTTTATTGTATGGTACTGAATTACACAACTTTTTCAACATTATCATAGGTAAGGATTACAGTGGTAATGGATTGTGTCACTAGATGGCACTTACTGTAAAATATTTACACATCACTGACATTCGATAAATTTAAAAAGATATTTCGATTTGAATTAACTAATTTACATAATATCTTTTACATTTTTGTTAAGGATATCTATTATTAATCATTGTAATATTAATTGATGAATGCTCACTTTGTCAAAGTAACCGTCTAATAAAATTTGCTAATACTTTTAAAAGTATTATCATTATAGTAAAATTATCGAAATATTTTGCATCTTTTCATATTTTTAAATATTAAACAGAAAAGAAGGGTAAAGATTTTTGAGTTTCTATCTAAAAATATGAAAAAACTTTGTGTAGTAATTTAGATTTGTTGTCAATTTTATGGTTAATTTATATTAAATTTCATATTAATTAATGAAATGAGTTATTAATTATGATTGAATTAAATTTTATATTAAAATTTTTTAATCATAAAAGAACTTTTTATCAATCTAAAATTCATTTATACTCGTAAAAAAATACATTTAGCGTCAAATATTAAGTTTTTCTGCTTTTTTTCATGTTTATTTATACATAAATTTAAAATTATGTTTGTATCCATAATTAAAGAATAAAGAATATTTACTCGTGATATTATATATTAAATTAATAAAAAATTAGCTAAACTTTACAAATATAAGTGCAATTTTATTTCTATAAATAATTATTTGTGATCATTAAATTTATTTTAGTTTAAAAATGATCTAATCGATTTATTATTCCAAAAATCTAATCTTTATTTTATTCAGATTTTATAAAATCAGTTTATTTATTTTTAAATGATTTTTTCTTTTATACGCTTTAAAATTTCTTATTTATCGAAAATAATAAACTACTACATAATGATAAAAATTTATAAGTATAGTATTATAAGTATCTATTAATAATATAACATAAAATATAAAATTGAATGGAAACCTCAAGAGATACAAATCTAAAATATGAAATCAATCCGATTTTTGTAAATAATTGAAGATGTTCTAATTTTAAGAATTTCATAATTTCTGAAAATTTTATACGTAAAATTTTTTGAATAAATATGTTACGAACTCGAATAATATTTACAATACACAAATGTTTTTGATTCTAAGTTATTTTAGTTATTAAATAGATATATATAAAAAATATATTATTAATTTCTATTTAAAAAATCGTTCAATTCCAATTTTTGGAGATAAAAATAGACAAAATCAGATGTTAATAAATTGATATTATAGATTATTTTAAATTATTATTTTTAAATTACTATTATGACTATTATTTTTAAATTAAAGATTAAATAAAAGCAGAAGATTAAACTTAGAGTCAAAATTAATCATTCATTAAATTTGAATACTATTACGCAAGTGTATATATTTTTATTCTTTATATGTATATATTGATATGTTTTTTTTAATTCTCACCCATCATATGATTTATATAATATAAACGAGCTTGTTTATCACTATAAGAAAATATAATTTTGATTATATTTTTAATTTTTTACAAATTTGAAAATTTTTAATCAAAATATATTTGACGCTGAACTCGTAATAAAATCTAATATACAATTATGTATTAAAAATTAATAATCATTAGAGTCTTCAAATTTATTTCGCAAGCTTTTTCAAATTGATTTTGTTTCAACTGTTTGCGTACTATTAATGTTTATAGTAAATAATAAATACCTCTTACTAATATTATTAATCATATTAATAATAATACTTTTTTCTTAATCTTGTTCGTTTGTGCTTAAAGATCTTTTTACATTTTCTTTTATTTATTAATTTATAAGCTGTAACAATTTGTATGAAATATTTAAGATTCACTATAATTTATAAGATAATTATATAGTAATAATATTAAGGAAAACTAATAGAAGAAGAATTTTATTATTATATTTTTATATATTACAGCTATAATTAGTAAATCATTACTATATACAAAATATTTTGTAAATAAGTTACAATTTTCAAACTAGAACAATACAATTAAAAAAAATTTTTTTAAATATAAGTAAAATAATTAAATATATATTTAATAAAAATTCACTGCAAAAATTCTTAAATTTCATTAACTTAAGAAGAATATGTTGTAAGTCAATGTGGAATATATTGCATAAATAAATGCTTTGAAATATTTTTAGTAAACACAAATTAGCTAGAACTAAAAAAATAGATTTTTAGTAAGTTTTTTTAATCTTTTAACAAGTAAAACTAAATTATTATAAAATATTTAAAATATTAAATATAAGGTTTTAGTTGTTATTTCAAAATAAAAATAGGCAAAAGAATTATAATTTTAAGTATTATAAATAAAATTTATTTATATTCGTAAATTACAAATTTATTCAATCTATAATAGTGAATAAATAAATATATTATAAATAAGTTGAATTGAATCAATAATTGAATCAATAATTTTTATATAATTGGTCTAAAAAATTATAAAAAATAAACTACATTATGAATAACCATTTCATATTTGACAAATATGTTATTTGATGTTATATTACTAACCAATTCACAATAATTATAATAACATGCGTATAATAACATAATAATAACATAATTAAAATTAAATTTTCGTAGAAGTATTTTATACACTATGATATAAAGATTTTTTTTATTATGTATAAAATCTAAACGTGTATAAAGTAATATAAATTATGTTTGCATTACATGACTTTAATATCTTTTAAATAAATAAAATAAAATTTTAGATTGATATTATTATAAATCATGTTTTTATCATACGAAATATTTTAACAAAAATTTACTTACATCTTTATTTTGAATTCTACCTCTTATAATTTAATTATTATATATTTGATATTTAAAGAAAATATGCTATTCTCCTGATGTAATAAAAAAAGATAATAATTTATTTAATAAGCATGCATAAGCCTTTTTTAATCATGTTTTTTAGTTATAAATATCAATAGTTACTATTTATTTAAAATATTATAATTAATAATTATTTATTCAGACTATCTAAAAATAATAAGATCATTTTTAAACTTACGTGTATAGAAGAAAAAAGGTTTAATTGTTTCCAAATTTGTAACTTTTAAAATCATTTTATTTTTATAAGAAATTATAATTTTTTATTATTAATATTTAGTTTTAATGGTAGATTTTGTTTCAAGATAGTAAACATATTAATAATGATGAATTTACATGAATTAATATCAATGGTAAAAATTGACTTTATATCTTTTTAATTATGTCAAAGTAAAGTATTATGTTTTTCGTAATCAAAAAACTTTTACAAAAATATAACCCACCTAGTTATGTTAAAAGATGTAAAAAAAATAAAAAATATATAAAAAAATTAATACAGCATTATTTAATGTTTTAAAAATAAAATAAATACTTTTTATTATACTACTTTTTACAGTAATATAATTAAAACATTTTTATTCCTATTAATTAATGATAAATTGATAATGATAATAAACTTAATACTGTAATATAATATATTACACAATGACGATTTTTATACATAAAATATAATTTTTAATTTTTATTAACATTATCTAAAAAAATATTTATTATTCTTCATAAATATATAACTTAAAGATATAACTAAAATTTTTAAATTTATATAAAACATAATAAAATTAAATTATCTATTTGTATTTAATATATGATCATCAAAGTATTCATAAAAAATTAAAACAGTAATAAAATATTCTATACGTTGTTTTAAAAAACTTTCATTTATATTAATTATATTTATTATATTTTATAAGACTTAACGTATGTATTGAATATATTACAAAATATTTTAATTATAATGTTTAGAGTAATATTTCTTTTATAATAAAAAAACCGTAATAAAAAAAGATTTCAAATTTAGAATTTTGTATTTGGAAAAATTTTGCTTCTCATTTTTTAATAGATAAATGTAATACGTTTACATATTTAAATTGTTATAATCTGTAAATTTTTTGAATTCAGATTTTATTTTAATTGTATTAATTCAGATTTTATTTTAATTGTATTTTGATTGGTTATGGAACTTGTAAGTAATATAAGAAAATTAAAGGGATCAAATGTTTTCTTTTTTCTATCTAAGTATAATAAATTTTCAAAATTTTTATTATTAACAGCTGTTTATTTTATTGAACAATATGTTACGTTGTCATGATACTTTAAAAAATTAATTTGTACAAATTAATATTATGTTTACATTCAAATATATTTACTTTACTATAATCTTATACGCTATGCATATAAAGTTCTTATAATTTTTTACATTATAATTTAATTCTTTAACTTATATATAAAATGTGCACATAAATTTTTTTTTACTCATATTTTTCTAATTATACATTTATTAATTTTAATGGTATACTGTACATGTTTTACAAATAGACTTATGTAATATTTTTTGTATGTATTGCATTACACATCTTTTATTTATTTATTTATTTCTCTTTCTTTCAGTTTATTTAGTATAGAAAACTTGTATATTTTTTGCTTTCTTTCATACATTTTTTCCGATTACTTGCCTTCTTAAAATTATATGTACTGGCAACTGCAAAAAAGGATTAAATTTTCAGAATTATGTGAAATATAATAAAAGAAAAAGTTCAATGTGACTACTGAAAAGGTCTTATTTTTGTGTTTTTTTTTTGCTCTCTATCACTCTTTCACTCTCTCATTCCATAGTAATGCTGTTATTATTTTGACTCAAATTCTGCAAAATAAGTACAGTATCATAATCTTGTCTCTTTTTTTTTTCATTCGACATATATAACATCTCCCACTTTACCTTATTCTACTTGCACACCTCATCCACCACCTACATTTAGTCTTATTGGCGTTATGTTGCTTGTTCGTATCTCGTTCATTGCACGACCCCCGGGAACGATCTCTTTATATCTATTGCCGATTCTTTTCCCTCGCTTGTATAGTTGTATAGAATACTGCGCCTTCTTTCAAAGGCTTTCGACTCCACGGTGATGAAGCGTGCCCGATTTTAATTTGCTACGGGCGAGTGTTTGCTGCGTTGATATTTGTCGCCAGTTACGGTCTCTCTCCTTCTCACTGTGGTATGGGCGGTGAAACGCTTTTAGTATGTTGGACCTTACGGTCCTTTTATAGGGGTTGCTTCCTTTTTTCGACCCGTCTTTGGGATCTTTTTCTTTTTTCGCGGGCGCGCGCCATTTCTATACTCGTTAGCGAACACGCGCTAATAATCCCGTATATATATATATATATATATCTACACTCCACACCCGTCGTTGTATATTTTTTCCTTACTTTTCTCAATTGTGCAGTGCCTCTTATAATTCTTATATCTTGTTTTATAAATTGATCAAAATATACAATTTAGAATCTTACTGTCAAGAAAAATTGTGTGAAAAAGTAAAGCAAAAATAACAGAGAGAAAGAGACAGAGTGAGACAGCTAGAGCTAGAGCAAGACCCCCGTCAACGAACATCCCCGTTCAGGGGGATATCCAGGTGTCGTCGTGCAGGCGGCCTTAGCGTAGCTAATTCAGATAGACAAAGGCCAATAGAAAAGAGAGAAGCAATGTATCGTGGTGGTCTCGAGAAGCGGATCGCTCATGATATGCGACGCGCGCCCCTTCCTTCATTCCCTCCTGTACCTTTCTCACTTCTCTTACTTCTCTCAATTCTCTTATTCTCTTTTTTCCTTTCTCTCTTTCTTCTCGTTCTTTTTCAGTTCTATACGAATCCACATATGTGCGCGTGTGCTTCGACACCCTACAACCGCTCACGCGAGAGTCTGATTGAGTCAAAATTTATAGGGGAATTTCGGTACTGGTACAAAGAACTTCCCGCAAGCATCCGTAACGAATTGATGTCCGCGAGGGTTCGACGAAATAGAGTTTAAAAATGGCGCGGAAAATGTACCTTTCCTCCATGTTCCATTTGCTCATTCGGCTAATGTTATTTCTTTTGCTTATATTTCCGTCACTTTTTTTTAAACCTTGTATTTTTTTTTTGTTCAACATATTATTTAATACTGTCATCTTATTGTTTTTTTCAATTATTTTAGTTAAGTTAGTTTTCTTTAAAACAATAGCATCATTACTTTAATTCTTACACATATCAATGCCTCTATATTTGTATTTATTACTTATCTATTTATTTATTAATTACTTATCTAAAGCACATATTATTATCGTAGAGTTTCTTAAATTATTTATTCTTAAAGATTTGAAGAGGTAACAAAATTGTTTTAATGTGAAACCAAAAAACAAATCAGACAAGCAAACTTGTCTACAGTATATAATAGTATATAATAATCAAAATTATTAAAGTTATTAAAAATCGATAAAAAACACAGGCAAACGTATTAAGCAACAAAAATTTTTCGGCTGACTTATTCCCGAAATCATTAATACCATTAAAAATCTTATTTATACTTTTTATTTAAAATTATGTGACTGAAAAATAAATTATGTTTATCACTTTAAATATTTAGGTGAACCAAATATTATAATTATTATAGTACATTTTTAATGTGAAAAATTTCTTTTTTCAGATTTATTATATCATATTAACTAAAAAAAAATAAAAGTTTATATTTACTGTAGTAACCTAATATTAAAGAATTTAACAGATTTTCAAATATTAATTTCCACTAATTTCTAGAATAGATTATTAATTTAATTGATAGAAGAATTATAAATTTTAAAATAAATATTATTGTTTTATAGATTATTAATACGTTTCTTCTATAATAGCTGAAATTTTTTCATCAGTAATAAACTGTATATTATAATTTGTATATATATATATATTGTAGAATTAATATATACCTTTAATTCCCTAAGACTTTTAAAAATGTGCAAATCCATATAAAATTATAAAAAAACTTTCATAAATTTATATCTTTTAAAATATCTACTTATTGTAAAAATAATTCATAACATATTTTATAAAATGAAGTATCAAGACAAAACAATAAATAATTTTGTCCATAACCCATAATGTTGAAAATGAATTTCCTGACATTTGAATCATTTGTTATGTCGTGCGATTTTATAAACATTATTTTATAAAATGAAAATTGCTATTATTAAGTCTGTAGAACGTGAAGTAATAATTTTATAGCAGAATCTTCAAGAAGGTAACAAAATTCTGTGTACTTTTACGTTTAAAAATAAGAGAAAAAAATGATAAAACTTTAAAAAAACAAATCTCTGCCAGAAAAAAGTGCAGATAAAGCGATCTCGAAGCGCATCAAAGATACGCGCGGCAAAGATCGATGTTATCGAACCTATAAGAAGCAACAATCTCCAATAAACCTTCTCCTCCTCTTCCTCCTTCACCTTTACTCCTTCTGCCCTCTTTCTCTTGACGTTGCCAACCATTCTGACGCGCCCTTGAAATTCTTCTGTACGCAGGTATAGCTCGTTCAACAAGCGTTCTGAGACTGACGGAGATGATCACTGGAACTGTATCGTGCCACTTGAGTTCGAACGTCTGCAGCAAAGTAACTCGTCAACAGTTGTTGCAACGCAAGTAACAGCGACGTCATTAACGACAACGACAATGACGAAAACTATCACGGGAACAACAAATGCAGATACTTCAATGTTAAATCGACATTTTGTTACTGGAAACACAAACTCTTTCGACGGTCAGGACCTTGCTAGTACATCAACCATACTTGGCAGTCAAATGTACCAGAAACAAGGGAGTTCACGACAAGCAAGTGAGGACATTTCTTGGGAAATTATTATAAATGAAGCGCCGATTGCAAGGCTTGAATCACTTGACGAGCTTGATCAAGACTATGATCACGCCTAGTTAGACTTCTGAAGATAAGAGCATCGCACACTCAATATTATACATGTATATACTAATATGAATATATGTAAACAATTATTTATATTTGTATATATATTTACATACAACAACGAATGTACCATCGTACGTGCATACATTTATGTTTCTACATACACATGTATATTATGGTTGTGTTTGCATTGAATTACATGGTAGATAAAGAATATTAATAAGTAAAAACCTTATATTTATTAAGATTACTCGTTACTAACAATGTATTGCCTGAGTAGGGCTTACATTTACCTGTATTATTACGAGCTGAGTACTACTCACAAAATTGCTTGTCTATTTAGCAATATTCTAAAAATTGTAGCTTATTGTAATAATTAATGAATATCTTGATAGCTTTTCTCAAGTTCTTTATTTTATAAGATAATAATTAAATATTAATTTATGTAATAAAGTTAAAAAATTTGTATTTACTATATAAAACTGAAATAGTATTGTACTATATATCTAATAAATAGATTTTTTTTAAGTAATTAAAATATTAACATTAGTGTTTTATTTTAATTTTTTTATTTCCAAAGTGTAGTATATATTTTTCGAATGAAAAATAATAGCCCAAATTTATCTTCAATTATTTGATAAATAAGAAATGAATACTAAATTTAGTTTTGAAAATAATACAATATAAACATTGTTAACATTTAAATTTTAGTGTCTCCATATAAATATTAAATGTAATTAAAAGTATTTAGGAAAAATTCGATTTAAATTAACAAAGAAACCAAGTTTAGATAATATTTAAAATAAATAGATACTAATCAATCAAGAAATAATATTTATAAACAAAGTACTAGTAATCATTTTCTTCACGTTTTTATAAATGAGTTATTACTAAAATAACCGACTTAAAAAAATATTTAGAAAAATTAATAAAAAATTCGTTTCCTCATTGCAACTTCTACATAAAAAATCATGTATAAATTTTTATGAATCTTCAATATATACTCTAAAACTCAGTATATTTACATAGAAAATATATTTCTATAAATAACTGATAATAAATTCATAAACGTGTTCTCTATTTTGTAATCAATGCACAAAAAACTTTTAAACAACACTTTAATGTTAAAAAATTTATTTATTATCAACAGTTAATAATTTATACGTTTTATATATATCCCTGAATTTTATAAAAATCATTTAGAAATATTTTTGAACAAATTATATGTTCAACTGCATCCAACTTATAGAATAAATTATTCAACGCGTTATTAATTGATGTAAACAAATATAATATATAATTGATAAATCAACTGCTAATATATAAATTTGTATAAAAAATTCAATTACTCATTTGTCCTATTTACAATATAATTATTTAATATTGGTTTATACGAATTGTACTATTTAAAAGATTTTCAAAAAGTTTAAGAGTTTTACAGCGACTTTCAAGATTTCTAAAATATTTTCAAAATTAAGAAAATTTAATTATTTTTAAACATTTCAAATATTTATCATAAAATGTATATAGCAAGAGAAATAAATAGGATATAACGTCGTATGTGCATAATTACATAAAAATTATATTTGTAGATTTGTAAAAAATATGTAATAGATCAAAATCTGCTTGCATATATTTTTATCTATTATAATTAATTTAATATATTCAAGGTCAGGTATGCATAGATCGTAATTAAAAATAAAATACTAACATTAGCAAATTTGTAATAAATATAAATTTTGACGAATAACATATGCACAAAAATTTTTCCTGTTTGTGTATTATACTATTAAAATTGTAGCACCTATAGTTACTATTGTAATTTGACTAATCATAATCACCAAATGTCTACTTCTATAATATTTTCTTATTTTAAATCTACGGTTAACTTTGAAATCGGATTATGATCGTACTACATTTGCCAAGTAATGCTTAAATAAGGTTCCAGTATCACAAAATTGTTATTAATTTATAAATATTCATATAAATATAATTTATATAGATACACATAAAAATTTACTAATTATTAAAAAATTATCTATTGTAAACAAAAACTTGGTACAGTACACAATCACAGTCATAATAATCACACATGCAGCATCACATAAGTATAGTACTAGCAAGACTGTTAGCAACGGTCCTGCAAATGTAGACCGTGATAAGTCACGTAATTTATTTTTATTCGTATTTATATTTAAACCATATTTGTTAAAATTTTTAATAATAAATATACTAAGGTTAAAATATTTATATTAATAAATTATATATTTTTACAATGCAGATAAAAAATAAATTCAATACCTAAAAAAAATGTTTGCCTTGTACCAGTATAATTATCTGTAAGTAAAATGACTGTAAAAAACGAAATAATTTATTAAAAAAATTATTGATAATATTTTTCTATTCTTTTATGTAATACAATAGCAATTATTAATTAAATTATTTTTGAAAGATATGCTTATAGAATTGTTTCTTAAATGCTAAGAATCACATAATACCTGAATTAAAATATTAATTATGTATACTTTTAAGAGTTAGTACAAGTAAAATGAAAAAGTTCGTATTAAATGTTCACAAAGAAGTTCTTCTAACAAGTTAAAACAAATATAAAACAAAATTTACAATTTATAGAACTAAAATTTATAATAAAATTAAATAATATAATAAAATTTATAATAAATTTACAAAAATAGGTTTAAAAAGCAACCATTAATTTTCACATGTACTATATTTATATAGTAATGAAATTTAAAGCATAATAATTAAAAATTTTTTAGAAAATACGTAATAAAATATATGATATTTGATAGTCAGTGTTTAAAAAAATCATTCGGATGTCGTTTATATAATATTTACAATATATTTTACTTATGATTGTATGAATTTACTTATACTTATGATACATTAATAGTCAATACATTCATGAAGCTAATATTGAAAAATTCATATTTATAATGAAAAACTCAATCTTTATATTTTTTGCTTATTTATTTATCTCTCTCTCTCTATATATTTAGTATACTAAAAGTAGGCTTACATGACCTTGGATGGAAAGTGCAGTATGCTTTGACTTTGATTCACGCAATAATCGTATTGCGTTTCTTACAACGCAGATTTTGAGTGAGTAAGCGAGCGTGCCGACAGGAAATGACGGCGACGACAACAATGAAAAATTAATTATTTTTAACCCCTCAGGTATATATATGTACAATATACAAGCACAAGCATTCTTGCTCGCTTGTGTTACGAATTCTTTAACACTATGCGACCTCTCCCTTCCATTCTTTCTTTGCTTATTACTTCGTTCTCACTCTCTCGATTTCTCTCTCTCTCTCCCTCTTTCTCTTTCTTTCTCAATTTTTTCCTCTCTTTTTTCACTCACTCTCTTATTCCCTCTTACACTTTTCTTTCTTAGCTTTATTTCGGCCGCAGTTTGCCGACTTCTTGGACTGGATCGAATACGAAAGAAAAGATACAGATCCTTGACGAGATATTATACGATGAGCACGATATTTTGTTCTTCCTTTGGTTTTATTCTTCTGAAAAGTCAATCGTTTTTAAATCGGACACGAAAACAGGAAACATATTTTTCTTATATTTATAATAGAATATAAAAAATAATAATGTGAAAACCTCTAAATAATAAATTGAATAATATATCTGTTATTATATATTGAATAGAGAGACAAGAAAATTATCTTTTTGTTATTTTGTTTTATTCTAATCATTTACAATAGCGTAGTAAAAAATTTTGACGTTTCAAAGCACACATCTTACATATTTTGTCTTTAAATACATTTTTTATTCAATTAATAAATAAATTATTCTATGAATATTATTAATATTGTTTTAAAAGTTCTAAATTTTTATAATTTTACTTATAAGTCTTTGTTTAATATAATTTCAAATAATTCAGTTTTATTACTTCAACAGTAAAATCAATATCGTAATGTATTAAGTGTAAATCGAATGTAATTAATATTAATATAATTTTTTAAATTACTTTCACGTATCTATCACAAAACTCAATTAAAACAATGTAAAGATTCTGCAGAAAATTTGGTTTCAATAGAAAATTAATAATTAACGAATAAAATTAAGGATAAAAAGCAAAAAGTTTTTTTAATTTAAAATACATCATGCAAAAATTAAATATTGAATTTTTGCCTAAAAAAGATGCATAAATTTTATATTTTTAAGAATTACACTATTTTTTAAATGTTTTGACATTTAGTCTTAGAAAATTTTTAAATTTTAATTGGTTGAAACAAAGTACCCGTTAATTATTGATCTGGAATAAAAAAAAATTTTAGTTTTTCCAAATGAAATTTTTTGTAATTATATAATTTCTTAAACATATTCTTTATGAAATATAGACATGTATCTGACAAAAATCATCTTTTTTAAGTGAAAATATATTTTAAAATAGTATATAATGAAAAAAATATTGAGTTAATGAATAAATCTGTGAATTTTTTTATATGTATATGATATTCGAAAGAATTTATCTAAATGTTAAGTTAATTTAATAAAAACTGTCTAAGATTACATTTCAATCAATTTAAAAAAAAAGTTTCGAAAAAAACAAAAAAAGTATCTGAAATATTAAATTTTTTACGAATAGGTTTGTTTAACATTTACAGTATTACAATATAATGATGTTTTTATATAATAATGCTTTGGTTTCTATATTCGTGACGATCTAATGAATGAGCGTGACTTGTTTCAAAATTCTAACCTAGTTTAGTAATTCGGTTTTGAAGAATGTCTAATATTAATGTTTAATAAATAAAAATGATGAACTTTATAAAATAAATAAAATATTTTAAATTACATTTTCCAATTTAATAATAAATTCTGTTTAAATTATATACTATTTTGAATATATTTTCACTTCAAAAAATTATTTTTTTATCAGATGCGTGTTTTTTTCATAAAGAATATGATTAATAACTTACACCATTATTACAAAAAATATTCATTTTTTAAAAAAATATAAAAATAGACATTAGAAAATATTTTTTTGTATAATTCATTCTTATTAATCTCGTGAATATTAAATAGTAACTAGTCTTTCACAATAATTTATTATAAAAATAAATATAGAAAACAATTTTTTATACATTACAATTGTTAAATAAATTGAAAGTTTATTTGTTGGAACAATTTTTTTTGTCGGTGAAAAACTGAAAAAAAGAAAATAATTTAATATTACGTTTATTTAATACAAAATTTATTAACATTGTGATAATGAATATAAATCTAATACTAATTATATATTTTGATTATCAAAGATATTCAAGTTGAACATGATGAAAAAATTATATGTATTAATTGAAACTATTAGTTCTTCCTTTACATTTTTTTCATATTGTTTAAACGAAGCCCCTTAAAAAATAAGAGAATCGTTTCTAGTCAATATATAAAAGTCGATGATCTCGGCTTGCCTTATGCTTGCTTTTCACTGTGTGGCGGCGCATTGAATGTTTCAAAGGATATGGTATATTCAATGGTATATCCATGTGGCAGTAGTGGGCTGCGTTGTAACTCTCCTGATGGTCGAGAGAAAAACACAGAGGGTCAGAAGGCGAGAGAACCGTAAGGGGAAAAAATATTATACGTGTGAAAAAAATAGTGAATGCGTGAACTATACAATTTATTTTTTAACATGCAACTTATTTCCTTGAAATGTTTTATTCTATTTTTTCGTACAATATTGATTTTTACTATTTTCTTTTTTATATACAAACAGTATCGAAATCTATCTTTATAATTATTAATACTAATTATTTAATTTTATTAAATTAATCAATATTTATTACTTAACATATTTAAATTATATATTTAATAAAAAAAAAATTTCTTTATTATTATAAATTAGTTTTGATTATTTAATAATTAATTTTTTAACTACTTAATTACTTCAAATAAATACTACAAATTAATTAATTATATTAGATTAATTAATTACTTCAAATAAATACTACAAATATATTAATTTAAAAAATTTAGTTTTTTTTAATTATAAAAATAATTTTATTAAAAATATACCTTAAGAAAAAAAATTGAATTATAAAGCATTTATTTATTTATTTCTACATTTTCTATTTTAAAATTGTATTTTAAATTTTTTATTTTTCATCTTTAACTTTCCACATTTTGTGTACATATTCATGCTTTATAGAATATATTTTATGGAATTTATTAATTTTTACTATTAATACATTTTTGGAAAAAAATTTAGATGATTGAAGAGAAGAATCATATTTTATTCGTTATATTTAATATAAAAAAGTTACATTTCATAACTTCTATATAGAGTTATGAACTACATGTAATTTCTTTTTACTATTATTCTCATTTATATAATTTTACATAAAAGAAAATTATGTATAAAAAATTATTTTTTACCTAATTTGTTTAAAATTATTTTAAAATAAATTACTGTTCCCTGGTTAGATATAAAATATTAAAGATATTGATAAGAACAAATCTAATTATTAAAGATTTTCTAACGTTTATTTTTATATTTTTATAAAAAGGAGAACTGAATATTTCTATAATTTATTATTAAATTGGAATACATAATTCAAAAAGTTTGATTTTTTTATTACAAATTTTTTTCAATTAAAGCATTAAATTAGGTTGATATTTTAAAATAAAAGTTGCAATTCTTTATAGATTATCGCGAATACCTCTAATCATGAATGAATCACGATTGAATACTCATTCTACAATAATTATTTTCCATTGTGTTTTATTAATACTCTATAATATTACTAAAAATATAGTTAATTTATTCAGTTTTCACCTTTTTAAAACATGACAATTAAAATTTTAAATGTTTGAGAAATAGTCAAACTTTACAATAGTATGCTAGAAATAATATTGAATTGTATTATAATAGAATAATATTTATGATATTTGCACAAGGCTCAACTGGAGGTAGATATTAATAACGATGAATATTTATTTATTTACTTTTATTATGTTTTATTAGTAACATGTAATATCTTATGAAATGTATAATACATAATATAATAGTATTTAAAAGTGTTAATAATGATAATGACGATGATAATGAATATGAAAATAATGTTTGAGAAATTATTAATACAGCTTGTTGCTCTATCTGTCTATCACGTTAGATATGAGCCATTGTTAAAAAAAAAAAATCTATTTTAAAAATTAAAATTTTCACGAAATATGTATCTATTTACCAATTACAATTATTATATTGTTTAATGCAGGCATGCATGTAGCTGTACACAAGTTTTCTCTAATTATTCTTTTTTATCGCAATTAATGGTACTACCAATCTTATATTGTTATTCTTTGGTAGTTATCTGTAGACTACTGTATAATCTCCAAATAAAACTTATATTATGATTTTTATAATAACAAAAAGCAAAAAAAATAAAATAAGATACAAGAATGAAAGAAACTTTATCAGTCTCAAAACAATCACTGGATAAAAGAAGCATTTTAAGCTATTATCTAAAGAAAAATAAATCTAAAAGTAATAATTATATACGTAAATATGAGCGTTGAATTTATTTGGAATAAATAGCATAATTATATATATGTATGTATGTGTGTGTATACCATGCAACTAAAGCAAAAAAAATAAAGAAAAAAATGAAAAAGAAAATATAGAAATTGACTAATCGAAAATAAAATATAATAACACTCTGTACAAAAGGCTTTTCAGGATAATAAAGAAATGCTCTAATTAGCGATAGGTGTACTGGTAGGTTCTCGTTTAACGCGCGCGTGCTAGCGATTCTCTTAATCTTTATACAGCGCAACGCCGTATAAGCGTTCGACTCTGGTACAAACCTTAATTAGGTGCACGGCCTCCCCCTCTTCTCCCTTTATCATTCCTTCTCTTTCTTCTCCTCCCACCTTCGGTCTAAAAGACTGAGAAAGAAGTATTTAGAAACGTCCGTTGTGCCGGCCCTGGACGCCCTCGTAATGGTACTGTCGGCTTTTAATTTAGACTTACGCAGTTAAACGACTATAAAACACAATACATAATAGCAACCGAAGCATGGGTACCAAAAGGAACGTTTTACCCGTCAGCAATACACCGGACGGTTTTAAAGACTACTAGAGAAATAAAGGTTAAAAAAATGCACATGCGATGTAGACATCTACGCGCTAAAATTCAAAGGAACTTAAGTAAAATTTTTGTGTTCATGTACATATTTTTCGGCATAGACCGAGCTTATCATACATACAACCAAACAAAGAAGAATTAGAAGAAAATAAGACAAATAAAAAGAAAGTAGTAGCAAGAAAAATAGACACAGAAAGGTCAATAAGTCATTTCTAATTTGCCTGCTTCCTTTTCTTTTACTCTTTTCTTCTTATATACATGAAATAATCCAAATCGCTCTAATTTTTTAATATCTATTTACAATTTTTGCGAAGCGACTGACTCCGACAGTCTCTAACACTCTCATTTTGTACAGCTCGTAATAGTATTATAAATATTATTATCATTTATTTTTATATCTTACCACTTAAAAATTAGTTATATTAACATTTTACAGTTTTTTTAATTTTTCTAGTTAAAATTTTTAGCTAGGAAAAAAATATCTATTCAAGATTCACAAAAATGTTTTAATATCTTTCGTCACAAATTTATCAATTGTACCAATTATAGAATGGCTGGTGAGGCGTAGGTCTTGATTGCTGAAAACTCTGACTATAGTGGTTGGCAAAGGCTTGATGCTGGTGAGCAGAATGGAGGTGTACCGCTGCAGCTGCAGCAGCCGCTTGTTGCATTCCATTAGGAAGAGTAGGTGCACCAGGAGGTGGTGGTGGACTACTCAGATTCAACCTGGATCCAGCACTAGTTTCAGATCCAAGGGGTAACGCACTCCAGGAGGTAGAACTTGTACCTTGTGGTTGCTGATGTTGTTGATGGTGCTGGACGGGTGAAACTGAGCCGACCGAGAGTTCCGCATTTGTGAGCTGGTCCGATGCTGAATTTGAACTACCTGAATTAGGTCCCATCATTGTAACCAAAGAATTAGGAGTCGGCGGTAATTGATGCGTTGTGATACTTTGCTGTTGGTAGGCGACAGCAGAACAAACACCTGACACAGGTGACGGTACTAGTTGATGATGAGCCGACGAGCTTGTGGGCAATAGTAACGAACTAGGATAACTCATAGAGCTAGAAAGTCCGTAGGTTGAACCTGAACCTATGAGGCTCACGGGAAGTCGGACAGAGTCGGCCGATAGTTGATGAGACATCGAACCGTGCTGTGATGGATACAAGTCTGAAAAAAAGATTAATTCGAGCAATTTGTCTTCACGAGAAGTATTTTTTAAATTTTTACAAACTTTTTGTATATTAATTTTTTTACATGTAGTTCAATTTTAATTTTAATGATAATATAATTTTATTTACTTTAAAATTTCTTTGCTTTTCTTATAATGAAATAAATATTTTTTATCGATTAATTATTAATTTATTTTAAATACATTTTGATTTTTCTGAATATTTTGGTGCTCTGAATTTACGAAATTACTAATAAAGAAATTACCATTAACTTATTTGTAAACAATAATTCAATTAAAAGCAAACTATCAGTATTTATCTATTTAATTTAAAGTTTTATTTTTATTTAACAAAATTTAGATGCAAGATATAAATTAATCAAAGTGGTGAGCCTAAAGCAATGATAATTAAAATTTGTTTGTTAATTGTAAATTAAGTAATTTTATGAAATAAATATTTAGTATAGTAAAGATTTCTATATTAAATTTTTTACAAAAATATGCATTTTTTCTTAATAATTAAAGTATTTTTTAATTTTAACCGCCAAATATATTTAATATTTATGATATTATAATTAATCGAAGTATTTATTTTTTAAACATATTCAGAAAAATTTTCTAAATTAAAATAAAAGTTTAGTTTATCAAAGATACTAATTAAAAGTTACTAATCTTATTAAGTATATTATTATAAGAGATAAAACTATATTTTAAAAAAATTCCATTAATTAGGAGCTCGTTTATAAATGTATAATTTTTTAATATATTATAAAAATCTCGTGTTTTTTCATGCTTCAACTCATGTTTGTTTTAATTAAAATTATATTATTGAAAGTCTAATAAAAATCGATACTCTATGTGTCTTTGATATATGTATAAAAAGTTAAATCTATTAAAATCTAGACTAATGATCGAAAAATTCATAGGTTTTACAAAGATTTTTAGTGAATTTTTATTTCTAATTACAGCAATTTAATTACAACATTTGTTGTGTAGCCTATATATATCAAATTTAAATAAAAAATAGAAAAGCAAAGGTAACAGCCCAAATAGCAGAAAGATAAGACCTCTATTTCATTATATACATATTATAATAATTAATATAAAAATAATCAATTTGGTTCTGATTAAATGTGTTGATAAACGATATTAGTTTTATTCCTAATAAATTAAACAAAGTTCGAATAATTAATAAAAATTTTAATTTAGTTCATAATTCATTAAGTTATCAACAAAATATGAGTGTAGTATATAGTATAGTACACTATTCTATTCGAACAAGTTTATGGATATTAGCCTTAATACATGAGATGCGGGTCATCATGCATGGAAAAACTTTTAGACTCTGCTATCTCTTCTCTCGATATATTTTTTTTCTACCACATTTTGAAATTTGTAGGTTACTAAAGGCATCGCGCTAGCCTTCAGCACTGCAGTCAATTTAATGGACATTGTACCCAAATGACTGTCCAATTGTTTCGATATCCCTTCGAAGTAAGAGATAGAACGAGTGACCGCCAGGTAACGAACATGAGCAAAAAATACGCCTGAATATAGGTTTAATGACTTCCGGTAATTGTGTGCGCAGATTGACTATTTGATTTGAAACGCCTGATAATTTTTTATCAGATTAACTGTTACCTTTACACTTTCATCTAGTTGCGTCTACAAATTTTCAATTTTTTATTATACATTTTAAAAGAAATTTTATTTAGAATGGTAGATATGAAAATGAATTTTATTTTGATTTTAAATTAGGTTCCAAATATTACGTATGCATTGCACTTTGCAGATTAATTGTTTAATTTATCTAAAAATATGTATAATAATACACTGTTTTATTATGCATCCAATTCATTTACTATTATCTATATACTTTTCTTACTTTATTTATATTACTTTATTAATTGTTATTATATTAAAAAGGTAAATTCAAATTTTTGTTCGAAATAATTCCATATAATAAAATAATTAGTTACTCATTGATACTTCTTATATTTAAAAGAAAATTGAGTATATTATGCAAGTTTCTTAATTATATATTATAAATATGTACATTAATTCATCAATTAAATATAAATTAAATATATCTAAGGTATATACACACGGCATATGTACATAGTACATAGTACATAGTACATTATTAAATATTACTCTGGTTTGTATATTAAATTAAAGATGTATATTAATGAATATGAAATAAATATTAAACTTATACGTGTGACATAAATTTTTTTTCAAAAGTAAAACTTTTATTTGAAATCGAAATTTTAAATATTATTCTTGAAGTTTAAAATTAATAGTATTAAAGTATTTTAAATGAGTATTCGTATATTTATAGTAAAAACTGTTGCTTAATTATATCTAATTAATATGAAAAATGGAATGAGAATACATCGTTCATATCTATCGTTTCAATCGATCATAAATATTTTAAAATATTAAGAATATATTTGAGTATAATTAACAACATATTTTTATAACTTCTATCAACTTCTTTTATTTATAAAATTAACATAATTATAATCTGATAGATAATTCTATTTATACTTAAAAATTTTAATTAAAAAAAAATAAGGTAAAAAACTAAGTGATATCATTTATAATACTAGGAATAGAAAAGTGCAATCATTTCACATAGATTGAAAGGGTCATGCTGAGCATGTAAAAGAAACACATTCTTTGAAACAGACTTATTCTTTCTTGACCGCGTGCGAGTCTACTAAGAAAGCCGCGAATGAAAAGCTACAATCTAGAGACTAAACAGAACAAGGAGTAAAAAAATTATTACCTGAAAGCAAGCGGACAGACGAAAGCAAAGAGCGCTATACCTGGAGCATGTTTGAGTGCGGGCGCGCGAAGTAGATATATATATTATTAAGAAAGCTGAGAAAAAAGTTATACAAAGCCGTAAAATGAAATAAAAGATATATTCCAGAAGATTTGATGCGTTCAAAATTTTCGTGCCGATATCTTCTTAGCTTAAATTTTTGCATTAATTGAATATGAAAACTTTATTTAATTAATCCGAGTTTAAGTATCATAATGTGAAATGATTACAATGATTACATTTTGAGTAAATAAAAATAAATAAATAAATAAATACAGAAAATATAAATTCATTTAATATAAGTTTTATTTAAATACAAAAAATATGAATTCAATTTCATTTAACAAGCTGAAATTAAAAATAGTCAAATACTTAAAAGTAAAGAATAGTGACTAGATTAATTATATTATTCGATTTATTTTGATCAAAGTAAATCGAGTAATAAATAAACAAAATTATTTTTGAAATAACTATGTAAATATTTAATTAAAATTTAATTAAAATTTACATTGATGTTTGTGACAGTTATGTCGTCAAATTAATATTATATTATTACGATGTTAGTGCAATGTATATTATAAGAAGGAAAACAAATTCAGAATAGCTTACCTTGCGCTGGCGAGAAGCTTGCTGAATCTTGTCCGGTTCCATTAAATCCACTAGCTGTTGAAGCGGGTACATGAGATTGATTTGGAGGTACAGCACCACTTGGACCTCCATGTACATGAGAGTGTGGTTGCGAGTGCGTATGTCCGGCACCGGTAGCCGAAGGGTGTAGAACATATGAGGCAGCCGCAGCAGCAGCGGCAGCAGCAGCGGCTGCAGCAGGGTACGGTACCGAGTTCACGTAGCCATTTGAAGCAGATTGTTTACGCAATCGTGCTCTTCGATTGCTGAACCAGACTTGGATACGTGCTTCAGTAAGTTTGGTGCGCTGAGCAAGTTCCTCACGTGTGTAGATGTCCGGATATTGAGTGCGCTCGAATGCACGTTCTAGTTCATCTAGTTGCTGGGCTGTGAAGGTTGTACGACTTCGCCGTTGTTTACGTTTCAATTGGATACCAGGCTCGCTTTCACAATCAGATCCAGAACTTGTTTTTCCTAAGGACAATATAAAAGTTGACCTACGTCAATGTGTGAATTTTTTAAGTTTAAATTGAAATCAATAGTGACTTCGTGATTCCTTATGGAACGAGTGTAAAATTAATACACTAGTTAATTAAATAAAAAAATCTGAAACAACATAATTTTTTCTTAAATATTCTAAATCTTAAGTGACAAAAATAATGTATTATATCGACAAAAACATGAAAAAATGTTTTAAATAACGAAGTATAATTTTGTATTGGTTTTTATATCAAATTATAATTAAGAAGAATATTGAAATTACTAAAAAAAAATTATTTGCTAAAAAAATATTTACAATACTCGTTAATTGGTTATTAGTAAAAAAATTTATATTAATTATAACGTATATCTGAACTTAAAATACTAAAGTACTTGATTTTTATAATTACTTCATAATAAATTTAATTAATATTATAATATCAGTACATTAATCGGCTCTACTAATATTTTATTTTTGGCTTCAAATTTATATTATAACAAAATATATGCAAATATTAAAAAGTTCTATTACATTTATTATATCAAAATTTTTTATTATTAGATATTTGAACGTTTAAGGACATTATATCTAATTTGTAAATTTGAAAAAACATTGCTTCATTTCGTGTAAACAACGAGAACATTTAATTGAAAATTTTAATTAGATGTAATTTGTGTCTTTAAAAAAATATTTGTATAATAAAAACTGTTTTTAGTAATTGTATATTAATTAATGTTGAAACTAAATAAAATAAAATAATAGTATTAAATTAAATAAAAATAAAAATAATTATTTTTGTATCAAACATTTTTATTTCACTTTTACCCATTTTACCATATTTTCAATATCTTATACAAATATAAAAATTTAGATAAAGGTATTTATATTTATTTATAATAAATTTTTTTTAACAAAGGATATTTTAATTAATGTTTATATTATGAAAAATTACTACTTTTACAAAAACCCAAAAAAGTTATACGTATAAAGATTAATTATTTTTAATTTTTAATATTGTATTATTAATTATATTGTATCTTTAATCAAGTCTATTCATAATTGTAAGAAAAATTATTTTCTCTTTTAGAGATTTTTTAATACATTTGAGCTTAAAAATATTTCTGTCGATTGGGGAAATATTGTTCTTTGAGTATACAGTTTTTATTAATATATTTTCCAATTTATTATTTTATTTTACTTTACTTTAGATTGCATCCATTACTCTATTGTTTCATAACAACATAACTAATTTTTTCGTATAACTTAAAATAATTAGAAAAAACATATTAATTTTTATTTTATAAAAATATTAAATATTAAGTATTGTTAATTATTTTTATCATTGAAACTGAATAAGAAATTTAATACTTATTTTTTTAAATATTTTTAATAATATATAAGTATAATTAAATAAATATATTTTAAAAAGATTATTTAAAAACAATTGAAAAATAAAAAATAAAAGAGAGAGAGAGAGAGAGAGAGAGAGAGTAAAAGTGAAAGAAAAAAATATAGAAAGACAGAGAGCAATAAAAATAAGGAAAGAATCACGTTTTGCCCTCGAGTGAAGTGTGTGTGAAATTTCACTCGCTTGGATCATGCGTTATAATCTGATTGAGAGGTTTCTTTTCTTTAGCAACACTACGGTTTCGCTGGTACACACGTGATGCCGCAAGCGACGTATTGGCTTGATGCGGATGAAATTCAGAATAGATATTTTTTTCATTCCGCGTGCCCTCTGGAACATGATGTTCTACCGATCAAAGGATTTTCTTGCGCTTGGAGATGAAAAATAGTCTTTTTTAATTTATTTATTATTTATATTTATTATGAAAATTTATTCGATACAATACTTCTCACAAACTATGTTTCAAATTATTAAAAGATTAACGAGCGTACTTTTATATACTTTTAAATGAGAATGATTTGCAAATGTATATAATATTTCAATATTTCAATATAAATTTTGAATGTAAAATTTTAATAATTATTATTATAATAAACAGAATATTATTTAAAACTTTTATTACTAAGTACATACTTCCATTCTTGTTGTATTCAGTTGGTTGTAAGTTGTTTGTACAATTTCAATAAATTATATTTCAATAATTTATAAATTATACTTTATAAAATTTAATTGTTTACTTTGTTTCAGCTATAATAAATATTTAAAAAATTTTAAAATAGTTTTAAAAAGTAGTTTTTTAATTATAAAATGGTTGTATCGTTAAAAACAATATTTGTATTTTTTTTTCATACAAGTATAAATTTGATATAAAATTTTTTACTATAAAACGTGATAAACTTTATAAGTTAATTTTTTTAAAAAGCCCTTATTTTTTAAGAAAAATAAATTCATTTCTAAATCTACAATATTTACTAAATAAATGATACAATATTAAAATACAATATCGATTGATAAACAAAAATTAGTCTTACATGTGTTTAAAATTGCTGATGCGTACACTTACGCTCTAGTATATATTCATACATACGCATATGTTACAGAGGTACGCTGCAGTTTATGCTTTTTTTATTTTTTTTTTTTTTTTTGTCGATTCGGCGAGCTTCAAAAGAACACTCGACCGCTGCAGGTTATTTCACACTCGGCTTCCGATCGACTCTAGTTTCTTTGTTTGCGGCTTCGAGTGACCTGCAGCATCATGCCCCAGCTTTGCTCCTTTGGTTCTCTCCCTCACCGCATATATATTTGAACGGAGCAGGTGCAAGCGAGTGAGGAAGAGAAGCAAAATGGAGGAATTGTCGAAAGGGGGAGTAAACTAAGAAAAACGATCAACCATAGGAAGTAAAAGAACACACGGAAGAAAGCAAGACAGTAAGAAGCAAAGAGAACATGAGGGAGACTGGAAAAAGCTGAGACAATTGAATATTGTAAATGATGAAAATTATATAAGTGTAATCATGGTTTTCATAACTCGCCTGCTAAAAGTTCTAAATTCGCTCATTAACAATTTTGATATACGGAGTGAATAAAAAAGTTTTCTGTTTTTTTAAATTATAATAAAACAAATAAATGTAATTAACATTTGTTTATTTGAAAGTAAAAAATTTGCAAATTTTTTACATATAAAATTTTAACAATTTACTATTGCGTCAATCTGTATCGGTAATAACGAAATGCAATACTGACAGCGTCGGCTCGTTTGAAGTTGTATGCGACAAAGCTCAAATCACCGTAACTCGCTTGAGGAACATGCGCGTCCGACCCATTCATATAAACATAGCCGAAAAGTCTAAAAAGAAAAACTCGTATTCAATGCCTACAGTCGGTTGAAACAAGCCGCAAAATAAAAAAAATTTCTTGACAAGCATTTATAGAAGAATAAGAAGTGAAAAAGAGAAAATAAGAAAAAAGTGTAAACCGACACCTCGTCATGTCCCAAGACTATTTATATTTATAAAATACGTCCGTAAAGCGCCAAAGAACGCCCCCACGCTAAACGAGCTGCAGAAGGCGTGAGGCGAAACCTTAGTATCTTCTTTTCAGAATCGAAAGATTTTATGAAAGTCGCGTTCGGAAGCCTTTTCTGTATTTAGAGATTAAGCGAAAAACTGCCAAGTGAACATGCTTATTCAAGAAGTTATCAAGCGGATATCACCAAAAGCTGTGGTGAGTGTCTAAGAAAATTTTGGACACATGAAATGTATGCATATCTAATCGGACGACGATACTCAAAGTCATTTCACCGAGAAGTCTCCGAGATGCTTTTTTCGAAGTCAATACCAAGATTAATGTTGATTCAACATGGAACGATTTACTATTCTAGAATATTTAGAGTAGCCTCGCTTATCTTATCTGTTATTTCACAACTTTTTTGCATACACTTTGTCAATTTCATATAATTTACAAGTCAGCCTTTATAAGTTTGTGCTGTAATTTTTTTTATTTTATTATTTAAAAAAAAATCAAATAATTAAAAAATATAACTTATAACGGAGTCTAAATTTGTTTATAACTTAAAAAAAATTTATGGTTTAACTAATGAAAAATTTAATTTAATCAGATTGACAACTACTACTATATTTTAAAAAAATTTGTATTAAATCTGTTGTAAAATTCATTGTTTTAAATATATTTTTTGTAATAGAAATAAACGTTAACGCTTATTAAGACTACACATTTTAATAGACTACATATTCTGTAATTTTATACACATGTTTAATATTATTATGAATTTATAATAAATAAATATATTACGTATACATGTAATAATAAATACACATATAATAAATATATTAAATTTCATTAAATTTTCAACAATGTTTAAAAACTTTTGAATAAAATATATTTTCTATACAGACAGTCAAATATCTTTTTTTTAATTGAAATAGCAAAGATAACAATTTCTCATATTACAAATAAATTTTATTTTATTATGCAATAGAAAGATTATATGTAATTATTAAATGATCATTACTACAAACTTTAAAGTCTAATGTTCAGTCAAATATTAGATTATTAATTAACATTTGGAAAAAATGAGAATAAAAAACTATACAAAATTTACACGAATTAATAATCAGTATTTACACTGCTATCTAAAAATTATATACATTAATATTTTTAAACTAAATTGTTATGTTTAAATAACCATTAGCATAAAAGTTACTTGAAAAAAAAATTTAATAATTAAGCCATCTGAAACAAGTTGTATAATTGGTGAAAAAATTAAACGAAGGTGCTGGCTCACAAGATTTCTCTGCATTTTTATCTCCCTCTGAATGTATTGGAAACGGCAGTCAACGTTTATATTTAAGTTTAATATAAGGTTATAAAAGCTAAAATTAGTGTTTGAATATATACTTGGCTTTTAACTTCAAAGACTTGTAATTTTCGATTTGATTTCCGACGAAGGAAGCCGGAGGACGTTATGCTCAACAGTCTCATCTGTCTCACTTATTTCCTTACTCACACTTATAATTTGACTACCTCTATTCAACCGCAACAAAAACAGAGAGCAAAGATATTGAATCCACGTGAATCAACAGGTTGTAGTTAAAATTTTTGACTGATTTATCGGTTTTCCAGGCGTGTCTATCCCATTGGCCAACTTAATTTATTTATTTCAATATCTGCGTTGACTTTGCTACTTAAAGTGATTCATCCAGCAGAAAAAATTATTCACAATCTTCAGTTGCTTTAATTGAATCAGATAAAAATTTATTCAATATTCTTTTATGTATATCCAAGTTCAAATAAAAAAATATTTGTGTAATGAATTTTTTTACTAGATGTGAAAAATTCTAAATGACTTGATAACTAGAAAAGCTAAACTTCCAATAAATCTTAGATCATTAAGATTTTACAGTGTATATATAATAAGTTGTATATGAGACTTACAGGTATCGTTTATCCATGTATTTTATTGTCAATATGACTTAAAAAAAATCGTACGTGTCAGTGACCACTTCCGATATCGACAAAAAATTTACTTTTCTTTACTGCATACTTACTTTCAGACATACAATACAGTACACTCTGGTGATGTAGAATATAAGTTATGCTCAATTGTATAGAACTTATGTCAGCGACAGACCTTTTACGTATTCTGTATTTCCATCAGCAAGCACTCCGAAAATTATCGGGTATTGTCAGACGACTATGGGTGGCAACTAACTTGCCTTATGGGTCAAATATATATACCTCCTGTCTTTTAATGTCTCCAAAAACTCCTTAATCTGTTTTCCAAACCACATCCCGGAGTTTTGAAGAAGAGCGGCACAAGAAGGAAAAAGAAGACCACCAAGGATTTTTGTCAAAAACTAATTTGACATGCTTTTCGCCAAATCCACGTAAATCAATCACCCGCCCCTTTCTCGCAGCACGCTTTCGTTGTCCGCTTGTGGGCTCACTTCCTCCCCTCTATCACTCACTCTCTCTTTCACTCTGGTTCACGAGTTGAAATTCCCTCCATCAGACCTCCGTGCTTCTGCCCAAAGAAAAGTTCACCTATCTCTATATATTCACGCTCATTCGTTATCTCTCACTCTTTCTATCTATCTATCTATTTCTCTCCTTTTCTCTTTATGTTTCTCTATCATTACACTAAAAATAGAAAGAAATTTTTATGTGATTGACTGTTTTAATATACTGTTTTCTGTTTCCCAGATTTCAACTTTATTTTCATTTTCATAGCTTTTCTTTCAATAGATAAAAGTGTGTGAGACTTTTAGACGAACCGACAAGAAACAGCACAAAGGTATCTTCTGATCCCCCTCTTGCTTTTTCTCTATTTGTTTCTCTTTCTCTTTCTTTCTCCTTTTCACTCTCGATCTCCTCAAAGTCTTTGCCTCCTCGCCGGCCTAAACCGTATCTCATATAGCTGTTCTGTCCCTTTCATCTTTGCCGTCGGCTACCTTTAAATGATCCTTGCGATGAACCTCCTTCGGCACACATTTCATTTATCTTGTCGCTTTCTTTCTCTTGTTCTCAGTTTTTTCCTCTGTCTCTCTCTTTCTCTCTTTATCTCTGTCGTTCTCTCAACCTCTCTTTCTCTTTCTCTTTATCTCTTTCTTTGAATATATATACTTGTTCCTTTACTCTCTCTCTCAATCTATCTTTTCCTTAAAAAACTATATTGAGGTTACACTCGTCTCTGTGTTCCTTTCTCTACTTCTCTCTAGATTTCCCTCTCTCTCTCTCTCTCTCTCTCTCTTTACCTCTCTGAAAGAAATGAATGAAAATAAAAAAAAATATGAACGATACATTTTATTTATATTTAGGATAGCATTAAAAACGTTAAGCAAAAAATTTCAAAAAGAACTGAATTATATATATTAATAGCGAAATTTTTAAATAAATCGAAAAATTAATTAAATTACTATTTAATGATATGTTTTCTAATTAAATTTTGAAAGCCTTATTGATAAACGAAATATTTGTCTGTCTAATATGCACTTTTTAAATTTGTTTTCATTTGAATAATTTAGAAAATAGAATTATTTGAATAAAAGTTAGAAAATAAATTTTTAAACAATAATTTTTGTAGTATGATTTTCAACTGTAAGATCAATAATGATCAATCATTGGTTTACTAATAATCGGCTTTATTCTGTAATGATACTCAAAATATAAAATTTAATATATAAGTAATAACACGTATTCACACAGCTGCTTGAATATATAGTAGTTCTTTCATATATAATATATGTTCATAAAATATTTTGAAAAAGTGCTTTTATTATTTTTAATATAATATTTATAAATATAAAGTGTACAATTTTATTTATTGTGTAAACAATTTAAATGATAACATTGAATTACATCATAAGTTAAAATTTTAATATTTATTTTTAAACAGCCACTAATATTTGTTATAAGATAATTCTTTTGTTTGTTTGTGTGTTATTATGATGAAGAATAATTATAACAAAATAAATTTTTTAAAATGTTAAATATAAAACAATTTTATTATTAAGGAATAATAATGTAGTACGCAATCAATAAGTTGATTGACGACAGTATATAAATTTAAGCAAAATAATATATTTATTGTACATCTTAAATTGGTATTGAATTGATTTTAGGTCATTACACGTATTTTTTAAATAAATCTCTATAATAAAATGTCTAGTTTTATTGTCATTAAAAATTTTTCAATTGGATACTTAAATATAAAGAAATTCGTTTAAACCATTTTATAATATTGAAATTGTAAAAAATTAATGGCCTTTATATTATATTAAAAAAAATTTTAATTTAAAGTTTAATATGAAAAAATTTTTTTCAATATTGCAAAGATTGCAATTTGTATAATTATACTCAGAATATCTACGTACAATATTATCGTAGATATTTTAGATATTTTTATAAATTTACGAAATAAATAAGATATATTTATAAATTTATAATTCTGACAGAATTATAGAATAAAATTATTTTTGAAATATATTTCTGATTTTTAAAACGTACATAATTAATTTACCTGTATCTCTCATTATAAATCTTAAGTATTTTAAAGATACAGTTCATTCATAGATTCAAAAATATTAAAATACTTTTTGTATTTTTTAAAGTATTTTTAAGTTTTAGTAAGGTAAAGAAATTTTTTTAAATTAAAATTTACTAATTATAATTAAAATACTTTTAAATCTAATACTGTTTTATCTCAATTATACAAAATTATTTTAAAAAATGAAAAAAAAATTTATTTTTATAAAATTTTCTAAATTTAAAAAGAAGTTTTTAACACCAATAAATGTAAACATAAAATTTTATAACTATATTATTAATTTTAAAATATATAGAAATAACTGTAATATGACGTTTTTTTATAATATTAGTATTTAAATTATTGTTCTTTTAATTTAAGATTAGTTCTTTTTTTAATTTGTAAAATCCTCTAACATCGGTTTTTAATCTTAGTTTTATTTTAGTTGTAGATAAAAAAGATACTCATAGATGATAAAAAAGGAACATAACCTTAGCAACATATACAACGAGTTTTGTTCTTAAGAAAAACATTTTAGTAAAAGTGCACAATAATATAGTAATTAAAAAATTATTTTGATAATCATTTATCTTGTTCTCTTAGTATATGGATTCTATATAACGAGATAATAGCTAAATATGGATACATCCCTTGCAGAGTCATGAAAAGATCCTTAAATAAGTTATACAATGTAAATATATACAGATTATAAGTAGGAATGTGCAGTATGAGTAATAACCTCTTATTCTAAAAGTATTAAATTTGTACATTCAAAAAATTAACTTTTATATCCCTAAAAACTATTTTGAGGAAAAAATTTAAATCTTTACGTTAAATATACATTTCAATTTACTAAATAAACTTAATATTTTTTTTAGACTGATGCTTTTTTTTATAAATATTTAGACCATAAATATAACAAAGAAGAAAATTTAATTACCGAAATTTTAAAGTTTTTAAATAATTTATAATAAATATTTTATAATAAAATTTATATGTATTCACTATTTATATTTAAACAAAAAAGAGTGATAATAAGTATAATGTAATTTATAATATTCTCAATTGATTGTGTAATACAATACAGTGTTCACTTTTGTAGAAAATAATAAAGTGGTTCAATGTACATCGTAACTTAGGAGATTTAGATCAAGTAAATAATGTATTAAAGGAAAAAATTACAAAACTTACTAATATTCATATTTAAAAAACTTTTAATTTAATAGAAGAAATTTTTTTAGTTTATTTTTTAGTTTTTATCAACTCTTATTGAGTTTATTATAATAATTAATCGTACTTTACTATTGTATACATAAACACAATATTTTTAAAAGGATATATTTTTTATATAATTAATGTAAATTATTATTGATATCAGATATTGTTTTTTTTTATCTTTTATAATAATTATAATTCATATTTGTACTTAAATTTAATAATTATTTGTTTTAATATAACTCTAATGTCTTATTTTTATAAAATATATAATAAATTTTCATAGTTATAATACCGATATTCAAAATTCAAAAAAATTGAATAAAATAATGTTAAAATTGGGTTTAAAAAAGTTATATTTTTTTCTCGATTTTTAAAATCTATATTAATAAGTAAATACGGTTGATTTTTAATATTATTACTGTTAATATAATGTATAATGAATAAAATAAAATAATAGTCTTATACAATAATTTAGAGTTTTCTGTAATACTAATAATTTTTCGAATAATTGAAAAAAATAATATAAGAAAAAGAGAAAATTAATAGGTTTATACAAACAAAAGAGCATAGATTAAAAATACGCTATGGTGTCGAAAAAATTACAAAATTAAAACAATACTAAGGGACTATACCGTTCAATCTAATTGCTGAAGATATTGTAAGAAAATGCATTGAAAAGTCAGTCAGCAATTTTAAGAATAAGAAATATAAGTAATACGCACATATCAATAAAACCAACTATTCGACTTATATACTATGTTCTTCTAACCATAAACATACAAAGAGTAGGACAATATATAATATTAACTTCATCGTGTATAATATGGATAATTTAATGTTAATACAGTTAACAAATTATTTTTTATAATTAATTCATTTTTAAGGGGTAGTTGTTATCTATCTATTGGATTCTTCTTCTCTCACTGTCTATCTCTATAATCATTACATTTAAATTTTTATCGATTAATTTATATTGTCAATTTATGAAAATTATTGACAGTATTAAATTGTTTTCTTTCCATAATTTTGAACCTTATTTATACATTCTTTATTTTACTGAATTTTCTTGTATTTTGATTATAATGATAAAAAACAATAATTTTTATAAGTAAAATCTCAATTAGATAGAACAGTTGTAAAATGTAAATAATTTATGAAATTAATAAATAATGTGATTTATAACGGAAAATTAAAGGATCCTTTGTATTGATCTTTACTTTTATTTACAGTAAAATTAATCTGCATTGAATAACATAAAATTTTTTTGAAGTTTTCTAAAATAATGTATTCTTATTTTAAAAAGACAATTTATCTTAATTTTTCTTATTTTTTCTTAGTACTCGATTATGATGGTTGCAATATACTTAAATGCATTTTTATATAATATTTTGAATTGTAGTCAATATATATTTTTTAAAGAATTTTATAAAGAAAAATTATAATTTATTATAAAATAGTAGCATGTTTACAAGTTCTATGTACTTTATTTAATAAAATACTTAATTAAAGTAATATAATTTAATAAAAATATTAAATATATTAAATTTATTTTGTAGTAGTAGTTTCAGTGTTAATCATTTTGTTTGTAATAGTAATTTAAAAATGTATAGTTTTTTCTTTTTAGATTATTAAAAATAAAATGATTATTAATAAAATTCATTAATACATCCTTAACATAAACTATATATTTATTTACATACATCAAAGTAAAAAGATAAAAAAATTTAAATATCTTAATATTTAACATAAAAGGTAAAACTTACCGTCTAGCAGCTTAGAATCTTCGGGATCACGATCCCTTATAAGACGTGATATTGCAGAGACGCTAGGGGCGGTAGTTCTGTCACAGATACCTTCTTTGATCAATCTATCTCTAACTTCCCAAGAAAAGATACTTGGATTGTCACGTTTGTAGATCTCAATTTTTGATTCGACCTCTGGTGTAGCAACGCGTGGCTTACTGCCACCAATCACTCCTGGTCGGATGCTTCCTGTTTCTTGGTATCGATTCAGGATTTTCGATACACAGCCATGTGAAACTCTTAGATTTCTATTTATCACGCAAAAATATAAATCTATAATTAGAATAACGCAAATTTTCGATGTATTTTTAATTAAAATTATTCAAAATAGATTTTTTGCAAAATAGTTTTTATACATTTGACAGAAACTGGATACATAAAAAATAATTTTTAATTTATAAAAAAATAAACATTAATATATATATCTGAATTTTACAACTTATTATTAAATGTTTTATAGTAGGATATTCTGTTTTATTAATTTATATTTACTTTTTAACGTTTAGTAAGATTAGAGAAATATTTATTTAAAATATATACATATGTGTGTGGTGTGTGTGTGAAATGTAAGTATCTTCTAGAAGTTATTAAAAAAAATATTAAATTCATTTAAATGACTTTAAAATAATTAAAATATTATATTTTTTTTTAAATATATTTAATATGGATTTTATGTTTGATAATTATGTTTAATGTTTATTAATTATGTTATATAAAATTCTTTTGTTTTAATTATATATGTTTATAAATGATATTTTATGTTTTATGTATCGCATTTCCGTCAATGTGAAAAATTATAAAATTTTATTTTATATAAATTACATAATGAATCCTTCAACTCTAAAATTTAAGGATAATTATACATATAGATAATTATTTTATTAGATTATTAAAAAAAAAATAGATAATTAAAAACTGTATTACACCTAATCATAACAGATATTAATTGATGACAATCATTATTTTATTTCTTCACTTAATATTTAAGAAATTTTCACATCGAAAAAATAATCAATAAATAAAAAATTATGCTCATACTGTACATATTATAGCTTGGATTAAGAGTTTAGATTTCATGCCATTATTAATATAAAAAACAAATAAGGATAATAATAAAGAATTTGTCTAAATTTTAATAAAATAATTTTAGTGTACAATCAAATAAAACATGTATCAATTTGATAATAAATACAATATGAAAGATGTAATTAAAATTAGAGAATATAAAATATTTGACATTTTTATTTTATAAAGCATAATTGTAATAATATAAGTATTTAGCATATACATATAAAACAACATAATAAATTATTTTTAAAATCCATAACATTAAATAAAATCATCAAACAGTGATAAAATGAAATTTACAAAGTTTTAAAATTAAATCTATATAAGATACATCAAGGAATAATAATCAGGAGTATAATTCTGAAATTACACAGATATATAAATTATTATAATAATATCTTAACTTAAATTATAAAAATGAAATATTAAAATTATCTTATTATTTAAATATCTTACATTTCAATAATATATATATATATAGTGAATAAATACATGACGAATTTATTTTAAAGTGAATATCTTACATGATATACAAATAAGATTGTATGTATATATATGTCCTTAAATTTTTATGTATATTAATTATATATATAATTGAATAAATCTGATTCGAAGTAGATATAATATTTTAAGTTATAAAATTAGAAAGAAAAGTTAGTTCTAAATTTAAAATAAATAAGGGAGATAATCAAAGATTTATGTAAAATTCAATGTATATATTTTACTTATAAATTTGATACTTCAAAAGTTTAATTTTGTTATTTTCACCTTATATAAATCTTTAACTTTGAATGAAATTATTTAATTTATTAAAACTTTTATGAGCTTTATGTGAAAAAATTTTATGAATTTTTTATTTCAATAGTATAATTAATAGTATGTATACGTAATTCTAGTATACACATAGAACAATAGTATAAATTGTTATGAAAATATATTTTATAATACCTTAAATTTTTTTATTATATAATTACCTATTAAAATTGATTTAACAATTGAAAGTTGAAAATTCTCTGCTCATAAGAAGAATGAGTTTTTACGTTTTTCACGAGAACAAAAACGTAGTTAAGAATAAAAAGATTATAAAGTTTTTATTTCAAATTTAAATATATTTACAATGTGGAGATTTTCAAAATCTGCTAATGCTTTATAAGTTTACCTGGATATTACGCAAGGTCGTACACCTTGTGCGGCCATTTCCACAATCTTTAGACGAATGTGATTGGGTAATGGGCGACCATTAATGAAGACACCACCTAACTGATTTACTCGACCTTGCCCAGGTATCGAGTTTAAATCTGAAATAAATGCAAAAAATAACTTTAAAAATGCATTATTAACATTATGTCAATAATAGCAATATTTTATTGCATTGACACTATTATTATACTCTACTTATTCTATAATTAATTATTATATGTCTGTCCATTAAGTAAGCAATATCTAATGATATAAATAATTTATTTTATTTAATTATTCAAATTTATAATTTGAAATTTTTAAATATTTAAATAAAAGTAACGTTGAATAATATATTAAATTTGTTGAAAATTTATAATTTAATATTTATAAATCAATAATTGCTATATAAATAGTTTAAATTCCTGCTTTACTTAATCAGAAAATTTATTAATAACAATAATATTCTCGAAATTTATAAAATTATTTTTAACATAAAATAAATAAATAATTTTAAAATATTAAAATATGAGTTATAATTTCCAACATTTAATATCAAAAGACAAATTTGTTGTGTATTTATAAACTTTAATTTTATAATATATGTATAATATAATAATACAAGGTTAATTTTAAGTGTAATCAATATTATGTATTTATTTTTTACTTTTCTCTACAATTAAAATTTATAGTATAAATTATTTAATATTGGTACGAGTACAGTTATATAGTGTAATAATTAAAGATGATATAATTCTATAATATTTGTTAATATATTAATAATAAAATTAATATGTAACAATGTAAATATAAAAATAGTAAATTTTTAATCATTAAAATAACAATTAATTATATTTGATGTAAGAAATAGATTATTGTATAAATTATATTAATGATCCTTAAACTAACTAAAACGATTTTCATTTAAAATTTACTCTGTAATGCTATTGTATTTTATAATAATTTTTTTATGCTCCTTACTTTTCTTTTCAGAATCGTAAATAAAATCGAGTTGTTGTACCAAACTATTCAAACAACTTTAATGTACGCATTATAGTAATAAAGATTAACATTTCTAAGAGGACTCAACATATATATACGTACGGGTAAATTAAAATGGTTAAGGCAAATGAAAATCGAGACGCTAGGTAACAAAACTGCCTGTACCCGTGTAGATAAGCTGCGAACATTTACAATTTGTTATTTTTCCTCTACTTTTCTAATTTTTAAATCATCATTATGCTGCAATTTTGCTGGGGTATTTTGCAGAAACTAGCCATTATTAAATCGTAGTCGTTTTGTATAATGATCACGTGCAAAATCCCCGGGAATAAAAAAAAAGAAACCGCAGTGTTCGGTACGGTGAGCTGGATTAGCAGCGTGAAAATTGCGCAGTCCTTATAGCCACGTTGCGTAAGAAAGCTTTGCACTATTGACGGCCGCGAACACACCGAAAACTCCCACAGTGTGCATCGATTGAATAATCCGGATGGGAGAAAAACTTGCATTTTTAACGTTTCTTATCTACATAGCGATACGACTATAGTAACTGTGCCTCTTTTATCTCCTTGTGTCATTTTTTACCTGTTTATTGGAGTAGTAAAATGACTGATCAGATTGAATATTTAGAGTTAAAGTAAGAATTTCAATATTATGGAGCAAATCAAAATAATTTTAATACAAATAATTAAACTTTTTAAGTTTGTTTAAAAAAATATTTTTTATTGAACCACATATAAGTTCTAGAATAGATATATCAGAAATAAAGACTTTGTACCGTTTCAATTTAATATATAAAATACACATAAGCAATTAATATATCTTAATTTTTTTTTAATCCATCTATTTTAATCACTTATGGACAAATATGAATTTTATAAGTTTCTAAAATTTATTTTGTTTAGGAGTAATCAATTATTTCTAAACAATAGTAATGAAAAATGAAATAAGTTTCATTGCAAAGTGCAGAACAGAGATATGCTTTCGTAATATGAATACTGAACATATGTTAGTTTAAAAGATTAATAGGTAGATGTTTGAGACTGATGGTATACATTTTTAAATAAATATTCACAGGGAAAATTATTAGAGATCCTTTTAAATTTATGTTTAGCATGTTGTGAAGAACATATGTTCACTATAAATCTTCACTTGTTTTTAGAATAAGTTGTAATACTAGTGACGCGACGGCTAATCTGTGTACATATGAATATAAAATTCATCAAACTTTTCTAAATACATAATAAAAAAGTGCATAATTTGTAGTACTTAATATTATATTCATGCTTTATAAAACCAATACTTTTGACTTTCATGATATTAGTTACAAATATTATTACATTTAACTAATTTTATAATAAATTTGTAAATTCTCTAATTATTAATAAAAAATATTGAGATAGTTTAAACTATTAATAATATTTTATTATAAAAAATTAAAAAATTACGCAATTGAAATTTTCCAAATTTCAGACCTAGAATAGTTTAATTAGATCTTTAATTTTTTAAGTCCATAATCTACATTTTAATTATTTTTTAACTGATTGAATATAATTTTTTGAATAATGTACAAATATTTTTTGATTATTATATTTTAAATCAATTTTAAAGTTTTCAAAATTTTTGTGTAAATAAATCAAAATAAAATTACTAAAATAAATTCTTATTATTTTAAAAAACAGAAATATAATTATTTCAATGTACAGAAATATTACAAAAAAGAAATACAACGCAATTGTAAATCTGTAATATCTTAAAGCTGTAGAATAAAAAAATAAAAAAAATTTTCATTATTTAATAATACTTAACTATATTCCATTTTCATTTTTCAAAATGAAATATAAGTTTCAGTTACTAATTCAATCGATGATTTCTGACAATCACTTCGTCCTTCTACCATTTGGAAAACTACACCTTCAATAAATCATCAAATTTTATGAGTAGGCTCCAAGTGCGTGACGAGTCTAACTGTCAAAAGTAAACGAAAAGCTGAAGTTTATTCGATTTTTGAGAGTTCGACTCCCGGAGAGACATCGCGAGAGTCAGTTAGGAAAAAGAAGACTAACGGAAGTAAGATTTTTTTCAACAGTATTTACACTAGAAATGAGAAGTGTGAGTTAGTTGAGAAAAATTATGAGAAGGAGAAAAATGTTTTTCCTTGAAGGATCGTACGAAGGAGCACAAAAACTTTTCTTCAACGAAAGGTCTTCAAGAGGTTTGTTAATCCTAGCCATTCCAGGACGAGAAACAGAATTGGCAACTCAAGAGAGGAGGAAAGACACTATTCTCATCATAATTTACAGCGGTCATTAATGAAAATTTTCCGGTCATTCGAAACTGCAGGTAAAGTCGTATATCTATCGTAATTTCTCTTTTCTATTTTTTCGTCTTTCCATTTTCATAGCCCGTAATAAGACATTTGTCTGTGCGGGCTTGAAAGGAATGAAGAAGATCCAAAATAGTTAATATGTTGCGCTATTAACAATGACCACTGGTTTTCTCCTTTCACCATAAAATACATATGCTGGAACATTTTTGAACTACGAGTATCATATACATATTTGTAATTACATATAGTTATACATCTTTAAATAATTTCAACTGTGAAATAGAACGACTATAAATACTGCGCTTGACACGTACTTCATCTTTATTTCTCTCTCTCGCTATCTTTAACTTGTCGATATAATTCTAAAATGATATATTCATTTTTTTTTTAATAAGTGACGATAATGAGTTAATTGTTAATGTAATATTATATATTTAAAAACATAATATATCAAGATAAGAGATTACGGAGATATATCAATAAATACTATTTTAAATTATTTATTTGAAAACTTATACAATTGTAAGGTTTTATCATTCTTTTCTTTTTCTTAATGCTCTGGTCTGTGTTAAAAGTTATCTTAATTCCGATGTATCGTGATTATATATATATAATATATATATATATTGTATTATATATCTCTGATACATTTTAGCATATAATATATAGACATTGCTTTTCATTTTAATTAATAAATTTTCAAAAGCACTAGTGTAAATTTGATTTAAAAATATGGTGTTGGTTATAAGAAATTCTTCTTTATTGTTTAACAAATTCATAAAATTTTATGCAGTTCTTTTGCTTTACTGACAATTTTATACATGAATTATGAGGTATACTATTTTTTAAAATTCATTTTATAAACTTAAAAATTTAATCTATTGAAGTAAATTAACTATTAATTTATGAGTAAAAATAATGTATATATAATATGAAAATATTAAATAATCAAATTGTTTTCTTTTAAATGTAATTTAAAAAAAAACTTTCATATTTTTATTTGATTCTTTTATTTTTATATATTTGTCATTCGATCCTTTATTTGTTAATATCTATATACGTATACATATATATGACTTTTATATTATACAGGTAGTTTTGTACCTTTTTATACTCATAGGATAATAGTTCCATATCAAGCATTTATGCATCGCTTACACAGATTATTAATTTAAATGTAACTAATTTAAAACAATTTATAAAATGTTTAAAAAGAATAGGTTGGTAATAATTATGTATTTTATGAATTAAATTTATAATATTTTTTCTTTACATAGACATTTTAAATAAATTAAAATGGTACTTTCAAAATTAATACATATATAATGTTTATAACTAAAATTCATTATAATAAATAATAAAGTAGTTTAATCAGATTACTTAAGAATCGCAAAAATTTTTTATGAGCTAATCGTTACATGTACTAAAATTGATTAATTTATGTATTTATTAATAAATTAAATTATGGACTGTATATTTATTTATTCCTTTGCTTTACAAATAAAATAAGCATTAGTGAAATAATTAACACATTATATTATTAAATTAAAAATCTTATTATAAAAATATATAAATATAAAAATATAAAAAATTAATTATGTTTACTATTTTAAACAGTTTTACAATTTAAACATGTTAAAAAATCGATATTTTTGTTGTTGCATTTAGTATTTATTAAAATAATTAAAAAAATTTATTAAAATAAATATTGAAATTTAAAATCCTTTGCAAATTAAAATAAAAACACTAACTATACCCTATATGGAAGAAGGAATAGTCTAATATTTACAACTTAATTTATCGTTTAATTATTATAAAAAATTTTTAATTAATTTCTTTTATACGTTATTATTACTACATGTATTTATGTTTACATTTATTGAATATGTAATTAAATTTATTATTTAAATTAATTTATGCATTGTACATATAAAGATTATAATTTGAAATAATATGAAAAGTTTTTGAATATATTAAGGCGACTTATTATATTATTATAACTTTTATAAAATTTTTATAAAATTAATATTTGTAAAATCAAATTATCTACTAAAATTTATAATAAAAATTATTATAATGTAAAAATATTATACTTTTTTTAGTAAATTATAAGAAACATCGTTGTTAAAAAATATTTTTTAGTATGAACTTAATTAATAAATCAAATTACCTTTTTTACTGTTAAATGATACTAGAGACAGTATAATCTTAAAACATAAATTAATATTAATGTTAACACTATCATAAGATAAGATTATTAAAGGCTTGCTAATATAAGAAATTAGAGTACCAGCTGCAATAAGCAAGACCCGATTATATTCTTATAATTTTTAATTGAGTAATCAATTTTTTAATTCTTAGAAATATTTTGCTGTATTTTTCAAATATAATTTTATAAGAAGTTATTTGAAAGTATGTAAAGATTTAGATAAATTAACAGCTTAATATTTATTTTTTTAATGTATCGATTATACATGTATATGCAAAATCATTAAAAATTTTTAATTTTTTTGTTTGTATAGTATTAATCTTTATTTTTCCATAGTATATATTATTATACATATAAGATAACTTTAAACAAAAAGATCTGCTATCATCATTTTTGTAAAATTAAAAATAATATCTTCAAAATATTAAGATAGATTAGTATTCTTTACCTGATTACTCTTTATTTTAAAGATATCGTAATATGTATTATTTCTTACAATGTAATAAAATTTAATTTAATTATTATAGTAATTCAATTAATGTAACTATAAATTAATAATTTTAAGAGAAATTCATTGTATTCTTAAAAAATAGACAAAATAAATAGAGTTCTATGTAACCTTGAAATGGATATGCAGAAAAACAGGGCCGCATCATCGAATAACTTGAAGTAACCGAGGTAACCGTCATCTCACCCTTTTGATGCAGTGACCTCCCTCTTCGAATTTCGCAGAATGCTTTGTCTTTGCACTTTTACCGAACAATTATATTCATTAATATTATTGGTATTCTGTATCTTATTTTATTTTATTTTATTTGTATTATGACTCAGTAACAGTGTCACTTACACTGGAGTTACAGATAACTAATATTTTAGTTCTCGAATACACTATACCGATTCACTTATTTTTTTCTATATTAATTAAATCTATTGTGCTATTATATACATTTGGTATTTAATATATTTAATTATCACATTTGTATTTGAAAAGACTTATTATTATATTCACGAATCTATATAAATGTCGAGTTTCTAAACGCATAATCCGCAGAAGATAAAAGATGTAGATAAATATAGAACACAGTTAAGTAAATTGAAATTAGAAAAATCTTTTTTTCACACACTTTTGTTCTGTCCCTTTTGCGATCGACTTCTTAAACCTGACTGAGCTGAACGCTTGCTTACTTTCTGCTCTTGTGTGCAACGAGAAATCAAGCCGCGCCTACTTTTGCCGTCCCAAAGATGCCGCTAAAACATGACTAGTACTTGGTACATTAACGTTAAAGAGTGAAACGAAGAGAAAACGATCTGCCTACCAGGTCGAGATAAAGAGATAGAACATAGAGGATCAGAAAGAAGGAAAAAGGAAACAGAGTAAGAGAGAATGGTTCCCCACTCTGATGATTGTGCTGCCTGGTAGCAATGCCAGGCTAAATGGTAGCTGGCGAGGGCTGGCCGCGTGCAATCACCATCCCCACTATTTGCTATCGGAGGGGAGACAGTGTACGAGCAACAGTGGCGGTACTTTTGATCCCCTGGCGGTCTCAGGTGAGAGGCCTGTCATGGGATAGCGTATCGAGCCAATAGAAGCTTGTAATAGTGGTCCAATACTGCACCTAGCTCGCCTGGCGGTCCAGGACACGCCTACACGCCCCTCTTCTACTTCCTTTTCTATCAACTTCGTTTGCACTTTTGCTCGCTCTTTCTATCCCTCCCATTGAGCGCCCTACCGCAGAGCCACTACCTTTCTACTTAGAGTGTTTAAGCTCAGCCCCAACTCACGCGTGCGATCCATCGCCGTATAGTTCACAATGAGAGCACATAAGAATATAAGAGAGAGAGAGAGAGAGAGAGAATAAAAAGTAATAAATATAAAGACAACCAACATTGTTGTATTGCGCCATATTCTCATTTTCCTGTATTTTACTGTCTTTTTTCAAACTCCGCCATTCTTTACATTTTTTAAAAGTGATAATACATATACACACATATAAGACAGAAAGAGATAGAGAAATAGAGAATGAAATTCACGATTAAAATGAGTTCTGAAGGCATTTTATACTAGGATTTATTTATATATTTTTCAGAATATAAATGTTTCTGATAGTAAAATGCATACTATTAAAAAAAATTAATAAAAATAGTAATAAAAAATATTAATACAAAATAATAAAGTTTCTAAGACAAGAAAGTAATTAATTAATTTTATAAATTTATTGATTATAATTGTAATTTATTATAACTTCTTTAAATGTTTCATATTTAATTCAAAGAAAAAGAAAAACGCATATTTTAAAGTTTTATGAATATAAGAAAAGATATTGTTAATCTCTTATCAAATAAATTATAACCTAATATTATAATTATAAACTCATTATACAATTACCTTATCGTATTATTCATCTCAATTTTGGATCAGATATAAGATATTTTTTTTAATTTTCCTTTAGCACTAGAATTTATCATTGGTTTTTTTCAAGTTCTTTCAATTAAAGCGGTTCTTTGTTGTAATAATTTTTTTTAGAAACGGCAAATTCGATAATTAAAGTTATCCATAATTAAGAAATTTTCAACAGATAATTTAACATCTTCAGAATGTAATAATTATTAATAAAAAATTAATTTTACCCCTTTTAAAGAATAATTAAAAATGTTCAATTCATAAAAAAACTCTTCTTATGAATAGATACTGAGTGAGACAAATAAAAAAGGGTTTTGAAACTAGGTATTTTTAGTATACTTTTTCTAAACGCAAAACAACACGTATTAAATGATAGTCTGAAAGTTAGATTGCAATGTAAATTTTATAATTTATAGATTATATTTTATTAAATTTGTATTTAAAATATCTTTTTTAATTATAGTTAATATTAGGAATGTTATGTTTGAATATTTTTTTACGCATCTAATAATAGGTTATTTAATGTTTAAGATATGATATATAAATTGATATCTATTTATAGAACAAATTTATTGATATATAAACAATATAATATAATTTTTATTAAATATTTTATGATTTTTCAGTCACTGTTTTTAAAAAATATTTTATACTTTTTTATATATAAAACAAGAAACATTAATTACCCATAATTCATAATTTTAATGCAAATTAAGATTTTTAATATTTTAAAAATAGTAATAAATTCAATGTGTTTATAATTTTTTTTTTGGTCTACTTTAGCTTGGATTTACATAGATTTTTAATTTCAATCTTAAATTTTAAATTAATTTTTTTTTATTTTCAACCCTACTAACCAAAATAGTAAAATATTTTCTACGAATAAATTATATAAATATAATCTTAATTGTAATTAAATTAACGAAAATTGTAGAAATTCTGTAAATTTATCAATCTAGTTAAATAATAAATAATTGTTAATCATGTAGATTATTGAAACTAAAGTGAATATCATTTTATAAATCGTATAGGATTATAACTTAGGGAATATGATAAAGAGTAATTATATTTACTTACCAAATTCCAAGGTAAAATGAAACACAACCAACATAGTAAGTAATTTTAAATATTAAATACTTATGATGCTATTAATAATTATAGTAATGATTTAAAAAACATATCTTTTTTATATATAAATTGTTAATAAAATCGCTATAAAATTTAATAAAATTATAAAAAAATAAAAATAATAAACATGAAAATAATAATATTTTAAAAAAATTTTCAAGTTATATAATAAAAAAAGTTTGATATTTAATATTAAATTGAATATTTAGTAATAACACATTAAAAAACGAAAATATTATTGGTTAAATATTAGTTTTAATTCATAAACGTATTTGAACAAAAGAAGCTTAGTATGAAATATATTAAATATACAGCAAATATTATCAAATAAATATCCTTTTATTGATATTAATAATTAATTACTGACTTATTACTAATAATGTACTCTTTTAATAAGATAAATATACAATTTGGAAATTAGAAAAAATAAAATGTTATTATCCGTATAAAATATTAAAAAATCAAAAGTTATATAAAAAGAATTTTTTATATGTAGTAAAATATAATATAATAAATATTATAAATATGTATTTATAATAAAAATAACTATATAACTATATAAATATATATCTATATAACTATAAAAATAACTATATATTATTATATTTCATGTTTCGGATTTATAAAACAAAGTGATTAATTACAGAATTTCTATTTTTATTTAATAGATTTTATAATTATATTTATATTAATATTAGACATAAAATTTATATTTAAATAAATTTATTGTTATAAAATCTATTAGTAATAGTTAAAAAAAAAAATATTGGTACAAATATATTGAAATATTCATATTGTTTTATATTGAAACGTACTTAATTTATAACTAAACTTAATTGAAGATAAATTTATTTAGAAAAAGATTATTTTCAATAATTTAATTAGTCTATAAAATATCTACAATTATTTGATTTACAAAGAAAACATTGAAATAATAAAAAGATTATAAATATAATAAATATAAAGATAATTAATTTTAATATATTAAATTGTGAAATATTATGAGCTTAAAATATTTAAAATAATTTTAATAAATAAAATTTGCTCTATATTTTCTTAAAAATTATTTTATTACTAATAATAACACTTAATCAAATTCTATAAGCTATAAATCATAATCTTACCAGTATTTTTTTTAATGTACTTAAATAAATCGATGTCCTAAAAGAGTCTTTTAAAAGAAATAAACAAAATTTTGTTATTATAAAATTGTCATACAATGTTACTTGTTATTATATAATCGAATAAATCATTATTTAAATTTTAAGTCGATGAAGAAGAAAATTTATTTTTCTCATTTGATGTAAATAATTAAAGTTTTTTTAGCTAAATTTCTATATATTTTGTTTACAGAATTATTTCGTCAAATATTTCGATTATCTATAATTTATAAAAGTACATGGTTAATCATCAACAGTCCATAAAATAGTTCGTAAAAAATTCAATTTATTTACTCTTTAAAATGTATATTTAATAATAAGTTCAATAATGATATCATTCTTTAAATACTGTTTCAACGTTGACACTTTCGGTTGCACTGTTTGAATCATTGAAAACCTAGAGGTTCTGATGAGTTAAGTTTCCACCATTGTATTAATATTTTTGCACATTCTTCATAAACATGAGAAATTGTAGTGTTAAATTAAATCTCTCTTTATAATATTTCATCTTCATACTAAACAATATCATTAAAATAATTATTCTTTTTTGTTAATTATTATTGTATTAGATGATTAGGTCTATTTTTTATAATTTTAGAAATTCATCGCTCTTTTTATCACTAAAACTAGTTTGTTAAAAAACTACCATTACTTTTTGTTCTTTAAATCTAAAATTGAATTTAATTTATATATTTCTTTATGTTTTTACTAAGTTTTTACATTTTTCAAAATTAATTACTACTAAACTTAAATAATACAAATAAAAAATGTTTTTTAAAATTGACTTCAAATCAAATTAATCAATGTTTGGTAAAAATTAAAATTTTTTAAATTAATTATATTTCACTGCACTACATTTTAATTAAATATTTATCAATCTATGTATTGTCATTATTTTATTTTTATTATATTAGATATTGAGACAATAAATTTTTGGAAAATTAAATATAAGGTTAAGTCGTGGTTAGTAGCAATAGATTAAGTTAATTTAATTTTAAAACTTTATTCAATTACATAAAAAAAGATATTATAAATAATTTTTGACGATATGTGTAACTAGATAGATAACGTATTAACAATTTTACTCAGACAAATACTCTAAAATTTCTTCTGATTACAAAAACTGTCAATGTAGGTCTTATAAAATTCAGTTATAATTTAATTTTCGTAAACGAGAAAAACTTACGTTTGTGAATACTTATTGTAGCGTATACGTATATTGATATATTTAAAAAAAAATAGTTCATTATTTTATAATTTTTTGAATTTTGAATTTTTGAAAAATTTTTATATAACATATAAATTAATAATTTTAAATATATTTCAAATTTTTAATTTAAATATAATAAATAAAAATGTGAAATCTAACAAATAAAGCTTTTTAATGATAGTAAATATCAGAATATAAAATAAGTATAAGTATTTATTATTAATTTGTACCATATATTTTACAAATCTTTGAAATTGAATATTCTGTTAAAAAGTTAACTTATAAAAATAAAATAAATTTGATATAAATAATAAAGATTTTCAATCTTACGAGGAAGAAGTAAAGTCGGTATAAGTGTTCATTTGAAAAACTCCTCATATAAAGATAATTAAAGTATTGATTTTAATATGAGGGTAAATAAAAGCAAAACATTGCAAGGGAGTTTTAAAAGCATTTCCAAGTTTAGACAAGAGAATTATGTAATTTAAAATTAAAACGTAAATTATACACAAACACATTTGGAATAACAGACGAAGCTTCTTAAAATAAATAAATAAGAACAACTATAGAAGAATATTTTCGAGATAAACAGATGTTTAATAAAAATTAACCGAAAAATAAAATTGATATTGTTTCATTTCTTTCTGATTAAATAAAAAATAGAGTGAAATTAAGAAAAATGAGAGTACATTTTCAGCTAAGACTGATAAAACTATCTATATGTAGATGATTCATATAAAAAAAAGAATACCTTGATTTGAGTTACGTATTAAAATTGCAAAGTATACTCATGTGATTAAAATAAAAAATTTAAGTTTAATTAAATTATATTTTATTTTAAAGTATTTTATTAATTTGTAAACAGTAAATTTAATATATGCATAATTATTTCTTTTCGCCCTTTTCAGGAAATATCTCGTACATTTCTATACTCGATTATACTCAATATTACAATTTATTACAATCAATTTCTTCAAGCACTTATTTCTTTCCTTACTGTTCTTAATATTATATGAGGCTAAAAACACAATAGAGTTAAAATTAACAAAAACACTTTTAAAAAAAACAGAAAAAAATTAATATCTTCAGTTCATTTATTATAAAGAATAATTATTCTCAAATATTATAGCACATCTAAAGAAAAAAAAAGTATTTTTATTTAATATTACAATAATTTAACAATAATGATAATCTTAATGATAAAACAATTTGTAATTTAAATTTATAATTATTTACATATCTAGTAAATATGGAAATATTAAGCTTGAACGTCTTTTAGATCACAATGAAAAAATATGCAATAAAAAAATTAAGATAACTAACTATGAATCATTTTATATAGGGCCAGAATGTTTCATTTATTATGAAAAAAAATAATTATAATTTATATACATAAAAAAATTTGTATATAAATATACGTTACGTTGGTGATTCTAGATATATAAAAATCTTTTTGTGGGTATCTGTAATTTCTATATCGATCTATTTCATTCTGTAAGATAATATTGTGTAAGATTAAAACTAAACTAAACTTAAAGTATCTTGCAATTAAAAATTTAATAAAAGATTAGTAATATAGAATTATGACTACACTTTCTATTTTTACTAATAAATCAGCTGTAGTAAAATTTTATAGTTTATTATGATTGGTAAATAATAACAACAACAACAACAACAACATCAATAATAATAATAATAAAAATAAAAATAATAATAATAATAATATCTAATTTTATAAAATAAAAATAATTAGATGATTATTCATTAAGATATTATAAAATTTAATTGAAAAAAGAGGTCAAAACGATGAGTTTAATTAATAAATAGTCCGATATTTTTATTCAAAATATTTATATTATATTATTAATAATAATACGTTCGTATTAATTAATGTTATTATCTTCTAAATAATAAAAATAATTATAATTATTTTAAAGTACTTTACAATAAAGTGCATATTTATACGGATGAGTAAATAAATAATGCTCTTATGAATATGCTTTAAGATTCTAATTTTTTTCTAAGTCCATCTATTTTATCAATTTAAAATAGTATTTATATTAAATTTTTTTACAAATGATTAAAAAAAATATTTTTATTAATATTTTTAAATAAATTTATATTCAAAGTATATTATTCTATAAATATTTATATGATTCTTTCATAGATTAATTATTTAGAATTTGAGCACTATTCATACCATTGTAAATACATTACTCTTAATACTACGACATTTAAATTTTACAAATTTTAATAAATAAAACTTTTTACTTTCGTAAATTGATATTAATTATTAATAATAGTAAATATTTTATAATGATTTCACATTAAAATATAAATTTTTGAATAATAAAATTATTAAAGATATAATATATTTGTATCTATATATTTGTATAACCCAAAAATATTTATTTATGCTATTGTGTACTTATAATTTTTTGAATTTAGCAATTTTTTTTTAAAACACGAGAGAAATTTAATATATCACTATTTAAATACTTTGAAAGCATATTTTTATTCATTTTTATCATTAATCGAACTTCAACCATAATTAAAAAGTAGATAATAATTAATGGCAAGTAATTTTTGTGTACGTTCTTCCTCGTATATTCTTTGTATAATCTTATTATTAGGTTTCATTATCTTAAGTTTAAAAATATACAATATATATCTACAAGTTATATCAACAGTTAGAAAATAAGAATATATTTTTAAGAAACAACAATATTTGTCGACTACATTAAAAAAATATATTTTAAAAATTGTATTATTTAAAAGTTGCTTTTTCAACAATATGCTTATATATTTTTAAAAGTAATAATTTTTTACACACACACGCGCGCGCGCGCACACACACACATATATATGTGTGTATATATATATATATATATGCACATACATACATATATGTATTCAATATAAAATTATGTTTCAAATTAATATTTTATAAATATAATTTTAATGATTTTTATAAAGATAAAATTTTACAAAATTAAATGTTTATATTATCGTCTGATAAATTCAAATATTATATCAGCATCCATATTTTATTTCGTAAATCTTAATATGTAATCTAAGAAAAATATTTAAATCTTGAAAATTTTTTTAGATTCTATTAGTCATGTGATTTTTTAAAAACTTGTGTTAATTTTCTAAATACCCATCAATAAGTTTGAGAAAACTTAATTGTAGTCACGAGAGTTGCATTTTCTTTCCAGCTTTTTCGTCTTCATTGTTTCCCGTCCGTTCAAAAAAAAATCCCTCATTAAAAAAATTAGCATAACTAAGATTATAACACATAGAAACGAATTTCTCTTCATCATCTATTTTTGATATATTTAAATAATTACTTTATGTATATTTGAAAATTTTTAAAGAAATTACTGTAATAGACTTCATTAAAAATGAAACATATCGATAAATTAATTGAAACCTTTCAAATTATTCAGTGTAATTTGAATCAATTTATATTCAATTTACTTTAATTATAACTTTATAAGATAATACTATACTATTTAATTAGAAATAGTTCATAATATTATCATTTAATAAATTTTTCTTAAAAATTTAAAGTTCCTTAATTATATTGTGTTACTTAAACAATCAATCTTATATTTATACTTCTATTTTATGAAAATATAAAATTTTTTATTTTTAGAATTTAATATTGATTACCGTTAGTTTTTGATAAGATACATTATGAATTTTTGCCACCGTCAATTCATAGATATCGAATACAGATACGTTCAATACACATAAATTCTAACATTTTCGTATTTTTTTATTAAACAAAATACGTGAAACTGTATGATAAATTCAGTATGAACAAAAAACGCATTTATTTTATATGGTTTAAATTATATTTTCATTTACATAATTCGTAATTAACGATTATCAATGAAATTTATAAACTTTTACTTAAATGAATATAAAAAGTCTTTGTCTTAATTATAGTGGAATATTAACCAATTTTTATTTTCTGAGTTTATGAATCTAATTGATTTTTGAATAGTATAAAATATAATAATAATGATATGAAAATTATTATTTAAAGTATGTAAATGATGTCAGCACAAAGGTTTTGAATAATCAATTTATATCTATATTTATATCTATATTATATCTATATTTTTCTTACTTATTTTTCTTATTTCTCACACTTTTCTTACGCTGGTTTTGCTTATTATTTGCTTAGGTATCATAATGTTTCTTAATATATGTAGATTGATTTTGATTGATACGGAGTAGAGTTAGAATAGGAGTTTTGTATTTTAGGTATAAAATCAGAATTAGAATAAAAATGGGCAATCAGAGTTTAGATATGAACGAAACTTGAGAGAAAATGAAGATATGAGTGAAAGTCACGGAAAAAAGGAGTGAATGAGGAATGCATAAAAAACATTATGTAAAGCAGGTGTGTTTTATAGAGTCAAGTAGAGTATGTCATATTGCTCAAGAGGAATGAACTATTGAAAAATGTGATGAGTTAGACGTGTTCGTTACATCACTCAGCGCAGCGACAAGCGCGTAGTAAACAGTTTTTACTCGAAAATGTAAAGTCGGACACGCGTCTTATGTTACATAGCTTAGTAAGCGGTATTGCGTACGATCGGATGCGTTTGTTGCGCTTGTCAGAATGTGCTGAGTATATGTGTACGTTACAAGTATTCTAATTTGAAATTAAATTTTTATGATTAATGTTGCGACAATCTTAATAATAGAATATTATTTCTGTTTATAAAAAACTTAAATGACATTATGTATGCATAAAATAAATGCATTTACGGATAAATGTAGAATTATACTTGTTTTCTTTTTATGAATTAAAAAAAAAATTGAAAAAAACTTTTTTACATTGTTAATTGTTAATTATGACTGTATATAGTTTGGTTACTCGTTCAATTCATATTAGTATTTTATATATCATAGAAGTATATGATAAATGATAAAAATTAAGGTTTCATAGAAAAGCAAATAATAAATCATACAATAGTTCATGAAAATATATACTCTTTTCACTTAGCTCAATTCACTGTGAAAATCAAATTCAACGACGATATAAATGGAGAAATTATAACGAAAAAGGGAGTAAGGTAAGGTTTAAACACAGTTGTTTTAATATAAGGGTTGCAGAATTAGAGGAGGATATTAAAAAAATTAACGGTTAAAATTAATAAAGTGAAAATAGAATCAATTTATTACGCTAACGATATGGTAATTAAGCAAAAACTGAAGGAGAAATGAGAGAAATAGTACGTACATTTGAAGATTCTCTAAAGAGAAAAGGACTGAAACTAAACACAGAAAATACTAAAATGGAATTTTGAAGGCTTAGAGGAAGGAGGAAGAAATAGTTTTCATATGGAAGGTAAAAGAAAAAATTGTGAATCATTTTACGTATTTTGGTTACAAGCTTCAAGAAGATAATAACGATAATTACAAACAAAATTTATGGCAAAGAGAGCAAATATGGTTTTAGGAAAAATCTGGAGCATCACAGAAAAGCTATTTAAACGAAATCTTAGAAATTTCTATACGGGGCAGAAATTTGGAAACAGAAAGTGACGAATAGAAAAAAAAAACAAAAAAGATTTATAAATTAATTCTGAATCTTAACAGAAATATGACGCACAGTGTTATGATATTAGAAACAAACAGAAACAGAATAGAGATTAAAGATACAAATAAATTAATTAGATTCCAAAATAAAATATTGCTCGGTGAAGGTTTGGAAACGATAAAAGAGTATGTAAAAGCAAGGATAATAAAAGAAAAGACATACGAAAACATCAGACTAAAAAACAAAAGAGATAAAGAAAATTATATAGCAAAAAATATTAGTTTTTGACATTGATAGGATGGTCGTGGTATACGTGGATATAGAAGATGAAAAATACAGATATTTTGTGGGAGGTGATAGAGTATATCAAAGTAGAACAGCAGAGGAAATTATGATTTGGCTACATAGAAAAATCCAAAAACACACACCAAGGAACGTAACAACGTCATAATATAAGAAATAAAAAAACAAAATATATGAATGTTAATAAAGTGAGAGAAAAGGAAGATTTGAGATGAAAATATTAGTAAGATTTAGTATGAGAAATGAAACGAGAAAGAACAAATACTGGTTAGTTAAAGAAGAAAAAAATTTGTAGATTATGTAAAAAAGAAAAAGAATCAATGAAGTACATCATGAAAGAGTACAGTAAAATAAAATTCAAGGCAATTAACTGGAAAAGGTATTAAAAGAAATAGGAAAGATACATATCTATGTGTTTAATGTACAAATACACTGGAAGAGGAAGAAGAAAAAACAAGAAGACTGATTATACTTGCGATTCTGGACTTTTAAAACTCTTTTTCTAAATTGCTGATCTCTATGTTATAAATAATTGAACTCTTATTTATAAGAATGTCTTATTTTCCTTATAATTTTCATTTTCCAATTATTTCTTTATACATTTTGATTTTCATCTTTTTTCTTAAAAAATTTCTTTTGTACAATTTATTAAATATTTTTTTTCGACAGTTTCAGAGTGTCTCATCTAATTTCACCTTTATCAGTAAAACACATAAATACTTCGTCCTATTATATCTTCATTTGATTATCTATTATTGTTATCAGTGCACTTATTGCATTGTCTTGTCTTTTCTTCTTCTAAATATTATTATAATATCACTGTACATTTTATTCCTTTCCATACGTTCCTGCAATTCTTTATAACGTTAAAATATATTTTATATATTGTGTCTAATCAACATGCCTGTGTAGCTATTCTTTTTTTTGTTCCTTTTTAAACTATTGGCATATTAATTTTATCTTTTCACTGTATTATTATTATCTTTCTTCCTTTATTAATTTATTCACTACTTTTTTAAGTATTGAAAAAACCTTTTCCTCTGCATTTATATATTTTATAGATGTCTTCATTCAGGACTTTTTTTCTATTTCACCTTATTTACTATTTTCAGTCCTTATTTCATCTGTTTAACTCGTTTAATTACTTCTTCTTTATCTTCTGTGCTTTGTCTCAAATTTCTTTTTTTGTGCTCCTTACGTTTTGCATATCTTACATCATATATACATATCCTTAAAATGAAACCATCATTCTTCTTTTGGAATATTTTTGTCTATTTTCCATCTCTTTTTTTCTGTATTGACAATTTATCAAAATGTTTCCCATCTTATCTATTCTGACTTCTTTTATTTACATTTTTATATTTTTATTGTTTCTTTATTTTCATTTAATAGTTTATTAGTATATGATGATCGTTGATTTCATTTTGGCTCCTTCATACTATTTACTTTTTTTCGGTAACAATTGCATAGTCTATCCCATCTCTATGCATTTTATTATGTTTTGTTCATTATTTTGTCTTAAAATGTTTTATCCAATTTCTCCCTTCTTCTATCTCTCTATTAAAGCCCCCACCTTTACTTATATTACTTCACTTGTTTTTTCACAGCATGTTCCCCATTTTCCAACTCTTCTTACCTTCTTTTAATTTTACTACGTTAAATTAAAAATTTTTTCTTCTATTCTTAATTATATTGTTTTAATTCTTTCAGATTATTCTGATATTTCCTCTACTACTATTCCTTTATTTTTGATATAACATCATATTATACAATCTATAATTTATCAATATTTTCTAAAAATTTAATTTCTCCTTATTTTTCCATTGTTCCTTTTCTCACATCATTGTACAGAATCACATTATCATTCTAATCATATTTCTATCCTCTTCGTATACTTCTCTGTAAAACCACTATTTCTTTTTCTCATTATAAATCCAATTGATTTTTCCCCTACTATTTTATTTTTCTTATACTATCAGTTCCCACCTTTTCTCATTAACTTTTATCATTTAACTCCCACCACCCGTCTATTTTCCTGTTCTACGTAAAAGGCATTCGTGAAAATTCTCAATCTCTCCATGAAATTTTTTTTGTTCATGACTGTTTTCTTATTATCTTCATATCTTCATATTCTAGAATAACTCTTTATTAATAATGGTCATCTACTTTCTATACCCATAGCTTCATTATATTCACAAAACCCTTCAGCTGGTCTGAACCAACTTTCAATTTTTTGTTTATTATATATTTTATTTTTTATCTTTCTTTACTTCTGTTATCACCACATTATTATTTTTCTATCCATTTCCTATATTTGAACTCTTTTTAATTCTTGTCTACTTTTTATCCGTTGCCTCCTATTAGTTCTTCTTTCGCTTTTCCAGCTTTGCTATTTATTTTCCATTTTCTTTCATCTCTTCTTCCAATACCTTCTTCCGATACATTCTTTTTCCTAAAAAAAGTTGCTCTTCAATTTTCCTATCATGTCCCATGTCCTCCACCACGTTTTATCAATAATCTTCTTAATCGTTGTCACACCTCATGATTTACTTTTGAATTGAACAGATCTATCTGCATTATGCTTTACTTTATTACAGTTTATTTTAATTTGATCTGGTTCAATTTAGTACACTTTACTTTATTATTGAATCACTTTAGATTTTAATCTTTTATTTATTTTAAATTAAAGTTTTTATTTTTATTTCATTTTGACTAATAGTATAATTTTAATTTATATTTACTTTACTTTTAATTTAGTTTTACTTTATATTACAATTTTTATTTAAAATTTTAATTTATTTTAGTTTTCATTTTAAGTTTTAACGTTTTAAATTTGATATATGTCTTTCGTTTTTTTGTCCATTATTTGCTCCCATCTAATCTTAAATTGATTGCTCCAAATTTTTGTCCTTGCCTATACTTCAAAAGGACGAAACGACGCCATTCTTCCAGCTGCTTTCACCGTCTAATTTCTCTTTCATTGCACCACCTAACTTAATCAATTTTCCACGTTACTGTATAGAGTCACTTAGGGTTTTTCACTGTTACCAATATTGCACTTTTCTCATTCTGCTTTTTTGAATAGGCTTTCTCTGTCTATTTCTCTTCTCGCATTGTTTTCCACGTGTATTTTCGCGCCAACACTTTTCTAATTTTCTCTGCATTTTTTCAGAAGCCTGTTTTTTATCTTCGCTGATCTCGAATATAATTAAAAAAAATAATATCAAAAACGTGAAAAACTTTTAGAGGAATACATTTTTTGTAATCTCGTATAACAATAAAAGATTTCATTATAATATATCTGATTTTTTATTGTAAAATAATTTGATTCAAGCGACTAAAACCTTATATAAATAAATCACTAAATTTGATTATTTTTATGATTATTACTGATTTAAAATATGTTCAAATATGTTTAAATTAGTAAATTGCTTATAACTAAGTTCAATTTTAAACTATAGATATATTATGTAAACTTATATAGTTTCACGCGTATAAATTTCATGTTTATTACGATATTGTGTTTATTTCCTTTTTTACACTTATTATTGTTTTTTTACATAGTCTTCCGTTTACTTTTCTGATTTCTTCTTATATAATATATTTTGCTACAATGAGTCTTGCAGATAGATAGATAGATATATTTATTGAACAATATAATAATTGTTATAATACATTACAATTTTCTCTTGTACAATCTCTCATTTCATACACTTTCAATATTTTGATTTTCACACTTTTTATTTCAACTTCAAATTACTCGTGAATAGTTAATATATATTATATAATGATAATATTATAACTTTTATTGAATAATAATAATTGTTATAATATAATATCGAATTTTTTCTCTCTACATGATATTTAAGTCTAAAAATAATCATTATGTGCTCATTCTCGTAAAACAGAAATATTAAACATTTAATTAATTTACACTGTAATTGATACATAAGGTTTCATGATTATTTAAGAAAAATATTACCTTGTTATTTAAATCTAGTATATAATCTTATGTTCTTTTTCTTTTAAAACCGAAATTTTAAACTTTTATTGAATTACACTAATTGTTTTATCTCACATGTTGTTTTCGCCGTTTTATTTTATTCCTCTTCGTACTTCCCCATCATAACCGCCTTCATTCCTATTTTTCTTTTTTTATTTATTATTCTACTTTCATTTACTCTTAAATCTTGTCTGTTCTGCTTGACTCTTTTCTTGCTTTTTTCTATATAGTAAGTCTATACGTTCCTTTTTCTTTTAGCGTTACACATTGCTATTTTTATTCTTCGTTTATATTTTCCCCGCGTTTATTCCTATTTATTGTATTTGCCATGTTTTATTGCGTTGCCTCCTTTTCTTTCTGCGTAATTTTGTCACTTCCTTCCTTATTTGTCTCCAATTTTTCGTAGTCTTCTTTTCCTTATCCATCTTCGCCTTTGTATATATCGTTGTCTCTCTCTATTCTTTTTTTTCTTAAACTATTCTCTCTTCTTTTCACTATATACCCACAGTTCTTCCTCTCCGATGTTTTTTTCCCTAAATAGTGCCAATCGCCTTTAACTTCTCTTAGTTCTCTGTATTTCAATTTGTCTATTCTTCTTATCTCTCCCTCTCTCTCTTTATACGTCTCGTCATGGTTTATATAGTAATTAGAGCCCTTGCGTTCTACTTTTTTCAACATAATTTTATTCTTTGACTCTATGTTTTCAATTTCTGCGCCCCACCACCTATGAACACCTCTGCTTCTTGACCACACTTTCTTTATATTTATCTTTACTCCCAATTTATCACTTAACCATTCACTTATACCTTCATTTGTATATTTTTACTTACTTCATTCAAACCTACGATTATGATGTTGTTCGTTTTCTTTTCTCTTTCTCGTTCTTACATCATCCATTCCCATTGTTCTTTACTTATTTCTTCTTGTTTACTTATGATATTTTTTACACTATCTATGTTTACTACCTCGTTTTCCTCAATTGTTTTTATTTCGTCCTTGTATCCTTGTATTATTGTTTCTAATATTTCTATTTTTTCTCCATATTTACTTAGTTCCTCTTCAAAGATTCTTGTCTTTTTTTTCTATATTTCACTCATTTTTCTTAACTCTTTCTCTGACTTTTTTATTGTTGTTTCCGTTTTAGCATTTTCTGATATCTTTTTTGCACTTATTTTTTGTTTAATGACTTCTTGTAAGATTTTCTTTCTAGCGCTCCTAGTAGATTTGTGGTTATCAGTCTTTATTCTTCTATCTTTCGCTCTTTTCCTTTTAAATTTTTTGTTTTACTCACTGTATCTTATTTGAATTTTACCTTTTTTATGCTATTTTAATGCGCGCGCGCGCTGTTATTTTTCTTACTTTACCTCGTGGTTGCCTAACCACACTTGTGCTTTGTACTAATTATTCTCCTTTCTTGATTATAATCTTTTATTTTTGCTCACCTTTATTAACCTGTCTAAGTTATTACTTTTCTGAACTTTTTAACTCATTTTTTTCTAAATTTAATCCTTCATTATCTTTTTTATTTCTAATTCTTTTTAACACTTCATGTCTATGACATGTGTCTTGAATGAGCTTTTTTTTCCAATGAGTCTCATATAATATATTTATATAAAGATATATATCTATCTCCTATTATGATATTTTTCCACTTGTTGAAATCAATTCCGTTAGCATTACACTCCTTTATAAAGTACTTCATTATAAATCATAATCCTTAATCTGCACATTTTTTCTTCTTTATTGACTAGCGTTTATTCCTCTCATTTCATTACCTACCATGAATCTTAGTAGCAAACCAGTTGGTTTTTTCTTTCTCTTCTGTCTCTCTTTTTTTCAATAAATATCTTTTTCCCTCACATTTTTTAATATATGTTTAAATATTTCTACACTATTTATTTAATATTATTGATATTGGACTGTTTTTATTGTCTCTACTTCATCTCACATTCTTTAACCCACTTCTAATTTTTGCCTTCAGTAATAACTTGAGCATTCGATGCGATGCTTCGGTAAAAATCAAACCTTTTTTCCATAAAATTTTTTTCATTATTTCTTTTTTTCATACAAGAATTTTTCTTCTATTTATATTTTTACGCACCTTTTAAAAATTTATATGTATTTTCTATTATATATTTTATTTTTTAATTTAATTGTTCTGTTTACTGCTCTCATGTTTAACGTGTTTCTTTTTGTTAAAATATCAAATAACAATGTACATGTATTACTTATATTATATATTGCTTGAAAATATTTATTATATTAATTATATAACATCATTATGCATTCTGAAATGTTTTTATTTATATTGTATTTCATATTCCATATTGTAAATATTTATTGTACCTTTTTAATTTCTTTGCAACTTTTACACTGCCATATCTTGCTTTCATGTAATCATATTTTCTGTTAATACGTTCAATGTTTTCAGTTTAATTTTTATATAAATTTTTTTAAGTATAAATTTTGTGTTCTTTACTTTAATAATTATTCTTTAAATATGTAATCTAAATATTTTCATTATTTAACTACTTCTAATATCAATACTATCCATTTAAATTTATATTTTTTTTCTTTTATCCTGATTTTCTAAATTTTATTATTTTGGTTTTATCTATGTTTAGTTCTAAAACTTTACTTTCTAGCAAGACTCTAAATCACGTAAATTGATAGTTGAATGCTCCCTTACCCTTTATTAGAATTATCATATCATCCGCATATATGAATTCTCCTATTCTTTTTCCCCTATCTATATTCCTGAACTTTTAAATTTTTTATCTTTATAATTTTTCCTTTATATCTGTGATTACTATGTTAATTGGCGTAAAGCTCGTTGAACACTTTTTTGGCCCATTTTTGGTAATTTTATTGGTATAGTTATTTCTACATTTATTAAAGGAAATATAATATACTTATTAGTACAGTTATTAGTACAATCATTTGATTAATAGTTTTAATTCATTAATAGTTTGATTATTACTATATAATTATTTTATTAATATATTTATTTAAAAGAAAGTATATCAACAAAATGATAAAAATAATAAAATAATAAATAGAAAATATTAAAACGAATAAAAAATTTGAATTATTAAGTAGAATTTGTACTTTGTTAATTGTTACCTTGAATCTTTTTTAAAATTCTATAAATTGATACAATTTTTTTTCTTTTGTCAATAAATATTTATAAACTATAATATAATATATAATTTAACAGTAGTTTTAGTTTTTATATAACATAGTGAATAAATAAATAATTTATCACATATTTGTTTTGAATAAATTTTTCTAAAATTCGTCAATAATACGTATTAAGATTGATATTATAAAAAATAATTAAATTTTTTATACTTCTTTTTACAATACTAAATTTTTAATACTTAATAAGAAATATTTATTCAAATTTATTTTTTTATACTATATTTAAAATTATATATTTTTAAAGTAGATTTCTAACTTAGTATTTACGAAATTCAATATATTACGAGTGTATGAAATAAATAATAATATTCTAATCGTGTCCAATCAATTTTCTACTACAGTTAGTTACAAGAATTAATAATAAAAAACTTAAGAAAAAGTATAAGAATACGGTATTATAATTTCTTATATCTAAATTACAGATATAAATCTACAAAAATAATGACTTGCAAAATTAAATGAAGTTTCTCACGACAAAGTAAAAAGTCTCTTTAAGAACGTGTATTTTGGTAAGAATACAAATTCTCATGGAATACTTATATATTTTTATTGATATACTCTTTTTTACCAATATAAAATATAATAGATATAATTATAAATAAACAAAATTTTGATGAATAAGTATGCTACAAAAAGGTCTATCTATCTAATCTAAGAACATATTGTATTGTTTGAATATGTAAGAATATTAACAATTAAGAACATATAGATAAAGATATATTTTCAATTGAATTCTAACTTAAAACAAAAAAATTTTGTTACAAATAATTTATAATTTTAATTTATTTCATTTTAGTATGTTATTTTATCAAAAAAACTTTATGGTAATAGTTATATAATAAATTTTATATATATACATATAGATATAGATATATATGTAGATACATAAGACAATAGTTGTATTAGCAATTTGAAAAACTTGTATGGAGTTATGTAAATGATATTATATTTAAAATTAGTCAATAATACCGTTGTTCCTTGCAATGTTAGTAGTTTGAAAGAATTGTTTATTTTTTATTAATATTTTTTTCAGTTTGTATTAACTGAACACAATTAAAATATACTCTTAGAATACTAAGTTTATTATTATTTATACTATTAGTTTCTTAAAATTATTAAATTTCATTGATTTATTACAATAAATTTTTTCCTAGTAGTAACTTGACTACCCAACGTTTTTTGAGAAATATATCTTTTTGTTCCATAATTTCCTCTTTCACTTTTATTCGTATTTTAATTTATTTTGTATACCAATTGTTTACTTTAATTACCATGGCTCTTTAATAATCTTACCGAATCGTCTGTGTATATCAATGATTTATTTTTTCCCCTCTAACTTCATTTCTAAACTTCTTTATCTTCTTAAATTATCTACCATCACTATTGTTAACGATACCGCCCCGTTACCATCGAAGATTAGGACGGATGTAAAAAATTCACAAAGTTTATAATTTTCTTTTTATGAGTTATGTTTAATTCAAGCTTATTAATTGTACAATAGATAAAGTGGCGGTATGATAATCTGTCTCGATGTACGTATCGAGCAGAAAAAGCTATCCGATCGCTTCGAGTCGTTGTATTTATAGATACCCCTTTCTTTGCATTTTTCTATTATATTTATTTACGCGATCAACTAGTTTAAACTTAATATCGATAACATAAATCGCGCTTATGCAACAAAATATGAGTATAATGCGATATTTTTACATAGCGGTAAACAATATACAATACATTGTTTTTACAAATAAAAATGGTAAATCTTAATGTTTTATATTTTATAGGTAAATTATCCTTGCTATGACACGCTTTCTTAAAATAAAACTAATCTAATACAGCTATATGTTTATTTAATTTAACGGTTTTAAATGTGATCTAGATATTTATGTACATTTACGTATAGACAAAAATGAAATTTAAATCCCTACTCATATTTAATATAAACTAAATAGGAAAAAAACTTTACGGGATTTCATATGAATTATAATGAAATATAAATATCCAAGCACCTTCAATATAAGCTAAATAAAATATAAAACTTTATGCAAGTTCATACAAATTATAATGAAATATAATTATCTAAGCATATTTAATATAAACTCAATTCTACGTCCAGTTTGTGACACATATTATTTACCGCAATCCCAGATCTGGCAATTAATACCTTCCCGAACGGGCAGAAAATAAAAAATAACATAAAAGGTCCTTACAAGCTATCGCATGACAGACGGGACATCGCTGTATACGCGCGTATTCTATTCTAATTTACAACTTTTTTTATTTGTTTATTAATTAAGAGTTTCTTTTGTGTGATCGATTGAAGTTCCGAGATTCTTTTCTTGAGGATGTAAGCGATCCGCCTTTCTGCGGCAATTTCCCCACTCGAGCTCGTGGGCCGCACTTGCCCTGACGGTGGGCCCTCAACGGCACGGCGCCTCCGCGATTTCCGACTCCGGCGCAGGATGGGTTTGAAAAGATGGAAAAAGGGAAGTAAGGGTCTCTGGAGTAATTGACGGGATTTTATTCGCGATCGCGAGTAGCACGCGTAAGCGAGAGTTTATTCTCGGTCCGTCGCGGAGGACAATCATGTTTCGCCCCTCCCCTTCTGATCGCGGGTTAAATTTGGGGTGAATGTTCCCTTTCGGTAATCCTCCATTCTAGTTCCGTGCGTGGCTTATCACATCGCGAAATAAACAATTATTTCGCGATGTTTCGGTTTTTACTTCAAGAGGGAGAGAGAGAGAGATGTATGTAGAGAGCCGAATAAATGCAAGAGGTTAGAGATTGTGGGAGAATGAGAGAGAAGGAGAAAGAGAGCTAGCGCAGAGAGGACGTAGCATGAGAACCTGTGAGAGCAAGAGAGAAGGAGAGAGAAGCTATTGCAGAAAGCGCGTAGCTAAAGAACGTGCGAGAGCGAGAGAGAAGGAGACAGAGAGTGAAGTTAGCGCAGAGAATGCGTAGCTAGAGAATGTGCGAGAGTGAGAGAGTAGGAGTGAGGAGAAGAGAGAGAGTCTAGGGAGGGGGAATGCTGTAGCTTGTAGCTTTCTTGCACTAGAGCGTCGGCCTTGCTCTCAAACCATTTCTGTACACTTCAAAGACTTTTGTCAATAAATATTTTCTCATTTGAAAATATCGTTGGCATTAATATTTTCTATGCTTATTGACCTTTCGGCAGAATTCGACTTAATCTTCCCGAGAGTGGCTGTTTGTATTGATTTTTTTCAACTCACCCGCTTACCTGGTACATGTTTAATTGCTCCTAACTGCTCGCTTGCAGTTTTTATATTTAAATTATTTTAAAATAGTTTTAATTTAAAGGTGCTTGGCATCTATCTGCAACTATCTTAAATGACGTTGAACTGATTTAACATTTTTTCCTAATCTCTCTTTAATTTTGATATTTTAAATTATTTATTTTATCGTAAGTAGCATTTTTATGTTCAAATCATATAAGTTAGTTATTCACTATTTTTAAATTGTTTGTCTAATACTTTTTTTTAGTAAATGTTTCGTAATTCTACCTCTTTTTCTTCTAAATTATGTATCGTTATAATTTGTTTTTTCTTTCATGCATTCTTCTATTCAATTTTTTATAATTTCCCTTCATAGTTATTAATAATTCTTTTCATGCTTTCCATTAAAATTTTTACCCGTATATTTAAAACCATAAGTTCACCTTGTTTTTTATTTTTTCTCAAATTTATTTTATGAATTATTTTTTACATTTCTTACGTTATTATGTTTTTCCTCTTTATTCCTTTATCATTCATTTTTTAAAAGCTTTATTCAATTAATTCCTTGCTTCTTCATTTTTTTAATCAACTTCATTTCTTTTTGTTTTTTAGTATTTCTCTATATTTTTCTTTCAGCAATGTAACTTTCTGTATCTTTCTATTTTGATTTTTTCATTGATTATAATATATACATTTTTCGATTTTTCATGCCACCATTTTCATCCTTCTTATGTCGCTATTTATATCAACAACTTTTAAATTTTACGATAATTTATATTTTGTGTAAATGTATGAGATGATTTCAAACGTTTCACATAAATCTTCAAATCTTCATTTATTAATCTTTCAGTTAAATTTCAAATTGTTAGAAATCTCTTCACTTTGTTCATTAACAAAATCAAGGATTTTCAATTTTTGAAATTATGCGTTGTACAACGATTGCAATTTTAATACATAATTTTTTATTACCATAGAGATTTATATGCGGACAGTGTTTTTTAATTATACTTGTTCAAACAAAGATAAAACTTCTCGCAAATACTGTTTTTAGAATGCATTTTAACATCTGTGATGTGACAAGTAATTGTTTCTTTTTTAAAAATAAATGTTATCTGCTGAGTTTATAGATACATTTTATGTTTACAGATACATTTTTAAAATACGTATACTACAATTTCAACAAACAGAAAAATAGTACCTCAGTTATAACTTTTGCAAAATAGCAGAATTTATTTTCATTCACAATTTGTACTAAAATGAATAAAAATAGATATTATACTATTTTACTGCAGAGTTCATTCGGGGACTTAAAACAAGACACAGCATAAGAAGTCAAGTTAAATTAAATTATTTAAAGAACAGTAATAAACTGAAAGAAAAAATCTGAAAAGAGTCAACAAATAAATACAGAAATTGGCCAATTGAGAAAGAGAAAATTTTTTTTAGAATGTAAAGAAGAGCAGAACAAAATAAGCAGGAGTAGTACTAGTAGTATTAGTAGTAGTATTTATTAAACAATATTTACATTGTTATTACATTGTTACATAATTATTTTATACATTATCTTACATATCTATTATATAGGTTCTATTATATATTTATTTGCTTTACGTTATTTTTAATTAATATATATATAACTCTATATATACATAACTGAAGCTTATATTAATATTCCTTTTACATAGTGCATACAACAGTAACTTTTACATATTCTTTATGTACCTTTTTAGTTTTTATCTTTTATCTGTTCTGAATTTTTTATCTTGTTTTTCTTTCATCTTGTCTACTTTCATTATATTTTTATGTTTTTTATATTTGACTATTTATATAATTGACAATGTTTTATTAAAAATTAACATTTTTTCAAATTTTACTAATTATACCAATGTTTTATTATATCTATACATAATTTGGTTAAGGTATGTGGTTGCTTTATATTATTATCTTTTCTTATATAAATTAAATATAAATTAAATATAAATTATGTTGCTTCTACTATAAATTTGAAATTTCCGGCTATTTTATTATAAATTAAAATCTTATGGAAGTGTTAAAAATTTTGAAACTAACGTATATCTATTGTTGCACTTGGGATATAATAACGACTAATGCATGATCTGTTAATTCAAAAGAATTCTACGTCATAGCTGCCAACTCATTTTACTACTAGGCTAAATATATATATATATATATATATATGCGAAACATTCAATTCAATTTAAAAATAACAATAAAAATAAAATATATCCAGTAATTTTATAAGTGTTTGTTATTTTATCAATAAATTTTCTTTATTTATTTATTGTGTAATTATAGATTTTAGTTTTTTTCATTTTTATTTCCTCCATTATTTTTTGTCATCTAATCCTTTTTGATTTATGATTTAATACTTTTTATTATTATTTTTTTCGTATGCAGTTTTTTAACATCGTATATAAACTATTTTATGCTTACTTATACTAATTAATTATATCTAATGTTACCTAATTTAGTTTTTAGTCCCTATTTTTTTAATCTTGCCCTACCTTCAATTTTTCTGACAATTTTCTTATTTTTCTTATACCTTATAATTTCACGAATTTCACACCTATTATTCTCTTATTTCTTCTGTTTCTCTTATTTTCCTCTCTGTCAGCCAATGTATGCTGTATAGCCAGTTAGTCCATTCCTTTCCTTTTAAATCTCTACAATCCTGGCATATGTGTTTAAGAGTTTCATTCTTTTCTCTACATATTCTACACTGTTTTTCCTTTTCTGACAGCCAGTGTTGGTTTATTTTACTTTCGTTTCCCATTTTATATCTCGCTCAAATCTTCATACCACTTCTTTTCTGTTCTCCTTTCTTTTTTTCATAAATACAATCTTTCGTTCTTAGGTTGTCTAGCACTATTTGCTTTATTTCCTTTGTATATTTTGATTTATCTATGTGATTGATCCATAGTTGAATTTTCTGACCTTCTTTTATACTCTTTACCTCTTTCCATAGCGTATCTCGCTTTTCTGCTTTCGCCTACCACATGCATTAGGACCACCCGACTTCTTGCCAAAAACTCATTCTGTCTGCTGTATCTTTTTCTTTAATTCCGCTTATTTTTGTTGCTTTTCCATGCCCTTCCATCTTTAATTCTCCGTTTTATACATTCTTTTATTATATTCATGTTTTCGCTATTTAGTATTTTATCTTTGAACAAAATTGCTCTCTTTGCTGCTTTGATTTTTACTCTTTGTTTTTCCGTTTCCAGCATTAATACGCTGTCAGGTATATTGATATTTAAACCTAGACACCGCTTTAAAATCATTTCTGTATCCTTTCTATCTCATCACTACTTCTCCATCTCCATATTTCCGACCCGTACAATATCATACTCTCCATTGATGCATCAAATAATTCCATTATCACTTCGAGATTTCTTTGAACCAACTCTCAGTTATACTCCATATCTTGCCTAATATACAATTTACCCTTTATGATAACATTTTTTTATTCTCCTCGTAGATGTAACCTAAATATACAAATTTCTTTACATTCTCTATTTTATAATTGTTCCACCTAAATATTTTTTCCTTTCTTCTTCCTCCCGTTTTTTTTCAGTGCTAAAAATTTGACTTTTCTGAGTTTAACTGCAATCCTTTTCTTTGTAAATACTTGTCTAGAATTCTTAATAGCTCCCTCATTTCTGTTTCGCATTTAGCTATTATCACCAGATCGTTTGCAGATGCTAACGATCTAATACTTGACTAAGGTGCCTGATGCCTTAAGCTCAACCTCCAAATCTGACATCGCTATGTTAAATAGTGCCCTACCTTTACTTTTCTCTTTTTTCACGTGGCTATATCCTATTACATAATCTTCTAAATCCTTTTTTATTAACTGTGTTTTCTTTTTTGTTATCAAGCTTTCCTCTAATTCTATTACGTCCCCACTTTTGACTACCTTTCACTCCTTTTTGTCCATATTGTATAGCCTAGTCACGTTCCTATTTTTATTCCTTTATTCTCTCCATACTTTTCCTTACACTCCTGATTTTTTATGCTTTTTTGTTTAACTCTTGTATGTTGTAACTTTTCGAACCCACTCTCCTTTGTTCTTGTTAAAAACCTAGTATTTTCTCTTCCTATTATTCTATTTCCTTTTATATACCGTCTGTCTCCCGCTTCTTTTAATGTTTTAAATTTTTCTAATACCACCCTTATGTTCTCTCTTTCTATAAATGTCAAATTCCTGTTTACGTATGTTTTTGTCCACTTTAATTGATTAATGTTAATTAATCAATTAAATATTAATGTTATTTTTCTTAATTCCTATCTCTGTTCTTTCCATCCTCCATTCTATATTTTTACTTTCCTTGTTTATTTTACTTGTCCTTGGCTCACGTGTTTTTGTGAAAATAGATTGTTACTATATACCATTCTTCCTTACTCTTTTCAATTCCCGTAAATGCAATCAAAATTGTCTATTTTTTAAATTTTATTTATATCTTCTTCTACTTTATTTTTTCTCTCTTTCCATTCTTTATGCCATTTTTTTTACTTTTGCTCTCCACTTTTCTTTTTTAATCTCCAGATTTTTTATATTCTTTTAATTCATGCAGGATTATTTTCAAGCTTTTCTCGCTTTCACGCTTCGGAGTCGCAATTATATTTTACCAATTAATTTTTTCTTCTGAAAATTATTTACTTGTATATTGATTTCCGGAGATGACCTTGTTTTTATTTTTCTATTATCTATTATAAAGTTGTCCATTTTCTTTGCAATAATCTTATTTTCTCTTCTCTTGCTCTTTACCGCTACTTTTCTTTGCGCCTGCGTCTTATAACACTAACCTTTATATGTACTTGGCTATTCTATTCTCTCCTGATCTTGTGGTCGCTTCGCTTTTTTCCTTGCTACTGGTTACTTTAGATTTTACTGCACTTTCTATTGGCTTGTAAGTCTTCTAACTTTGTCGTTTCTACCGATATTTACCTATTAGCTGGCTTCACCTTCCTCTTTACTTCACTCTGTATTTACCGTTATTTTATTGCTTTTCAAAAGCTTTTCTTAACCACACTTTTTCTACTTTTTTACACTTCTTTATTTTCTTATATATTATTATTCAATTATTTCCGTATTCTATCCACTTTACTTATTTCACTTTCTGCTTTTCTAAATAATACTTCACTTTTATAGTAACAATTTTTAATTTTTCAATTACATTTTTACGCTACTCCCTTAAAATCGCGCGGTAATCCCAATAAACAGGAGTATATAGAACGGTGAGAATAGAATAAAGTTCAAATATCAGAAAGCATGAGTAATAGAACAACAACTAGAGCAGCAAGCTCTCAAAAAAAGAAGACACCGATAAAACTGAGGAAATAGTTATAAAACATCAAGAGATGATGGAATCATTCGATGAAGAATTTACAGATATGTTAAAAATAATAAAACAAGAATTGAATGAAAAGATAAAAATGTAATTAGAACAAAATGAAAATAAAATTAATGAAATAGAAAAAAAATAGAAAAGAAAATTTATTCAGCACTGGAGATAAAAGAAAATATAGAAGACAACACGCGAAAAATTGCATGGATAATAGAAGAGAAAGAAAAAGAAAGAAAAAAAATTATTTAATAATAACTGGACTAGATCATGACAAGATAAACGATGAAAACAAAGTCAAACAATAGATAGAAAAGGAACTGAAAGTTACAGTGAACATAAAAAAATCATGCATAGGAAAAAAGGAGAAAGACAATAATTGGGAATAACATGCAAAAACTATAAAGAAAAGGAGAACATTATGAACGGAAAAAGTCACTGAAGAACACAAAAAATATAAAAAAATATACATCACCAAGGACACTACCTACATGGAAAGAGAAACAAAAAGAATAGTAAAAAAAATGTAGAGAGGAAAAACAAGACAGGGAGAAATGGTGATACTATGAAAAAAGTGATAAGCGACAAAGAGTTATAGCGAAAAAAGAGAAAATGGTTTCGCAAGAAAAACAAAAGAAGTGAAAACAAAACCGCATAAAAACGAAAATAACAAAATAAAGATAAGTGTATTAATATGGAATATAGCATGAATTGACTGGATGAAAAGGATGGAAATACTTACAAGATCAAGACTTAATAGGAATTTCTGAAACTTGGGTAGAAGAAGAGAACAAAGAAATTATTGAGAATAAGTTAAAAGCCTAAAATATATTAAGAACTAGCACTGAAATAGATAAGACAAAAGGCAAAGTGAAAGGTGGACTATGTATCGGAATGAGAAAAACTAACAAAATACAAATAAAAAATGAAAAATAATGATTTCAGAATTCACATGGGCAACCGCAGAAATCAATAGTAAAATAATACATATAGGGTTAACATATATGAAAGACAAGACGAAAGACAATTTACAAATCATAGAGAAATGGGCTAAAGATAGAAAGGAAAATGTCATTACATTGGGAGGATACTTCAATTCCAGAACAGGAGAACAAAGTGGAGGAATCAATAATAAAGGAAAAAAAAAGAATCTTCAAAGACAAAAAAGTGAATACAGATTGAATGGAACTAATTGAATGGCTAAGTGAAAATTGTCTACACGTATAGAATGGGAGAAATGGAGGAGAAACAAAAGAATTCACATATAATGGCGCGAAAAAATTCTCAGTCATAGATTAATCATAACTAAGGAAGAAGGAGAAGAATACATAGAACAGAAAAATCTAGAGGAAAGGATCGAGTCGAACAAAAGCAAAAACATCGCGAACTTTATGAACAGAAAGATTATAAAAAAAATCGATAGAAACAAAATAATAAAAGCTTGATGAAACTAAAGGGCAAAATGAAAAATTATACCACTATTAATGAAAATTAATGAAAAGGCAATAGAGCAATAAAGTAAAACATAGTGAAATAAAGATTATTGGAAATTCAAGAAAAAAGCGATGGAGATTTTTAAAATTGGGAAGATGAATAATAAAGAAGAGGATTAGAAGGCATATATTGAAAATAGGAAAATATACAAAGAAGTTGTAAAGTATAAAAGGATAAAAGAAAAATTAGTAAAATAGGAGGCGAGAAGAAACAAAATGGGAAAAGCATTCTGAAAATTGGTAAACGAAGGAAAAAAAGAAAGGAAAAAAGAAGAAAAAAATAGATACAAACATCACTAAGAAAGAATAGTGGAAGCATTTTAAAAGTATATATAATGTGAAAAACACAGAAGAGGGAAATAATGATGAAATATCCCTGAATGAAGACGAAACAAGGAAAAAGAAATGCTAAAAGAGGTAAAAGTGAAGATGGTAGTGCAGATAGTGATATAAAATGGAGAAAGTTCTCTGCAGAAGGTGAAATTACAAATGAAATGATGATGACGAGATCACCATATACATGGCAAAAATAGTGAATAAGATCATAAATGAAAGAAGAATAGCCGAATCGTAATGTTAGTATTAAAAAGATTATTTAAAATTTTTTTAAATTATTAAAAAAATAAATATTCAAAAGGTGATAAGAAAGTTTAAAAAAAGTATAAACGATGATTATAAAATATATACGGATGTGATGAAGAATAGTATAAAACAACATATGGAAGACAAAAAAGTATTGTGATACCCAATTTGGTTTCAAAAAGAAAAGAGGAACGACTGATGCGAAAGCTGTTATAAATGCGCAATTTAAAAAAAAAAAACAGGAGAAATTTTCGTATGTTTCGCCGATTCAAAGGCAGATTCAATAGCATTAATAGGAAATATATATAAAAAAATATGGAAGAAGTAAATGTCAATAAATATTTAATAGATTATGCTAAAGAATTATACAGAGCTACAAATATAATAATTAAAATTAATACAAAAATAATTGGAGAGTTTAAACCAAATTTCAATGTAAGGCAAGGATTTCCCTTCAGTTTAACTCTATTTAATATTGGGCTCACTGATTTAGAGGAGGAACTTAAAAGATAAAGAAGTTCAGAAATACAAATTGGTAAGATAAAAAAATGTATTTATATAGAAACATAAGATCTATCGCCTTTGCAGATGATATAGAATATTAGCAAAGAGTGAAATAGAACTGAGAGTTGCTCAGAATATTTAGAGACTTCTTGGAGAGAAAAGGGTTGGAATTAAATATGGCTAAGACAAAAATAATAAGATTTAGAAAAGCTGAAGGAAATAAGAAAAATAGATATTTTATGAATTAATACCAAAGTTGAAATAGTAGTTGAATAGAAAGTTGAATAGTACACATATTTATAAAATAAAATAGTGACAATTTCCATAAAATATTATTACCAAAGTAAGTAAATATATTCCTAGATAAATTATGGAGTATTTTTGATAGTCTATTTAAAGAAAATTAAAATTAAACTTTTTGACAGCCTAGTAGCAAATTTTTTAATGTACGGTGAAGAAATATGGTGATGGAAAGGTAATGAAGAAATTGAACGTGTAAAAAATTTATTATAATTATAAAGAGAATCTAAGCCTTGATAGAAACATACCAGATAGCCTTTTGATGTTAGAAACTAAAAAAATAGGATTGAAATTAAAACGACAAAAAGAGAAATAATTTTTTAAATAAAATAATAAATAGCAGAAGGATATAAATAACTAAAGAATGCGTAAAAGCAAGGATAGAATAAGGAAGATTTCTAATAAATAATAAAATAAAAGGCAAAAAGGAAAAAAATTATGTTGTAGAAAGAATGTGTTTCTGGTAAGGCTTACGATGGTCTTGGAGTAAGTGGAAGGAGAAATTTTAAAATATTGATACATTCGCCCGAAAAGTGAAAAAGACAACAATAGTTCCTCGTCAACACAAGCTCGCCGACAGCAGCGGAAGTTCTTCGACAGGTAGAAATCCTCGACGCGGAAGCAGAAGCTTCTTGACTTGATGTAGCAAGTATCGTGCTGCATTTATTAGAAAAAACTTAGTGTACTTTTTTTCTACCCATCCCATCAATCTTTGATAATGGCTCCACCGGACCCGTACTTGTGAAATTAATCATATGTCAAATTCAATAAAATCGGTACATGTCGGTCTTACTATTAATAAAAATTTACTTTTTGAGGAATAACTTTTCATATTATTGACAATTGAACAATCCGTAACTATTTTACATGTGTACCACTGGGAAACTCGGTCCCCTCCCGGTTACAATCCCCTGAATACGTGATTATCTCAAAGAAAGCAGAAATGCGAAGCGCTATCATAAATGAGCAATAAAATGGATGTAGACGGGCTAAGTGTCCGGTAACAAAACAACATTTTAATAACCCTATTAGATTGATAAAAATTAACCATTTTAAGTCGGACAACCACGGATGTGTCAGGCCTGCAATTGTCGGGATTAGAACAATAAAGCGTACGTGCAAACAACCGAGTTATTGTAACAAAATTATTGTAAAATTTATTGGTCTGTAAAGGAGTAAAGCGAAAAAAATCTTTTAAAAACCCGGCGCAACTGAGCGGGAGAGTTTTTTTCTCTTGCTTTCCGATCTCCGTGAACTAGTAAGAATACTTTCCTTCTACTCCTGCAAAAACTTCTATTCATTTCGTGCAGTACCTAAGACGAAAGAAAACAATATTTTTAAACGAGCAAACTTTCTTTGCATCGCTTCTGATCCACTTCCAAACAACACGATGCGTGATTTACACATATAATAAACGTGCACCACTGTAAAATTTATTTTGGAAAGAAAAAAATAGACGATATCCGTAAAACTACCATAAATAATGTAATACTGGCTTTTTTTAGCCAAGAATATTCACCAGTAATGTATTATTAAATATTAAAAATTCTATTGGCAAATTTATATTAAATATTTAAAATTTTGATATACATGAAGAGATTGAATTGTAAAAGTAATTTTCATTATGTAAATAATTGTATTGGTTATATTATTTCAATTTTTTTTAATATGATTTATTTTTTTACACAAAAAATTACGTTTGAAGGTTTATCACTTATTGACGTAGTACTCAGAACAATGAAATTATTAGAGTACCTGTGAAAATCTAAAAATTAAAAAATGGTTTTGTTAAAAAGTAGATTGGAAAAAGGTTCCTCGAATACCAAAATTGTATTATCTTGAATAGTAAAAATTTCTATTGAGAATCTGAAGAAAATTTATATCTAAAGAAATCTCGAAGTAATATTCAAAAATATTATAAGTTAGTATCATTAATTTTTAATTATTAATTAAAAATCTTATTAATTATCAATTATCAGTTACAATTACCTGTTCTACTTTTGTAATCAATTCAATATTATATCTTCAAATTCGCAAATTTGAAATGATTGGCTAATTATATTGTACAATATATGATAAATATATATATTATATGACAAATATATAAACGAACTTTCAAAGGAGTGTTTAAATGATTAGTTTTATTTAATCTCTTTTTATCTACTAGAATTATTATAACTGTAACTCGAAAACTATAACTGTAGTTAGAATGACTACAGATACCTATAATTATATATGTGTAGAATTTATATAATTAGGTTTAACGTCGTACTGCGTGTATTTTACGCGGTTAGTCACGATTATCGATTTGATAGATAAATAAATATTATTTGTTAAGTTTTGTAAATAACATATAATTTAAATATTATTTTACATGTACTGTTATGTGGGGTTTTTCGTTCTGAAGAACTACAATAGACTTGTTACGTATAGCACTGTCATAACCTTGGTTTTCAAAAAGGGGAAGTTTAAAGTTCTCTCGGCTTCGTCTATTGATTAAAATAATTTTTAGTTTATTCTTGAATTTAAATAGTAACTAAAATTTAAATTTTGATTGATTTTTAATTTAAACAGACATTTGACTGCCCGGACTGACCATTGACTAAAGGTGACAGAGAGGCTGTAGTTTGTCTCGTAGCCTTTTTATAACAAAAATGTTATCAAGCAGTAATTTGGTTGATAGTAGAGTGCAGTCTTGTTTAACAGTGGATGAGGATATATATGTGGAATAATAATTCATAAAGACAAATATATGTGTATTATAAAATTAGGAAGTTTATATTTTATAATATACAAGTACGCACTCTAATAACTCGTTAACTGAATATACAGTTGATAGTTATAATATTAGTTACAAATGAGATTAATATATATCTGTATAGTAAAACTGTGTAGACGTGACTGAACTGCCAAAAACATGGGGCACACACAACGACGCACATAATAAACAATAAAGTTATTATGCGACTACTTAGAAGGGGTGAGACATATCCAGTACAACGGCTTAAACCGAAACACATGTTGTTCTCTTAGTAAAAATAAAATACTTGTTTACGAAAACTCAAGTGTATCATAAAATAATGCAATATAATGAGTGAAAGATTTAATGTTACTAAAGTTTTAAAAATAAAATGGCAAAGAGAGAGAGAGAGAAAGTTTTTCTCGATTGCTGCAAACGAACTTCATTTTTTAGTTATTAAACTCCGTTTTATCAACTATACTTTTGTCTCTATTGTCTCAATGGAAAGACATCTATATGTAATGAGACCTTTATTATTGATCTCTGGTTTTTCTTATGTTTTGAATTCATACTTCTTTTCTATTTGTCGAAATTAATAATATCGTAACACCTTTGTGCTTAAATTATCCGAGTAGGATTTTAACCGATATTAGCCACTTTTTTGTCTTTCTGACAATTTTCTGTAAAGAAAATAAAAAAATAAAATATATAGTGAGTCAACGCTACTTTGAAACTAATAAGTTTTCAAACGAAGAACCTATAGTAAAATACTAAATGTGTTACGCTAACTTACTATGGTCCATGTAAATATTACATAGTTACATTAATATTGGATAACTGAAATTAAGATTGCAAATAAAATTTTAAATAGTGAAATCAATGTTAATTAATATACAATAAATATTAGGTTTTTATTATCTAATAAATATGTTTTTAGTTCAGTTTTTAGTACATAAGAGAAATTAAAGAAATAGTACATATGAAAAGAAAGATTTTGAGTGATGAAAAGAACAATTTACTTTGAAAAGAATTGCAATGTGTTGTTGTTATTATTATTATTTTATAAGAAATAAAATAAATATATATACAACAATAACTTTAAGCTCATTAATTCTTTCAAAACGTGAAAGTTCCAATAAAATTTTTAATGCTAAATTCACAAAAATTGATCACAGGTCCATAGTATTATTAATTGCATTAATTGCATTAGTTGTTACAAAAATAAAGAACTTCTGAAATATATGTATTGTATCCTCGAACTTTACGACTGATTAAAGAAGTGCTTAATACAATTGAATAATCATTAATTAGATGGATTTCAGGATTCATACCAAAAGTATTTTAAAAGAAACTGGGTGCCAAAATAAAAAACGAATTCATTCTCAAGTTTCGCTAAAGTAAAAATTGTATATTTTATTACTTGAAATCATCTGCAAATAAGCAAAAAGCAATAAGAAAACTACGGTGATGTTACGAAATAAACAAGTGAAGATATTGAATTATAATAAAAGTGTAACGTGCTGCTTTTTAACAAAATAAATTTGAGAAAATATATATTGTCTTTAAATTTTACAATGTAAAACATTTTTTTATGTACATACATGACTCAATTTTGTCATTTGACGCTTAGTTGACGATTAATTCGACTCGATGTTGTTTTGTTAATCCAAAAAATTTGAAGATGAGAATTTTATATACAGCAATACGTTGGATATGCATATTTTCAGGCTAAATTATTAGTAGGAGAAATTTGAAAAGAAATATTAATAATCTAGTCGTACGCTCTCTAAATTATTATAATTAACACAAAGATTTTTTAGTATTATCTATCATCAAACATTTGCTGAAAAATGTTTTTATTATTTATATTCTTATAAGATAAACAGTTGAATAGCATTACTTTGTTTTTATTAAATTTTATGATGTTTCATGTTCTATTATGTTTATATTTTTATTTTTTTGTCAACATATTAAGTATACAAGTGAATCTATATTTTTCGTATTGTTTTTGTATTAATATTAGCTTTTTTAGTAATTCATGACAAGTTATTTTTTCAATCATAAATTCTGAAAGTAAAAAGTTTTTGTTTCTTAAAAAATTCTTAATTGCAATAATTTTTTTTATCATTAAATAAATCAAATTTATTTTTTTAAATAATTCAAAAATGTGAAACTCACAAAACAAACACAAAAAAATTCGATGTTTGGTATTTTTAAATTATTTGAAAAATAAGTACTAAATTAAATTTTAAATGCTATTTATTTAAAAACTATTGGAATTACAAATTTAAGATGATTAAAAAAATTTTTGCGTCATTAAATATATAAAATTCGTATTTTGTATTCTGTATATGTTTGTCAATAATCATTTAATGAAAATAACCGACTCTAGTTTTCTTAAATATCCTATAGTTAAGAAAAACTAAAGAAAATTATTTATTTCTTAATGTATTTAATTTAAAATTTAATTTTCTTTTTAAGAAGGTTTCCATGATAATTGGTAACAATATAAAATAGTTTTGTTAGTTTGTTAACTTACTTTCATACAACAATATTTTTTAGATAAACACGTGAAGGAACCTAAAATTAAGCTAAAAATATTACATGATAATTATTTTATTAATTTCTATTATTATTCATAATCAATTATAAAAAGAATGTTTAATAGATGTAATAGGCTTTATGATACAAAAACTTTTGATCATCTTAAAATTCCATAGTTTAAATAACATTTAAATAAATGGCATTTAAAATAATCGAAAATTCTGATTTTTTTTTTAAATTTAAAAACGCCGATATCTATAATTTTTTTTTTTGTGTGTTGAATATTAAAATATGAATCCATGAAGCTAGCCCAAATCCGTTTTCAATTATCGGCCATGTTAGTTTTTACTTCTACATCCACCTCTGTATAAACAGTTATAGATATATATTATGTTATAGAATCATTTCATTTACTATGTAGTTATTGATATTTTATCATTGCTCTAAATTTAATGTGATAAAAATGGGTATAACTATAAAAAACGTATGGATTATAGTTCGATATTATAATAACCAAGGTATTTTTTAATTTTTAAAAAAGATAGAATGGTTATAAATTATAATCATTTATAGGATTAATTATATTTTTAGAATCTAGTAGTGAAAATATTGAAAGCACTTTACGTCAAGTTATGATTCCACCCATCTCAACATTTGCAGAATTAAAATCTACTATATATTCTTGGGTAAATATTGAGGAAAATAGTTCAAAAATTATTAAGCTCAGACAATATGATAATAGCTTAATACCTCTCTCTGCAGTGCTTCAAGGATCTACAAAAGAAAAGTAAATCTATCTAATTACTTATTTTATTGTTCTCCTAAATAAATTATAATATTGATTATACAAATGTATTTGAAAAATATTTAATTTTATATTTCAAATATAACCATCAAATAGAATTAAAAAAGAATTTTCTTTAAATATATATACATCTTTTTCAAATTTTGATTATTTTATATATTTTTTTTTATCCTATATTATTACAATAATATTTTCATATATTTGTAAAGCAACTGAAAAAATTTATATATAAATAAAGTTTTTAGAATTATTTAAATTTCTTTAAAAATAATTACATTAACAACATTTTTTAATGCATTAGAGGTTAAGAATTTCATATTTTATAAAGTATATTGACTTATGTTTTAATTGATCATGTTTTAGACTATTATTAATAATTCTTTATGATTTACAACTGAATAGGATTAACTTTTTTCCCCTTAATTTCATAATGTATTACGTTTTATCATATTTATATTTTAATTTTTTTATGTGAACATACTATGTATACAAATGAATTTATATTTTTCTTAATTCTTTTGAATTAGCATTAGCTTTTGTAGTAATTAATGACAAATTATTTTTTCAATCATACTTTTCATGTTGATTATTAACAGAAAAAAATTCATTATTTGTATTTCTCTTTGTCAGGCCATTTATTCTAGAAATTGTTGGAATTCACCAATTTTGTAAGTATAAATTATATGTGAAAAGATAAATTTATAAATTATTAAAATATATTTATTCATATTGCAGGTTCGGTTAAAAAAAGAATGATACTTCCAAGTTATATTGGTATATTAAAATGCAAGCTAATAGATCTTGAGAAACGTGTAAGTTTACATATATATACACATATTAAAATGTATTATTACCTGAAAAATAGGTTTGTATTATTTTGATACTACTAATTTGCGACTGGATAAACTTAAATTCTTTTTATTAATTATATATTAATGAATCAAGTTTTTTGTTTAAATGATAATGATTATTTACATAAATTGTTTATTTATGAGTACACAGTTATTAATTTTAACATTACTGTTTTATAAACTGTTCTGTATATATTGAACATAATTATTGGTTACAAAGAATTGTTAAAATATACATAAAGAAATTTTTATTTATTCTGCTTTTGTTTCTATATATTTATTAAATTTTAAAGAAATTTTAATTTACAAATAAGTTTTTTTATTACTATCTATGTCAATTGCCATTTTATACGTCATTAATTTTTCTTTAATTTTTTCTCATAATTTTCAATAATTATTCCATTTACAATGTAGTTAATTATTACTAGCTGATATCAATAAGAAAATGCACAATGTTATTGAAATTATTTTTTTCAATTAATTTAAAATATTCAGATTTAAAACGGCAATTATACTTTAAAAAGAATTTCTCAAAAGAAATTGAAGCCTATTTGTAAATTTTTTCTAAATTTACTTTTAAAATAATATAACTTAATATTATAACTTAACTTTTATAAAGTAAGTATAAATAGCCTTTTAACATTTTTTTTTAATTTTTGATCTAATTTTTAAAACTATATCAAATGTACAGATATACATTATGTATATATTCACATTATATCTATTTCAAATAATTGAAAATCTTTATATTTTTTAGTAATGTTTTTTTAAATATAAATTAAATAAATTATGTTTTTTTATATATTAATTAAATAAATATATGTGTAAATATTAATTTTAGTTATTAAAATTATTTAATTATCTTTAAGTATACAAAAATTTGTTTGAAAAAAATTATTTTAAAGTCGCAATTTCGCATGTAGCTAAATTTTTTTATTAAATCTTAAAATTTTTTGGATATAAGTTTTTTTAAATATTAATATATTTTTAATATTTTTATGAGTAAAAATATAGATTTAATTATCATTTATTAATTTTAGAATAATTTATTCAATAAATAAAATAAACAATATATATTCACAATCTAATAACCTAATTATATGTAATTAATATGCTTTAACAAATTTTATATATTTTATTTAATATTAAATGAAGATACATATATTATAAATAAAATAATTTATACTAACTAATAATTTCATTAATATATAAAATAATAATTGTTACTTTCCTAAATATTCAATCTTGTATCATAGATTGCAGGTTATATATCTATTTGTTAATCTGATAAATTAGTTTATAATTATTTTATTCTAATGAAATTCCATTAATTGTATCATTAATAACAAATTATATTTATTAACTAGCCTGTTGAAGTTTTTTAAATTAATACATGCAATTACTATGTTATCTATTATACAAAGTTCTGCCATAAAATATTACAATATCAATATCACTAGCGAAGAAAATCATAATACTGATAAAGCTATGAATTTCTATACAATAAATCATTAATCAAACATGAAAAGATAAAATTTCAAATTTAATAAATTAAAATTTCTCCTTTTATATTAATTATAAATATAAGAATGATAGATTTTTAATAATAATTTTTTTGTATTTCGGTAAATTCATTGTTGTTATTTTTCTATCATTCATAAATGCTCACCTAATATTCTAATTTCAAACAAGCGATTTCTCTACACGTGAATGAATTTTCTATTACATAAGTAAGAGAAAATTGCTAGGAAAATCTTTAGTAATTTCAAAAAAACTATATTTTAAAAATAAGATAATTTTAAATTATTAATTAAATAACAAATATATATTTCCATTTTTAAACAAATAGTATGTAAAAAATGTTTTCTTAAGAATATTAAAAAATAAAATTTTATAAATAAATTTATTTTTAATGAGTTTTTAATAAATCAATAGTCTGGATTTAAATCATTTATTTAAACTTTTTAGATAATGCAGCCTTTTTCATAATTTACAATTGGTTTATAATTCATTTACAATTTGTTTGCCATTATTTAAATTATGAATACCAATGAAAATTTGCTTTTGTACTTGTGGTGATATATATATATAGTTTAAAATTTTAAATACGATTAAATTATTTAAACATTTTATTGGTGTGATTTTCAAAGTTTAAAAAAATTGTCAATTTGTAAAATTCTGCAGATGACAGTGAAACATTTATTAAATCAAGTTTCTTATAGAAATAATTACTTATCACTTGAATATAAATTATTTGTACAATGGATTAGTTTTTATCCAAATTTTATTAATTATTTTATTATGAATTAATTTATTTATAAATTTAATCGTATTTTAAATTTATTATTTATTTTATTTTATTTAATATTTCTTATTAATATTAATTTTCTTGTTGTTATTAAGTTTCAAATATATTAGAAAGTTTAAATTAATTATTTTATATATTTTTATGATTGTTAAAATTGATAAAAAAATATATATATCTCTTTAAGTAAATCATTTCAAAACTTTAAGTAAACAATTTCAAAAATTTGAAATTGTTTCTATTGGAAATAAAACCCTATTCTGAAATTTTTCAAAAAGGAAATAAGTTCGTAAATAATATACGTTCAGAGTCGCGTTTTCAAACGTACCATTTTTCTTACAAAATATAGAAAAATATTCTAGACAGGGAAACTGGAGTAGACTTCTGTAAAGCTTCCATAATGTTTATTATGCCTTAAATACAGAAAATTCAATCAATACTTTTTCTAGATTATATCCCAGAAAGCCAAATCTCAATAGCAGTATTAGGCATATATTGTAAGCACTAAAAAATATGAATATAAGTAAAAATAATGTATTTCATAAATTGCATATTTAATTATTATCAAAGATTGTTTAAAGACATCTAATTATATAACAGTTTCATTTAATATTTGTAAGCAAAATAGTTCATATTAAAATGTACATTAAAACTTTGTATTTTTATTTTGGGTAATGTTTAAAAATTAAAAAATAATTTTAATTCTGTGATTCTATAATGAAACACATTTTTTCTTTTAGTTTAATAATTGATTCCCTATATTTTATTCTTTAAATCTTGTAAAATAAATAAAAATTTAACTAATTAGATTTTGATTAAATATTATTTGCTTATTATTTGATTACTACTATACTATTCTATATTATTGATCAATTTCTTAATTTTTAATCACTATTATGTTATTTAAAAAAAAATGTATTATTTTATCTACCTCACCAATAGTTCATTTTACTAAAAAGAATTTAATTCTTTTTTATTTAGTTTCCTTGATTTAAAATAGCAGATATTTGTAAATTATGCAAAATAAAAGTGGATGAATTTTTATCTATGTAAAAAATATCAAACTGTTTACTGAAAAATTTATAAAACTTTATGAAAGATACCAAAAATATATTAATCCTCAAAATTAAACCTTATTTAAAAATAGCTAATCTTTACTTTATATTTTTCATCTGTATGATTAAATATAATCAAAATCAAACAATGATTATCATTTATTTTATCTTAGTAATTTAAAAAATATATACATTTAGAGTTGTTATACTAAATAATCATCTATATAATTACTGATCTTCTTAATTATAAAAGTAGATTAGAAATTTTGCAATACTGATTTTAAATAAGTTTAAAAATTCTACCAAAAATATTTAATTGACTATAAGTTAATAATTGCTTGTTAAATCTAAAAATGTAATAAAATTTAATAAAAGAAAAGATATTTATCATATATAATCTTATAAAAATAGAATTATAAACTTTATAATCATATCATTCTTAATTGCAAAACAACATATGTGAGTACTTATTCCATATACTTTTCAGATCGCTGAATTAGAATTTCGGATCAGTTTTGCATTTTTCAAAATGGTGGATTCAATGGGGTGACTAAAGCTACATAAATTGTGTACGAAATTGTAAAAATGTATGTGAGTACTCATTTTGCGTGTCAATGAATCTGTACTTCATATTAAATTTTTGTTTATTTTCCATTTATGTATACAAGTAACTCCTTGACTTTGACTATAATGATACGAACAAAAATATTTGTGATTATATTTAAAATCTACAATATTTTGTTTTTAAAACTTTTTTCATAATATTTGTTAATATAAAAGAGAATTATATATATTTTGAGGAATTAGTATACTAAATATCTTAAATTGATACAGAATTTTTATTAGATGTGCTAAGTATTCAAAACTTGTATTAAATACTTTGTCAAAATAGAGTTCATAAAATATTATGAAATGGTTTATATTACAATATATTTATGTTCAAAGTAAAAAAAAGCTTAATTTTCACGTACTGCTCAAATATGTAATTCACATTATTTGTATACTAAATATTACCATTACCAATTGAAGCTAAAAGTATTTCCAATTTTGTTTAAGAGTAATGATTATTTTGAAGATTAATTTATTAAGAATATTTTTTGTAATTGATCATGTATAAATTTATACAGTTTATAAATTCTAATTGTAAGATTCCATATAATAGAATGAATCTATCTTTTCTCACTAAAAAAGTTGTAATCATTATAGAGTTTATAAATTAAATATAATTTGGAAACTACTGTAAAAATTTTCTTCTATATTTGTTTATGTTGATTTAGTAGTAGTTGATAAAAAAACATATTTAACTTTCAAAAAGAATTCAATTGTATTTTTTCTTTATCATATATATTTTTAAAAACTTTCTTAGATATTTCATGATTGCAAAAATGTTTTCTTCTTCCAATTCCTTTTCTCTCTGCTCACCACCTTTCTCTTATGTTTCTCTTTTGTTTTTCTCTATGATTTCTATATTAAAATTTCCTATAAGAATTTGCAACGATATATCTTATTCTATTTACTTCCCTCCTTCTATTTTCAAATTTTTCCTTCAGATTAATCTTACTCAGCATTCCTTACCGTGCTATTTTTCGTTTCTCTCAAATATTTATTTATTCCTTGTTTAGATTATTTAAATTTAGATAATTAAAAATGTAAGCTTATGATAATCATTGTTCCTTATTTATTAACATCAATATTCTTACTATTAGCCAAATATTAATATAATACATGCATTTTTTGATAGTCAATAAGATATTTTTGGTCAGAAAACTGTATGTAATTAATTAAAAACATTTTTAAAAGTTGATTATTAATCAAATTAGGTTTTATATATAGAGAATGTTGTTTGAATAAAAGATTTTAAATAAAAAATTCCACAGAATAAGTACACAAGACAGCGTTATTGTAGATTAATGAAGATAATTATTTAGGGAACACAGTTGTAAAATATTTTAAGTTGATAAGAATAAAAAAGCATTTTATTATTTATTTAAAAGAAAGATTTTTGTGTTTTGATAACACATTAAAAAGATATACTACAATATACATCAATTTAAAGCGAACATTTATATTTTTCAGTTTTCTTTATATTTATAGTTTATAGATTAATTATTATATTTTGTTTTATCACGATTTTAATGTTAAATATGTTTTCTTAGATTTACTCGATGCATTACTGTAGTATTTATTTTTTGTTATAACTGTAAGTACTTTATGAGAAAACTAAATTTCTGAAAAGATATTTTACAAATTTTTGAGTAATACAAATACTAATGTTAATCTTTACTTTGGGTCTTATTTTTAAATAAGAACCAAATAAAAAACTCATAACAATCACTAAACATTAATTCACCAATATAAGAGGTATAGTTTTATTATTTTAAATGATTCAATATACGTATAAGCACTAAAATGTAGTAGTAATATCCACTGCAATTAAAAAATATTTTGTTTATTGTGTCAAATATGTCAAAATTCATTCCAAAAAACATTTGAGGAAAGCTCTATTGTAGCATATAATTTTGAACAAAATTTCCATATCAAGTTTTGATAGTACATAATATAATGATGATTAAAGAATGAATTTGACAATTAAAAAATGGTAATTTTTATACAAGTGACAATGATATATGAGCGAAATATCGATAAAGTTGATAATAGTTTTGTAAGATTTGAAGAAAAAGAATATATATGTATCATAAAAAATAATATTATAAAGAAGATAAACTAAGATATGGAGACTGACTGTTGGATAAAGAATTCTATAGACTAATACATGAAAGCTATAAAAATGTTTACAAATGAAAGCTAATTGAGAAAAACAAAAAATAAACAGGAAATAAAGAAAAATTATTAAACCGAGTTGTTAGATGCCAAATTTAAAGTAATATAATTAAAAGGGCCAACAGGAGAACGCGAAGCAAAAATATGAATGGAATAAGCAAATTTATATAAAAGTAATAGAAAATAAAAAGTGAGAGAAAATTAAGGAATTAAAAGAAAAGTTTTCTGGTAAAGTATTCAATGGTCAAACTGTTGGGAAGACAAATTCGAGAGAGTATAAGTAATATTAAAGATGTTATGAAAAAATTAGAGCAACAACAATTTTAGATGAATAATGAATTTAAATACATTATATTAGAAATTTTAAAAGAAAAAAACGTATTTATAAGAGGAAAAAAGAGAAAAGAAGAATTGTAATGAATATAACTATCAAGATATGGAAATAAAAATGAATCGAGAGCAAACAAGTGAATATATCTGTTAAAAAAGGAATACATTAGCATCTTATTCAATGAGAACAAAGAAAGAATAAAAAGCATATTAGAAAAATACAATGGTTAAAGGGAATAGTATAACCTATTGGAAAAGAAATATTAAAAGGGAAAGACAAAATCATAATATATTTAAATATATTATATGAAATTTATTCAAGTAGAAAAAAAAATACTCCATAAAATAAAATGTCTTAAACTAAATACATCAATAACAGAGTATTGATTATTTTTATTGTTTATTGTTGTCATCTGCTTTGTAAATTTAATTTTTTAATATATCATAAATAATAAGTAATGGATGTTTTTTGGAGCATTTGCTGAACTTCTCTTGAAATATTTTTCAAGGGAAAAAAAGGACTTGAAGCAATAGATTGAATATTTGAAAATAAACACCTTTTATTATTTATTATCGCTAAATTAACAAACCACTTCATAACTAAATTCATGCGTTTATTAAATAAAGAACTTAATTTAAAAAATGATATTAACTTAATGAAATAATAATTGAAATGAATAAAATAAATATGTAAATGAGCTTATATGTAACCGCATTTATTAATAATATTGAGGTTCTTATTTCTATATATTATTTAACGCACTTGGAATATATTCAAAAGATAACGCACTCATATATAATTGTAAATTAACAATAAATTAATGTAAAAATTAATTGGATATTGTTGAGTTTCAGTGTAAACGTTTCTGTGAGTGTGTATTTTGTTATCTTTTTTGTGTGATTGAATGGTGATGTACAAAGTGTTTTTTTAAATGTTGATTTATTATTTTTATAATGAATAATAAGCACACATGATATAAAACAACAAAAATCAAAGAGCTTTTTTAATGAGCAATACTATATGAGCTATCTCTATGAAAAAAACGATAAAGTGAACTGAAATTGGTCGTAAGAGAATGTCCTCTTTTTACTTGCGTTCTTCCAATCGATCTCATTATTGAATTAATGATAACAGATTGATAAGCAGTTAATTCGACACGCCCTTTTTTTCGATCCGCGTCATGAGTCACTGCATGGGTAGTCTATCCTGAAGTTGGCCTAGATCGTGAACGGTGGGATAATCGATCACGCTGATTGGCCATTGACTCTCGATCCTACTGCGCGTTATCAAAGCATTTTTGTGATGTCCGTGGCAAAAAGATGGTGAAATTGCCGGATCCAAATGAGGACATCACAAATATTTAGATGTAAGTTGGCTCCAGTGTGCATGACGTCATTAAGAGAATGTCCTGTTGATGTTTTACATGAGCCATTGAACACTCCTCTTAACTTCAAATATGCACCATCTGTTTTCATCACACCATAGTGTGGCAGATAGAATGAATGTTCGTGTAGACTAAATGAGAGAACCTCCTTCATCTGCTTGAATTGTTCATATTCCATTATCAATGCACTATCTTGGAAGCGATAGTTGTCATCTTTATAAAACCGTCTGAGTTGACTCTGCAGACATCGTTGAACAATGGTGTATGAATTCCTAAAAGTATTGATTGAGGTTTTGAGTAGGATTCTCATGGTATATTTTTCTGAAGGATCCCTTGAATGAGCGGCCTCGAAGTGTTCTTCAAGGTGAGTAGTTATGTGCATTGCTGATTGTGACCTCTTCTTGTTCCTAAAACCTTTTCAATAGTTCTTTCAGGGATGTTTCATCAATCCGTTGATATACATGGTGTACACCAGCCGATGTCTACTTGTGATTTTCGACTGGACCAATTACAATTCAGCCAAAAATCGATGCTTGTGCTATGGACATTGATAGTAAACCCGTGATGATATTGGGCTTTATAATTTGCCCATATACGTCTGCTTCTAATATATTATCCACTCTTTTTGGTGTTAAGAAATCAGGATCAGCTAATTCTAAATTATTTAGGTGTGACCAATTCTGACTCGTTGCAGTGAAGAATGGTAGCACAAATGTTTATGTGCTAAGTTTGTTCACTTAGATGGTGACCACAGACTTTTCATGAGTAGATCTTAAAATAAGGGAAATTATACCCTTATTTTTCAGTGCCTGTGATCTACCAATCTCATCCCGTGTATGAGAATGATGGAATTTTGTTTTAGGATCTTAAGCTATCATACAAGATTTCTGAGATGAATGAAACCTCAGATCCCATATAAATGAGTGGGCAAATTAAATATTGATGACCCGGTAATTTTATTCGTGCTAAGGCTGTTGCCAGTAAATTTGAGTTTCATGAGCAGTCCGATTTTATTGATGACCGCCCTATTGTACTTAGTGGGCATTCGACGATTGCACCTTCTTCCTATTTTTCCTTGGATGAGTTGTATTGTTTGGCATTTTTATGCCGCAGACAATTGAAACGAAGACTCGTTAATTACGAGTCATCCTCTCCTACGGCTTCAACTCACTAAATTCCGAGCACATCACAATGAAATGCTTATCTTTGCAATAGTAGTAACAAGGTTAGCAAGAAGGTGAACTTTCCTTTGACTGAGTCTTTTTTGGCGATCTTTCCTTAGAATGGGCCTTTTTATGAATTTGTTTCCTGGATTGTGCCTTAGGATGAGCCAGAGTTGTTAAGGCCTTTTTTCTAAGAACCGGGGATTGAGAGTTACTACGCTTGGAACAGACAGACACCATTTCTCTATTATTTTTCTTATTTCTCTCCATTGCAGGAACTGGAGTCGTGAGAAATTCTTCGAGTTGGTGGTAGGAAACACTGCCTGAGCCCCCATCGAATCCTTCCACTGTTATCTCATCAGTGAATTTTGATGACTTCAGATGCTCTTCAATGCCTCTTTATTCGTGGTAATAAGTTTGTCTATTTCAGAAGCCTTGCTAGTGATGGAGGTCTTAGTACTCAGCTGGGAGTGAATCAAATGCTGTTGATTCGCGAAAGACTCTCTAAGCATCCAAGTTGGAACCAATGACTCTCCGTGCAAAGTAAATCGTGAGAATAGCTGTAAGGCTGTTCCATTCACTGCTAGTTTCAGGTATATTAGCTTTTCAACGTCGATAATTTCAGGCTTATTCATAATCATAGCGATAAACATGTCACAGAAATGAGGCCAGATTGAGTAGTCACCTAAGAAGCTTGGTAAACCAATCTTTGGTAGCTTTATTCTACCAAGCCCCTCAGATGACCAGTGAACAGCTGATATCCTGACTGTGTAAACCAAAGTCAATTGAGATTGTAAATTAACGGCGACCGTTGTAGCGGTCGAGTATATAAAAGAGATATCTCTTGTATGTGTTCATAATTACCCTGCGCAAAGTATGAATGATTAATGTGAACTGAATCATGAGTTCTCCAAGATTTCATGTTCTTGCTCGAACTTAATGTTGATCTCGATCAGACGCTGTTGAATTTGAGCCAGTTCTTGTAGCTGTATTACTTCAGGAGATGAAGGAATTGACTCAATTATTTTCTTTACAGCGGTGATCATCTGTTGCTGGGTTAAAACCTCGAGCAGGAGCTTTGTTGGCAATTGAGCTGTTTTCTTAGGCTTTTTCGCAGTTCTTTGTGGCGATGATCGAGAGCAGGATCTGAGTTCTTAGATTGACATTGCAAGAGGAAAAACAATCCTTCAATTCCTTTTGCATGTCATCAGGCTTTTTTGCCATTATGAGTTTTTCTGTTGGTTTACTTTCACGTTGACTAAGATGTCACTATTGCTCTGATCAGGCTTGAAGGACCAAATATTTGAGCATTTGCTGAACTTTTCTTAAAATGTTTTTCAAGGGAAAGAAAGAACTTGAAGCAATAGATTGAATATTTGAAAATAAACACCTTTTATTATTTATTATCGCTAAATTAACAAACCACTTCATAACTAAATTCATGCGTTTATTAAATAAAGAACTTAATTTAAAAAATGATATTAACTTAATGAAATAATAATTGAAATGAATAAAATAAATATGTAAATGAGCTTATATGTAACCGCATTTATTAATAATATTGAGGTTCTTATTTCTTTATATTATTTAACGCACTTGGAATATATTCAAAAGATAACGCACTCATATATAATTGTAAATTAACAATAAATTAATGTAAAAATTAATTGGATATTGTTGACTTTCAGTGTAAACGTTTCTGTGAGTGTGTATTTTGTTATCTTTTTTGTGTGATTGAATGGTGATGTACAAAGTGTTTTTTTAAATGTTGATTTATTATTTTTATAATGAATAATAAGCACAGATGATATAAAACAACAAAAACCAAAGAGTTTTTTTAATGAGCAATACTATATGAGCGATTGGTCATTGATTCTCGATCCTGGGCGCGAAATAAAAAGCGCCCTCTTTTATACTACGTGGTGGTCGTCTTGGCGCCATATATATTACTGTCAATCAATATTGAATAATAATAATAATAATATAATAATAATAATAATAAATAGTTAATTAAAATGATTAAAGAATTTATAAAAAAGAATATCTTTTTGAACTAAATCTACAGTATAATTTTTGAAAATCGATTATTTCATTTTAGCAATGATTGACCGGATTCATTTTGTCTTATCTACTTTTTTAGTGTACTTTACTTTAAAATTTCTTCTAAAATAGTAAGGAAATAATTTATTAAAATTTAATCTACGAGCAATTTTTCCATTATTTTTTATTAAATGTTTTAGTCGAATGTTCTTAAATTGTTTTGAATTTCTCACGTGTTTTGTGTTACTTTCATTATTATTACTATTATTATTATGTACAATTTTATATGTTACTTTTAAGTTTTTTTATTTCTGTTTTTCATAAATTTTATATAATATATTTAAATGTATTACTTTTTAAATCATCAACAGAAATTATTATTCTAAATCTAATGGATATCGTATAATTTTACAATACGAAAATTATACATTGCTCCACATGTTTTCAATGTTACTATTTTATACTTATTTGTCAACCTATTCGATGTATTTCTATAATTATTTTTAATCCTAAACTTCTAATGCTCCAGTGTTTGAAACATTCTAAGTATCATTAAATTTATGATTACTATTTAATTAAATGTCCGTTAAGAATATTTTGGAAGTACTTCCATTTTTTAAGTTATTTTAAGCTTTTTAATAAAAACTTTTATTTTACCGGTGACTTCAATCATAGTGTTGATAATAGAATTATACTAAATAATTAATTAGGCTTGATTTAGTACTAAATACAATGAACTTACTAACAATAATACTCAATAATATTCAAATATTAAATTTATCTGGCTCTAATATTTTCATTCTAATGATTTTTATAAAGATTTTTAATTCTTAAAAATAATCGAATTAGATTTTTTAACACATTATGTATGATTAAAATGTCATTTTAAATAAAAAAAAACTTTATTTTGTAACTGTTTTCGGTTAAAAAATTGATAAGAATAGTTATTACATAAATCTTTAGAAATGATGCAGTATTAAGTAGAAAAATATGAATAAATATACTTAATGAAAAAATGTTTGGAAAAATTGATTATTTACTTATTATACACTGATTCAGTGATATATGTATATAGATATATATGTATAATAAAATATTATAATACGTCAATAATATTTTGAAGCATATTATTAAATGCATTTATAAACTAATTCTAATGTAATTGAAACAATTATTTAAATTATAACTGTATTTTATGTATTATATTTATAAACAAACAAAAATTAATTTCATTATATGGTGTTTAAAAAAAAATGTATAAATATTTTTTCAACTTTCATATATGAAAGTTGTTTCAATTCAACATTCTCGTATAGGTGAATACGTTATTATAAAGTTACTACCAACAAAAAATTTAAGAGATTAAAATTTTATAGTGTTGGAACTATTTAATGTTTAATTTTTATAAGATCATAAATCAAAACAGTAATTGATTGAATTTATATAATATATTTCTTAAATCATTATTTGTTGATTGTATTATTTCATTTTTTTTTAATATAGATAATATACAATATTTTATTTTTTTCAGATTATAACTATTGAGAGTTCTATTCCAGAAATCGCTTCAATTCATATTAAAACTATAGAAGAAACAGTAAATCGGTTAACCAACTGTATTCAACATGTAGATCGTAGAATTGAGGAATTGGCTCCTCCAGACTGGAAAGGACAAATTGGTTTAGCTATTTAAATCAAATTATAATTTGATTTTGTTAATTACATTATAGATAGTTGAAGTAAATTAAGAATAAAATAAAAGATCAATGAAAATTGTTATTGAAAGTATGTATTTGCAATTTTTTTTGTCAATGTACATTTTGGTATTTATAAAAAATAATTATAAAAATAAGTATATTAAAATAAATATTTGCAAGCTACAATACCTATTAAAAAAGTATATGCAAGGTGTCATACAGATTTTGTAATTAAATATATTTCTGGTTTATATTTAATTTAAGTTCATCTTATAAAATAATTATAATTATACATTATATTTATTTAAACAATAAAAAAAATGAAATTATAAAATAATGATAAGTAGACTTTATTAAAAATTGAATATTAATAATGTAATATATTATTATTGTTGTTGTTATTTATTGTTTATTTACTTACGTATAATAATAAATATTATATGTATTAAGTATATTATTATAATAACAATATTTGTGATTAATATTCCAAAAAAAGTTTTTACAATAAGATTGATCACTCTAGCAACACTAATTCTATACTTTTATTAAGATCTTCATTTGCATTAATATTAAGATTATTTGTACTAGCCTAAAAATAAAAGTTTTATCAAAATTATTGTTTTTATTAATTATACTTAGAGAAATATATTTAGAGATAAAAATTTAATAAGATTTAATATTAAATATACAAAATATTAAATTTTTAAAAATTATTTATTTCATGAAAATAAAAAAACTTACCAATTGTAAAGTAGCTGAGAAATATCGAGCTACTTCACATGGTGGTTCTTCTCGAACAATTTCATCAAATTCGAGTTTTCGATCACAAGTTTCTAATTTTTGTATAATTCGAGATTCGTATTCATGAATACGAAATGGTGGCTTACGTTCAGCTTCCATTAATCTAGGTTTTATTTCTTCATGCCATCTAGCTACATTTTGATCTTCATCAGTTTGCAGATCAAGTTCTTCGTAAATTTTTTTTATCTTGTGTTTTACTAATTTCTCGAAATTATGTACAGACCTTAAACGAATTTGTTCTGTTTCACCCAAATTTGTTTTTGGCGGCAAAAGATTTAAAGGTGATATTTGTGTTGAAAGATCATCAGGAAGAGGAGATGATGAAGGTGTGCCGTGTGGTGACAAAAGATTTGAATTAGATGTCATTCTTCCAGATAAATTTAAATGAGAATTAGAATCCTTGGAATAATTTAGATGAAAACCTAAAAGGTCCATCGTCAATGTGGTTACTGGATCATAATTAACAGCAAAACGACGTTTAACATTAAATCTTTCATCCAGTAATCTTTGAAATTCATTCGGATCTTCTATAAATTATTTTACAAAAACAGAAATATAATTGCAAATAAAGAATCAAAATCAATAGACTTCTAATATAAGTAGTGTAATTTTAAAAAGGACTTCAATTAGAATTATGAAAAAAAGAACTGAATTACAAATTTATTTAAACATTATAATTAATAAATATTGTAATTTAATAGAAACCTTCTTTCATTGGTATAAATTGTGATCTAGAAGGAGAATATAATGTCATTTTCATACTTTTGACTCCAGATTCATTTTGATTATCGCTATTTTGATATTTTTCTTTTGTTGATTGTTCTAATAATTTACTTTTAGATTTTATAATCTTCCGTTTCTGTTGAAAATTATAGTTTTTTTTGTATCACTTCTATAAATTTTTGGTGTTATTTTTATAAACAATTATAAAGATATACAAACCGGAGTGCGCCTTAAAAGATTTATGTGACATGGTAATCGAAATTCTTTCCTGCTTTTAACTAATTTTTCTGGAATTCCATCTTTGAATGGTATTGGTTTTAATAAATTTACATTATCAAGTACATAATTATTAAATATATCATTTGTTTGCTTGAGTCTTTTACTTCTACAATAATATAAAATATTGTTAAAATACATAAGATTATAAGGAAATCAAATAATAATAATTAAATTACCTTCTTAATATAGAATTTGATGTATTTTGCACATCAATAGATTCATTATTAATGTTTTCACTATTTCTTCTTTTGTAATCACTTTTTGTTACATTTTTATTTTTCTCATTTTCTTTCTCTAATTCTTGATTTTTGAGTTCTGTGTTAGATATGTTTGTTTTAATTTCATGTATATTACATTGACTTTGACTGATAGATACCTCTTTTACATATTCACTATCCAGAACCTGAAGTTTTATATTAGAATTTGTTTTAAAATTGAGATTATGATAATTACAAGTTTTACTATTACTTATATTGTCATCAAAATCATAAACTTCATCGTTATTTTCATTATTTTGATGAAATTGAGATGTTATTTCATTTAACTTATTAAGAGTTGTAAGATTTTCTGTTTGATGTGATTCACTTTGATATAAAGAGAAACAATCTGTATCTGAAATTGTAGAAGGTTAAAAATTTCCCTTTGGTTTATTACATAAATTTTAATTTAATTAAGGATTATTACTTAAACTTATAGTTATACATTCATTAGTCTTTTTTCCATACTCATCACTGGATTTATTTGAAAAATACTCTGACTTACTTCCATGAATTATAATTTTTTCAAAATCTTTTAAAGTGAATTCCTCAACTAAAGTGCCATTTTTAGTCATTTGTTGATTACATCTACAATTTTAATTAAAAATAAATTTTTATTTTAATTTAATATTTACACATAAATTTATATTTTAAATGTCAAAGTATTATACTTATATAAATAGTTATGTATATATAAGTATGTAGTGTTTATTATAAAAGTCGTTCACAAATAGTGTCATATAGTTATAAAAGATTAGAATTATCATAGTGTATTATATTTATTATATATTATTCTGATATTTACATTACAAATTAATACATATTTTCGTCTATTTATTATTCAGATTTTGTTACGATTTTTTAATTTTGTATAAATTTTAATTATAATAATATAAGAAATTATTTGAAAATTTTTGAATTAATCTAATGATAAAATATATTAAACAAAAATAAAAAAAAAGTTAAATCAAATTACACCAATTTAAAGTAAATGTAATCTGTTTGAGAATTAATAATTTTTAGCACTTCTGGGGTCACCTGTTTATCGATCATCAATTATTGATTGTCGATAAAAAGGACTCGCCACGTGGCGATAAAGAGGGCGGTGCTCAACTCGGGCGTCAATAACTAATTGGCGCGGTCGCCCCCCGCGACGCATTCTCGATAACTTCGCGTCAATATTCAAATTGGTCATCAATCATTCATTTGATGATGAGCATGGCGCGCCGTATGATCGGCCCATCATTTACTAGGCATTACATCTATCATTATGGTGCGCTCATGTTCGTTGCTCACTGATGACCAAGTTCAGTTAGATTACATATCTAAAACTCATTGGTTGTAACTCATTTACGCAAATTTTGTTAATCATTTTTTTATTAGAGAAAAACTCACTATTATTACAATCATTCGTACATCAACATTGGATTTACTCATTTAACACACGTAATTTAATAAGTAAGTTAATAGGAATTAATCATCACACACGCATACACTCAAATCTCAAAACGTTGTGTGCTCATCACATTAGATAATAAATCATTATAGTACATAAAACAATGCATTAATTTCTCAAGTTTGTTAAATATAAGTTTCTCTCGTTCTATTATAAGTGTAAGTGCATTATTTTATAAGTGCGTTAGATTTATAAGTTATTACATCGACTCATTTCTTAATATAAATTTTATTGTTCAAAATATAATTTATTCAATTTACAAAAGATTTGTGTGTGTATTTCACTCAACCGTCACCACTAAAATATTTCAACTTGATAGTGCTCAAACAGTAATCAAATCAAATTATATTCAAGTAATTAGGATTAAAATAAAATTCTTTCATAAGTAAAGAACAACTAAGTGAAATACAAAAATGCTTTTTTAATTAAAAGAATAAAGCTGGAGAAGAAAACATTAGGTATCTTATAACTGGAAATGGTCTTTCAACAATTAAAAAAAGATGATAAAATATCCAGAGAATTCTTAAAGACCTTAAAAACAACGTAAAAAAGTTGAAAAATAGATTTCTAAGTAAGATGTAAGTATTAAATGAAAAAGTGAAAGAAAATAGGAAGAGAATAGTAAAACTGAAAAGTGAAATAGAAGATAAAGCAAAGGAATAACAGAAATGAACTGAATGTTTAAATTCAAGAAAAAAAAAGATAGACGATGGCAATTTGCATACAATTAAAAATCTATTATATCAGTGATGGACTATGTACTAAATAAATGAAGAGGCAAATATAAAATAACTTGGTAGATGATATGGGGCTAGTTGGAAGATTCGAATTCAGCCATCAACCTCTATATATAAAATTGTACTACATAAAAAGGAAAAAAGAAAGGTATGTATGCAGTATAAATAATAGGCAACAAACCAATACAGACAAAATATAGAAAATGTAGCAAAGATAGAAGAGTGGAATGACTGGAAAAAAGCATTGAATAATGCGACAAGGGAAGTAAAAAAAGGAATAAAAATTGATGAAATAAGAAATGCTTGATGAATAAGATTTACCCAAAGAAAAAGTTTAAAATGCGAAGCGGGAAATAGGGAAGAACCCAGTAAAATATATCAGATCAAGTAAGAACAGAGATGTAATAAAAATAAAACAAAGGGAAAGAAAACGAAAGAAATAGGGTGACAAAAAGGGATATAAATCTAATAAGACTATAAAACCGTTCTCAAAGCTCGTAAACAAATGTCCAGAAGAAAGACACTAGCGAGTAGTACCTTTAAAGAGCAATTGCTTAAAAAAAACGAAGGAAAGATAATAGGAACTGAACATAAAAAAAGATAAAAGTTGAAGAAATACAAGAGGTGATTAAAAAGCTAAAGTCAAAATCAAAAAACTAAAAAGGTATCGTATTAATGGATTCGGAATACAAAATTTATTCACAAATTATGGAAAATAGAATAAAGAAAGTTAAAGAGAACAAAAAATTTAATAAAATCCCATTTAATTAAAACAAAAGAAGAGCGGTAGATTTAATTTATTTTTTAATAGAAGTTTAATTAAATCTGCAATAGAGAAGCAACTGAAGAAAGAGGTACTCCATTAACCAATTTATGAACATAAAAAAACATTTAACAAGATATACAGAGACAATATGGGATAATATGAAGAAAGTAGATATAGAAATACGTCAGATGTACTAAAAAAATAGATTCTAAAATTAAAATAAAATTAAAAAGGTTATAACAAATAAAAAAATAAGTGAAATTTTCACGAATTAAGAGTTTACAAAAAGATATCGTTTAAACCTCACGCTAAAGTGAAAAGTAGAATTAACAAATCTATAATAAAAAAAACTACAAAAACCTGAATTTTAAAGACTAAGATTGGTAAAAAAAAATATAAAATCGTATTTTTACGCCGACGAAACAATAGTTGTCGAAAAAAACTAGGGAATACATATAAAAGACAAAAATAATATAGGGGAAAAAGAGACAAAAGAATGAAAAATTAGAAAAGGAAAAAAGAAGGGTTTTTTTGATAGAGAAAAATATTGAAAAAAGACATGAAAATTCATATACCGAAAATATGAATTATAAAAAATAATAATAATGGATTAATAAAAATGTAAAGTTGAAACTTCAATTATTCGAGAAACTCAAAGGAAATGTTATAATTTTTAAAAGGTATTTAAAAAAAAATTTATTGAATTTATTTTTTAATTTTGTATGTACTTAAAAAAAATTTTATTTTTATTTTATTAATATTATTTATAATGTATTTTATTAGTATTTTTAAGACTACTAAAAACAAAGTTAAATATTATCTTATTTAAAAAAAATTATTAACATAAATTGAATCATTGTTGATAAACAATACAATACTGAATCAATAGATATAAAAATAAAAGAATGAAAAATATTAAAATCATTTTTAAAAAGTAAGGTTAATAATATTTATAATTTTAGACAGCACTCATATTTTATAACAGTACTAAATAATAATATAAGAGTAAAGAGGCGATTTTTTAGGTAGCCGCCTTAAAAGGGATGGCGCGTTATGTGCTCTAACGTTTCGCGTGTTTGTGCTTTTTCTCTTTCCGGAAGGATTCGCTCGACGAACTTTACGGCGATACTTCGCCGCACTCGTTCCAATCTTTCCCAAATCCATTCTGCGAATTTGGGTACTACAGTCGATCAGAGCAGTTGTTTACTTATAGTTTTTGCGCGTGACTGCATATCTCAAAGTTTCTATGTACTGACCTATCGCATAACAGATCGGCACACGTTCAAAATTTTTTTTCAATTATTTAATTAGTAAATTATCAATAATTTATGTAATTGACATAAAAGTATAAATAGTTAAAATAAACTAAACGTACAAAAATTTTATTAGTATTTTTATTAATAATTTAATTCGAAACTCATGAAAGTCAGAGAATAGTAATATTTTATTACTAATATGATTGATATTATTTTTGAATTGGTGGACGCAGAGCGTGATTGATGTATGTGTGGATGAATTTTACAAATGATAAAACAAGTATTAATATATTATAAAACAGTATATTTTATTTTTTATTTGATGGAACTATATTATATAACTAAATATTAACTGTAAATATTATTATTATTAGAGTCCGGTCTTAGACTTTAAGTGAGAAATAGCAAAAAAAGTAAGTTCAATAAAATTATTCAAAGAACATTGATAGATGAAAGAAAATTATGAAAAGAGTCAATAAATAATTATAGAAAGTGGCCTATTGAAAGTAAGATAACAAATTTTGAAAAAAAATAAGTGAGTGCAATTAAAAATACAGTAAAAGTAAAAAATAGATTTAATAAGTTTAGTTCGTATGGTGAAATGTTGATAGAGATTATCTCTCAGTACGACAGATGGTGCTGTTAACGCAAAACAAAAAAACAACCAGAGAGAGAAAGAAGACAACAAAAACATGGTGTCATCAAGGGTCGCGAGTGCGATCGGATAAATAAAAGTAACAGGAGTATACAGAAAAGTAAGAGTAGAATACACTGCAAAAATTTTAAATTATTAGTAGCAGAATTTCATCTAGAGCAGCAAGCTCTCAAAAAAGAGGATTACGGCGTATTCGGAGATATTGGTTTGGAAATGAGTAAAACAAAAAAAGAAATGCTTGAAAATAACCAAAAAATGATGGATATATATGAAGAAATTTTTTTAGCTAAACTATTAGAGTTAAAAAAGGTAATAAATAAAAAAATAAAAAGTGAATCCGAAAAAAATTTAAAAAAAAGCTCAATGAACTGGAAAAATAATGCAAAAAAAATTGATTCAGCACTAGAGATAAAAGAAGCGGTAGAAGAGAACAGAAAAAAATAGAACCGATAATTGAAGAGAAAAAAAGAGAACAGAAAATGAATAATTTAATAATAACTGAATAAATGAATGAAGAAGCACTATAGTAATTCCCATTTATAAAAAAAGGTGACACAAACTTGCCTAGTAATTACAGAGAAATTTCTCTACTAGATACTGAATATTATATATATAATATATTATAATATACTAGCGAAAGTTCTTAAAAATAAAATCGAAAAAGTTATGGAACAAAAAGGAGAGCTAGATATAATACAAATGAGCTTCAGAAAAGAGAGAAGTACGGCTGAAGCAATCAACCTCTTCAAAACAGCTGTAGATTCACAATTAAAGAGAGAAAAAGGAGAAATTGACATCTGCTTCATTGACATTAAAGCGGCTTTCGATAACCTAAAAAGAGAGTCAATATGAAAGGCAATGAAAAAAATGAAGTTACAAAAATATATACTAAACAGTGTAAAAGAATGATATATAGGCTCAAGGATGAAAATAAAAATAGGGAACGAAGAAATTGTAGAAATGAAAATAAATAAAACAGGTGTAAAACAAAGCTGCCTCTTGAGCCCGATACCATTTAACATCACCATGGGGGACTGTTGGAATTCCAATGAATTCCAGATGTGTTTCATTCTAAGGTTTTATTTATATTTTACTTATATCTGAGCCATCATAACTAACTAAAATTCGAGTCAACGAAGTAAGGGACAAGTGATTATTTATGATAGCTTTGCGTTACTTTTAACGCTTTTTTATTATAGTTACCCATACGACCCTTTGTTTGGGCAATATACAAATAAGTGCAACCTGCCTGAGACTTGCAGTCCTTTTTCCGCCACAAGCGCAACAGATTATTTGCTAAAGCTTAGCAAGTGACTTTTTGTATTTTACTATAACTAATAAATACATTTAATAAAATAGAATACTCTGCGTCTATTCATTCCTAAAATTCAACAGTATATGGGCCTAGTGCACGCTTGAACTACCTAAGTGATTTTTATTAAGTGTTTTTTATTTGTTAATAGCTTAACTTAGTACAGCCAAGCATAGTGCAAATAACATAGTGCGAAAGTTAAAAGTGAAATTTTCGAATAAAAGTTCATAGTGATAAAAGTGTAAAATATAACATATTTTTATTTTTACTACAAGTAGCAAAAAAATGGCAGACAAAAAAGTGATAGAAATTCTACTAAAAGTAAAAGGTTTAAGTAATTACTTAACTACAAAAGAAAAGGAGCCTAAAAAGGATACCAACGAATGGTTTTTATGCGAGAAAAATTGCTCGGAAACAATGCTGCTCTTACTAACCTCTATAAGTAAAAATATTCACCGCAGTTTGGTAAATTGTAAGACTCCCAAAGAGATATGGAAGATATTACATATGCTGTATGGAGTATCAAGTTCAGATACAACGGACAGCCTACTGCAAGAATATATTAACTTTAAAATCAAAGATAATCAAGTCGTTTCGCCACAATTAGAGTATTTTAAGAGTATTTGCAGCAAGCTTACCTATGCAAAAGAGCAAATCTCCGCAAGACTCGCGTTATTTTTTACTTTTCAAAGACGAATACTCAGAATACAGAAAAGTTTATTTCTTACGCACAAAGGCAGAAGTGTTCGACTAATTCAAAGATTTTCATAACTTTGTACAAACACAAACAGGAACTAAAATTAAGATATTAAAATCAGATGATGGCCGAGAGTATCTGTTGATGAATGTAGGAAATATATGACAAATGTAGGAATAATACAAGAATTTTCAGCTGCATATGTTCATGAACGAAATGGTCGCGCCGAGCGAGACATTCGAACCATTACAGAAAGTGCAAGAACAATGCTTATTAGCAGCCAAGTGAACCAAAAACTATACCCTAAATTCATTAATATAGTTTCCTATGTGTTAAATAGAGTAGCAGCACATGGCGAAGGAAAAGTGCCTTATGAAAAGTGGTGGAATAAAAAGCCAGAATGGAAGCACCGTCGCACTTTTGGAATAGATACATATTTAAATATTCCAAAAGAAAAACTAAGAAAATATTCTTCAAAAAAGCATACCTATGATTTTTGTGAGCTATGAAGATGAATCTAAAAACTATAGATTGTGGGACAATGCCTTAAACAAAATTCATGTGAGTTGTGATGTTGACTTTAAGGAAACTAGTTATAAAACTGCAGAGCAACAAGCAGATAACTGTAGTTTTGATCTGGATTTTCCTATACGAACACCTGAAGAAATACAGGAAAATCTACAGGAAGTGCGTGATATTACATCACTAATCGAACAAACTGCTGATAATAAGGGGGCCAGTTAACAGCAAACAACGGTACGGTTCTTCAGTAGCTTTCATCGCAGTTGTTCTCCCTCTAACATACAAGCAAGCAACAACATGAGAGGATGCAATTCTATGGTAGAAGGCTGTAAAAGAAGAATTGAATGCACTTCTTGAAAACAATACATGGATCGTTGTTCCATTGCCAACAGGTAAACGCACTGTTGGTAGTAAATGGGTGTTTTCTATAAAAAAAGAATGCTTGTGCAAATAAATTAAAATATAAAGCATGGTTAGTCGCGAAAGGTATCTTGCAGCGCGAAGGAATCGATTATTTTAAAACTCGCGCTCGTTCTCCAACATGAATCGATTAGATTTATATATAAGAGTATTCTCTTATCAATAGCTGTAATATATAATTTTGAAATGATTAAATTTGACATAAAGACGGCATTTCTTTACGGTGATTTACATGAAGAAAATTGCTTTAAGCTTCCAAAAGACTACATGTATAAGAGTAATTATAATTATGATTATAACTTATTTTGTAAATTAAAACGAAGTCTTTATGGTCTGAAACAATCTCCGCTGTTGGAATAAAAAATTCGTCGGGTTTCTGAAAAACTTTAATTTCATAAGCATTGAAAGCGACAATTGCATTTTTATTGGTTTAATAGAAAATTACAGTTTATTTAGCATTATAGGTAGATGACGGACTAGTAATTTCCGAAAATAAAATCACAATTGAGAAGATACTACATTATTTACAAAGCAAATTTAAAATAAGAATAGAAGATGGGAGTGAGTTTGTCGGGATGCAAATCGAGCGCGATTGAGCAAATAAAAGATTTAAAATTCACCGAAATAATTATATAACTAAAATTTTAGAAAAATTTGAAATGTGCAATGCAAATCCGTCAAGCATACCTGCAAAACTAGGCTTGCAGCTAAATAAAAATAACATTAACAATTACAAGAATTTGCCTTATCAAGAATCTATAGGTTCTCTTTGGTTTGCCGAAGTGACATAGAATACGCGGTTAACTATGCGAGTCAATTTTTAGATTTTTTCCGCCAAAAATATTGGCAATTTGTTAAAAGAATTCTGTGTTATTTAAGGGTAATAAGTGATCTTGGAATTATTTACGGTGACAGTAGGAGTCACAATAATGTTATAGGCTACACAGATGCAGATTACGCAGGCTGTGACGAAACTGAAAAACCTCGAGGCGGTTTTGTATTTTTATTGAATGGTGGGCCAATCAGCTGATCGAGTAAGAAACAAAATATTATATCACAATCCATAGCAGAAGCCAAGCAGAATATATATCCTTGAATTACGGCGCAAAGGAAGCTATGTGGCTGCGTCAAATTTTAAAAGATTTAAAATTCAAACAAGAAACAGTACACATTTTTGTAGACAACCAATCAACAATTAGATTAGCGTTAAACACTAAGTTTCAGAAACTATCAAAATATATTGATGTCAAATATAAATATATTAATGAAAGAATTATTAAAAAAGAAATTATTGTAAAATATATCAATATTAAGGAGCAATTAGCCGATATATTAACTAAGGATATTACAAATTTGAGTAGATATAATACTGTAAGTAAAATCGAACTGAAGATTTTGGAACGCTTTTAGTTAATAATGTAATAACTTTTCCACTTATCTCTTTTTACAATTACCGATTATTCAACAAATGCTATTTAGAGTAATTCATAACTCTTTAACAAAGAGCAATAGGTTAAAATTGAATAAAATCTAATTATTTTTTAGATATAAGGATTACAAATAAAGAAATTAGCATGATCTGTCAAATGCAACAAGCATAGGTTTTAGCAATTCTAGTTTTATAATCATAATATAATTATATTAAATAATTTGTACTATATACTAATTATTAGGTTGTTTGTATAATGTAAATTGTTTTTAATTTTTTCAAGTTGTGATTTTTAAATATTATTTTATATAGAGAATATAAATATCTTGAATTTATTTTATCGCTTATGAAGATTTACGTTACACTCCACAATACGTTACAGTCTACATAAAAAAATTTGATGAAAAGAAAAATATTTTAGCATACAAGGGATATATTTAATAATTTATTATAAGATTTATAAGAAAACTTATTCAAATTCCCTTCTACATGAATTTTTGTGTGTAAGACATATCTTACCGCAGAGGCAACACTATCTAAGTACAAAAATATAAATTTTATTATATCATTTTATAAAAAAACTTTTTTTACATAAATTAAAGTAGTATAGCAGTTGAAACAACTTAAGAAAGATTATTAAATAAATAAAACTCAACTCAGCTATGTGAAGATTCACCTTTTGTATTTATCGTGTGGTAGTTAATGCTTCAGTAGTCTTACCCAACTTTCTTTATATTTTTTTATTATGATCTTTTTTATCTCAAATTTTTTTTATTCTAGTATACTAGATCCTTACTTCAGTTGTGAATCTCTTTTCTTATGCTGATATACTTCACCCAACTTCCTACCTTTCTTTTCTTTATTGTTTTCATATATTTACCGACGTTGCTTGCTCAAAAATAAAATCAATCTCCTCGCGGTTTTTCTTAACTTTCTCATCTTGTCACGAATTTGTGTAACTATTTCATAAGAAATATCAATGAAACATTTTAAGAATATAACGATTTGTTGAAAATTTTGTCGCTTGAATTATTTTATGTTATGTTATCTAACATAAAATATATTATTTATAATTTTTCCAATAAAAAATTTAAAAAATCTATCTTGACAATAAATTTTCATATGTAAATTTGATAGCCTTAAACATTTTAATCAGTTTTTTTAAGAAAAAATAACGTTCATTATGATTTACAGCTTCAGTATTTTTTATGAGCGATCTTTCCTGGATATTTAGTGAAAATTTTATGATTCAATATATTATAGTATATTATATATAATCTATATATTAATTCAATAACGTTTATTCATATTTAAAACTGACTCATGATCTCTTCTTATTTCTAGATTAAATAAATGTTTGATTCGATACTAATGTTTTAAAATTCTTTAAGAAACGTTTTTATACTGATATTTTAATAGTTTAATTGCATGAAGCATTGTTTTTTCAAAGTAATTATTAATTAATAATTTATTTATAAAATAATAATAGGTCATCAATTTAATTATAAAATTTGAATTATAGAAAAATATATGCAACCATCGTAAATCAGGTACGCTTGGTCGTTATTGCATAATAACATGGGGCTGCAAACTTCAAAAAAGGATTATATAGTTTAATTGTACTTTTATTTTTTATAGAACACTTAAAGTAATAATTTTTTTACTAAAATATTACAAGCAACTTCGAACTATTGATATGCTGTCATTTATTCATTATACCTACAACGCATACATACCACTGCTTATCCATTATTAAAATAAATGAATCTTGAACATGCTCAAAATGTAAAATGGACTAGTCTACGATGTAAATATCTACATAAAATTAGATAAATAGCATAATTTCTATAAACAGGTAAAGTAAATTAAGTGATGATGTATATAAATTAATGAGACATCGCATTTGCTCACTAAATGTAGGTCATTAGTAAAGTATTTATAAAAAACAAGATTTAGAATTAAAGTAAAATTTTCAATTTTCGATTTTTTTTTGATGAACAAAAAATAAAAAATAAAAACACAATATAGTTTATTTTAAATGTTAAAAATTTTAAATATACAAATTTCTTCAAATTATAATATACTGTATTATATTTATCATAATATCATGTATATATATATATATATTTATTTATATTATAATATTGTATTATAAGAATTAGCCTAATTTGTATTTATTTACAACAAAAAATGATATAGGTGAAAATAAATGGTACGCATAGTTATTCTGTTAAAAATAAGTAATTTATTTCAAGTTTTACATGTTTCTTAAATTTTTTCACTGTATAGGCTCCATGATAGAATCTACAATTAGCTTCAATTCTCTAAAGACATATTGTTCATTGAATATAAATTATAACGCGACGAAGCCTTTTACAATTATGAGTCTTTATTTACAATGTTTATATGATTTTGTTAAAATGATTTCAAAGACTTAAAATTGTATATTTCAAAAACATGTAAATATTAAGAAATTTACCTTTTATAAATCTATTTATCAATAATCTTATAAATAATATTAGTGGCTAATGACTAACGATTTAATATCTCTGATTATATAAACTAAAAAGAACACAAATTTATTCATAATTAAGAGCAAAGTCATCATTGATGTTGATAAACTAAATGTTGCAATTTTTGACAACTAGTAACAATATTGTTGACTTATTTTGATACCTTTTCCAAAGTAATGAAATAATTAATGATTTAAGTCAAAATTTATAAAATTTTTTTCATATTTCTAAATAGTTTATAAAGAATTAAAATTAATTTTTATAATATAAATTTGTAAGTTATATAACGTACGCATAAAATCAGCATATTCCAGCAAGCGCAACAAATGCATCCGATCATACACATTATCGCTTACCAAGCTAATGACGACGCGCGCGTCCGACTTTAGGTTTTGGAGTAAAACTTGCTTACTAAGCGCCTGTCGCTACACTGAGCGATGTAACCAACACACCTAACTTATCATATTTTCGTTGTGAGAAGTCCTCTTAAGTAATATGATATATTTTATTCTATAAAAACACATCTGTTTTACATAACAACCTCCTTTCATATTCTAACTCTCACCCTTATTCATAACTCATTCAACTCGTTCACTTATCCGATCTTATGTTTATTCTTATGTCACCACAGATCCTCCCTACACCTCTTACGCATATTATTATTTACGATTCAACATTATTTCTCTTGTCAAATATAAATTGAGTCTCAAGAACACAAAACTACTACGCAATTTAAGAAATATTATTGTAATCAAGGACTTGTTAAATATAATTGAATTTTTATACAAAAGAAGTGTTAAAAATTTAAACAAATTCAAAAAAATTCCAAACCTTCCGTCCTGGCCATTACAGTTGTTTCAATTTCAAAATACCAATGATTGATAGTTGCTCGAAGATATTTTATTATAATGCTCTTATATGAATATTGTTTTATAATTGATTAATTCTCGTTTGGTATTTAAAATATCACAGTTTATTTTACGCTTTCCGGTAATTAAAGATAAAAGTATAAACTAATTTTTTCTATCTTGCATAATTATTGTTTGTTCATTTCATTCATAAATTTTTTCATTGCTTGAAAAACATTATTAAAGAATATGTAGTGGCCTAAATATAAGTCACATGCACACATATTCACACGTTTCACTTTACAGCGGCAGCAAGCGTACAGCAAACCAAATGAATTCAGTATGGAAGTTCCACCTTACTAACGATAGGTGGCGCAAGCCAATCCAAAAGAGTATGGACGTAAATTCCAAAAAAGACCAACAAAGAAAACGAGAAAATTGGCTTTTGGTGCTATATGCTCAACAAGAAATAAAGCATGCTTGTAGCATATATAACTCTATACGTATAGTAAATCCAAATCGTCATTAAGCTATTTCCATCTACTTACTTTTCAAATTTGGCAGTGTCCAATGTACAGTGCGCGTATCATACTCACGCCCTTATATTTGTATTACCAGTAATTTACTAATAGCACATACACATATAGCAATAACTCACTCTTACTTTTCAGCTAACTAGTCATATTATCATACTATCTTCTATTGAACTTTTTTCATCTTAGCGATATCCAAGATATCACTAAAAATGTTACAAAACGGTAAATTAAATTTAGTAAAAAATTGATGTAATACTAAGCAGAAGAAGTAAACTTACATGGACAATAAATGTGTTAAGAATTCATCTAAAAGTCCAAGAAAATTTTTGTAATGATGAATCTCCCAAAATTTTTATACATATTTTACCAAATTTCCAAGTTAATATATTATTATTTCCTTTAAGTGTTATCATTGTATTTTATAATATTATAATTGTGTAAGGTATTATAAAATAAAAATGTTTAAAAACGTTAATACTTAAAATGATATTTGAAATAGAATTATTTAAAATGGAAACACCTAATATAAAATAATTTTCTTCTTGATTATTTGTTTAAATTATTTATTTAAAAATGTGAAAATATTCATGAAAATTACAATCAAAAAATAAAATAAGGTTTCTAATATTTGTAAAAATTTTTACAAAATTATAGATAATCGTAGAATACATAAAAACGTAACATAAATTGAATTTAAATTTTGAATAATGTTTATCATTTGTAAAAGCATTAGTAATATCAACATTCCTTCGATTTAAATAAAAATACATTCGTAGACTTACTATTTAAATAAATAGATTCTAACATAGATTTTGCTAGATAGGTTTTATAATCATTAAAATGTTCACAGGTAAGCGTTATTAAATATGTTCATATATATCAGAGTTATTAATTATTTAACTATTAATTAGACCAACTATTGATTATTAGTTATCTTGCAGATTATTTGTAATTTTAGTTTAATATGTGAAATATGAATCAACTTTGTTGTTATTTCTGTTCTATATTACGGATTTTTTTCTTACATATACGCAGTAGGTTTTTTACTTTGTTGTAAAAATTGTATATACACAAAGTAAACTAGTTAGAAATTTATAAATATACTTTTTTTAACCGTAATTTAAATAATTTCCTTCTCTCGAAAAGCTGAGAACACATATTCCTAACTTACATTGAAACGGTCTTTACAAAAACTAATTTATTGCTCAACTACTCGCTCGCTCAGAAAACAAATAGCTACTGTACAGGTATATATCTAGCTAATAAAAGAAGACGCATATGGCTTGGACTAGATCTCACGAGATACACAAACCAGAAAGGAAGAAAACCGCCCAAGTAGAAAATGTGAATGCGCATATGTACAAATAGATAACAAATGACACATGTGGTATGAAGTGTTGAAATAGAATTTACTAATAGTAGATCAATATGAGCATACTCCCAATGGCTTTCAGAACCAAAATTTTTATAATACTTACGTGGTAAGTAATCATGAACGTTACAAAACAAAAAATTCTAATAATTCTCAAATAAAACACTGCTAAAACTTGGATACATAATACAAGTGCTAGGTAGAAATTAAAAATACCATACAAAAAATTGAAATGATCACTAATTGCAGCAGTTAAAGAGAAAATCTTCGTCTTCTATATTTAGATAGAACCTAATGGATGGTGAATAAATCACACTTACATTTTGATTACCTATTTAATTGCACTGTTTGATTATATTTTAAATTTCACTAGTCATTTACAATAAGCTTAAAATTAAAATCAGAGCGAGTAATCACAATGATTTAACAATTAATAATAACGATGAACTAGTGCACTGATATCTTAAACTTAATTCAATTCAAGTGATGAAATGATACAATATGATTTCAAGTTAGAAATTGATATGCTATAATTTACAATAACAATAAAAATGAGTAAGCAATACAATTACTTAAAATTAGAATTAGATAGAGATTAACACACACACACATATATATATATATATATATAAATGTAAATGAACAACTATAAAATGAAATGTTGTGTTTTGTATTAGTCAGTCAGTGAATTTTAAGTTCACTGACAAAATGAGTGTACTCAGAGAATTTAAAATTTACTTATTTATTTATAATAATTACTGTATTATATAAAGTTAAATTGAAATTATACAATGGTCTCCGAAGTGAGTTAGTTATAAATTAAATTACTGTCTCCATGATGAAGTGTGTCCGTGATAAGTTTTATACTGATTTAAGGTGTTTTAATAATATAATCTATCAAAAGATATAGTTAACAAAAAAGACGCGCTTTTCCAAGTAATAGCTATTTGAATAGTAATAGGTATTTTTGAACAACCGCCGAAAATGCTATGGTCGATCGAAGCGCCATAATCAATAAAACAGATCGATATGTCACCAAAATAGACGAATCAATAATTGAAATTTAATTTCATTACTACAAACAGATGCTGGCTTTGGTAGCCTTTTGTTTAATCTCGAAAAGTTCACACCAAATGCTGTTTTTCAAGTAGCTAATATTATACGAATGTTACTAATAGCAATTGTCGACGACGCAATCGTCTCATGTATCAAGTAGTAGCATAGAAAACTGTACCAAAACAAAATAGAAAATGTTTTGCGTGAATTATAAACCTAAACATAATAAATTGTGACTGACGAGACAGAAAAGATTTAGAGTCTAGGTTTATTCCCTCTTGTACTCTGGCAACTGTGTCGCTGATCTACTGTTGACAGAGCTCCCTTCCACCTCTCTCTCCTTCTTATGCATTACATACTACGTCATAACAATTGAGGTACTGACCAAAAGCTGTCTCCTCTTATTCTACTGAACTCTCTCGGAGCACAAAAACTCACTGACTTATATATTTTTAATCTCTCTCTCTCTCTCTCTCTCTCTCTTTCTCGCAAAGAATCCAAATGTCTTCTCTCTCTAGCTCCTCTAGTTGCTAGAACTTGCACACCGTTGAGCTTCGATATACGAAGATCCAGTTAAACAGACCATACTCTTGGAAGGAGGCTCCTCTGCAAGAAATCTTGAGTAAAAAATTATAATCCAAGCGGAACCTAGATGGTCTCCAACGCAGATATGCGACCCCGAAGGTGGGATTTCGGACACCGGAATCTGTAGACGTAGCAATAGGGACCGATCTGTTGAGCTAGGACACGTCCTATCTTCAAACGGTGGATTGAAAGGTATCTGAAGAGGCTTCAAGCAATTTCCACGGATCTGGGTGGTAAAAGAATGCTGCAAAAAGCATTTAAAGACAAAATAGGATAGACAGTTACACGACTTATAATAGTTTAGAATCTCAAAACTTTTTTCCTCTGTAATGTGGTAACCAAAACGTAAGGTTACAATTAAGATAAGCAGAAAACGAAATATCGCTTATAAATAATGGAAATCGAAAGACGATAGACTTTTATAATCAAAAAACGGATAAACAGAAAATAAAGGCAATAGTTGTATATTCAAAATATAAATATAAAAATAGATAAAAGTAAATAATATCGGTTTTCATTTTAGCAGAATTGTCAAGAATAGGAAAAGAGGAGCAACAGGAAAAACGTTTAAAAATCCGAGCTTGGGCGTAAATGATCGAGATACAGATTCAGTTTAATTATTATTTCGGCGAATTCTGATTTAAATTAGATTTACAAAGCGACTTGTCGTTTGCCTATCAGTATTGTGTAAGCGAATAATGGACTATCGCAAAGTAATATTAAACAGAATAAGTTAAATTAATACAACAGTAAAAAATAGTTCACCTTTATTTTATCATTTCACAACTCACGATATTCGATCATTAACAGCAATATTTCTGAACAAAATGTATATGTAAATAAATGTAAATAAAAATTTAGCTTTTAACAAATCGATGTTCAAATTTTATGATTTTAAATTATTTGTAAAAAATAGGACTAATTGTAATATGATAATTTAAAACCATCATTTTTAATTAAATTATTTGAAGTTAGTTTATAAATTATATTATCTTATTACAGTGCATCAGCCATAATGTTATAGTTCAATTCAAGATTTTAAAGATTACGGTAATTAAAAGAAATTATAACCGAATATAGTAATATGCATATACATTAGATATTATCTTGAAGTCATAAGAGGAGAAAAGGTCATTTATATTAGTTTTGTTTTTTTGATTGACAAGAGAAATTTAGAGTTTCAAGGATTTTGAGTGATACTGTTCCGTCAGCCCATCCACTTTCAGAGGATCCTCAATTACCAACACTGTCAAATAATAGACGAAATGTTCAGTTGTACCAGTTAGTTCAACATCGACGGTACGGATGCATCAATCGCAGCAGGAGTAGTCTTCCTTATAATTGATTGTCAGATGTATCTACCAATGCAAGTATAAATTGTTTAAAACTTTCTGCATTGAGATTTTATGTCTACACCCGAACAGTACTATACATGTGCATACAACAGTAACACCGCATATAAAAAGTAATAATATATAAGACCTTTACCCAATAACTACAAAATGTAGGTAATTTTTTGCGTAAAACTTTCACGATTAATTTTGTAAGCATAGTCAGTATTTCTTTTTCTAAATGTATGGTTTGATTTTATCACATTCTTTTCTTGCCTTTACTAGAAATATCTTTAAAATTATGTGGCTTATTTATTTTATTCTTTTTGTTATTATTTCATGTTTATTGAAATATTTGTACATATACTAATTTTCAAGTTAATATTTTCAATGATAGATTTTCTAGAATTATGAGAATTATGAAGACTAATATTACTTTACAGTATAGATTATATAAGATAGTAAAATGTGCGGATCGCTTGCTGCACGTGCCGTGTAAGAGTACCGTTCGTTTTTCAGATTACTATTAAAATCCAAAAAAAGATGACGTTGAACATATAAAAAAGAAATATATTTATGTTGGCAACATTATAAATCATGGTTAAGAACTTAAAACCATAATTTTTTTTTTTTTTTAATTAAAAATTTAACTTTGAAAATTTTAAATACGTTTACCTCTAAACTATATATTTTATTAAAATATATATAGTTCAAAAAATATTTCAAACTTTTTATCAGATTAACTTAAAATTTATAATAAGTCTTCAAAAGATAATTAACGTTCATAATATAGTTATATAAACAAGAACATAAATAATTTTTTTATTAATTTAGAACTATAAATTATAAGCAATTTTTACTTAAAAAATATAATTTTTCAGTCACCTTTAAAAATTAACGATTTGTATCAAAAACAATATTTTGTAAATATCTTGTTTTTCACAGATAATATTGTTAGAATAAAAATTATTTTTTATTCTAAGTTAATAATTAATAACTACAAAATTACCGTTATAAAATTAAAAAAAGATTTATTTTTTATAAGTTCATGTGTAACCGTATAAAAAAAAAATATTTTAAGAAATTAATTTCCAAAATCTATAATATGAGCTATATGTTTTTCATTTTTTTTATTTATTTGTATATACATTTTTTACTTTTAAAAAATGTGGAATTAAAACTTTATTTTTAAGTTACTAATAGCTGTCTAAATAAATAAAATACAATTGTTATATAATGTAAAATTATAGAAAACTTGATTTAGTTTTATGTCGAATATCAATTTTGTATACAAACTGTATAAAAACACTTGGACGTGCTGCAAAAATTGCAAAAACTTGTCAATAATCAACCTTTATTGCATAGTTCAAAGTGTAGCAGGAAGAAAAACGAGCAGTCTACATTGGAGATTAATTAGGAAGAACCTGATTCGTAGACCGCAATTTGAAAATAAAGATTTTTTTTAATCGAAACATACAGTCATTTAATTAACTTCATTCTTGTTAGCATCAGTTTATCGATGTATAATATTAAAATAATTTTTTATTTTAATAATGAAGTTTTATAAAATTTTAAATAACGCTTAATTTAAAAATATTAGATTTTCTTAAGTTCAATTAAATATAATCCATAAGTGACGATACATAATTTTTTATTATTATTATTATTTATTATTACTCTTTCTGTTTTAAATTTATTTGTCAGTTTAAAACTAATTTTCACTTTTGATCTAGTTTTTTAACATTTACTTATGCCTGCTGTATAAATTTTGTCAAAAGCATCTTTAAGTCTGCAAAAATGTAAATACTTTTCCATTATTTTTTACTATTTTCGTTTATATTGCAGTTTTAAACAAGTATTGCATCTATTGTTTTCTATTTTTCTTGATGAATCTAAATTTTTTGGTTTTCCATGCATATATTTCTTTTCAAAATTTCTGTATATATATGTGTGTGTGTGTGTGTGTATGTGCATTTTTTAATATACTTACATATATATATATATATTAATGTCATTTCGGTATAGTTTTTTGTAAATTTCCTATTAAATTTTTTGTACAAAGGTTCTACAGTTTCTACTTTCACTCTTTAGGAATTCTTTTAAATTTGTATATTAATCTTAGTTCTGATACATTTTCTTCTGCATATTTCTATATCACACTTAAAATCCCGTCTCCTCAATTTTTTTGTTTCATTTCTTTTATAATGCTTGTTTCTTTTTTGAAACTTCTTCATCATATAGATGTTGTTTTCAATTTATAGTTTTATCTTCTGTCCTTTCCATTTTTTATTTGAAATATTTTTTTTTAATGATCTAGTCATTCCTCTTTTCTTATACTTTTATTCAACCCTTTTCTGCCTTTGTTTCACTTGTTCACATGGTCCCAAAAAGTAATCCTTGTCTTGGACTTTTTCATTTCTTATACTCTCCCTCTTTTCTTTCTTTTTATTGATTCTCTATATTAATTTATTACGTATCTCTTTTCTTCTATTTTTCGATATTCTTCATCTCTTTTCTTTGTTATATCTATTTCTTAAAATTTCTTTTCTGTTCATAAACTCCTTATCTGACTACATCTTTCTTCATATTTCTCTTTTAGTTGTTCTGCTCATATTTCAACGGTTTTTATTCATAATAGCGGCTTCTTTTTTCTTCAATAATTTAAATGTCAAATGTCAGTAGTCTGATTCCATTTATAATTCTCTATACTTCTATTTTAGTTATATCTACCTTTTTATCTTCCTTCCTTCCTTTCCTATTCCGTCATTAAAATCACTCGCTTATCTCTTTTATTATCTACGTTTTTTTATGTTATCTTTTAGTAACCAGATTTATTACCTTAAATTTTTTAACTTTTTTTCATTTTTTATTTTATCTATTAATTTCATTGTATTTTTTCTTCATTTTAACTCCAAAATTATTTTACATTCCTCTTATTCTATCACATTATTTCTATTTTAATATATTTACAAATAGTTTCTTTCCAATTTCCTATGTTTCTTCAAATTTGTTAATTGTAATCTTTTTATTTTTTGTTTCCTTGTATGTTATGTCATAGTTTAAGTATACCTTTGCATATTTTAAATTAGTTTTAATTTTTATTACTTTTATTTCTTTTTCTATTCTTACAAGATGCATCACACGTATATAAGTTTTTAGCTCTTTTTATTGTCGATATACTTGTAATTCTAAGTTTCATTTTTCATTTTTTCCCTTATCCTTGTCACTAATTTTTTTTTCTTGTACTCTTTTTCTAATTCAATGTTTATTAAATATTATTTTTACCCTCTCTTTTTTGTATCAGCCATTCAATTTATTATTTCCTACTGCAAATCTTGTTTCCTTTCTTTTTAATTATTTTTTTACTAATGAACACATGCATGAATATTCCTCATAGAATTTATTACAAAATAAAATATAAATTTATCACAGCTTTCATCGTTAGTATAGTATAATGAAATATTATTAATTGGATCTTCATTTATATAATTAGAGCTGATAAATTATCCAAATGGATTATCATTTAGTTTATAAATACCAAATTTAGTTATACTTCAGTACATACACTTCATACTACAGTTCATACACTTATTATATATCAATTAATAAATTCATAAATTTAATTAACTAATACAATTCACACATATTATTACCAATATTATTTGTTAAATAATAATATTAACATTAGTCATTCTGCCCATAGTGATAATTTTGAAATTAACAAACTGACTTTGCATCATGCTATTTAAAAAATTATAGTTAGATCAACTTCAAAATACAAAAAATTACAAATATTAGAATTTTAGTTATCATTCGTATAATAGTACAATCTACTTATTCACTCTCGACAAAAATAATATTTTACAAATTATAATGTAGTTTAGAATTTTGTTTTAAAAATAAATTAATTAATGCAGTAATTGAATACTTACCGAAAATCGTATTTTTTGCCAATAGCTTCACCTTGAATATCAAAAACTTCAATATGTAACCTTGCATAGGGATTTTCTAATTGTGAAAAACAGTGATGTAAAAATTTAATTGATTTTCCATCATGATTTTTTAAATTAATATTTTTTCCAATTTCTTTATCAAAGTCAAGAAGTTCAAATTGACTAAAATCAATCAAACATCTTTTTGACTTCTGTTCTTTTTGAAAATGCTTTTCATCATCTTTGTTAGATCTATAAAAAAATTTTAAATAAGTTTTTAAATCATAAAAAGTTTTTATGATTATAATTGTCATTTTCAATAAAAATAATTTTATTTTGAATGAGCTTAATATAGTTTTTTTAAATTATGATCATTTTATTATTAATAACAGATTAAAATATGTAGATTATTTTTTTGCAGATTTTATACATTCAATAAATAGATTAAATATTTTTATATAATATTTTTTAATTATTAGAGTTGTAATTAAAAAAATAATTGTAATCAAATGAACAAAATAAAATATTAAATATACAATAATAATGCTAAATCCAAATAACAAAAATAAAAAATCAAATTTCACACAATTAATTTTTCTGAAAATAATTTTTTTCGTATATTTTATTATTTTAAATTTTTTATGTGTTGAAAAAAGTAAATTTATTTTAAAATTCATAAAGCTTTAGAACAATGAAAATTTTTTTTGTGAGTTCAGTAAGAAACAAATTAAATACCTTTTTTTCAAAAAGTAAATAAAATTTAAACAATAAATAAAATTATTATTTAATATTACAAAATTGATCAAAAAAATTTATAACAATTTGTAAGATACTTTGTAAACATTAAATGAACTAAATATGTATAAAGAAATACTGTAGTAGGAAAAGTAAAAAACTCAAATTGTTTATATTTTCTGAAAGTTTTTGATAAAAAAATAGGTATTCAAATAAAATTTAAATATCAATGTAGGGTGAAATGGAAAATAACAGTATATATTGTTCTTGTATATTGACAACGGAGACAGCAAAATATTTAAGTAACTTTTAAATGTAAATTTCTAAAATAGAGATCCATTTTCTAAGAAAAAAGAAAATTTATTGAAATGCAAAGAGCACAAGATTATACAAAATAAAAAAAATAAACAAAGGTATTGTATTAATAGTAATAATAGTGTATTTGTTATTACATTAAATTACAGTTATAGGTGATCTAACAAAACTAATATAGTCTTATACTTTGGGTTTAAGAAGGAATTTAATTCTTTTAACTTTATTTTTTGAAGATAATAAAAAAATTGTAAATAAATACATAAAAAAAATCTTTAGATTATAAACAAATTACTATATTAAGATATTTTTATGAATTAAACTGTTCATGATTATAAACAAATTAAGGCAAAAAGATTATCACAGATTTCTTTGTACACATATAATAAAATTATTAAAAAATATAAAAGAAGTAAAACCTTTTATAAATGTAAAGTAGTTGTATTAAGTTCATTAGATAAGAAACTCCTTACATTCCTAGATAAATTAAAATCTTGCAATTATCTTTTCACTATCAACATCATATTATTAAAAGATAGTTAAATAGGAATCATTTGCTTCTTTAAATAAATATAAGAATTTTAAAAAATGATAAATTTTTTATAATTTTTTTATTTTATAAATAGACTTAAACTGTTAATTTGTAAATAGACTTGATAACATAAAGTATTAGAAAAAATTTAAAAGAAAACTTATGTCTCTTGGATATTTTATTATAATTTCTTGTAAAAATTTGTTATTATTGCTCTTAAGAAATATTATATTATTGTAAAATTAAGTTTACAATTAATTTTATGTGATCTCTATATTCATAAGGACTTGCTATATAAATTTTTGATATTAAAAAAGTTTTTATTTATAGAAATATTTGTTGCATAGTTTAAACTCAGCAACACATTTTTTATTATACAATGTAATTTTACTAATTCTTAAATAATCTTATAAATGATTTCAAAGTTAAAAACTAAAATATTTTCATTTATTTTAAAAATTTTATTTTGTAATAATTTGGTAAACAATAATAAAAATATGAGATTTCCATCTATTAGTGATTTTATTACATATCAAAAATAAAATATATTTTATTTTAATATATTCACGTAAGTTTGATTTTAATTAATAATAAATTATAATCCCTTCATTTAAAATTTACATAAATTAAATCAATATATTTATAATAAAATATGTTTTAAAATAACTCTGTATTTTGAATAATTTAACATTTTAAAGTATAAATATTTTATTTACATGGTTAATTATTATAAAATGATTAGAGTAATAATATAAATATCAACTAAGTATGGAAATAGTTAATTATTTTATTATAAATAGGAAATAATTTACTTACTCTACAACAATTTTTTTACTTAAACACCTCGTTTCATCATATAATTCTTCTACTCTTCGGACATATGCATTTACAGAATTTTGAATAACCAGAGCTGCTTCACCATAATGAATTTTACATGGTTCTGGGAGTAAATTAAAATATTCTTCTAGAATCTGTAACAAAATAATAAATTAAAAAATTATAAATACAAATATTTATTCATAATAACAAAAATTATTATAACCTAGTTTTGCTTACCAAAAGTGTATTGTCATAATGTTTCTTATGGTTTTTCATGATAAATAATTACAATATATAAGATTTATACAATCTCATTATTATTAATTCCTACAATTAATTAAAAATGAATATACCTGTGATAAAGGAAAATTCCATGATGCCAACTCTTTAGGTGATTTCATTAATTGAGAACTAACATTTTGCATATGAGCCATCATATTTTAATGGTACTATAAAAAACTAAAAAGAAAATTCGATTAAAGTCTTAATAAAAATGTTGAAAAGCATTATCAGAATTATAATAAAATAATATATATAAAATTAATTAAACAATTTTTTGAAAACTTACTTGTAAATGTTTAACATATTATCATTATAAAATATATTGTTTGTTACTTCGAAATTATATTATAAACTTATGTTTTAGTAAATATTTTTTTACATTGTAAAAAACTTAGTTAAATGTGGAATATATGTTTATATTTTATATATTACAAAATTATATCATCTTTTAAATTAGATATACATTATGTAATCAATAAGAAGTTTACTAAGTACATCGTATAAAAAATTCTATTAAATAAATAAATATAGGTTAGGTAAGTAAAAGTTAGTGATAATTTAGTAATTAAAAATATAAAATGAAAACAAAATACACAAACTTAAACCTAAATGCATATGCTAATGATAAAAGACTGAACATAAATAAATTTGATATTATATTCAGCAGCTCAAAAAGATAAAAAATTGCGACTCAATATGTATATCTGAATTAAATAATAGTCAATATATAGATTAATAAAGATCAATTTGTTTTATTTAATATGACTAGTTACATTCACTCTTTTAGAATTTTTTAATTAAATTATAAGAATAAAACTTTTAAAATAAATTTTTTAATAATAATTTATAATTCCACACTTTTAATAAACTAAATTATGTTTTGAATAGTTAAAAAAAGAAAACAAGTACCAAATTAAAAAAACTGCTAAATTTTATTAATTTTTTAAAAGCTAATGTTTTCGAGGTTGGTATTTTTTTATTTATTAAATATTTATAAAATTAATAATTATACGTTTATCTTAATTATATTTTTAGTTACATCGATTAAATTTATTTATTACTGTAAAAAAATGAATTAAAAACTTAAAAAATTATAGTGATAGTGTGGTTTGTGTGCATGCAAAGAATTACCATCGCAAACTTTAATTATATTCCTGTTATGTTAGGTGATAAACTTTAATTTTACAAATTTAATAAATTAAAAGATGCAACATATTGAAATAGAAATAAATTACTCTGATATATTTTCCTTCGATTATTATGCACAGAGTCGGAATTTTATTTATCAACATTCCATAGATGATACACAGAATTTGATTTTATCTACATGGTTGAATCTTATTTATATGAACGGTTGCTCCATTTCAGTTTAATACTATTTAACTTATAGTTTTTTCGAACAATCTTATAGGAACCTACATATTCTACATTTAATTTAGCGTTGTTGACAATGTACGACGGGGTTTCCACTCTAGACATAGAAAACAAAATAAACTATCGATTAGAAATAATTATAATTGCGATGGATAGAGATAATACAATTTTGGAGAACCCAACAGCTTCGATTACGCCAAACACGCGCGAAAGAAGGTAACATGTTCTGTAAACATCAAACATATGTTGCTCGAAGAGCTAAGTCTCTCGAGAGATTTTCTCGCCTTAATCATCTTACTATCTTTCTCTCTCCCTCATTTGTACTGTCCATATACATATATATCTTTCTATTTCACCACTCTACACAAATCTATCTCTCTTTCTTTTTTATGCACTCTAGGCTACATTACAATTTAGTATTTCTCTTTTAGCTGCCTTCATTTTTAACAAGTTAAAAATGAAATTGTTAAGAATATGTAATTGTTTTTATTTTCAGTATCAGAATATGACCAAGCGTATTCCTTTTTAGGTTTAATATAATAATAATAACAACAATAATAATTGTTATATAATGATTTTCATCGTACTACTTACATAATTTTTTTATACATCGAAATATTTACATTTTTCGTTGAACATTTATGTGTAAATTATACTTTTACATTTTTTATTCTTCCTTAACCCATAATTCAATTCCTAACTCATACTTATATTATACGTTTATTTATAAATTATTTAAAAAACTTCTATTCTTCTCATATAATGTTTACTTATTCTTATATTATTATTGTTTTTCCAACGATTACTTTATATAAAGCTTTACAATTTATGTTTATATATATCTTTAAGTTTAATTATTTTAACACTTTTACACTTCATTTTTAACCATATTTACACTTTTTTACACTTTTATTTATGATTAAACTCGCACTCTTCGAATATATGTTTTAATGTATCTTCTTTTTTTCCACATAATCTGTAACTTTTTTCTTCTTCTTTTAGCCATGATTTGTTGGTGCAGTTCTCGTTGCCTATCCTGAATTTTGCTAAAATTTTTACTTCTGCTCGTATTTTTTCCTTTTCTCTTTTATCACATATACAAACCCCTTTTTCCATATTCCCTAAAATAATATTTTTTATTTCCTTTGTGTAATTCGATCCTTGTATGTGACTAATCCATCTTTGTTTTTCTTGACCGATCTGTATGTCCATTACTTCTTCTATTAGTTGTTCCACGTTCTTCGATTTTTTTCTTCATACTATCTCTAACCATTCTATATCATGCCAAAATTTTATCCTTTTCGCTGTTAATTTTTTATCTTTTTTGTTTTTTGTTTTGCAATTCTCCATTAGTCTTCCTTCTTCAATCCTATATTTTATACATTCCTTTACTGTTATGTTTCCTTCTTCGTTCAGGATTTTTTTTCGTATTTCATTGCTCTCTTTACCGCCCTTGACTCGATTTTATATCTATTTGTTTCTATTATTATTATACTGTTTGGGGTGTTTTTGTCAAGTCTCAAGCACCAATTAATGTATTTTTTAGGAGCTATTTCTATTTCTTTCGAATCCTTCTACCTTCATATCTCTGCTTCATATAGCAATACGCTTTCTATATGGGTATAAAATATTTTCATTGTTATATTAAAATCGTCCTTGAAGTAACTTCCCCCTATCCTCCATAATTGACCTAACAATAAGTTTGCTTTTTTCGCTAAACTTTTGTTATGGATTGTATTCTCGTTATTTTCCGAAATAGCGTATCTCAGATAAGAGTATTATTTCACTGTATCTATTTTCTCATTATGCCATATAAATGATTCTTTATTTCCACTTCTTTTGTTCTTTGCTTTCTTAAATTTTATAATTTTTGACTTTTGTATTTATATTTAGTCCTTTTTTCTTTAGAAATTTTTAAAATAATCTTAATAATTTCAGTCCACTCTTACTTACTATCGCTATATTATCTGCATATAGTATACTTCTAATTTTGTTATTTCCTATTCTGATACCTGACGTTCTTGCTTTCTGTAGAAATTCCTCTAAGTCCGTCATGCCTACGTTGAATAGAGTCGGGCTCAGAGGACAACCCTGTCTCACACCTTTTCTTGATTTTAAGTTCCCTATAATCCCTTTTATTTTAATTTTATTATATGTGCTTTCATATATATTTTTGCAACAATCAATTAAATATTTTTTTAGCTTTACTTGTTACATCCTTTTCCATTTTACTTTTCTATCAATCGAGTCGAAGGCTGCTTTAAAATCAATAAAACAGATTCATATTTCACCTTCTATTTTTCCCAGTTGCACATCGATTGCAGTCGTTAGTGTGTATATGGCATCTGTTATGTCTCCACCACTCCTAAATTCGAATTGCGTATCGATGTAATTGTTGTTTCCTTCAATATGTTGTTTTATTCTGGTTTTTAAAAACTGAGTATAGATTTTGTATCCTGTATCCATCATCGTGATACCGCGATAATCTTTCAGTTCATCCTTTTTTCTCTTCCTTTTTTTAATTCCTTTGTTACATAATTTATTTTATATTCATAGTTTTTTAATTTTTCACTGATCCATTTACTTTTTTTATCTTCTATCCAGGTTTTTATCAGTCCTATAATATCTCTACTTTGTATCTCTTCCCAAGTTTTTTTCTCTATATTTTGTAGTTCAAAAATGTTTCAACAACCCACACTCATTTTATTATGTTCTTTCTTTTTCTTACTATTACTTCTTGCTGATTCTTGCTTGTCTTCCCCTTTCTCTGTATGTTTCTCTTTAAAACCACTGTTTTTTTTCATTTAATATCCAGATTGCCTCTTCTATTATTTTGTTGTTGTTATAATAGAAATTTTTCCCCCTTCCCTTAGATTTCTATATTTATATCTTACTTTCCTTCTTGTTTCCCTTCCTGTGTATGACTCGTCGTTATTGATGTAAGTTGTTGTTCCTTTTTGCGTTTTTTTCTTCATTATTGTATTTTTGTCTTCTTCTCTAACTAATTTTACCCCCATCATCCTGTATTTTTCTTTCCTATTTGCCATACTTTTTTGTTTTTACGTTAGTTTCTCGATTTTTTCTAATGCATTCATTTATCCCTTCTTTTTTGTATTTTATTCCGTTGTTTAAGTTCAGCTATTTCTGTGTTATTTTTTCTCTTCTCTCTCTCTTTCTTTCTTCTAATAGAGATTCTAGTTTTTAAATTTGCTTCTTTTCTAAATTATTCGTTTTCTTTTCACCCTTTCTGTTTTTTCCACTTCTTTTTCTTCTCTTACTTTTTCTAACTTTTTTATTTTTTCAATATCTGTATCTATATTACTTATTTTATTTTTATATTTCGTCCTTTCGTTTTCGTTACTTTTTATTTTTTCGTTCATTTTATTCATTTCTTTTTCTTTTAAGTTGATCATATCCTGCATTTTACTTATATTTTTCTCATATGTTTTCTCTTTTTTCTGTGATTTCTCTTACTTTCTCAATTTCTTTCACTATTCTTTTTATTTCTTCTACATTTTTCTCTGCACTTTTCTAGACTTTATTTATTTTTTCTTTTGTAGCTTCACTCACTTCTTTCTTTATGTCTTATTTTGTTTTTTCGTTTACTACCTCCTTAAAATTCTCCGTTATGGCTAACTTTACCTTTTCTTTTATTAACTCTTCTATTCCAATTTCCCATTCTTTTATAATTACTTCAACTATATTTTTACATATATTTTCTATATTTTGATTATCATTAGATTTTGATTTTTCTAGAGTGTTTCCATTTAACTGAGCTGTCTTTTTTTATTATTTTTCAAAACTTTTCTTACATTGGACTTCGTATGGCTTGCGCCTTTCTCTCTACTGCTAGCTGGCCACGTGGTTTCTTAACCTCACTACCTTTTTCTTGTTTTATCTAATTTTGTTTTTACTACTTTTTCTTTACCTTATATTCCAATCTTGTAGTCTATCTATCTTTTCTATTCTTTATTTCAAATCCATTTTTTACAATTACTTCCTTTTTCCTTTTTCTAGCTTAATACAAACTCCATTATATGAATCAATGTTCTCACTTTGAAGGTTCAACAACTTTTAGATTTAATATCTATTTTAAATATTTTGTTAAATCATTTCTATTTTTTCTCTATTTTTCCATTTCCAGATTTCGACTCGTAGGGTAGTCCATTTTATATGAGCGCATTAAATATTTTATCTTTGTATTAAAATTTTCTTTAAAACATCTTTTTGATACAATTCTTATTTTCGCTAATACACTATTCGCTTTTCAACCAAAAATTTAATATGCTTGTTGTTACAGATGAATCTTTTTAAATATGTTAATATATTACTTAACTTTTGCAATCGAATTGCTTAACTATTTTTATTATGTTACCTTTTCAGCTGAACTCTGTTTTAATTCTTTTCTTTGTTTTTCTAAACTTAACTATTTTGTTTTTTTCTGTATTAAGTTATAGGCCTTTCTTTCTAGGTAGCTCTAAAAATTTTTAATAACTTATTTGAATTTCTTTTTATAAGATTATTATATCGTCGTATACATTAGTAATCTAATATTTTTTCCGTCTTTATTTATGTTTGAGAATTTTTGTTTATTTAGATTCTCTGTTAGATATGCCAGTATTATAATAAATACTTTTGGTTTTCATCTTCGCAATTATATCCTCTTCTATCTCGATTTTTACTTTAGAAACTCTATATATTTCCAGTTAATAAAGTATGTTTTTATTCCTCTTTCTTTTGTGTTCTTCCAAATTTTTACACTTGCTCTTTATCGAATACCACTTTAATGTCAGCCAAGCAAATGAATATTTTTCCCTTTCTTTAAATTGATCATCCTTGTTACTTTCAGCACGTAGATTACGTCGACTGTGCCTCTTTTCTTCTAAAACTGAACTTATTATTGATATATTTTCTATTTCCTTGCGTGTGTTCTTCTATTTTGTTTTTTATAATTTATGTGTAAATTTTGTATTTTATGTTCGAAAAGTCTTGATTTTTGTGTAAATTTAATTTAATTTATTAACTTTTGTAATTATGCCTGTATCAACTATTTCATTTTTGCCTAGTTCTTTCACATTCTTTTTTCGCTCGTTCTCTCTCTTTTTCTTTATCTCATATATTTTTTCAAAATGTCTATTTTAATATTATTCTCAATTTCGGTATCTATGTTTGCTCTGTTTTTCTTTTCTTAATTAACTTATCCCCAGAAGGCTTTTCTAGATTTATCTTTTACTACTTCTTTAATTTCTCTCTCTGTGTCCTTTCTTTTATTGCTATTTATTTATTATTTCTTTTTTTATTTTATGCTTATTCACATTTCTCTATATTTTTGGTCTCCTTTATACAAATTTATCTGTCTTTATTTCAATTTGAATTCTTCCATTCTACTATTTCTTCTTTTGTCATTTTTTGCTGTACCTCTCCGTTATTCTTTCCATTCAGACGACCTTCGTGTTTTCTTTCTGGACCCTCTCTTTTTCCATTTTTTCATACATTATACTCACATTGTTGATCAAATTCCATCCTGTGTACTACCTCCAACTATTTGTCTCTCATTATCTTCATTTATTGATATAAAATCTATTACAGATGTCCCCCTTTTATTAGTATAAACTTCCCTCCCTTATTTATAACATTTAATACACCCATGTCTCTTTTGTCAACTTATTTTTTCAATTCAGTCCTCTATCTATTTATAATCTTGTCCTCTCTTTCCCCTCATCCTTGCATTAAAACCCTCACTCCCCAAAATTATGGTCTTTCCTTTATTCTCTTTTTTATATTATGTTTATCCTTTTACAATTCTCGATCTTTTTTCTTATGTATACACTACTCTAATTTTATATATATTTTTCTTAATCACCCCTGATATGTTTATATATTCCTCAGTCTAAATCTTCATCTTCCTTATTGCAATACCACTTGTACGCGATCGCAGCACGTAGCAGTGATACTCGTTATCTGTGATGGGATAATAATAATAATCTAACAAAAATAATTTTTAATTTAAGCTCAATTTATTTATGATAGGACTTTCCAGCTCAACGGATCGGACAGAGTAGCTTCGAGTCGTCTAGCGCAGCTTTATTTAACAGCTAGATTCTTTTGACAGGATTTTGTTTTCGCGAAATCTAAAAGTCGTTGCACTCGGAAATTCGGCCTGTTCATGAAGAGGCAACCGTCGTATCTTTTCGGAATAATTTTATTGCGCGAATTTACGATTACCAGTAAACTCATTTGCTTCGAGTTCATACGCCGCTCCATTGTTCCGCTTGACATATGTTTTATAATTTTTCCTTAAACCTGAAAAAAACCTCCGTTGAGCATGACGAAGGAAAAAGGCTTTAAGAATAATTAACGCTGGCGGAACATTTTCGCACGCATTACATAACTTGAATTCGCACATTTATCAAATCAAGTCACTTTCTCGGCGGCCTAAATTAAATTTATTATTTAACTATTTAGTCGTAATTTGCGGGGGCCAGGCACACGTCCTCGACATTCAGACCTTGTCACCCACGAATACCGTTGATGCTCAACTCCTACCCATGCGGGGGTCCACCAATGTCCTCGACGATCAGTCCCTTGTTGTCCGGCTCGCCTACGGAGCTTGATTCAACCGGTTTTCATCGTCTTGATTGTACGTAGTGAGGATGCGGGGGTGAAAAAGGTGTGATAATAGAAAACGTAGATTTCGGCATGTATCGCGATAGCTGCACAATTATATGGTGGCGAGAGAGAAGGAAAGGCGCTGGGCATAGCGTGTGAGAGCGAGAGAAAAGGAAAGGCTTGGGGTATAGCGCATGAGAGCGAGAGAGATCGCGATCTAGGCGAAAGTACCTAGCAAATGAGCATAAGCGCGAGAGAGAAGGAACGAGGACCGAACGCGTGAGAGTGAGGGAGAGAGCAGACGAAGAAGGCTCGATGAGCGGCGTGCTAGACCGAGGAAATGGAACAAGAGTGGGAAGTAGGCAATAGGAAAGGGAATTCAGACGCCTTGTTTATACTTATGTACCTTACGATTCGCAGATATTTTTTTTTTATTTACAATATTTCTGACGATTAGTGTCGCCTATTTAATTACGCCCATCCGCATCGCATATACTTACTCTGGTACGACGCGATCGCCATTTGTTTTTCCATTTATTAGTATCATAAAACACTATTATGATATCATTGCTTATTTTATTTTTTTTTAATTTTACGGATGAGCGCATCAGTTACACCACTTTTCTTTTTATTATTCCTCTTTAGTTCTATCTCTTAAATTTTCCTTTCTCAGTTTATTTACTAAGATAGTGTATCTTTTTAATTTTTTCTACCTTTTTAGTATTTTTTTTTAATCTATCTTTCTGTTAATTCTATTACATCCTGTTTTAGAATGAACATCCATTCACATTCCAAAATATTATTTTTAGTTTTTTTCCTTTTTTTGTTCTACTTTCTGCTTTGTAGCTGTTTTATTGTTCTAACTCTTGTCTTCTTGCTATTTTTTCTGATAATATTTTATTTCCTCTCTCTTCTCTATCTACTTTTATCTTTTCTTCGTGTATACTCTTCTTCTTATACTTACCACCCTATCTGATCTTTATTTTCTCGCAAAAATAAACTTCCAGATTTTTTGCTATATGCTATTACTTCATCTTGCCTAATTGTTTTATTAAATTTTATCTTTATTTCTCTTACTACTTCTCTTATTTTCTTCATTTCTTTTTAGTTCTCTTTTATTTTCCTTTTATATAAATTATACATATTTTTGTAAGAAAAATTTAAGTTAAAAATGTTAAATACTTTAAGTTAAAAATGTTCTTCATGATTTTTATCAAGTCATTTTCATCCTCGCACCTCACTCCTCTGCAATCTTTTTCTTTTGCCCTTATTCTCCCCTTAGTTTTTACGTTCACTGAACCTCCAAGCTCTTTTTTGTAAAACCTTCTTACATCCTTCACTGTAATTTTCCACTTTTACTTCTTTCTTATTTTATTGTCTTATTCATCTATTTTCTTCTCCATGAAATTTATCTCCACTGTTTATCTTTCTATCAGTTTATCACTTGTTTTTACTTTTCTTCGACTCTTTCTTCAGTTTATCTATTTTTTCCAATTTTGATAATTGAAAAATAATTACTTTTTAGATCATTTATATATCTTTTCTTAGTTCATTTATACATTTTTCTATAAATCTTTTTTTATGTAATCGTCTCTGTATACTTGTATTATTTTCTTTCTACTTTTTTAGTGTTACCTTTTTTTATCTCTCTGAGGAAGAAATTAACTTTCGTATTATAATTTATATTTTTCACACAACAAATATATATTTTTTTATTCATTTCTTCTTCTTCCTTTATTTTTATTGCAGTTTCTTCAATTTGTACATTTTTCCCCTCTCACTTTATTTTCCCTATTATTTAGATATTCAATCACTGTTTATATTTGTTTTTCACACTTGTCTTGTGAGATGAGCCCTACTCGAGCTCTAAATTATAACTCTTTTATGAAGTACTATAACAACGAAAGAAAAATATATTCTTTTTTATAATATATTCGTATATTTTGATTATATAATTTTAAAAATAGATATACAAAGTTAATATTTTCATATTTTATCAGGTGTGACGATTTTTGTAGTTTTTTAATATATAATTGAATTTTTCGTCTAAAAATAATATATTGTCTTAATTCAATTACTGATATTGGTAAAATCTTTATTAAATATTGCAAAAAATAATTGTAACTTGGCCATATAGGTATTTAGCAATTATGTATAGATTGATGTGTGGTTTTGCGGATTATTCTTTGCTTTTGTAGATAGGAAGAGTTCTTAATGTGTAAAGACAGATAAGGTTTCAAACTTGTTTTATTTGGATCAGATCCATCTCAATTTGGTTATACATCACCATTATATTGTTAAAAAAAATTTTTTCTTTTTTCATTTTTTATTTTATTTTTATTTTCGGTATCATTGATATAAGTCAAATATGTGCTCTTACTCGGAGTCCCTTCATTATCTTTTCTTGTAACAATATTTATAATTCTCTTGCAGGCTCTTAAAGGCAAATCTATATAAAAATTTTTTCTTGCATATCCACGACTAATTTAACATTTTTATAGTTAATTCTATTTGAAATTATGCAATTGTTTATTTTTTGTATTTATTCTTATTATTTAAGTTTTTTATATTTAATTTAATTTTTAAATTATATATTAAATATTATTATTATTATTATTATTAAATATTAGTTTATTTATTTGACTTAAGTGATTATTTTATTTAGTTCTTTTTTTCTATCGTTACCAATAAGTCGAAAATACTGTATTAAATTTTTTATTTTCTTCCTCAATATTTTTAAACATATATATTTAATTCTATTATAGAATGTTCTTAGGCTTTTTATTTATCCTCTATGGTTTTCTATTAAATTATACATTCTAAGTTTAATTACATTTATAGAAATGCTATTTAAGAATGCATATAAAACACATTGAACATTCTCTAATATTATTGTATGATGTGATTTCAGTTTATCGTTACAGCTTTTAGTACAGGCTTATATATTTCATTTATCTGCCAGTTCTCATTTAATTTACTTTTCTTTATTATAGAGATCATCTAATTAAATATTGCGTACAACTGCATTATAATTCACTGATATATAATTTAATGATAAATAATTTTTATCTTATTATGTAAAAAAGATTTGGCATTTAATATTTTAATCCTGCGTTTTTAGACCTTATCATATATAGATTAAAGTATTCGATGCAACTGTCTTTATTACTTTATGAATTAGTTATAGCTTCCATACTGTTTATAATTTTTCTTATAGTGATAAACATTATAATTATCATTATTGTGGGAGTGAGAGAGTGAGAGTAAGAGAGAAAAAGTGTGAGAGAGAGAGAGCGGGATTGTATGAGTCTGCGTGCGCAGTAAGAAGAGTGACGTGCGGCGGCGAACGAAAGGACACCCCCCAGCAAGTTGATCCCAGCGGGCCCATTAGTCGAAGGGAGGTCTCCCTGATTCTCACATATAACTGTATAGATATATACCGTGTATTCAAGCAACATTGTACTTATTAACCTAGTGATTAGATTATGTACATTTGTAGCCGATGCGCTCACCTATCCGTAGAAATAAGCGTCGAAAAGTAAGAAAACATAAGCGGGTTAGGTGGGCACATCCGAGATAGGTAGAACATTAGCTGAGCCGAAAAATCGGCAACGTGGTCGTTAAACTTATTTTCTTTTAGACAATAATTCACCGACAGAAAATGGTAACATGCAGATAACACGGATGCGCCAAGGCAGACCCATGCCGTGGGGCATACGCATGATCTCGAGTATGAGCAAGCAGTCGTATCTCTCTGCCTAGCTTTCACTCCTTCTTTCTCACTCTCACGCGTTCATGCGCTTTACTCTCTCTCTCTCTCTCGCTCTCATGCACTCACGTACTCTACTGTCTCTCTACCTCTTTCTCGTGCTCACATACCTTATAACATGACTTATATCATGTAATCTCAAATAATATATATTTTCTTATTTTTATTATTTACACATTAAACCTCCATCCTCCTTAATATCACACTACACGATCATCGTCTACAGCATTTATTTGGACAAGTGTCTAACTATTCTTCCCTTTCCCTCACATGGCCTCAGATTATTATAATATTAAACCAGTTATAGGAACGTTGTTATTATTAATATTCTTATCAGTTTTCATTCCCGAACAGATCATAATCTCAAAATAGTTTTAAGGTTACACTCCAGAATTTATATATGCATTATACTAGCTACTTGTACGGAGTATTTCTAATGAAGTATTGGGTGCTCAATTTTCGAATTGCCTATCTATTACTTCAAGCTCTATTTTAAAAATTTATTTTTTAATTGATAAATATTGCGTATATAAAAATATATAATAATGTGCTTGTACTTATATAGATTTTTAGTCTTATATATATATATATATATATTTATATAATATTCTGATAAAAATGCTACTTGTTCTTACAACAATCTATCTACTTTTGTAAATTTGGTTAAAGCTTTTAGAAAGTAAATAAGATAGAAAATATTATTTTATCTTATAAGAAATAAGAATTTTATGGATTAAAAGACTTATTTACATGGGAAATATTTTTAAACGGATAAAAATATAAAGAAAAAACAATTTTTTTAAAGATAATACAATGCTAATGCAAATTAATGTGTCAAATTGTATAAAAATGAAATAATAATATGTGTATGATATTTATTTGTAAGAAATATCATGAATATACGAAACTAAATGAAACTAAATGTACCGGTTCAGATACAGATTGTTAAAATAATCAGTAAATGTTGCAATATTTAATTCTTTAATTCAGATCCTTTAATTATTGGTTTAAATTGGTTTAAAATAAAATCATAGTATAGTATTTATAATGACATTAATTTTTGCTGTAACACTTTTTAAGTTTTATAGAATATTATTATTTCTAATATTATATATTTAATATAATGCACATATATTTTTTAATAATATAAGACTTCATCTCTTGTAATGAATTAACGCAATTCTAGGTTTCTTATTTATTAATATATAAATAAAATAAAATTATTAGTCACATAATTTTTAAAGTTGCTAAAGAGGAATATAAAAATAAAAATGGCTAACAAATCATTATGGGCATTGTTTTTATAAATTATAAGTAAATTCTGATAATGTCTTGTCAACGAAACAGATGTTTTTCGGAATATCTAGTAAAATCTATGACGTAAATAATTAAATTATATTCAAAATAATAATAAGATTAAAAAATTTTTTTTGTTAATAAAGTTTTAATAGTTTACTATCATAAAGCTAATATAAAATAAGTATAAAAAGTGTAAAAATTTTATTTATTATACAAGAACAAACGTATATAAATCTCATAAATATGTAGAAAAGACTTATAAATTAAATAATTAGCATATTAAAGTACTTAATAATTTTAACATTAAAAAGTTTTTGTTTAGTAGATATTTGATATTTTAATAATAAGTATTATTCTGTTTTAGAATACAAATATTTGATTTGATTAGAGATCAAATGGTTACATTAAATTATGGTACTGAGTTTCCTTTTGTTTTATAAAAACCATTAATGACGTAATGAGACCGACAAAAATATTAGCGTTTATAAGTATCATAAATCTTTAAATATATAATCAAGAAAAACGTAATGTATATATTCTATATTTGAAGACTCATAGTTCTTTGCAAAGTATAAACGATTTCTAAATTTTTGAACAAAGGTCTTTAAAAAATCTAATATATTCTGACTGTACTGTATTGGATAAGAGCAGGTCTTAGGTAAATAAAATTTGCATTCATGAGTTCGTTTTTTTGATTCTCGCTTTTAATTAATCTTCTTAAAAGCTAATTTTGTATACAATTGATCACATTTAATAATCTAATGACTTAAAAATTAAATACAACAAGAAGCGAGTGGTTACTATAATATAAAGAAATATTACAATTAATAATGCACTTATAAACTGAGTTTCACTTGAGCTAATATATGCTGAGAACAATAATAGATGATAACAATGATTTAAACTATAATGAAAATCAAATAATATTTAAAGTAGCTGCAATAAAATAAAAACGTGGATTTATACATAAAAATGCACATACATAACATAAACATAGTAAAAATATAATTAGCAAAATAGTTAATATATAGTTACATACATACAACATGCAGTTAGTGGTTCCAACGAACCAGAGTTAAGGCAGTCAGATAAATTAATGTTGGCGTTACATTAATGCATTAATTTTTCACAGTGTAAGTTACAAGTAAAATAATTAGAAGTTAACAATGATACTTTATATATAACAGAAGACAAGAATAACATTAAGAGAATTGCATTAATGAAGAGATAATGTCGCCGGTTAGACGTGTATTATATTTATAAAGATTTTAGTATTTAATGTTCTAAATACAAGCGTTATTAATTAATATTAGTGGATCAGTGAGTAATAAATTCACAGACTAAATGAGTCTAGTCAGAGATTTGTAAATTTTCTAACTAATGATTATTTGTGTTGAGCATATACAGCAATTTAACATAATGAATGTTAATGACGTAAAACAAAAGAGTTTAGAGAGAAGCAAAAGCGTAAATAAAGGGTTTTCTTCTTCGGAAAAATAACACAATATTTATAATGTTCAAGAAAAAATTGTAACTGCTTAGAAGAATCGTAAGGTGCAGCACAAGAAGCATAAGCACCGAGTCTAGAATCCCTTCTACTCTTTCAATCGTGTTACTATTTCGGCAATAGACAGGGCTCTAACCACCTACTCTGTCTATGTCTCTCTCTATCCTCCTTCTTCTTACTATAGTACGCACAGTACTGACGCACTGATCGACAGCTCCCTCTCTACCATTACACACACACACACATAAAATTAGATTGATGCTATGAAATACGCGCATTTATAAACACAAAGTGACTGTTATTACAGTAACTGAATTATTAACTGTTAACGGCTCTTTTTGAATAAAATAACGCTCAAACTGTCGTCGATCGAAGCACCATAATCAATAAAACAGATCGATACGACAGCTTGACTAATAATTAATAATCGAACAGTGGTTCTAATTCTACCACAAGATGGCACTTCTCGTAAAATTTTTTCAATTTCAAACACTGACAATTCCAAAACGATATTTATTTAATTAAAAAATTCCAAAATTCATGTTACGTTAACAAAAGTCAAGATTTATCGATATTGAATCAATTTTAAGACAGATCGAATTTTGAGCTTTTGACTATGTCTGTATAAACACAATTATATGAATATAATTAATGTATAAAGTTAAATATTACATTTTATTATACATTTAGTGAAGTTAAATATGAAATGCATATTTTAACTCAATAATATAATAATAAAATGTGTAAAAATACAAAAGAATCTAACTTTTTATTAGTCTTTATTTATGAATTACAAAAAAAAAAAATAAAAAATTACATTATATAAAATTTTCACTTCTGAAAAAGAAATGATTTATATTTTCACCGTAATAATTAGGCATTTACTTTTATGATATAAAAATATTTAATGTATTTTCTACATAAAGTAAAACTTATTTTCTTCCCCGTATAGATCTACATTTCTCTTTTTCTTCGATCTTTTTGATATAATTATTTCTGATTTTTCAATGTTTAACTCTAAATATTTCCTTTTTAAATATTTGAGTAAATTTTTATATTATTTATATATTTTTTTATTAATTTTTTATTGACATAATTTCTTTTTATTATCTGTTTTTTTCTTTTTTAAAACCAGCTTGTGTCTTATTATATCTATTATTTTTGTTATTATTATTTTTTTTTTATTTTATATTTGACTACTTTTCTCGTTATAATTTTTATTTCTATTCTGTCTCAATTTTTATATAATAATTATACCTATTTTTAAATCTTTAGGTATATTCTCTCTTTTTAACAGTATATTTGTTACATTTGTTGCATTTGCTATTTTTACTTTATATTTCTAAATATCGTTAGATATTCTATATTCTGGTATTTATTTTAATTCTTCATTAACATTATCACTATACAGGCATTCTACATTTTTTACATTAGTTTTTCTTTCTTTCTTCAAAAATAATTGTCTAAAACACTATAACTTTTTTTCATAATTATGTATTTTTTGCTTTTTTTGGTTATGCATTTCTAGAATATTGTCTTCGTTTTATGCTTTCTGATTTATCTAAATTCTTTTAGACTTTTTTATTCTTTTAAACTTTATAATTTCTCAGAACTTCTTTCTTTTGATTATACATATTTTTATATTTTTTATTTATTTTTTTCTTGAAACTAAATCTAAAAATTTATGAAATTAAATCCTTAAGTATTAAATACAAGAAATCTTATTTTTGTAAATTACAATGTGTTTGATATAATTTTTGTTCGCCGAATTTGTTTTTTATGTTCCACTCATGACATATTTTATTTTTCTATAATGTTTTGTTTTATTCGGCCAAGGTTATGACTATTTTCTACTATAATTAATAATCATCTGCCTTTCCGCGACCTCTTTTTGCTCGAGTTTCTTTTTGTCTCGAACTGTGACACGCGGTACCGATTTTCTCTTACGGAGGGCTGCACTTACCGTTACGGATGGATCCCCAATGCTACGGCGCCTCCGCGATCCACTCCTTTAGTATAAGCGGGATAGGTTTAAATATAATTAAAGAAGGGTGTATGTAGAGTACTGGATAATAGTAATAGATTAAAGATCGTGTGAGTGCGAGAGAGAAAGAGAGAGACGCGGAAGTACAGCATGAGAGTACTCAAGTGCGAGAGAGAAAGAAAGAGAAGAGTTAGTGTAGACAACATGTAGCTAGAGAGTGTGTGAAAGTGAGCGAGAAAAAAGGGAAGGAGGAAAAGAGTCTAGAGAGGGGGAAGGCTACAGTTTGTGATGTATTTACACTGTAGCGCCGTGCCTAAACCATACGGCATGGGCCTGCCTCCATCTGCCTTCCTCTCGTGCTGTTTCTGCATATTTCTAAGATTATTCAAAGTAACATATGTATTTTGCATTAATATTACTTTTTTGGCCTGATTCGGCGCACTTCTCTCTAGAGTAATCATTCATATTGATTCCTTTCATATACTTGTCCATCTGGTACATTTAAATTTGAATCCAAGCACTTTTAATTTTAAAGACGCTTAGGTGCGTCACCTACAAATAGTGTTTAAGTTTGTTGTTGTCATTTAAATGTAAGTTTTTTTATTTGACGTTTTTGTGTGTATTTCTCCTCATTTATTTACCGTTAAAATAATCTTACCCTAGATATTAATTTCCAACATTTTCTGGTCTTCCGGGCCGGATTATTTGGTGATAAATAAGTGCAAAAACTCATAGTGTGTTCTCAAATGTTTGTGATAACTCGATATGTCTCAACAAGGGTCACAAAAATATGGAGTTCGAGGAGTTCACTAAAATGCTCACCATTACACCGGCAAAATCAATGGGTGATCCGAGGAGATTTCACTCTCCACAACTAAGTAGGGGTGGGATTATAACGGGATCACCAACTCAAATGCCGGCTGTGCTTTTCCTCAAACTTCAAACTCAGCAACAACGAATGGACTCGTTGATAAGGATGATTCAATGCTTTACAAATCGGCGGATAGTATTGAGCTGGAACAGCCAATCAACTTTCAAAGCAAGGTCGAATCCATTTTTCGGAAGTTTGAGGAAGAGCACTCAGTTATCGACGCTTCTTGCTTACTTGCTCACATACTATACTATACTGAAGGTAAGTATGCACTCATGAGAGACCTTCACTTAAACGCTCTCTCTATAATTGGCGAAATTCGGGCTCAAAAAATGACAGCGAACCGGGCAAATACGGCTCAGCTATTGGGATCAACTAGGGAGTCAGGCGATGGCAAGCTTCCAACTTTTGGCTTGCTGGATTTCTCAGGCGATCTTTCGGATTGACCTCATTTTCGTGACATGTTCGTTGCCATGGTATTAAATCGAACAGATAATGCCAATGTGGAGAAACTGGCTTACTTGACGCAGGCTCTGAATGGACATCCTCGCAAACTTGTGAAGGGTGTCCTAGTGCAGAAAGAATCAATTGGCCTAGCTTGGAATGCCTTCAAAAACGAATAAAAAAATTCTCGTCCTCATATAGATGGTCAGATAGGCAAATTGTTCAAAATACCATCGATCATCCGCTGGGTTTCAGATCTTGATGAATTAAGATCAAATAACAACGAGGCCTTGAAGACTCTCAGATCACTCAAAGTGACGAAGAACATAGGAGACTGAATGGTGCTCCATGATGTTCTAAATTCATTCGAGTTCAAGTTCTTTGAAATCATAGACGATCTATCCTGGATTTATGCAGCTCAACGAATTTATGATGACAAGATCAAAGTTATGCGTAGGTTAGAAAACAATGTAAAGGCAAAGTCGTCTGTGCTCTCAGGATATTCTGACACCACTCATTCTACGCCTCGGAAGAGAGTCTTCGTGGTAACTCAAGAGGACACTGCAGATGATACTCTAATTACTTATTCCTGTAATTACTGCAAAGGTAATCATTTCATCGCGGTGTATCCCAAATTAAAAGATCTGAAACCAGAGGCCAGAATGACCATCGTGATTAGTAAAAACGTCTATTTCAACTGTTTGGGCCACCACTCTGCACGTGTATGCCGATGCACACTAAAGTGTAAGAAATGCTTACGTCGACATCACAGGATGGGTTGAATATAAGATAATTAACATAATAGTTCGCATACTTATAGATACGGATTCTGAGCTTTCCTTCGTTTCGGAACATCTTGCTTGAAGGTTCACACTCCTAACTCAACACTCTTTTATACTCATCCATGGGATTGGTGGATCGTAGGTTACCTCTACTAAGAGAGTAGTGTCTCTTATTTTAAGATCTTTAAACGGGAAGTCTGTTATCATTATTCAAACTCATATTTTAGATTCACCGACGTTCACATTATCATCATTCTCAACAACAATTCAGGATTGGCCTCACATCAAGAACTTAGAATTGGCCAATCCTGAGTTTCTAACACCAAAAGGAGTGGACGTCATATTAGGAGTTGATGCGTATGGGCAAATAATACAGCCAAACATTATTAACGGCTCACCGAACATGCCTATCGCACAGAAAACGATTTTTGGCTGGATCATATTAGGTTTACTCGGGGATCAAAAGTAGACATCGACCGCTGTACATCATGCGTTTCAGCAGAAGTATGAATTTTCCTTGGAATTGTTACTTAAGAAGTTCTGGGAACAGAAAAAGGTAACGTCAACAGATTCACAGCAATACTCACTGGACGAGTTTGAGTATGAGGAACACTTCAACTCAAATCATACTTGTGACTCTTCAGGGTAATACACCGTAAGGATTCCATTACAGGCCTCTATCAGTAATCTGGGAAATTCACTCAACATTGCACAAAGATGTCTGCAATATTTGCTCAAAAAGTTATCAAAGTATGACAACTAAAACTTCCAATAGAGGACAATCATGACGAAATACGAAGAGCTCAATTACATGAGGCAGGTTCCAGTACAGGCTCACAATCATCATTCATTATTTTTGCCTCATTATGCTATGAGAAAAATGAATGATGCATGCTCAAAATTGAGAGTGGTGTTCAACGTATCTTGCAAGATTTTATCGGGAAACACTCTCAACGACATCATGCATACTGGAGCAAACTTACACCCGGATATTTGTGATGTACTCGTTTGAATCAGGCAATTTAAACACCTTTTTGCCACGGACATCACAAAGATGCATAGACAAATAGCAGTGCATGAATATAACTGGGACCTTCAACGCGTCTTATGGATTGGTCACAACTAAGATGAAGTGCCATATAAACTCACAACCGTCACGTACGGTACGAGGGCTGTCCTATTCTTGGCAGTAAGGACTTTACTGCAGCTTGTCATCGACGAAGAGGATAGTTTTCCACTTGCCGTACCATCCATCAAACACCGCAGTTACGTTGACGACATGTTTGGAGGGGCAGACACGTCTGAAAAACTCGTGGAAATCGCTCTGCAGCTCAAAAATCTATGTATATCAAGTGGTTTTCCTATGACAAAATGGCATTCAACTCATGAAGATGTGATCAATGTCATCGACACAAGTATATGCGAAGATCAACATGTCTCATTTGACGACTTCAAGATCAAGATATTGAGACACAAATGGCATCCTGAAAAGGATGTATTTTCATTTATTTCGAAATGCTCATTAACTCAAGGTAAACTCAGATATATGATCCACTGAGCTTTGCATGACCTGTCGTGATCAAAGCTAAGATATTTATGCAGGAATTATGGTTGCATAAATTACACTGGGATAACCCATTACCATCCCAGGTTTACAGTATATGACTGCTCATCAGAGTAGAACTCACAAATTTGGCCAAAATAACGATACCTAGTTAGTACAGCTAAAGACGCTCATCGAAATTGCAATTGCATGGCTTCTCTGATGCTTCCCAACTAGCAAGGGTTATTACTTATCATAGTCATCTACTTATATATCTGAGACTCATTTGGTACTAGGAATACTCTTATTTGCTCAAAAACAAAAGTAGCTCGACTTAAATGGTTAAGCATCCCGAGGTTAGAACTGACTGCAGTGTTGCTTTTAGCAAAACTCACAATTCACATTAAAGCTACATTAAGGCTGGAAATAGAATTAATTCACCTGTGAACGAACTCCAAAGCTACATTCACGCGTTTCACAACGCATGCATCATACTGGAAGGATTTCGTCAGAACTCGAGTATCCCAAATTCAGGAATTAACATCAAGTACACATTGGAGATACGTTCTTGATACTTTCAGTCCGGCTGACTGCACATCAAGGAAAATCTCAACTGCTTAACTCCAAGGATACAATCTTGGTAGTCGGAACCACCATGGATTGAATCACCATCTTTATGGCCAGCTCAAACAACGTTTAATTATGAGCAGACCAATCCTGAGACTCGTCTCAATATCAGTCTACACGCACCTGCACCATCACCAGACTGACATTGGGAAATAATATCGAAATACTCAACTCTCAATATGTTATTGAGAGTCACAGCTTTGTATACCAGATTCCTGGCTCGCTTAAGAAAGGACTCTGGTGTTACACCTGTGATTGCTCTGATACCAGAGTCCTTGGAGAAGGCTGAACTCTTTTGGATTCATGCTTACTTTTCACAAGAACTCCAAAGTCTAAAATCCCACTCAAACTTTCCTTCGACAAGTGCATTCAGCAGATTGACTGCATCTGTCGATGTGACGCTCAAGGAATAGTAAGAGTGGAAGGTAGACTTAATAGATCTGCTTTGGCTTATGAGAATGAGTTTCTTGCAATCTTACCAAGAAATGCTTACCTTTCAACCCTAATCATTGCTGAAAATCATTTGAATATTTCACATGAAAACACACTTGCACATATCTATCAGAAGTATTGGATCATCGGCGGCAGAGCTCGTGTACGCTCATCAGAGGAGGATCCGCAACCATCAATTGATGAGTCAACTACCTCTTCGTCATATCCTCACGGACCTTTACGAACACAGGAGTCGATTATGTCGGAACATTTACTCTCAAGATTTGAAGAGGTCGACGTTCAAAAATACACAATACATGAATCTGTGTTTTTGTGTATTTATCAACATCGACAGTGCACCTCGAAACGGTCAATAATTACTCAACAGACGGATTCATTGAGCTCTACCGTAAATTTTCTGCAAATTGAGGAATTGTAAACACGTTGTATTTTGATTGCGGTACAACATTCCTCGGCGCAGATTCAGTAATCAAGAAATTACTCAATTATGCAACTCGACAACATAAGAAAATAGCTCAAATACTGTGAAAAGACGGAACAGACTAGAAATTTAATCCACCTGGAGCACGCCATATGGGAGAAAAGTGGGAAACGGTGGTAAAATCCATCAAGTACCACCTTAGGCGCACCATCGGAGAAATTTTACTCACATGGAAAGAGGTTACAACTCTGTTAACATTGATAGAAGCAATGCTTAACTCACGATCTCTGGAACCACTTAGTGATGAATTATATAATTATATAATTATAAAAATTATATAATTATAGAATTATAGAATTATATAATTATAAAAATTATATAATTATAGAATTATATAATATTAATTATAACAATGCATCATGCCAACAATACAATAAGAAGAGTTTCATTGGTTCTTATCACAGATGAACGATTCTCACCATGTAAATAGCCATTGGCTCGGGTGATAGAACTACACCCGGACAAGGATGAGCTAGCCCGTGTGGTCACATTGAAGACAGCTACAACCACATTGATCTGATCCATCTACAAGCTCTCTGTACTACCAGTGCCTGTGAGCTCTTAAAAAATCATTAACGGGATTACTAATGGCGAGCGGAAATATTTGAGAATTACACAATTTGGCAATTCTGGTACCATCTGGTTATAGATAATCAATAATTGATTATCAATAGTGATAGCTCATCACGTGGTGATAAAGAGGGTACTTCTCAACTCGAGTGCGTCATTAACCAATCGGCGTGATCGACCTCCCGCGAAGCATTCTCGACAAGTTCGGAACAATTATTTTGAATATTATCACTCATCTAATTTGATAATGAGTATGACGCACCCTATGATTGGCTCAGTTAGTTTTATAAACTCATGATTTATATTTGCGTTAGTGTTTAAGTTTGTTATTTTTATAAGTTTGAATATAAATTTTTATTTGATGATTTCGTGTGTGTTTATTCTCATTTATTTACCGCTGAAATAAACTCACCTTAGATATTAATTTCCAACATGGTCAACTTTTTTTTTTACTTTTATCAACGTATCATATGAATTATGTATTTGTTTTATTTTTGACGAACAATTTTCAATACATGTTCGCAACTAAAGAGATAATCTTCTTTAGTATTATATTATTTGTAATATTGAGAAGAGTTACATACTACACATAAAATTTGCTGATATTGATTATTTATCCAAGAGAATACCACAATTTTGTTGTTTTTTTATTTTATAGAGCAATATTACGTCGTTTTTTTGTGTTTGTGAGCCTATTAAAATTCACATATTTTTTAATAATTATATGCATATTGCGTGTAATAATTAATTTCTCTCAATTCATATAACAGACATTATAAGAGATAGTTCATAAATGAAAAAATTTGTATAATTTTTAGGAAATATATCATACGTTTAAACCGAATGATTTTTATACGTGAGAACTTCTCGATTGTATGCATCTATTCTTCATCATTTATGCAGTTATTGGAAAATTTTAAGTATTTTTCATTTACATTGTGCTAGAGAATATTTGAAAAAAAATGTGTTTGCTTATGGCTACCCGCCTGTTAGAAAAAGTGTTGTATATCGAAAGGAGAATGTTTAGCTCTCTGAAATTTCTTTTAATGTAGAGAGTAGGTTCTCTTTCACCTTCTAATATCATTTATTGAGATAGACAATAGTTAAAAAAATCGCGCTTATGCTTTTCTATATTGCCTTTCCCCTGCCACTCTCTTATTATTTTTTATTGGCCACTGAGAAACACATGATTTATTTTGTTGCTATCTTGGGGAAGACAGTTAATAATATTTGTCGCTAAATGCATCCACGATTACTTGCCTTTGTTACTAAGCAATATTTGGCCCTAAAATGCAATAATTATTTACATGTATTTTGCATTTGTATTTTGTAGAACTGGCCTTAAAACCCCCTCCTGTCATAAAAAGCCTTTACAATACTAAATTTTTTGTAACTTAGCAATATAAGAAGTATAACAAGTGAAAGATAGAGAGAGAGAGCGATAGCTAGAGATAGAGAGTAAGAGAAAACTACGAATAATATATGCATTAGTGACATAATTGCGAGTGCAAAGAGTAGTTAAAAACATATGCTCAATACTTTAAAATTTGTATTGAGTGCGAGCTGTTTACAAATAATATTCGCCTGTTCAGCACGACATCATCTAAGACGCTTTCGGATTTCCCAAAATTTCCTATGCTTGTTTCTTCGTAAATATAATGTTCGATATTTAACATATTTTTTATTTGATACGTTACGACTTAAAACTCATTCTATATAGCCAACAGTAGTTTAATTTACCTTTTGGTCCTTCAAAGGAATTTCTTATAAATTTCTGCTAATTTACACTATCGAGCTCCCTTATATAATCTAATTTCTTTTGTCATTATGTGATTAGATATTGTTATTTAAATTTTTAACTGTAACTAGCCACTTTTACTTGTCTGAAGCATCGTCTCATAAATGGATTGATTGATAAATTTTTTTTATACCATTGGGAAACCCGTATTTTCTTAAAGCAATAAAATAACCTCATAAATCTATGTCTTTTAAATTTTACAAAGTCTTTGAACTAATACATTAGACAGCGTACGCCTTTTTCTATCTCAAAAAAACTATTATAAAATTATTATAATGTGGCGTTTTTTTAAATTTATATATTTTATATTAAATACAGATGTCTGTAAATTAATAATTAGTAACAATCTAATAAACATTGTAAATCGTATTTTTCTACATTCTTTTTACAGTGATTCTTTAGTGAACTAAACATGTATATAGGTTTACATATTACAAACGAGAAATTTTTATTTATTTATGATTAAATTTTTAATATTATTGTTAACTGCCATTTTTTAAAATAGATTTTTTAAATTTTTATATATATATATATTAATAATATAAGTTGGAGTATGCGAGGCTTCGGCTCAACCGTTGCATTGTAAACTTGTTCCCTTTTGCTTGCAGCTATGACGCCACAAGTAAACACAGAGTTAGCTCGATGTGGGTGTAGCGTGGTGTTGCATGGTCGACACCGTGTTGGCATCCCTCTTACATTGTAATACACTGCAAGTATATACTTTGTGTGGTTAAATATTGATTGAACTTTCGGATGTGGTAGAATGGGTGTTTCATTAGAAAATTTTGTTAGTAAGTAAAAAGTGTCTTAAGTAAAGTTGTAGTACGAAAGAAATATATGAATAATAAATAGAGAATTTCGAAAAGTGTATGGGTATATAATAAGTAGAATCAAGAGTGATAAGTGAGATAAAACTGTTTAGATTTCGAAATAGCGGAAAAATGTGGAGATAATGAAAACGTAAAAGTTACGCACAAGCACAAGAAAGATTGAATCTGCGCACGCGCAAAAAACATTTTGCGGGAAACTGAATATACAAAAAAACACGGAAAAGGAAAAAATAAAGAAAAAGTCAGAAAAATATACATAGAAGAAAGGAAAAGATACAGAGAAATAAAAAAATATAAGAAAAAAGGAAGAGGAATTTTTTCAGAAATCAAGAAAAGATGAATCTAGCAAGACATTTTGGTCTTCAGATTTTATATAATTTTTTATCAAAAGATTGAACGTATTAAAACTATCATAAGTATTGCAGAAAAATGACTTTAAAAAAGACTTTAAAACGAAAATGAAGAAATTGCAATAGGGTAATTTATTAGGGGTCTAAAATTGCGAGAAAACTGAAGAAATACAGAAAAAATAAATAGTACTACACACTTAACTTGAATAAATCTTATTTATCAAATGATATAATAAACAGGATAAATGTTCAAAAGGAAAAAAATGACGCAGAAAAGAAAGAAATTTCTGACAAATTATTGAATAATTAAATTACTACTGGTAAAAGTAATTCAATGAGGATATAATATGAATTGAAATAGACAATAAAATTTGGAATATTAAAAAATAATAAGAATATATATATATACATCAAAAATGTTAAAGGAAAAAAATGTGTATATAAAAAGAAATAGGCAAAAACTAAAGAAATGGAAATAAAACTATTGGCAAGATTCAAAGAAGTAATTAAAGTGGAAGTATTTAATGGGCAATAAAATGATAACCAATAGACACAGTTTGATACGAAACAGAATGTATGTAGTAAGCAATAAATAAAAGATATATCAAAGCACATTATAGAGGACAATGTTATAAGGTCACATACAATCAGGTAGGAAAATATTATAAGAGACAAGTAAGAAAAAATATATATACTACAAGATTCATTAGAATATTGACAAAAGAAAAAAGAGAGAGGGACTGACACAGAAAGATGGATGCAATATAAAAAGATTAAATTAGTAGCAAAGAAGAAAAAAATAGTCAATATATAAATCCTAGATGTAGGACGATGAGATTATAATACAACTGAATTATAACTGAATATAAAAACTGAAATTAAGTAAAGAAATTAAATAAAAAATGCTTTTAAAAATATTAGGTATTTACTTCTTTTTCAATTAATATCTTTCAATAAAATGAAATAAGTCTATTTGCTACATGCTAATCATGTAAGAGCAATCTTGGGCAAGCTTTCTCGGCACTTCCCCGGGGGATTTGACCGAGGTAAGTGGGTGGACCTGCCCGAGTAAGCACAGTAAAAGGATAATCTTCGAAATACATAGATTATGCTGAAAACAGGAAAACTAACAGTGAATGGAAAATAATTGAATGATTGTAAAATAGAAGAGAAGAAGAGAACTCTTCTTTAAAAGGATGGCATAAGGACGCGAAATACTTACTTTATTTTCGATTTATGTTTAGAAAAGGATCATTGCGCGTCAAGAGTCCTCATTTTTCTTGATTTAAATTGTCTTACGAATAGTTTCATGAAGTGATTTTTTTCTTTTTTTAAAATAATTAATATTAAAGATAATTAATGTCTTTTCTTTAATCTTAATTTCACGATCCCGCTTTCGTAAGTAACAAAGTGTAACCAAATAGAGTAGTGGCAATTTCTATACAAAGTGTTGAAGTACTGAGTTTGTCTTGAGGAGGATAATGTATTTCTAGATATTTAGAAATAATATTATTGTTTTTTTAATTGATTTTTTAGACTCTTCTATCACTCAAACATATTTAAATTCCATATAAAACTTCTATACTTTTAAAGTAATTCCAAAAATTCGTATGGTGTCACAGCTGTGAACAGAATGTCATTTATTAACCGAAGCCTTACATGCTCCTGTTCACAAGTTGTAAATGTGATTAATTAGGCGAAAATAAATTAATTACCTTCTAGACTTAAAAGTGACTATGTTTTGAAAGTAGAAACCTTATCATAAATAAAAATTTTTAAAAATGAAAAAATTTTGTTTAAGTAGAACTTAGTTAATACAGATAAGTTTTTCAATTATATATGTTAGATTTTTGGTTTACTATATAAATAAATAATTCAAAAGTAGTCGTCGATGTATTTCCATAGAAAGTGTGCAAATTTGTGGTTAATTGAAAACATATCTTTGATGCAATGTGACAGTTAATATAATTTTGATAATTAAAGCATCTATCAAAGAAAATTACACTAAATTTATTTATTTTAAAATCGTAAACAGAAATTAATAAAATATTTAACATTGAATTTATTTAAGATCAGTTGAAAAAATATTTTGTTTTTTTTATAATACGATTCACTATAATGCGGAAAAAAATTTAATTGTTAAATTATACTATTTTAATTTAGCTAGCAGCAAATTTTGTATTATACAATTACTTCTTAGCGTTATAACTTCATGCATTTTTTGTAGTCGGGGCCACATCTATAAATTTGATATATAAATACATTTTATTCATTAAATATTTTATATAATTGATATTTTGATATAATTTTATTAAAGTTTATATAAAATTGTTTATTACTAATAAAATACATTGAGTGTCAAACACAGTTGTTTTATTCCAAAAGGTATGGCTACGAGCTGTTGTAATTGACAATATAGAATGCTATTAATACCTTGATATGTGGGCTAAGGTTCTCAAGGCTCCCCTTTTTTTGTGTCGATTTATTATTAATATTAAACTAAATCTACTATACGGTATTGAAACTTATAATTTTTTTTTTTAACTAAGCCAAAACTTAAATTAGTTACTAAACTTAGCTCTCGAAAACTTTCGAATTTAATCGATCGACTTACTTGTGTTTATATAACGAAATTATCGATTATGTAAAAATTTTGTTGAATTGAAATTTTTATAATTTTTAGTAAAACATGTGCCTCGGCTTTAACCTTTGCACAGCGTACAGTACACTAGGCACGTAGTATAGTATATTCAGAATTATATTTACTCGTGTTCTTATATTAAAATTGTATTCAGAGTTATGATCATTCACCTGTATATTATAAAATACATTATTTTTTAATCCATATATATATATATATTTGTGATATTCTTTATTAAACCGAACCCACATAAACACCACCCACGCACTGTTATCAATACTCTATTAATAACTAAATATTTGGTGACATGTTATATGTAATAAGTAATAATAAGTATTAAAATATAATGAACATCAAACATATTTAATAAGTTACGCTAAAATATCGTAATATTCTCTCATCTTTTCATAACAAAATTATTGATTAAAAATCAATTTAATATAATAATTAAAATTTTATAAATTTAATAATTAAAAGCAATAATTTTGTTATACGTTACAATTTTTTGACGTATTATATATAAGTAATACAATAATTTCACAGAAAGGTGATGTCATATCATATTACATTCTTGTTGCATCAGAAACTGCACGCATTTTTCAGATTCGTTGATTCAAATGGCTTAATTTGTGTTTTTCGGTAGGGTAAAAATTTAACCACGTCAATAACTGCGCATGTAATGAAATTTTTCTGATGCCTCGCAGTTGGCAGTGGCTAAAGTTATTTACTTGTCCGTCTAATACTCATCTGGTACCAGAACAACATTAGTCTATTCAAATCCGCTCATATTAGCACTTCTATTTTAGCTTTACGAATAAAATAAATTGTTAAGTTCTACTCACCTTATTGAAATTCTTAATAATCATCGAATATTTGATAATAATAAAATTTAATAAATATATAAAAAGATATAGTACATCAACATTTTCTCATCAAATTTTTTAATTATTAACACTAACAAACACACACACGGACGGTCACACTCATACATTGTTTCCATTGACATTAACTGACACTATAGTGACTTAACATTACTAAAAAGCGTGATTACGTATAAGTTGCGTTCAATTTAATTTTGAAAGCTCATTAAGTTATTATTATAATTAAGTTAAAATAATTATTTTAAGTGCGCTGTGTGTAATTTTATTTAAGTTACATTTGCGTTAATTATAAGTTTTGACCTGCTCATCATAAATCAAATTTATAAATATAAGTTTATTTATTCGTTTTCATTTTTTGTGTCATTAAGCAAGTTATCACTATAAGCCCTTACTCTCACTTAACCACAAAAGATAAAATCAAAAGTACAATTTTTCAACATTTGATGTAGATAATTAGAAAAGGTTTACGTTGGTTTAGAAAAGAATTTAGATTTAATAATTTCTTATGGATGTGAAACGTTACAATGCATACACAAAAAAATGTAACTTTCTAATAATTATTGAAATTTAATTTCTTTTTAACTTCTTCCTATTAAATTGTTTTAAATTTGTTATAACATGCTGAGTTTTTTATTTTGAAACATTTTTCTAAAATAAGAATATAATTTACTGTGTGTAAACATTTTTTTATTATTTGCATCAATTTAAATATTTAAAAAAACTGAATGTTCTGAAGTTTTTTGCATTTAAATTTATATTATTTATTGATTGAGTATTCATTAGTTGAGTTATCCTTGAATAACAAGGATGAGTAAGGGCAAATAGTGGAAAACTGGGTTGAAGTAAAACACGCGTAAACAAGGAAACAACAACTTATATCAATACACTTAAACATAAACTTGTGATATATAAATACACTTAATATTAAACTATTTGAGAAAAACACCTAAATAACGCACTTATCAACTATTTAAATATAACACTTATAAATTAACGCACTTATGAATAATGATTATACTAAAAGTATTTGTACTAAACGTAATAGTAACCTAAGAATAAACGCAGTATCGATTTTGAGATAAAACAAATGAGTAACCTAAACAAAGCAATTCTCTGTGAGTCTTTTTACATGTATGTGTGTTTGTATTATAAAGTGTTACTATGATGTCGATAGACGAGATTTTAACCGATGTTGATGTACTTAAAGTTTTTTATTAACAATATAAACGCAATGAGTAAAGCTTAACAACGTATTACTTTACAAAAAAAAGAACGATTAGACTTTACTTATGTTTTTACTGTGATCAGATATTTCTCAACGAACTTATCTGATTGCTAATTCATAATCGATAAGCCAATCATATAACTCGTCAATTCCATTAACGAATTATATAAGTTTGTAATTGAGTAGCTTAGATAATGTGCGGCAGAAGAAACTAGCACCCTTTTTTTCAGCACGTGATTGAGTTTGTCGATAATCAATAGATTAATCTATGATTATAAGATTGCGTCACCTGTACGTTTCCGAGCAATCTCAAACACTTATCAATGTTTATTTGTAATTTATGTCATTCATTAACTCGCAGATAGTTATTAATTAATTTATTCATTTTTAGTTTTATTATCTGAGGTGGTTCGCACTATCAGATAAAGGTATATTATATTTATAGAATAGAACAAAAAATAATAGGTAAAATAAGCATTTCATATTATTGCATGATAATAAAATTAAAAAATTTCTTAACACTATAGGGATTTTTTTATGCTTTACTACAAATGCATTTCAAAAGTATTGAAAAATCATCTTCATTTTGAAGTGTATATCACATAATAAAGTATCTTATTTTTTTTCGTGCATATTTTTGTATAAAAAAACTATCTATCTATCGACCTTAATTGTGTTCTGATTTTTAAACAATTTATTGCTTTAAATACGTTGACTAATGACGGGCTTCAATTATTTTGGATTAATTTTAAAGTTGATTGAATCATAAATTTACTAATTGTAGTTCAACTTAAATACTAATTACAACAATATAAATATAAATTTTTTTGTCTAACTGTTTGAGAATGCGTAATTTTGTACCTCTAGCGCAATATGTGGTAATCGATAATCAATTTTTGATTATCGATAACGACTTCTCACCACATGGCGAAAAAGTGGCCGCTACTCAACTAGATCGCGTCCATAACCTATCAGCGCGATCGACACACTGTGACACAATATAGACAACTTCGCACTGCGCAATCAAACGCTAATTATTCATACGATTCGACAACGACTATGAAGCGTCGCATTATTGGTTCATCGATCGCCTGTCAGCGATTAGACATCATGAACGATGAAAAAGGCGCGCGTCTGCTCTTGTTATAATTTTGACTATGTTCAGTATGTTCGTGTCTGCTTAAGTTAGCACTTCACTATTCGTTTAATATACTCAATGCGCAAAGATTTACAAATATTAAATTGTTAAGCCCACTCACCACTCATTTCGAATTGTATTAATAATTATATCACATATATTACATCAACACTACATCATATACAGGTACATCAACATATACTCGCAAGAATTTCAATTATTTACATAAGAGAAACACACACATATACATACACACGAGACCTCTCATTTATAGACAAATTCAATTAATTCTAATTATACATATCAAGTATGTGCATTAGTTCATAAGTGTATATTATAAATTAATATTATAAATAAGCTAGGTTGATATTCTTTATAAAAAGCGTTAGCGATTTAAGAGTAAATATATAATATAAGGGTTTTATTTTTTTGTGTGTTACTCAATTAATTACCACTACTGCCCTTTCTCACCCTTGAACTGAAGGGATATCAAAAACTGAATTTTCTTAACACTAACACATTAAATAACTCATAGTTACATCTTAAATTTTTTCGTTTTTAGATTTCCTGTGTGTTGAGTAATCACTAGGGTGAGATTGATATTGGTAATTGTTGAATAAAAACATACACAAAAATGTTGAGTAATAAGACACTTATATTTAAAACAATTATATTATATTATAACGTACTTATAGGAGTCCGGTTTAACGTTTACGTGAAACACCATGGAAAAATTTTGCAGAAAAAATAATTTAAAGATCAGAGAGAAAAAACAAGGGAGTGAGAAGTTAATAATAGAACAAAAAAAAAGTAAAAAAAATAGTGTGATTGAATAAATAATAAAAGAAAAAGTGGAAAAAATTTTCAGAAAGATTAAGAACACGTGAAAAAAAGTAAAAGCCAGAGATAATAAACGGCAAGTGGTGCTGATAACAGTAAACAAAGAGAAACTACCATGAGAGAAAATAGATACTAAGCGCAAAGTGAAACACGAAGTGAAACGATCGAAGCCAGATCAGCAAAATAAAAACAAACAGAGAGTAAGAAAACTGTGAGATTGACAAAGCAATAGAAAACAATAAGCATCAGTAGAGCAATGAACAAGATAAGCAGCTCATAAAAAAAGAGGAAAATAAAAAGGAAGCCAGTGAAATAGATGAGTTCAAAGAGGAGCTAGAAAAGGTAAAAGTGTTACTCAGAACCTGTCTAAAAACAATAGACACATTCGAAAAAATTCAGAAGGAAATTAAAGAAAAAATGAGAGAACATGTTAAGGTGAACATTAACAAAGAATCGGCTAAAACCTACAAAAAACTAAAAAACATGGAAGAGAGAATGGAACAAAAAATAAAAAATACACAAGAGAAAAGAAAAGAAGACAAAAAACTCAGAAACTAGAATGGATAATAGAAGAGAGAAAAAGTGAGACAAAAAAATAATATTATAATAACTGAAAAAGAATTAAAAAGTACAGTAAATATAAAAAAAATATGGAAACGAGAAAAAGGACAGAATCATTGGTGGGGAATTACCTGTAGTGAATACAAAGAAAAAGAAAAAATAATGAAAAAAAAAAAATTAAAGAACTCAAATAAATTAAAAACTGTTTAAATTTCTAACGATACAAGTTTCCAGGAACGAAAAATAAGAAGAATGGTAGAAAAAAATGTACAGAATTAAGAAACCAAGGAGGAAAATGATGGTACCAAGACTAGGTAATTAGAGAAACAGAAACCTGGATACATAGCGAAAAAAAAGAAGTTGGTTTAAAAAAAAAAACTAATGAAAGGGAAAACAAGAACGCATGATAAAAGTGTAAGAATAATAAACATATTATTCTGGAACATCGCAGGAATAAATAGGACAGATAAAAGGGGATGGAAGTATCTAAATGAAATGGACATAATAGGAATAACAGAAACTTCGAGCGAAGACAAAAACAAAAACAGGTTAATAAATAAATTAATAAACAATGAAATATTAGTAAGTAATGTAGAAAAAAGTAAGGGGAGAGCTAAAGGAGGACTCTGTCTAGCTATATGAAAAGTAAAACAGATCAAAATAATAGACTGGGAAAAGGTGAACAAGGAATTTCTAAGCGCAAAGATAAAGATAAATAAAAATACGGAAAATTGGCCTAACATATATGAGAGAAAAAAGGAAAGAAAATATAAAAACAAAAGAAGAATGGAGCAAAAAAGAATAAGGATGAAGCTATAATATTACGGGGTGATTTCAACTCAAAAACCGGGGACCTAGGAGGATAGATAAACAAAAACGGTAAGACTGAAAGAAAGTCAAAGGACAAAAAGGTAAATCAATAGGGAGAATAATTAATCAATTGGTTAAATGACAATGGGATATACATACTCAATGGAAGAAATGGAGGAGGAGGGGAATATACATACAACGGAGCGAGAGGCTCCTCGGTTATAGACAACATAATAACGAATGAAGAGGGTAAGAATGGATAGAACAGCTAAATGTAGAGGAAAGGACAGAGCCGGATCACCAACCCCTAAGGATAAAAAGTTACGAAATTATAGAAAATGAACACACAATAGAAAAGAAAATATACTGGACAAATTAGACAGATGACACAATTGCTAACTATCAGAAGAAATAAAACAAGGCAAAAAAATAATGAACTGGAGCGAATTAAAAACAAGAACAGAAAGCATTAGCAGAAAAGCAAAAAAAAACAAAAAACAAAACCAAAGAATCTTGGTGGGACCAAGAAACTTGGACAAGTAAAAAGAGGTTATAGAAATAAACAAAATTTGGAAACAAACCAAACAGAAAAAAGATGGATCTAAATATAGGGAAACAAGACAAAAATATAGAAATCTTATAAAAAACAAGAAAAGACAAAAATTAATAAAAGAGATAGAAGTAGAAAAAGACAGGGCAAACCTACAAGCCTTCTGGAAACTGATTAATAAAGGAAGGAAAAGGAAGGAAAAAACAGACATCATCAAAAAAAGAATAGAAAGAATATTACGAGAATCTATATGAATCATCAATGGAAAAGAGAGAACCAGAAATGAAGCATAGAACAGAATAAAGAGAAAACAAAGAAAGAGTAGAGAAAGTAAAGGAAAACGAAATAAAAAAGATAATAATGAAATAAAAAAAGAAAGAGCCCTGATGAAGACGAGATGACAAATGAAATGTGGCTGTATCGTGGAGATACAATAACTAAAGCAATGGCGTAAATAGTAAACGAAATAATAAGGAAGCAGAATATCCCCAAAGAATGGAAAAGCGCAATGATAGTTTCTATATTTACAAAAGGAGATATAAATGTACCTGGTAACTATAGAGGAATTTCTCTATTGAATACAGACGATAAGATACTGGCAGAATTATTACAAAACAGGATAGAAAAACAAATAGAGGAAACAAAGGCGCTAGACGAAACGCAAATAGGCTTCAGAAAAAAAGAGGAATAGCACAAGCGGTATACTTACTAAAAACAGCCATAGACATACAGCTAAAAAAAGAAAAGGGAAAAATATTGATCTGTTTCGCGGGCATTAAAGCTATTTATGACAACCTGAAGAGAGAGGTAATATGAAATGCAATGGAGAAAGGAAAATAGACAAACCTGTAATAAACATTATAAAAGAAATATGCAGGGGCTCACAATTAAAAATAAAAGTAGACAATACTATAATAACGGAAATATTCAATAAAAAAGGGGTGAAGCAAGGTTTCCCTGAGTCCACTGTTATTCAATATAGAGATACAGGACATAGAAACCTCTCTAAAAAATCAAGAACATCAGGTGTCAAAATAGGAAACAAAAAAATCAGATCCATCACATACGCAGATGACGTTGTGTTAATAGCCAAAGACGAACTCGAATTAATGGAAATGTTAACATTGCTTAGAAATAACTTAGAAAGTAAAGGCCTAGAACTAAATGCCAAAAAAAAAAAAATAATGAGGTGTGACAACACAGGTAGAAAAAAGGAAATAACATTTAGATGGAAGGGATAAATTATAGAAAAAGTAAAATAATTTAACTACCTGGGGCACATAATCAGTAACAACAACAAGGAAATAGATCACGCAAAACTTCTGCTAAAATGGGTAAATTTAAAATTAGGCGATATATGGCATCTTAGCGAGAAATGGTTCAATGAAGATAGAAATATGAAATTCAAGTTATTTGAAGGGCTTTTAAATGACGTATTATTACATGAACCAGAAATCTGGAGATGGTAATCATTTGAAGAAATAGAAAGTAAAAAAAAAATATATAAAATGGATATTAGGAGTGGACAGAAAACCCCCAGATTGTAACCCCATCATAATGTTAGACACAAAAAGAAAAAAACTTAACATCGAGGCGGCCAAAAGCGCAATAAATTTCAACAGAAAAATAGTAAGGAATGAAGATGACGATATCATAAAGGAGTGCCTAAATGTCATATTGAAAGATGAAAAAGAAGAGAGAGAAAAATAGTGAGCAAAAAAGGAAAAAAATGCTGGAGAGAAAAGAATAACATTCTGGAATAACATAGGTTCGTCAAACAGGTTATGGAAAGAAAAAACAGAGGAAGGAAAAGATATCTGGAAAGAAGACGAGGAAATATTAAGAGGCTAACAGCAATAAGATTGGATATCGAAACTGAAAAAATCAACCTAAGTTAAAGAAACAAAAACATTGGTTTTTGTTGGAAGGAATCCAAAAAAGAAGGTATATACGAAAAAAAGGAAGAAAAAAATGGAATGAAAATATTAGCATGATTTCGCATGGGTAACGAAGCAAGGAACAACAGACACTGACTTGAAAAAGAGGAAAGAAAATGTGGACTCTGCAAAAAACATATAGAATCTACAAAGCACATAATAGAATAATGCGAAATAACAGGGAACAACAACGAAAAATGGTGAAAAACACTTAAAGAGACAAAGAAAAATATGACGAATCTACACAAAATTCAATGGGCCAGAAAAAACGAAGAAAAAAACTCTTTTCAATAGGTCAGCAGAAGAAAGGAATAAACAAAACAAGAAAAGGAAGTATAAGAAAAACAAACAAGATCCAATATCACTGGACCCAAGACTACTGTAGGAACCAATGAAAGAATGTAATAAAATTAAAATTATAAGAAAAAAAATTGTAAATGAAATGTATTAAAAATGCGAAAAAGAAAATGTAAATATAACAATATAAATATCGTTCAATAAAAATACTACTACTTATAACGCATTTATAAATAGAACTTATGTATTACATAATTAGATAACTAAAATAAAGCAAACTTAATATTAATTTATGAGTAATGCGCTTAAATTGAGAACTTAACTTAAAACAATAAATATGAGTATATCTATATGAGTAAGTCTGTGCGTGTGTTTTACAAGAGGAAAATTATTATAATATATGGTGAGCTGATGTTGGTGTATGCAGATATTGAATTTAACCGATGAGGATGTACTATTTTATAACATTTTTAATTGGGTCAACAGTACAATAATTATTGATTTTATCAAATTTTTTGTGCTAAAATGAGCAGCGATACTTATAAGTTTTAAATAATTTATCTAACTGATGTTTATGATAATAAAAGACAGCGCGTCATTATATCTGATCTAATACCCAATCACTGATAGGTAATTAATGAGCCAATCATATAGCGCGTCATGCTCATTATCAAATGAGATGAGTGATAACATTCAAATAAGTGATGCGAAGTTGCCGAGAATACTTCACGAGTGGTCGTTCGCGCCTATTGGTTATTGCCCCGCTCGAGTTGAGTAGCGCCTTCTTTTTCGCCACATGGTGGAGCCATCATTATCGATTACCACAGGTGGCGCTAGGAGGCCAAATTATGTATTTTCAAACACTGTGATTGAATTAAACTATTTTTTATACGTGCTGATTAAGACACGCATTCATAATCCGCTTTCACTTAAAATGGCTTATGATGTGTTTTTGAGTGCTCTTTTTAGTCTATATGCAGAATATATATTTCTTTTTAGAATTTCTTTTTAGAATCCTTGAAAAATACATCTTTTAAGAAATTTAATACATTTGCTGTCATTATTTATTTTTGAATCGCAGTTTTTTTTCGATACCCATTATTTGTAAAAGGTTAGACGACATAATTTATATTATATGTGATACATAAGGTTTTCTCCATCAGGTATTTTATGCAACGTTTAAAAATTTGAGTAGTTGACAAATCTGTCATTGTATAAGCATATACAATGAGTTATATTATCATGATTTATAATATACTACACCTAACCATTATTGTTTATCACTTTGAAAAATTTGAATTTTCTTTTTATTCATATTTTTAATATAAGATTATGTATAGTTTTAAATCAGACTTAATTCTCTTATTATTTTACCTTAGGCAGTTATAAAAATTTTTTGATACTTGCCTTTTAATTAATAGTTCAAAAACTATTTTTTATCTGAATCTCTTGACAAAATCTTTCTAGTGTAGTAATCAATGCTTATTTTTTTACGAAATTAATACATCATCAATGCATTATTAAAGTTTATATTTTATATTATATAATTACAGAAGTATAATGTGCAAACAATATAAGTTATATCATTTAAGATATAAAAAGATAAAATTACTATAAAAAAAAGAAAAGGTGAAAAATTAATTTTTGATAAAATTACATACAAAAAAAAACTAGTAATTAACTAAGAATACTATAATTACGAAATATATAAGTAGTTTTGAAATGGGTGTTCAATAATAAAAGTAGTCCAGTGTAAATTATAGTTGCATTTTTAATACCGAGCATTTTATATTAAAAAAAATTTTTTGAAATGAATTTAATGTAATTATTAAAAATATCTAATTTGCAAGAGAAAAATTAAGTATCAACTATTAAATTAAATTACGATAAAGTAGTTAAGTTAGTAGAATGTCTAAAAACTAGATTTTATAGAAAAAATAATTTAATAAACATATTATTTTAGACGTATATGTTTCCCCAAAATCTTCTCTTCCCATTTTCAAATATTTTATTTATTTAATTATTCACAGACAACTTTAGTTCTATTTTTATCTAAACAATATATTTCTTCAAATTTAATCAATACCAAAATTATTTAATTAAAACTTATTTTATAACAGTTTATACAATATATAATTATATATATTTGTATTTTTTTATGATTTAATTTTTTAAAATATAATCGAATTTCTTAATACAATAATAGATGAATTATTTTCGTGTTAATCTTGTGTTATTATTAATCATCAATGATATTTGTGACTTTAATTACATAATCTTTAAATATTAAAAACAGTTCTCATTTACAAAAAATTACTTACATAAAAATTTTATGTGTTAAAATTATTATTTATATGTAATAATGTTTAATTTTTTAAATTTTTTTATTGATTAAGTATCAAGAAGTTTTACACAAGTACAATTATTATTTACATTTTACTATTTTAAATAATTCTTTAAGCACAATAAATTCTTCGTAGTAGTAAATGTTTATATTGTTGTTATCATTCTCAAATTAATTATACAGTGTATGTTTAGTAAAAAAAATTTTTGCTTTAAAATAAATCTACAGTTTTTATGTTCTAGATGATATACTTGAAACGACCAACGTTATTTTGAAGGCATTCCTGATTCTCAAGTAAAAATATTTTATTTTTGAATCAATTAAAAATTCGTATTTAATTAGATTTCTCAGCATAAAAAAGTGTATCTAATTGTTATTCAAAATTAGCTGGGTACTATTGACAACGATTATATAATAATTATTAATATTTTGTAATAATTATAGAATGGTTAAATAGTCATTTTTGATTGATTTTTTCATAAAAATCTTATAAATACTTTGAAATATATTAGTCTTTAATTAATTAACAAAGATATATTTAAAAATAATTTTTTAAAGAAGTATTATATATATATAAATTCTCTTTTAAAAAATATTTTTATTCGTATGCATTTATTCACAGAAAAATAATATTATCGTATACACTAGAAATTTACTTATTTTTAATTTTAAATATACTTTCTAAATTATTTATTATTAACCAATATAATTAAAAATACTTTCAAAAGTATATTTTTAACGTATAACATGTTAAGGAAATTATTATTGTATAATATTGATTATATTAGTGTTTTAGTACTTATTGGTATACGGATCCTTATTTTGCAAAAATTCAATTGATATATTCAGTTAATTGATACAAATTTCTTAATTTTACTATTACAATAATGAGTCTTAGATTATAAATCTAACTATAGTTCCTTATTTGCACATAAAAATTCTTATATGAAATTCTTACTTCTTCAATATACCAGGTGGTAACATTCCAATATTATATTCTAAATTGAATTTATTTCAAATTTGAATATTTTAAAAATTAGACTAGATACTGGAATTTTGGCTTCATTGATTTGAAACTTTTATCGATCGCACTATGAAATTAGAGCAATAACAGTTCTACATTGAATTAATAAATAAAAGTCAACTCTTAAAATTAAAATTAATCAAAAAAAAATATTATAGTAAGTCAATAAACGAGCTAAATCATTATAAGACGTAATACACAATTTATCAAGTACTTGACACAGTACAGACAATAAAATTAATAATACATTTAGTTTAGGCTTTATATCGATCATTGGAACCAATACCGCAACATAAGATCAGTGAAAAAATCAAACCAAGAAGTTCAAGCACAGCAAGGCTAATGATGATTCCAAAAAAGGTACTACTTTGTTTCCTTAATTCTTTTAAAATTAGATTTGTGCATCCCTGAAAAAATATAATATTTTGTAGAAAAACTCTTAATTAATTAAAATATTTCAATTAGTTTGATGTACAGATTAGAATAAATTTTTTTATGAATTGTTTACATAATTTGTTACAGAAAAAATGTTAATTTGGATATGAAAAATAATTTTTTTAATTTTTTCACTTTGTAACTTTTTTTATAATAGGTAGTTATGTTAATAAAAAATACATTACAGATTTATCCACTTATTCTAATATTACTTGTCGAAATATTTGTTAATTACTTTGTTAATTTATTATTACGCATTCACAATATGAATAAAAGATTTATGTATTAATAAAAATGCATAATATACGTTATTAAATTGAGTGAATTTTGCTGTGCACCGAACTAATCATCAGTCAGCATAAGATTTTATATTTAGGTTTCATATATAAGATAACATTCTAGCTAAGACTAGACGTAGCGTGCCGCCGGGGCATCTCTTGTTGTTGCGCTCAACTATTGCACATACTCAAGAATGACTGAGCGTTTCTTTTTCACCACGGTAACCACTACTAAGCGATGGGGGAACTATGCAAGATGTCCATCTTTACCTCATTGATGCGGGAGTTTCTCAACATTTTAGGAGATAAGTTAGTTCTTGAGGGTTAAAAGGTTCGATGCAGATTGATGGACGTACATGCCATTGACACCACATACCCAGTAAATACATCAATCCATTTTTTATTTAATCTTAAATACCTATTTGTTCCCTCCGATCACTCATATGCACGCACTGATATTATTTATTATTATTGGTGGTAATTAAGTTAATCAAAAATAAACCATAGATATTTTAGATCAATTCATTTACTAAATTACTCTTTAAAATTTAGTGCAATATCGACTCTCTTTTCCTAATATTTCTTACAATATGTTTTTAACAAAGCTTACGCGTTTATATAATTTTATACTTCGGGTTTTTACTTATATTTAAAAAGCGGTTTTTGTCGATCTTACGTTTATCCGTTGTTTTATATTCTCTTCCTACTATATACTTATGCATTCAATTTTCAAAAACTCAATTTTGGTTTCATTTAATACTTAAATAAAAAAATTTAATTAAAAATTCTATGAAAGAAAAAGACTTACAGTAGAGGAAAAGTAACATGAATGCTTTAAATCGTTTAAATATATCAACTGTTACATATTTAGTCCACGTAACGGTAATATTTTTACTTCTTTTTGCTAAAGTTTTTTTCCATATCTACTTTTAAGCCTAAAAAATCTATTTCTCAGCTTAAAACATCGTGTTTTATAAAGAAAACACTTTGATTGCAGTTATTCATTGAGTCCAAGTAAGATGTTTTTGTTGGAATTTATACGATTAAGTAAACATTTTCAGTTATACTTGTTGACTGGAAATGCATTTTTGTAATATGTTGAATATAGAAGGCATGGGAATAATGAGTGTTTTACGATTGACGTTTAAAATAGTCAATCATTTTTTATATTAAAGTTATTTTACAAATAAATTATTCATTATCAATTAGCATGTAAGCACCTCAGTTTAGTTCAATATGCGTATGGGTGTCTGGGATGTAACAGTTTATATGCAAAAAGAATAGGTATCCTAAACATCCGATAAGTCAGTTTTTACTTACATTTTTTCATGAGGGTGATAAGTCTAGTGTCTTTATTCATTAATATTAGTTTATCTACTATTCATTAAATTTAGAATATTTAAAGTGTAAAACGGCTAAAATGCGAAGAATATTATGCTTCACGGCAAATTCAGACTTCATGATATAAAACCAATCAAACATTATCAAATAATGAAATGGCAAATTATAAATTATTGTCCTATTCTTCATACGTAACTTCTTTAAATCATGTACTTTACATTGAGTAATGAGTTCTTTTTGAAAAATGTATTTTGTAAGACAATGTGGAAAAGAGCTTAATAGTTTTATTACATAGAAAGACTAAGAGACGTACTATAAAAGAATTAATTTTATGTATGAATGATAAATATACATACACTTGTAGGCTGTGTTTAAAAATTCACATATTTAAAAAATCTTAAATTTAATAATACATGGATAGTTTAATATTAACGGATAGTTCTTTATATATCTATACTGTATTTTTTTATGAAGTTACTGTCTTATTCGGTATAATAAAATTTAAAATGAGTTACACGTGTGCAAGTGATAATTCATGTAGTGAATTACTTTTCCATAAAAATAAACTAGATGAGCTAAATCAGTTTAACAAATGAATTAGTGAAACCAATCAAATAGCAAATATTGTAAAAATATCAATAAGACGCAGAAGTATTGAAGCTGAAATTTTGAGCGCGCACACACTTATAGATTGGTTTAGTCGTAGTTAAAGTTTAAATAATTTTAAATATTTTAAGATTATTTGATGAAAATAAAAATTTTTTTTAGATTTCCTAATGATTGTTTATAATAATAGTAATAAACAAAACTCTTAAGAATGAAGTTGCGATATAGAACTTTAGAAAGATACGTTGTATGTAAAAGGCTTGAAAAAGTAATTTAAAATTTAGGTAAATAAATAAATGCTATAGAAAATTAAAAAAGAAAAATTTAGAAGAGCATCGTAAAAAATGAAAAAAGTCATTAAATTGGAAAAGGTATAAAAGAGATGTAAGTGTTGAGTAATGATTATAAAAAAAAAAAAATATAAAAGCAGTTGTCGGCCCGAACTGAGATAGAATTATTGAAGTAAAGGAAATTAAGTGAAATTAGGATGCGAAAAGAAAAATTAAAAAAAAAAGATAGAATATAAAAAATAAAATTAAACATTACAGGAAACGTAGACAAGGAAAAAAAGTAAATTTCTCTTCTGAAGAGCTGGAAAAGAGAAAACAGAAAGAAGATTTTTATAGAGGAATGTAAGCTTAAGAATAAAGTGCACCCTTAAAGTCAGGTTAGCAAATTTAGAGAGAAAATGAAGGTAAGAAGATATAAATAGATAAACAGATCGAGATAAATAGAAAGTAAAAAGAGATAAGTAAAAGCCAGAGAAGTGATGCAGAATTGGTGAAAAGATTCAGGAGTGTCAGGATTTCCAGAGAAAGAAATTCAAATAAAAATAAAGAAAGAAAAAACAATAATAGCAAGATAATAAATCTGGGAAGAGAAGCAAGCGAAAATAGAGTTTTAATTGATTTTACAGGCGAGTGAACACGAACAAAGTAAAATGAATATTTTGAAACTAGCATAAGTAGGAAAAAAAATTATAATGAAAAATGTAAACAAGATGTTAAAAAGAAGATAAGTATGGTAGTAAATATAAATAGTACGTAAGAAATAACATAAAGAATAGAATATTTATAGGAGTGAGATATGAAAATGAAAAGGACATAGACAAAATACAAAAAATAATAAGTTAAAAGAATCGAAGCTATTTATATTAAGATTTAATATTTGTACAGACTGAAAATAGCAAAAGAATTAAAAAAATAAGGAAAGAAGAGGAGCGATACTAAAGATTAATAACATAGTTATGAAAGACAAAGTGGAAGTTTAAGGAGAAAAAAATAGCTTTGCCATTAGCAGAAAAACAGAGAGGATGATAGCAATGGAAAGAATTATAAATAAGAGAATAACATAACAAAAAAACAGAGAGGAAGTAAAAGAGTAAGGCATAAGAGAAAATTCTAGTTATGGAAGGTAATACACAAATGAAGACAAGAGCAAAAAAACCGGAAAATTTAAAGATAAAAAAAATGTAAATGACATTTTAGAACTTGGTTAATAGAATGGAAGTACAAGGCAAAACATTTATTCTAAGCCAGTAATTGAATTAAGAGATATAAATACAGAAAAAGTAGGTAAGAAGGATAGAAAAAACTAAAAGAGTATAACGTATTAATAAGTAAAGTGAAAAAGTAAAGCGTATAAAGCACAAGGAATATTATTATTAATAAAAAAAACGAAAAATATAAAAATAAGTGAGATGTGATAGTTCAACCTCATATTATATTTATAGTTTATATACACAGGATAAAAATTAAATGTAGAACAAAAAAGATACTGCATGAATAAGAATTTACGCAAAAATTATAATTTTAGAGGAAGATTAATATCAGAATAAGAGAAGAAGTAGAAAGTTTAGGAACAGAATAATTAACAAGGGACTAGATTAGAATAATAAAGTGGATTGAGATAGAGCTAAAGATTTCGGATAAAAGAAGTACAGCAGTGAAAATTACACAAAAAGAGGGTTTCTAGATTATATTTAGGGTTAATAGATTATATTCTAATAAATAAAGAGAGTGAGAAGATGGTAGAAATTACAAAAGTAGTGCGCAAAATAGAATCAGTTAATAAATGTATAGTTAGAATAGTGTGAGGTGATATAGGGAAAAGGATACGCAAGACATAGAAATGTTTCGGAAAAAGTACATAACATGGATATTGAATTTTTAAAATATACATCGGATTATATTTTGATGTTAGATATAAAAGAGAACATAATAAGAGCTAAGAGAGCAATAAGGTTTGAAAATGAAATAATAAATAGTAAAGACACGGAAATCCTTAAAAAATGTCCAAAAAGAAGAATCAAAAGTAATAGAAGTAAGGACAAGAGGATGAAAGAAACTTATGGAGATAAAAAAATAAATTTCTAGTACAGTATTAGATGGTCAAATTACTTTTAGAAAAAAATAATAAAGTAGAAAAATAAAAGGGCAGGGTTTGAGCCATTAAAAATAGGCCAGTGATTGTTAACAGATTTAGATAAATAAACTGAAAAAAAATAAGATTTACAAAAGAAGTTAAATATATTATAATAATAAGTGTAAAAGAAAATATATATATATATATTATATGAAAACGGGAGAAAAAATAAATGATGATACTGGTGATATTTAGTATACGTAGAGACAAGAAACGATAAAAACTAGTTATTAGAAAAATACAATTCCTGGAGTCAAATGCTAATAAGCAAAAGAATATTTTAACATGTGGCAATAAAATGATAATTTTCTTATACAAGATATATTCAAGCAGAAAGAGAAGAAATAGCAAAATGAAAATGTACTACAGAAAAGTTATATAATCATTAAAGATAAAAGAAAAATAATAAATATCTATATGAAAAGTATATAAAATAAAGTAATACAAATTTAATGAGAAATATAATTTCGATTTAGCCATATACAAAAATGTAAATCGTAAGTAAATAATAATAATAATAATAATAATAATAATAATAATAATAATAGATACTACATTCAACGATATATCGAGAAAACTTTAGTTGCTCAAATAATAGTGAAGATGAATTTATTCTTTAAAAAAGCTATAAAAATTATTGTATTTTGAAATATTAGATATAATAATTATATCGTTTTAAAAATCTAGCTATATAAAGAAAATTATGTTATACAGTAAACCTCACTGAACCTAATTTACATATAATAATTAAGATATCTTTGTTTTTTTTAAGAATATTTCTATGGTTTTTTTATTCTATAGGCTTCATTACAGCTTTTTAATTTTTATCGTGAATGATATGCCGTAGATGATTAGCTGTGAATTTTTGCTGTACTTTTTTTTTAATTGTGAATTTTAGTCGATTCAAAAGTATTTTAAGAAAAGGTTTAATCTCGATAAAAATAGTCATCTATATTTTACAGGATCTTTCCAATTTTATCTTACTCAAAACTAATTAATTAAACCTACACCTTCACCTTTTCAAGTTTCATCTTCATTGTAGGTTCTTTAAGGATATTTTGCATTTCTATCTTATCATTAGCTGAGTTTGGGTTTTTGGACACAAATTAAAAAAATTGTTTGATAGTTTCATTTGAGAGTTAAATCCAAAGAGTTTAAAGATGCCTAAATTCTTTACCTGTATATCACCTAACCGGCTGTCTTCAAAATTTTAATTTTAAATCGCAGTAATATAATATAATATATATATATATATATATATATATATATATATTCTTGATGACCTCAACCTATTTAGAATATTCGTTTCAGATTATATTATCTAACATTAAGGTCATTACACGTTTATAGTCATTCTTATTGTAGATGTTTCATCTTTATACAATCATACTCTATATGTAATTTATAAGCTGATATGTAGAATAAAAAAGTTAGTTTGATAAAAACAATGAAATTAAAAAAAAAGCGATAATCTTTCCTTTATATAAAAAATATAATTTTTACTGAGACCAATGCATAATATAAAAATAAAATATTCGTTTCTTGAAGTGATTTGACCGTAATACTGTACATAATACTTTACTCAACATAAACTTCACTATTAACGTCCAATATTAACTTGACAAGTTTGAATCTTCCTCCAACCGCTGCCAAGGATGTAGTGAATAGGTGAATAAAAAAGAACGTGCGTTTTATGACTTCACAATGGTAATAAGATAGCGCGGCGTAGCGCGAGGCTGGTGTTTTCTACCCACCGGGACGAGAGGCTTCGTTCGTGAAGGCGCGATGTGGCTATCCCGAGGGCGGATGCCCGTCGGCGAGCTTTGTTTTTTTTTTCTTTCGTCTACTGGTCAGCGCCCGTCACGTGTATTTTTCTTTTTTTCTTCCATTTATATCTTCCGACATTCTATTATATTATTGTCTATTCCGAAAATCTCAACCGCCGTTAAAACGTAAATATATCTAAGAAACTATAAACAATTACACGCGTGGGAGGATGTTTTATTTAATGTGCGCCATCTAGACGCCAACAGTCAGCACGCAATAAAGCAAATGATTTTATCAAATGATTATATAATTGAAAATAGTGTATATAAATATTAAATACTGAAGTTTTTGGACTCTGATTTCGGAAATGTATTATTAATAAATATGTTTCTGAATCATTAGTATTTACAAAAACCCAATAAAATATACGGTTTTACAGTAATATATAAAAATTATTAATTCATAAATTTATAAACAAAGTAGAATTTTTTCTTACATTGTCAAATATTGCAGATGGTATTTTGTCTGCAATACGTATTTTACGAGATGTCTCACATTCTGCGGATTTTTCATATTTACAACAACTTTCAGGAACAGTAAAAATAGTTCCCTGACTTACAGTGAGTAATATTTCTGAATTACCGCCATTATTTGAAAATTTACTACCAGCCCAATCATTTGGTCCGTTTGCTCCGCAACAAAGAAGATGTTGTTGAAAAATATCCACAATTTTAGTTCTTGATGATATAACACCATATTCAGTCTAAAAATCAAATTATAAAAATTAATTTAAACAAAATAAAAATTAAATTATACAGAAATAAATGCTTGTAATAATTCTATATTAATTTAAATCAATACAAACATGAAATTTATATCATTGATTATATTTTTTTGTAAACAGTAAAAAAAAAAAGTTTTTTGAAAGAGGAAACAAATATATATAATTAAAAAATATATAAATTATACCGTCTAATTTCAAAACAAACCTAAAAAATTATACTTTTTATTTTTTTGTTTAATGTATAATGCACATTTTTACATGCACTGTTACCTTAAAAGTATTCACTAAAGAACAATATATATAATTATTATTTTACATTGTTCGAGAATGAATTATTTATTTCGGTACCTCTAACGCCACCTGGAATATTGATTACCTATAATGGCCACTCACCACGTGGCGAAAAAGGGCATTGCTCAACTCGAATGCATCGATCGCGTATCAATAGCAAATCAGCGCGATCAACCACCCGTGAAGTACAAGTAGTTATATTCACACTATGCATTCAAATGGACTCAATCATACTATTTGACAATGAGTGTGATGCGCTCATTGATAGGCTCATCGACCGCCTATCAATAATTATGCGGTAAGATCGATGAATTTAGAGCGCTTCTCCTCTATTGTCATATAGGATAATATTTAGTACACTCACGTCAATTGACATAGGCACTTCTACTCATTTTTTGAAATATTTATACTAAAAGAACACTCAAAACACGGCTTATTATAATTGAGTTTTAGTACGTCGTCATTAATAAATTGTACATCACCATTCACTCCACGACACACTCACTTTTGAACAATAAACAACACATTCTCACAAGTGAACATTCACACACTCACAGACACGCTCATTTATATCTAGATCTATCGGTTTACTCAATAGTTATAAATTGTGATATTTGCGTTAGTGTTATAAGTTAGTATATTTTTTTAGTGTAGTTATTAATAAGTGATACGATTATAAGATAGTTTTAAGTACATTAGTTTCTTAAGTTTATATAATAAGTGTAAAATATAAGTATATATTTTGTTTAACTCTTTTGTGTGTGTTGTGTAATTTCTTCAATTCAACCTAATTGTCACTAGCCCTAGTCATCTTTTTTCTAACAGGGCTACTCATAGTGAATACTCAAATATTTTGGTCCTTCGAGTCGGATAACACTGACAATTAGTTTAGCATTAGTGAAGTGCAACTTATCGTTAACTCAATCGAGAAGTGTTACTCAACCAGAACCACTCATCCTAAGTGTCACTCAACAACTTAATCGTGTCATCTGAACAAGACCTAGTTGATCTTTACATTGACGTTAAGGATCAACTCAACGCTCCGATGATAGTGGACGATGCACTATCTCCGTCCCAATCACCACAGAACACTCAAAGAATCACCCCATGGGCTGATGACAGGTCCTGTTCTCGATCACCACCAAAGAGAAACGGATCAAGACCAAGAACTACTCAAATGCCAGCCAGACTTCAGCTATCGAGCTATAAGATTAACTCATAGCTTCAACAGATAAACTCTGTGAAGATCTTCGACTCGCTCCCAACATCTGCTAGCGAGGTCGAATTGGAATGGCTTGATCACTTCAGTATAGTTTAACCAACATCCATGAGAAGTTTGAGCTGGAGCATGAACTGATAGATAACATCACACTGCACGCTCACATAAATCACGAGTACTTTACTGGAGGTAAGTACGAAATTATGCAGACCATCTACTCAACCGCTAGCTCTGTTATCAGCAATCTATGCTCGCTCAAGATGGCAGTAATTGAAGCCCAAAGACCCAATCAACAGGGGTCATCTGGGGTGACCGAGCAAGTCAGATTACCAATACTTGATTTGTTCGTCTTCGAGGGTGATATTAACGCAGCTATAAACTTTAGGTAGGATTGTCCATTAAGCCCAACTTTATTTAATATACGAATGTTAGAATTAGAAGAAGAGATAAAAAATCAAGAATCTCAGAAATTCTGTTAGGAAAAAAAATTTTTTTTAACATATGTGATGAAAATGAGATAAAATTAAAGACGGTTTAGAATTTCATATATTTAGGATATAACTCTAAAGAAAAAAATAATTAAGATAAAGGTCATGTAAATTTATTAACAAAAAAGGTGAAAATAGTTCTAAGAAGAGTTTAAAGCATTGAAGAAACAAATTTCAAACAGGATTTCCAAATGAAAATGAATATTCTTGACGGGTTAGTAGAGTATTCTATTATACAACATAGATAGAGTACAAAAATGTAATATATGAGTTCTCGCGCTAGGTAGAAATACTCCTGAACATGCAATGGTGCTAGAAACAAAAAGAACTAGGTTAAAAATAAAATCAGTAAAAAGGGCAGAAAATTTTTAAAATAAAATAATAAAGAGAGGAAATTAAATTTTGGCAAAGAATTAAGTGATCCAATGATTCTAGTTCAATAAGATAGAAATAGCAGAATTTAACATCATTCTAGAGAATATAAAAGAATGGAAATGAAAATCTTGGCGATATAGAGTGGACAATAAAACAAGATACAAGTACTGATTAGCAGAAGAATAGAATGCAGATTATGTTAGGAACATAATTAATGTGCATTGTAGATAGATTCATACTGTACATTCAAAGGACAACTAATCATTTAATTTGATAATGATGACTAATCATTGATTAGGAATTATGAAAAGAGCGTGCGTATGCTCTTGTCACATTAATAAATACATTCAGTATAGTCGAGTTTGCTCAAGTGTGAACTTCACACATTTTTTGTTCAACTCATTATTACAAAGCATAATAAAAAATATATTGTTAAGTTTACTCATCACGCAATTTTGTATTAATAATTATAACACATTAACACCTTACACAGTACATCCTCATCCATTCAATACAATAAATAATCATTAATACAAAAATCACAACCAACATATCACTGAGGAAACACACACATACAAACTTACTCACATAATACATTGTTGCTCACACTATCAAGTCAAGTAACTATTAATTTTATATAAGTTATATTTATAAGTTCGTTATTTTATAAGTTCGTAATTTAGTGTATTTATATATTAAAATTTAGTGCGTTATTATAATCATATTTATATTTTGCGTTAGTGTTGTAAGTATAAATATAAGCTTTTTTCGTTATTCATTTTGTGTTTTATGTATTCATCCTATTTGTCACTATTGTCTCTTCTCACCTTTTAACTAAGGGTCGTTCAAAAAGCGAATTACTCAACACATTGAAAAATAGTGTCTAAAAAATATTCATTTATACAGTACGTAAATTCTTAAAATATTTAGCTACTCCTCAATAAGTTTGTTTATTTCATTTAATTAAACAGTCAAGTGAAAAACAGTTAATTAATATGAATATGTTATATACATTTTTTTTTAAACTAATTTTTCTTTTTTATTATCTTAATTTTGGTGATTGTGATGTTACTAAAATAAGTGCTTTTATTAAAAAGTATAAAACTATTATTAATTTTTTAAATTAAATAAGATCACTACTTTGAAGCCGAGAAAGCAGGTTGCATAGAAAATACTAGAAAGGAGAGCATAGAAATGTTAAAGTGTAAAGCAATTGAAAACAAAAGTGAAAAATAAGTTACAGAGGAAGTATGCTCACAATAGAAGAGCAAAGAAAAGCAATTAGTTACAAAAATACAATTAGTTCCAGTGACAAGTTTTGAGATAAAATCAGATAAAATAATCAGTAGTAATAGTGGCGTTGCGTAAAATAAAGTAATGCAAACTTCTTATCTCGCGAATTAGAAAACAAATTAATAAGGTTGTGACAAATTAAAAAAAAAATAAAAAGTAAATAAATTAAAGTGTGAATTTAAATTTCGAAATAAACCAAAACATAGTGTATTAATAAAAGAGAAAATAATTATTTGATCAAAATTTAAATAGAAATAAAAAAGGATCAAATGGTAATATTGAAAAGAGAAGCATTATGAAAGAAAGACAATCATCATGATGGAAAATTATTTGTTATTGAATTACCATTAAAAATATGTATGGTACTAAAACTTATATTTTAAAAATAATACGTATATATGTTTGAAGAAAACTGGCATTAATGAAAAAAAATTGGCATTATCATAATCAAATTACAATTTTTCAAATGACTCTATACAAATTTAAAATTGATTCGTTTGTTTAACAAATATTTATACCAAACACGTTTAATGTTTGTTGGTGCAATAAATAAAGTATAATATTGATTCATAATTTGATTTTAATCACTGTCAATCTTCAAGAAGTATTAGGATTTCTTTAAGTGAAATATGTAGTCTGTGCGTCAAATTATGACCACTGAAGAAATCTAGATTAATAGTAATGAATTACTATATCACAGAGATCAAACAGCAATCAAAATAATATACATTTTTCAAGCAAATTTTTTCCAAAAAAGAAAGGCATTCTTATTGACTAGAAAGGTTATAGTGATCGATTGCCTTATTTCATTTGTATGCTCTAAGATAAAAGACTCTACAAAGCATGTACTCAGGTATTAAAATCAAAGCACATAAAACTATTATTGCCTGTTAAAAGCGTAATATATAATGAATATAAACCATTGATACATAATAATACATAATAATATTAAATATATATTAAAGTAACAATTATACGTACATGTGGGAGTGAGAGAAAGAGAGAGGAAATGTATGAATATGCGTGCGCAATGAACGGAATGACGTGTAGCTTGGAGCGTTTAACTATTCTTTTCTAAAATGTCTAAGTGTCTAACTATTCTTTTCTCAAATGATCCCACAAATTAGGGGCTAGTCCAAGATAAAGTGAGGATTTGGAGAATGATTGGAGACGCAAAATTTTCAATTTTTTTTTACTTGCTGTGTGGAATTACTGTGTAGAAATTCGGCGTAAAATTACTGTGTGGATTTACCATGTGGAATTACTTTGAAAAATTTGTATGAAAATACTCGGTGAAACATTGTATAAAAAATAAAACTCATGGACAGAAGAAAGAGGTACCGACAAAGGAGGTTATCGTACGCCAGCAGTCAGCGATGTTGTTGCACGAGCGAAAGTGTTTAGACTTAGTGTTTTTATACTTTTTTGTAAGCTGATATTAGTAGATTTTGTTATATTATAACAGTCGTCGAGTTTTAAGTCTAGGGGAAGCCTTCCTGACTCTCGCATATGACCGTATAGATATATATCATGTATTCAAGCAACATTGTACTTATTAACTTAGTGATTAGATTATATACATTTATGTGGACAAGTGTCTAATTATTTTTCCCTTTTTCTCACATGATCCCACATACATATTAGTTTAATAACTGAGGTTTCAATATTTTAGAACTAATCCAATTGATGAGAATTTCTAACACTAGAACTGTCAATTATTTCGTACGCCCCTGATTTAAACCTTTTAATTATCCAAATTTTTAGATTTAATCATTGATAATATTGACATATTAGTGAACACTAACATTAATATATTGAGACAATAATGACAAATTAATAATAACATATATGTTATGTATGATGATATTGCGATATAATCGGAGGAAGTGATAATGCAGTCGAAATGCAGAATTCATTTATCGACACTTTATTTAAAAGTAGCCAGTAGGATATCATATTTATTAACACAATTAAGCAGGGTGTAAACTATGAGGTATGATGGCAATTGATGGTGGCTGTCGCCAATACATATCTATTCACGTTCTCAGCAAAGAATACTTTCATTGCAATCTAAGTAGGATATTTATCTGTATATATAATAATTGAATCTGTTTTTTGTATAAATTCTATGAAAGTTTGAAAATTATAATTAGCTTCAAAATTTTTATTAGAAAAAATTCATTTTACTTAAATTATTTAAAAATATATATTACCTTAACGCTTGCCTGAACACTAGATTTAATTAGTTCTTCGAGCCGATCACTATTAATGTAGAGCCAGGCTCCTGCTGCAACTTGAGCCACAATAACAACAAGCATACAACTGAAGAAACTCACAAGCATATATTGCGACTCCTTATAAGCACCACAGCATCCAAGAAAGGCAACGATAAACATTAATACTCCAGCCACCAAAAGAATATAAAGTCCAGCATAAAAATTTGACTGATCTTGAGATAAAGTTACCAAAAAAGTATGGTCTACTAACATCCATATTGAGAGTGCCACTGCTGTTGCACCAATAGTCTATAATATAAACATTTTTTTATATAAAAAAGATATATTTTTTAGTAAATTTAATTACATAAAATTAATGAAATGATGTAATTAGAAGTAACTCCTACTTCATGCTTTTCACACATTCTTTCTCTCTCGTTACTTTGAAATCAATATACGTATTTAAACTCGAAATTTCACGTATTACTTAATATATTTTATATGTATATTATAGAATACGTACTTATATTGCATTTATAAAAAAATTTATAATAATTTAAATTCTTGTTATAATATATAGTATGATTTTACTTATTATACAGTATTGATTAATATATAGTATTCACGATGGAACGACTTGTATCTGCTCTGCATAAGTCTGAACACGTGTGAGCGGCCCAGGATGAACCATCTTACTGAGTCCAGAGGAAAGCGCAGCTAGGAAAAAAGTACTAGAAATAATTCTAGATGCTAAGCTAGGTAATAGAGAAGGTAGATAACATTCAGATTTTGCGAAAACAAGAGACGTAAGTAGAGTAGCACTTCAAATCCACCGAGAATTGAGGGTAAAGGAGATTTAGTACTAACATAATACATTTACAACAACTGTAAACGCTCTTATACATAACTGTTTACAGCTGGGATAGCGCTGCGCTAAACAATGCAACGTGCGCGACCTCAAAATATGCTTTTGTCAATTTATTAAGACGCATCACATTCCTTTGTTTCTTGATCAATATAATATTTGTTTTAAATTACATTCTGAATGCGCTAACCTCACATACACCTGTTCTATAAAAATATTTTGTAAGCACAACCACAAACAAGCGTTTGTCTTCACCAAAAAATATTCCTATGTGTGCAATACAGTCCACCCTATAAAAAAACCATCTACATACACATTTCTTTTGAATTTTCAATACCAAATCTGCTCTTTTGCATTTATATCTTAATTCTGCTAAATGTATTTTTCAATTTCAATTTACTGGGCAGCATTTCCATTATAAATGTACTAAAAACATTTAATTCAACGTCGATAAGGTATCAATAATCAATAAGACATATTACCGATTAATTTAAATTATCCGTTAGACTGATTACAGATTTTCAAGCGCCTTGGCTCTAGAAACTCAGACTTACTACCTGTGGTAGATGTCATGTCCATAAATCTAAAGCAGTAAACTCAGCAGATCAAAATGGGTTTTATATATGAGAACGTGCATCCACAAAGTCGGACGCGGAGATTTGCTATCGTAGTAATACAGGTGAATCTGTTGACAGGGGCATCTAATGTCATTGAGATTGGGGTTTGGTTAACTCCATGGCAACTAGAGAACGGTGTCTGAGAGGGGAGTTTGAAACCTCTCAGTGTATGGGCGACGGAGATTGTGAAAAGTAGCAACGGGTACGGAAAAAAACTCTTTACCTTTTTAGAAACATTCGGATAGATAAAAAATTTTTAAATGTATTTGCCCCACTTCCTGTTGTGGTAAGCAAGGACGTAGCACGCATTGACCTTTCTTTCTTCTATATCAAAATTATAAGAACCGAATAAAAGATTAAAATATTAAAATTCAGTATAATAAATACTCCCGTCGAAACATTTACTCCTTTCTTCACTCTAATGCTACACTTACGCAATCAACATATAGTATACTTTTACTTATTATACACACAGGAATCAGATAAATGTGATTATTTCTTCATTATCAGAAAATCTTATAATAAAAAAACTTGAAAACTTCTTATACATTAAATCAATATAAATTTTGTTAAAACATAAAATAATAAGAGTATTTATTTATTTAAAAAATTGAAATATATGGAATACATATGAAACAGTTTGTACCAAATGTTAATTTTATAATTAAATGAAATTCTCATATCTATTTAATATCATTTAATCTTTTTATTCTATATGATTGAGAATCCCAAAAAAACGACATGGGTGGCACCATCTTATAATCATGAATCGATCTATTGATTTATCTATGATTATCGACAAACTTACTCACCACATGTCGAAAGAGGGCGCCATTTAATGGCGTTACATTTTTTTGTCGCACATGTACTAGACATGCGCTCAAATTATCAATCAATATAAATGGCTCATCGATTACCAATAAAAATCGATGAGCGATTCAATATCAGTTATACATTGTACACGAATATACACAACTCATTTTGTTTACGCTCATTTGATTATATTTTATTTAATAATTAGTAATTATTAAATAGAAAAATTGTACATCATCATCACAACGCATAACACTTTTCTACACAACAGAAATAATCAACAGAAAAACTCATAGAAATACTCATACACTAAATCAGTTCAGCTCATTTACTTTTTTCAATAGTTATAAATGCGTAGTTATAATTTAGTCTGTTTAAGTGCGTTAATATTTATGTTATATATTATAAGTTTATTATTCTGTTATGTTATAGCTATCATTAATATACTATTAAGCGCGTGCTAATAAATAATCATAGTTAATAAGTTTAACTCATAGCATTAATCAATAATTATAGTTGAATTAGCTATAAGTGCGTATTGTATTATATCCAAGTTATGTACATATATATATATATATATATATATATTTAAAAACCATACTCACATTCTCACTCATCTAATTTCACTGTATTTGTCCTTACTCATCCTTGACCTCAAAGAATCCGGAAATAAAATTAAACAATTCAAACATTGGTCCTTCGAGCCAGATATATACAACGAAAATTGATAGTTCATATGTTCAACTCAGTTTAAGCGTAATTCAGTAATAGTGAATTACTCCAGTGAAAAACTCAATCATTAAAATGTCTGAAGAAAACGACCAAGACTTACTCAATTTCAAAATTGAGATGAAGGAGTCACTCACCGTCATGACTTCAATGAAGGACATCAGGTCTTGCTATTTCTTACCTGCCACTACTCAACATCAGGATTGGGGTGGCTCAACGGAAAACGTCGGGGCAAAAAGGGGGAGAAAGCCTAATATGTCTTCCTCTCTATTTATCAGGCTCCAATGACAATAGCAACGAATGGACGCTGTTCAGATTATCAGCTTCATTCCGTCATCTCACAACTAAATGGAGCTGGAAGGTCTTACTCAACTCCAGCAGCGTCTGTATATTTTGTATGAAAAATTCGAACAAGAGCACGAGGTAATAGGCTCGACCTGCCCGTTGGCTTGCATTAATAATGCGTACTTCAGTAGGGGTAAGTACGCAATTATGCAGAACTTATATTCAACCGTAACATTGGTAATTGGAAATCTGCAGTCTAAGAAGATGGCGATAATTGAGACAGGAAAAGTAATATCAGGCGGATCGCTTTTGAGATCTCAGAGTTTGACGGTCTCACAGATCAACCTCCTAGAGTTCTCGGGTGACTACTCAAACTGGCCTCAATTCCGAGACATGTTCATCGCCATGATTCTTAGTAAACCTACAATTGCCAAAATCAATAAGCTCATATACCTTCGCTGTCAATGGTTGAACGGTGCAGCTCGTCCAAGGATTTACCGTATCCGACAATTCACTTGAGTCAGCTTCGGACAGATTGAAAAAGAGATTTGAGAACCAATGTCACCTCATCAACACTTAGCTGGACAAGCTGTTCTCTAACACATCCCTAGCAGAGTCGTAGAAATCGATCGTGCCCTTGCCACGATCGGTGAGCCCATGAAAAACCTTAGACAACTTAACGTCAAGCTAGACAATTTTTACACCGTATTGGTGCACCACGTCACTTGACGAATGGAAGATGGTCTGAGTGAACTGTGGGAGAGTTGGCTGTGCAAAAGGACGACCTATCCAACTTACAAGCAGCTCGAGGAGTTTTTAACAACTCGAACTCAGGCTTTGGAGAATTTTAAGCTAAAGTCCGCTCAGAGGTCGTCTGCACAGCCGGGAACTTCTCGTTGTCCTCAGTCCGTACCAAGGAAAAAGTTTTTGTGGCTACTCATCCAGATCCTTCTAAGGACAGATCACCAGTTTTCTATACATGCGACTACTGTAAGGATGAACACTTCATTGTGATGTACCTAAAGTCCCGAGACTTATAAAAATCAGGAAGAATGACTCTGATAAAAAGCCATAGACTGTGCTTTAATCGTCTCCGGCAATACAATGCGAAAGTGTTGCGCAATAATGACACCATATAATGTTGCAAGGGAGTCATCGGATAAGTTCATCAAAAGAGCGGAAAAACTCAACAAAAGATGCAAAGGAAGCTGGTGCAATCGTTGAGACCGCGGAATACTCATCTTTATATTTAGGTCTATCTCAAGACATGGTTATGACATCGTAATGCTCATCATCTACAAAATTGCTGTTGCCAACAATGGCAACAATTAAAGCAGCAATAAACTTGAAAGTACACATACTTATTGACACGGGATCTGAGCTTTCTTTCGACTCCAAACAATTCATACGAAAGCTCCAGATCCCTATTCAAATGTTCATAATACACATACAGGGGATTGGTGGACCACATGCAACCAGAAGTAAGGGAGTTGTCTCCCTTATTTTAAAATCTACTCATAGGAAGTCTGAGGTCGCTATTCAAGCCCATGTACGTAACACATTACCATTTGTGCTACCATCCTTCTCAACAGGGAATCAGGATTGGCCACATCTAAAGAACTTGGAATTGGCTGATTCTAGATTCTTGACACCTAGAGGGGTGAATGTTATACTGGGAACAGAGGCATATGGGCAGATAATCATATTATTATCATATTATATTATATATCATTGATATTATCAAAGGATCAACATCTATGCCTATAGCCTAAGAGACAATCTTCGGCTGGATCTTGTTAGGTCCAGTCGAGCAGACTAAACATGCATCGGCCGCTGTGCACCTCGTGTATCAGCGTAAAGAAAGCAATTCTTTAGAAGGGTTGCTAGAAAGGTTTTAGGAGCAGGAAGAAGTCTAATCAAGCAATGCTCACGTGTACTCACCAGAGGAGCTGGAATGTAAAGAACATTTCAACCCAATTCACACACGGGACTCTACCGGGAAGTACATTGTAAGGATCCTGCTCAAGACTTTACTTAGCGCCCTTAGAAACTCATATAATATTGCTCAATGATGCTTACAAATTCTGCTCAACAGATTGTTCAAAGACGAAAAATACAACTCCAAGTATAAGGAATTTATAATGAAATACGAAATGTTCAACCATATGAAGAAGGTTTTCCACTCATACTATCTGCCGCACCATGGTGTAAGGAAAACAAATGGTGCATGTACGAAGTTGAGAGTTATGTTCAACAGCGTATCTAAAACATCAATGGGACACTCTCAACGACGTCATGCATACAGGTTCTAATCTGCATCTGGAAATTTGTAATGTCCTTGCATGGATCAGACAGTTGAAACACCTTTTTGCCACGGACATCACAAAAATGTACAGGCAGATAGACGTTCATAAGGATGACTGGTACCTTCAACGAATTTTATGGATAGACCGGAACAACGCAGAAGTATCATTTCATCTCACAATCGTTACTTACGGAACGAAAGCTGCCCCATTCTAAGCTGTGCGAACACTTTTACAACTCGTCGACGATGAAGGGGATAAGGTTTCCCTTGCCGTGCCGTCCATCACGTACGGCAGATACGTCGACGATATTTTCGAAGGAGCAGATACGCAAGAACAACTCATCGCACTACAACTTCGAAACCTCTGCGGTGTTCCTCTGGTGAAGTAGCACTCCACTTACCCTGATGTCATAAATGCACTCAACTCAACTTCACACGAAGATGAGAATATCACATTCGACGATTGCGACACCAAAATACTTGGATTAAAATGAATTGCTCAAACAGATGTTTTTTCATTGAACACGAAACGCTCACCTACTCATGAAAAACTCACAAAACGACTCATCTTATTTGATGTGGCTTAGATATTTGATGCTCATCAGAGAAGAGCTCATCAAATGGGTCAAAATCACCATTTCCAGATGATGTAAGTCAAAAAAATGCTCAACAGTGGAACTACATGGATTCTCTGTTATTTTGCAATTGGCGATGGCAGTGGTAGTCTCCATTTTCGTCCAACACTTATCTGCGCAAAGATAAAGATAGCACCTCTTAAATGACTAACCATCCCGAGGTTAGAGCTCACCGCAGCGCTGCTCTTATCAAAACTCATTACTCATACAAAAGCCATATTAAAAATAGATATCAGCTTAACTCATCTGTGGATGGACTCACAAGTCACACTCACGTAGATCACAACAAAAGCCTCATGCTGCAAGAACTATGTCAGAAACAGAGTGTTTCAGATTCAAGAACTCACATCGGACACTTACTGGAGATATGTTCTTGGCACCTCAAATCCAGCTGATTGCTCATCAAGAGGTACAAGGGCTATTCAAGTCCAAGCACACAGTCTATGGTAGAATGTTAATGGGAACACCATCATCGTGGCCAGCATAATAATCGCTGGTTAACGATCAGAATATTCCTGATTCACGGCCTAATGTTAGTGTACGTAGAGCTGCACCAATATCAGACTACCATTGGAACATCATTAATAAATATTCAACTCTCAATACATTATTGAGAGTCATAGCACTGTGAACCAGATTCCTCGCTCGTTTGCGGAAAGAAACTGATGTTTCACAGGTGATTAATTTAACACCGAAGTCCTTGGAGAAGGCAAAAACTCTTTTGGATACATTCAACTCAACGTGCTTACTTCTCGCATGAACTCAAAGACCTGAACTCCCGTTCTAACTTGCCATCGACACATGCTTTCAGTAAACTGATTGCATTTGTCGACACTCATCATATCCTAAAAGTGGGAGGTAGACTCAATGAATCATCATTGACCTACAAGAATAAGCACCCGGTAATCATTTTACAGAACTCATCATTGCTGATACTCATCTGAAGACTGCATGGAGGCACTCAACTCACTCTAGCATAGATCCATCAGACCTATTGGATTATTGTCGGTAAAGCTCCTGTTAAAAGTTACAACCTGCGATGTGCTGTGTGTGCCCGTTAGAGGGGAATTTGTGCTCAACAATTGATGGGCCAATTCCCTCTTTGTGGGGTTACACACTCACGGCCATTCACCAACACAGGTATAAACTACGTCAGCCCATTAAAACTCAAAATCTGGAAGGGATGAGGTGCAAAAACACACAAAGCGTGGATCTGCGTCTTTGTGAGTTTAACATCCACAGTGCACCTCGAGACAGTCAGTGGCTACTCAACTGACGGATTTATCATGGCATACTGTAGGTTTTCAGCTCGTCGAGGAATTATCAACACATTGTACTCCGATTATGGTACAACATTCTTCTGCGTAGATGCAGCACTAAAGGAACTATTCAAACAGGCCACTTGTCAACAAAGAAGACTTTCTCAATTGCTGCTAAAGGACAGCACAGAGTGGAAATTCAATCCTCCTGGTGCACCTCACATGGGAGGAAAATGGGAAGCGATGGTAAAATCTATTAAACACCACTTCAGACGCACCATCGGGAAAAAACACTACTCACATGGGAAGAGGTCACTACACTGTTAACTCAAATCGAAGCAATGCTCAACTCACGACTTCTTGAGCCATTGAGTAATGACCCCGATGTCGTCTCAGTGCTCACACCATCTCATTTTCTAATTGGGGGATCGCTCACTACCTTTCTGAGCCGTCACTCATGGACTTATCCAACTCGAGATTATCGAGGTGGCAGTTTTTACAGCATAAAACTCAACAGTTCTGGTCTGGATGGTGTGCGCACTATTTGCAACTTCAGCAATCCATCTCACAATAGCACCACACAAACAACATTATCAAAAAAGGTTCATTGGTCTTCATCATTGACGAGAGATTTGCACCATACAAATGGTCATTGCCTCGGGTGTTAGAATTACACCTGTGCAAGGCTGGGTTGATTCGTATAGTCACGTTGGAGAATGCTACAACTACATTGCTCCGGCCTATTCACAAACTCGCGATTTTCCTGTTCTAGTGAATTCTTAATAATCAAAAATCATCAATGAAATTGCTGATGGCGGGCGTAAATTTTTGAGAATGCCAAAAAAAACGACATGAGTGGCGCCATCTTATAATCATGAATCGATCTATTGATTTATCTATGATTATCGACAAACTTACTCACCACATGTCGAAAGAGGGCGTCACTTAATGGCGTTACATTTTTTTGTCGCACATGTACTAGACATGCGCTCAAATCATCAATCAATATAAATGGCTCATCGATTACCAATAAAAATCGATGAGCAATTCAATATCAGTTATACATTGTATACACGCATATACACAGCTCATTTTGTTTACGCTCATTTGATTATATTTTATTTAATAATTAGTAATTATTAAATAGAAAAATTGTACATCATCATCACAACTCATAACACTTTTCTACACAACAGAAATAATCAACAGAAAAACTCATAGAAATACTCATACACTAAATCAGTTCAGCTCATTTACTTTTTTCAATAGTTATAAATGCGTAGTTATAATTTAGTCTGTTTAAGTGCGTTAATATTTAAGTTATATATTATAAGTTTATTATTGTGTTATGTTATAGCTATCAATAAGCACGTGCTAGTAAGTAATTATACTTAATAAGTTTAACTTAGCATTATTCAATATAATAATAATTGCATTAGCTATAAGTGCATTATTATATTATAACTAAGTGCATAGTGCATGTTAATAAGTAATCATAGTTAATAAGTTTAATTCATAGAATTAACCAATAATTATAGTTTCATTAGCTATAGGTGCGTATTGTATTATATTTAAGTTATATATACATATGTTTATCACTCATTGTGTTAATAAGTTGTTATTGTGTTTCTATTGCGTGTATACTCAATCATTCTCACTCATCCAATTTCACTGTATTTGTCCTTACCCATCCTTGACCTCAAGGAATCTGGAAAAAAAGTTAAATAATTCAAAAACTATAAAAACTAAATTAAATTAAATTTATCTATCTTATTGTAAGGTACTAAATTAAAAATTAATATAATTTGATATATATTTATTTTGTAAAAATAATAATTTAATTAAATACTTACAAGATTCTATGTTGTATGTTTTTATAAATTTTATTTTAAACATGAATATTTTAAAAATGAAAATGCAATTTGGAATTCGAAAAAAAGACGTATACTTTGTTAGAAACAATAGTTGGATATAATTAAATAGCAATTATACAGATATTGATATAAGAAGTATATAATAACTATTATTGAAAATAGAATAAGAATTAAAAAAATTTACTCCATTATAAAAAAAATAATTATGAGTAAAAATAAAAAGATTTAGGAAAAACGGTATAATATATTTTAATCATATTATTTATAATTTAATAAAAGGTATAAATTCAAATAAAAACATTCAAGAAATTGACAGAAAAAAATTGAGTAAAGTAATGAAGAAAAAGCAGCAGTACCAGGAAAAATTACGCAAAAAATTAATATTAATTAGTAAAATAAGGATTAAATTCATTAAACTATCATTAATAAAAAAAACAATGAAGAATTTGACACTATTGATAATTTATAGAAGACAATAGAAGGTATAGCCATTAATTTATTATATCTTTAATATTAGGTGAATTGTAATAACAACTTATTGATAAAACAAAGTGAAAATTATCTTTAACATAGAAATTATTATTAATCAAAAGCGTCAAACACTTTTTATTACCTTTAAATTTTAACATAATATTAATTATATTGTATTTATATCCTATATTTTATAAATGAATATAATGCAATTAGAAAATAATAATTTTATAAATAATTAAAAATATAATAATAATTAATATAATAATTTAAATTTACTCAATAAGAATAAAGAATTTAAATAAAGAACTATTTCTTCTGATAAAAATTTACAATTTTTTTAACTCACATTGTAAACATGAACATAATATCTAAAATCTTATTTTTAATTATTAGAAATAGATTTTTAAAATCTATTTATTTTAACAAAAAGGCATTTATATTAAAAAAATAAGAGTGCTACAAACAAAAAGTATTATTATTATTAAATTTATATGAAAATTTAAAAAATTATAAATATTTACAAATGTAACAAATCTAATTAAACAAATGTTAATTGTATTCTATAAAAAATTATAAATAATAAAAAAATATATTAAATAAATTAATATTTTATTAAATTACTTTTCTTAGTAGTTTTAGTAATAAAATACTTTTAAATATTTTATAGTAATAGGTTTTTTAATTATTATTTTTAAATAATAAATAGTTTATTATTTAAATATTTTGATTTTTTTTAAACGTATTATTTTTCTACTAAAACCAGCATTTAATATTATAAAATAAAAAATTAGTTTAAATTCACAAATATCGTATATTAATTTCTTATAAAAAATGTTAAATAAATGGAATGAATAAAAAATTAAACAAATTGTAATTTTTTCCATCTATGTACAATAATCATAAATTAAATACTACATAAACCATTATCCCGCAATCTAATATAAAATAAATCGATTTACATCATACACAACAGTTAGTATAATAATTATTATAAATATTAAAAATCCGATTTTGCTGAATGAAGTTTTTAAGAATATTTTTTAGTTCTAAAATATTTTCATATTTTATTATTAAATAGAATAAATTAAATATTAAAATTTTATAATTTAGAAAAAAAAATAAATTTAAAGTAGGTTACCAATTAAATATAACAAATTATAAGGCGAGAAGATTTTTACTATATAGTAATTAAACACAAGCTCACCCAAAATATAAGATTTACAAATACAAGAACATATTTTATGGCACCATAACATTCTGAAAGATTCATTTTATATTCAATTATCTTTTTCAACTTTAAAATTACGTTTTGTTTGAAGTTAAAATATTTAATTAGTAAATTAATCTCACAGTATGTTATTCAACACATATATAAGCTACAAAAAAATGTAACATTCATTAGTACTCTGTTAAGAATACTAGAGAGCGCTGTAAGATGTAATTTTTAATATATTATTTGTAGTCGAAAAATCTAGTGTTTTTAATAAGTTTTATTATTCTTTACAAAATTTAAAATTACGCCGTCAATGTGAAATCAAGGATAGAAGCGAAAAGAGAAGGAAAAATAATAAGAAAAAATTAAGATGTATTGAAAATGGAAATATAAATGGCACTTTATACAGTCACTTAATATAATTTTTGTACATATTCATAATAAATTTCAAGTGTACATTTATAAAAATTTGTTTAAAAAATTAATTGAAAGCATAAATTTCATAAATATAAGATAATATATAATATGTTAAATATTATATAATTCGTTCTTAAGATTTTTGATATGCGATAAATATAACTATTAATATTATTAATTTATTTAAATACGCGTGTATTTTATATTCGCAAATTTTTTTAGATAAAATTTAATTTATATGCAAATTATTAAATATAATAACCCAATCTTTAGTGATATCTGTATAGTAATTTACATTGTTATTTATTATTTTAATAATGCAGATACATTTTAATTTTTAATTAAATTTTTAATTCTGATATAAAATTTATTTTTATAATTAATCAAAATATAAAAAATAATTTTATGTTACAAAATAAGTACCAAAACAATTCAAATAAATTCTATATATAACTCCGAGTATTCTGCGTTTATGAACTTTTTAAAATTATATCATGTACATGCACACAATATATATATATATAAAAAGCCAGTGATCTTAGAAATCCACTCTTATGTATTAAAAAAAAAAATAAAATAAAAGAATTTTTCTTTCCAATTGTTGGGTGTTAAAAAAATATTTTTGGCGAATTATATTTCTAAATAAAATGAAAAAGAAAAAAAGAATTCAGAATTTTCTAATATTAAAAATATAAACTACACATTTTTTAAATGAAAATCATTAAATAATAACATATAAAATTTAATAATGTATATAAATAATGTATAAAATTTATTTTATTAGATATGGGAATAAATAGAATGACTATTCAAATCTAACAGGGTATTATATTACTTTTACAACTTTATTTCTGATTTACCCAATACTAGGTGCTAACATAAGAAATCCTCTGCGTGTTATGGCAGAAGGAAAAAGCCATAATACTTTAAACTATAATGAATCACGCTATCGTTTATTCTAAATTTATATTTCAAATGAGACAAAGAGTTCTCTCTCGTGCTCCTGGCCACCTTCGCATTCTTCTGCCTCCGGGATACGCGGAAGTTATTTGAAGTCTCTGCAGATACCATTTCTTGCAACCATGGAATTTGCTGGACTACTATCTTATTGACGGTGCAAATCCCAAAGTCCGCAGATTAACCTTTACAGCTACGAATGCTGTCACAGCCCAGACCTTATGGGTGCACGTTCTCCCATTTGAGACCCTTATATTTCCGCTGGTGCGTTTGCTATTAGGCTGTTTATTTGGATTATTTTCGAGTTAAGTTTTGTTCGTTGTTGCTTTCAAATAGTTGGTATTCGTAATATTCAAACTAATTTCAGCACGATTACGATTTTATAGTTACATCTTTTCTCTACTTAGAAACCCTTTCTTTCGATGAAAATAACTATGTAGCGGTACTGATTAAGTCAAAAAATTTATAGAAGAAGAACATTTTTGACTTAACATTTATTCGTTACTTCATATTGCGGTCCTTTTCCATATCCTGGTATCGTGACGATAGCTAATCAGTCCACGCTATCAGCAATATCTGTAATATAGAAGAAATAATTTTTTATTGTTTATGTTAAAAAATATATATAAATATATTTATTATGTTTTAAATTAGTAAAAAGCACTAAGTATATTCATCAATTTCAGAAGGATAATAATACCTAATTCAAACTTCCAGTCAGCGCTTTGGCCTGATTAGTTTAACGAAATTTGAACCACATGCAGCAGGAATAATAAAAAGGCATACTTATATTTTACAATATCTTTTTTTTAACGTCATAAGTAATATATATATATATATATATATATATATATATATAGTATTATATAAAAAAATTATTTATTTTTATTACAAAATTTGATGTTTTCTTTTTATCAGATACATATATGTATTTTTTTGAAATTTCTACAAAAAGAAATATTCGTGGTTTGGCAACTCAATATTTTATATGTTTTAAAATTGTAAATTTAAAAAAAAGTACGTTTAAAAGAATAAGCCTGTTCTTCCAATTATTCTTGAGCAAATTTTGCATATTAATAATAGGCTAATTTTTAACGAACAATGAACATGCTCACAGATAAAATATTGAGATAAATGCGTAGTCAAATCTAAGATTTTCTGAATGTTTTCCAATATTATATACCCAAGTGTCTCAAAGAGATGAGTTAGTTCCAGTTTTTCCAAAGATATTGAAACTATGGGCCTTTATACTCCGTTCTTTCCTGTTTATCTATGCATTTTTAAAGTATGTTTAAATTTTTGTATTTGAATTACAATATGATACTGGAGTCTTGTTGAATGACGTATACAAACAATTATAAAAAGTACAATTTAAAGGAAATACAAAATATTATTTAACACATACACACACACACACACATTATTTAGAATTTGTCCAATTTCAGCAATGGCGTCATTTATTGGTAGCATAAGTACTAATCATCAGTTATTGATACGTGTAATTGATTGAGCCGTCATGTCACCTCTATCAATTAGATGCGCGAATCAATAATAAAATCGATTAATTTAAACGCCAATAAAAAAAAGATGCACAAAATTTATAATGATCACTCGCATTTTTCTTCTTCATCAGTAGCAATTTTTAAAAGTAGTTGACAACAGGTGTTCGAAAGATCTCGTTTATTAAAAAACTCAAGTGACGATTATAATTTCTAATTTCACATTATTTCATCACATCAGGAGTCAATGACTTACAACCACTGATTCATATATGCATTAGTTTGCAGAATTACGACCTGTAACCAAAATCATACAAACATATACACATACACTACATGTTCAACATCAAACTTTTTATACAAAATTTTTCATAGATTTAATATCATAATATCATTGTAAATACATCATTAAATAACAATTAAAGATAATTAATAAGTCTAATTATAATTTTATCTATAATAATAATAAAGTCATCCAAAATTTCATCAGTGAGTGCAATATATTATTATTTATTTCATCAAAAGAAATTTAATTACTCAAATTTTTTCACTACCATCTATATAATTTATAAACTTTATATAGTGATTTTATAATCTATCTTGCCTATTTCTAGGTTATATCTATTTATATACCTATTTTAAAGTATTTTCTTTAGTTTTGCGCGCTAGATTTGTGAATTAATCATCAGTTATTATTTTAATTCGTTTCCATCTAAAATTTTTGGTCATTATTAATTTTGTTTTTACTCTATTTAAATTTAGACTTTTTTCCAAATAATTTTTAAATGGTAAATGTATCTTTTCTTATTGTTAGTATTATCATCATATGTAAATGATCTTTCTAAGATTTCGGATTTTTGAATTTCATCGTGCAGTTATATTCATTATCTAAATTAAATTTTGGTTTTTTTTAATCTTTCAATTTTATTTTCATCTTCTTTTTAAATATTTCATTGAACTCCTTTATATTTTATGATTCATTCTTTTAAGTAATATTACATATATTATTTTATTCTATAAAACTACATAATTTTTACATAACAATTTTTACTCTTATTCAAGAATTCATATCGGAACTATTACCTACATTTATCTGATCTTGTTATTATTAAATACAGATCCTATACTAAGCTATTATTCATATTATTATTTTTTACTCAACACTATTTTCGTATCGTAAATCAATCGAACTCCAATAACTCCAAACTTTTAAATAAACTTAATAAACATCAAGTGTAAAGAAGAAATTGTTAAATATATTTATGTTTTATATTAAAAGGTCTTAAATGCAACCAAAATCTATCTGGTTCCGAGACAATCCTTTCCTGATGTTACAACTGTTTAAATCTTTCGTATATTTCTTTGTTTCTTTTTACTTCTTCTATTGAAAAGTCTCCTTTTTTGATTTCTTTTATATTCCTCTACTGTGTTTTTTTTACATTTTAAATTAATTTTTGTTTCAATTTATTTTTATGCTATTAACCTTTATCGTTATTTCGATTGACAATACCGTTTTAGTAAAAATAATAACTCTTTTATATTATGCTACCTTGATTCCCTTTTTATCTTTCATCCAAATTTACTTTTCATTATAAAAAAGGTTTAAAACTATTTTTGTTCTAAACTTGCTGTGTTAGTACTTTAGTATTGTATTGTTATATGTATGTCGATGGAGAGTTTCAGGAGAGGGGATATGATACGAATAATTTTTGTAGACATGTTATACTTATAATATCTTTTTATTATAACCGTTTATATAAAATCGAGCTCGTGTTGTTCGTTTGCTGTCGAAGAGAAACTGAAATTGCTTTTTACTCTTGTTTCATTTCTCACATTTTTTCATTACAAACTTTTCTATCAATATTAAACAAATCAAAAGTAGTTTTATTTAAAATTAATAGAAATCTAATTGTTTTACGTTCATGTTTTGTGTCCGCGATTCCGTTCGGAGAAGATTTCTCCGAACGATACTATTGATTCTCCTGCGCTGTATTTATATTAATAATATTAATAATATTTCTATAAATTATTCCTTTTAGTTGCTACAGTACTATTTTTTCATGTTTTTACTTTATATAAACTCTATTACTTTGTTTCGCACTTATTGAACGTCATGCACTTTAATTTCAGTATATTAGTTAAAATAATTTAGAATACAAACTCAAGTTTTAAAATCAATGTGGAAAAATTTATCTTCTTATATATATATATATCTCTTAGAATATATTATTTTATATATATATTTATTTTAATCATTTGTTAAAATTAAAATAATCCAAATTTTACCACCCATGCTCCAATACCACCACTCCATCAATTTTGTTAACCGATATTGAGCGTTAAATTTTTTTAATTATAAAAAAAAATTAAGATATGATTTATCTACATATTACGATAAATATAGAATTTATATCTCTTATTTTCAAGGCAATCATTATTAATCGTGAAATTAAACAGTAAAAAGTAAAGATCATTAAAATGTTCAAGAAAGATCGATAGATTTCCTTAACATTTCTTTACAACTAATCTAAAAAAATGCGTAAATACAAGAAGAGAATAAACTATTCTTTTGATATTAAAGTTTTTGCTTTTCAAATGTTACTAATCGCGTCGCGTTCGTGATTGGGGAGGTAATTTTAATGTCGGTTTTCTTCCGTATGGTTAGACTTCAGATTTATTTATAAACGATAGTACAAAGGTATCGGCGAAACAAGCGGTTTGATACGATACGAGTATCAGGCTCAAAAGCTGCCCGGTTGCCTCACGCTTTCGCTTTTATTCCTATGCTTACGCATCTGTGTGCACTTTTGTTGCCATAAATTTTCCTTTTCCCTTTTTTTTTATTTATTTTACGAACTAAAACCCGATAGGTTAAGTATCGTGTCCCTGTAATATAATATTAATAATGCTTGGTTTAGACCCTCGCAAAAACTTAATACAGTATGTACATTTTATGATTAAGTGAACTAAACAATATGCAATAAACTATCTAATCCGATGTGGTTTTTATGCACGTCTATAATTTCCCAGACATTTGTTTTGGCTTAAATTTACAGTACATACGAAGCCTTTATGGAATAAATACATGCGATATTGGTAATTGCGAGTACAGCACCGGCTGCCATGGCCGCTTTTCCGTTCCGCTCGATACATTTCATTTCCCGTGTCCCTGGGCTTTAAAACGCCTATTGAGCTGTTGTAGAGAGAGGCCCTCACAGGCTATTGCGCGATGAGTGGAACATAGTCGCAAATTTTAACCAAGCCGCGATGTTCGTTTCTTTACGAGTTTTCGGGCAGTCCGCGATTCCGCAACCGCCCCCACCACTCCTGGTAATATGTTCTGTTGGAGTGGCACGATGTTCGACTTTGATGCGGGGGATTGCGCCGCGTCCACGATGCCGGGCCCCTGACGCCCGACGCATCTGCACTGCTCAGCTTCAACCTCACACCCATTTCCATAGTGCGAGCGGGAGTCGAGGATGGCTATGATAGGGGGGAGGAGGAAATGTTTCTCCAAATTAGGCCGGTTTGTCTGCGACCGGACGCAAGCTTACCCTGAGTCCACCCCGGCGGGCTGATATGTCCCATCCCATGTTTGATGGTCTCGAAATTTCTCATTCGAATCCCGAGGCCTTGAGCCTGATGGTTGGTCAAGAGAAAAAATAAGAGCAGCGGACATGCATGTAAGAGCGAGAGAGAGTGAGAGAGAGAGAGAGCTGGAACAGAGTTGACGCGTCAGAGCGAGAGAGAAGGTAAGCATAGCGGCTGAGCGTATAAGAGCGAGAGAGAGGGAGAGAGAGAGAGAGAGAGAGAGCATGGGGCTGGACGGCAGGAGGGGGTATAGCATGCTTACAGTCAAGAGCCGTGACTGCACGGCATGGGGCTGAAAATCTGTAACTATTTTAACTATTTTCGGAAAATATTCCGCATTGAAATATTTTGGACAATGGTTACCTTTCCTTGTAATATTTTCGACACCACTGTTTAGCTGCACAATTATTTTCAACTATTTACTTTATAATAATGAACGAAATGCCAAAGAACATACCGCTTTTACATTACGATTTTTAGATGTAATAATAACAACGATAATAATATTAATAATAATAATAATAATGTTTTTCATATAATAATCATAACAATAATTTTTACGCATTGTAGTTAATCAGTCGCACCTGTAATATTTTTATAATATATAATATGCTTATATCATTCATACATAACTTAAAGTTAATATAATTTTACAATATTATAAATAGGATTCCTTAATATCTACGATATCTATCGCGCGTTGGGAAATCGACAGGTGCGTGAAATTCGGTGTATCGCCTACATCAACTTTAATTAATAATGTAATTATTCCCTATTAAAATCTATGTTTATTTTTAAAGTAAAATAAATCAAGAATTTAGAAGAAAATATATCATTCGTTAAATTCTAATTATTCTAAAATTTTATGAATGTTAAGTTCAAATACAAATTAAAGTTATATATTTTATGTGAAAAAGGAAGTTAGAGTCTTAGTAGCTATTCCTTTTGAACAAAGCACAAATATTTAAGATTTTTAAATCTGTTTTTTTATATTTTCTGAGAATAAATGTTCTTAACATTATATTATATTAATTTAATTAAATGTATTTGATCTAAGGTTGCCAAATAATTCAGATTCAAACGTTAGTAAGAATGTATAAATTATTATTACAAATTACGGGCACTTGATCTAATTAGCTTTATTTTAAATTTTTATTTGCAGCTGTATGATGCAGTTGTTTAATTGTAAGTTAATAAATAAAAGTATTCTGTTAATTTTCAACATCGTGTATATTGAGCTAAATAAGACAGAGTAAATGAAGATTGAACTGGCTTACTCTTATATTAATTAATTTTTTATTTAATAGCACTTTACTTTTCAAAAACATATATATTTACACAAATGAAGAGAGGTAAACAAAAGCGCGCACTAGTATTGAACTCGAGAATTCGAAAGTCTAGTTGAAATGTGTCGAAATCGTAGTCAATTTCTGAATCTGCATTTTTCGCCCATGCTTGGATATTTATACGTTTTCCCCTTTACCCTTCTCCTTGTTTAGTTAAAACTTTATTGTATTCTTCTCTATTTTTTGTTGGTTTACCTAAATTAAGCCGTGGCATAGAAACCTTCTGCGTCCTATGATAGAGGGAAAAGCTTGTACATTTTATGCTTAATCTAAATCGTGTAACCGCGTATTCTTAAATTTTAAATGCAACAAGTAATCCTTTTCTTTCCTCCTCTTGCGTCCCTGTTGCTCCTCTTCCCGTCTCAGATCTCTAAGAGTTGCTTAAATTCCTTCTACATTTCTTTCCTCGGACGATTACGGAATTAATCAGACTCAGTTCCAAAGATGTTTTACGCCCCAGCCACCGGTAGTTCGCCACTGCTACAAGCGCAGCTTCCAGGGACCAACTTTGTAGGATCGCATTTTGCGTTCGATGTGACGTGATAATCTCGCTGGATTTCGGCCCATGCGAGTCCCTGCAGCTAAAGGAACGATGCAGAGATAGAGAAAGAGAGAGATAGAGAGACAGAGAAAGATAGTGAAGTAAACAGGCAGTGAAAGAAAGCGAGAAGGAGAGAGAAAAACATAGTGAGATAAGCAGGTAGTGAAACAATGCGAGAGAGAGAGCAGATATATATGAGTTAATAAGTACACCTTGTACTATGTAGGGTAAGCAGTTGGTACAGAGAGGAAGAGAGAGAGAGAGAGAGAGAGAGAGAGAGGGGGAAGAATGAGAAATAGATAGAAGTGAATGGGATGCTGTTGGTCAATATGTCAGTCCCTATGATGTAGTATGCCGTATGTATGAAGGAGAAAGAAACAACATAGAGTAAGAAGGTGGAAAAAAGTTGTCAATTGTCAATCAGTAATGCAGTTGCCACAGAAGAGATAGACCTAGGCTCGGTGTTTCATTCTTTGAGCCGAGCATGAGAATTTTTCTACGCCATTTTGTTTTCTCCCTGGAAAACCTTGGAAGTCATGCTATTTTCCCGGAGACTACTTCGCCTGTTACACACCTTTTATAATGTTCACAATTATGCTTTACACTAAGTGCTTTGGTTTAGTATAGCTTACTCGCGTCATTATTTTATCTATAAGACATGGTGTCGTCAACATACTGTATAATGATAAAATCTTTCAACATAGATTTATCTTTCTGTCACTAAAATTATAGACAACATATAACATTTTTTAATTTTATATTTTTATAATATCATACAGAATAGTAAAAAAGCTATAGAATATAAACATTAATGTAGTGCTTTTGGAAAAACTTCAACAAAATTGAAACTGGATTCATTTATCGAAATATTTGAAAGATCAAAAATTACGTATTATATTTTATACTTATATATATACTTATATATACTTATATATATATATACTTTTATACTTCAAAATATATATGGAGGTAGAAAAAAATGATTTAAAACTTTTAAAAGTATTTCTTTATGTGAAACTATTATTGATAAAATTTATATATTAGGCATTTCTAAAGGTAAAATGATAGTCAGCTTTGTAAATTTTTTAAAAGTAGAGACTATAAATGCTATCCCAGAACTTAAATATCATAAAACTATATAAATATTAAAGTATTATTAACATTCATTATGACAAAATTATATTATAAGTTATATAAATAAATTGTGATAAAAAATTTTTAAAACGAATATTATTTATATTTATATAATAATTATTCCGAAGATCTGCTAGAAAAGCTTACCCAAGACATATTTCACACACTAAAATGTTAAAAAAATTAAAATACAGAAGATAATAAGGGTGTAATTTTAGAAAAAATGAATTAAAAAGTTCAAAAAAGTGATAAATTAGACAGCTTAATAAAAGTGAGTAAAAATGAAAAATTATAATCGAGAAAGTAGAAAACTTAGTATTAAGCACAAAAGAGGGTTAGGAAGCCACGATGTAAAGTAAGAATCAGCACGGCGCACGCGCGCAATAAAACAGCGAAAAAAGATAAAATATCAAATAAAACAAAATAAATCAAACGAAAAAATTTGTAAAAAAAGTGCTAAAAAACGCCCGAAAAAGTTAAAATGGAGTCATCAATAAAACATTAGAGGAAGAGATAACAGAAATGAAGGCATGGAAAGAAAAAATAAGAAACTTTTGAAGAGAAACTAAGAAAATATGAAAAAAAATTGAAAAGCTAGAAATGTTATTAGAAGGATGTAAGGAAAAAACAATAACAAAAAAGGAAAATACGGTAGCAAACGTAGATAGTGAAAAAAATACCGAAAGCAAACAAGAAGAAATAAGAAAAGAAAAATGGGAATGGATGTTAGAATAACAAAAACGAGAAAAGAAAAAGAATAATATCGCAATTGTAGGTTTTAATGGAGAAGAAAAGTATATAGAAGTATAAATGAATGGTTGAATGGTAAAGTGTGGGTAACTATGAAGAGAGTTTGGTATTAAAGATGATCACAGGTGGTGGGCTGCATAAATAGAAAACAAAGATTCAAAGAATAAAATTATGTTGAAAAAAAACAGAACTCAAGGGTTCTAATTACTATATTAATTATGACGAGACTTATACGGAGAGAGAGAGAGAGAGAGAGAGGAGAATGGTAAAATCGAAAAATCCAGAGAGATGTGAGAAAACGAAGTAGATTGATATTATTATTTAGGGGGGGGGGAATCATTGGAGACAAAAACTTGTGAATATATAGCGAAAAGAAAGGAAAATGATTAAAAAAAAGTGAGAGAGATGACTCGTTCGTACAGTGACGAAGGAATGGATGAGTTAAAAAGTATATGAAAGAGACATATGAAATAGTAAGTAAATTTTATGAGAAGTTGAAAAATCTCAGTGATTCACTAGATACAAAAACGGGAATTTAGTTAAATTAAAGAGAATAAGTCAGAAAAGAGGGATATATTGTAAGAGAAAGAAGATAAGAAAGTAGAAAAAACATGTAGATAAGATAAACCAAGTATAAATGTAGAAATTTTCAACGTATAAAGGAAAAAAGGACACGTAGACTTACTAAGCAGAAAAGAGTATGAAAATATATCAATAGACCAGACAAAATTCAAGAGAAGAAAGCAAATGGAGATAAATTAAAGAGAAACAGACCATACAAAATAAAAAGCAACAAAGGATTAGAATGAAAATAAAGAGAAAAAAATGGATAGGATGAGGATAAGATGTGGGAGCATAAAAAGGAAGACAATATAAAGAAGAAAATAATATGGAGAGATAAATGAACTATAGTGTAAATTAATTAAATGAAAAAAATGACTGTTATGTGAGAAAGAGAGCATTAGATTAATTAGACTTAAATAATAGTGTAATATTGTACATAAATAAATCTGAAATCTTGTGTAAACTAGGTTAAACAAAGCGACTATTATATTATAACAATTTATATATTGTTTAATAAATACTACTACTAGTAATAATTATTTCGTACTTTCAAAATTCTTAGAAAATAAAAAGCAATAAATTTAAAAATTTTAATTTTAAATAATAATCGAACAATTTATATATATATATATATATAATATATATATAATATGTAGAATTTTTTCACTTATTTTATGTACTTTTAACCTTGTGGGGAAGATAAATATATATTTAACTATATGCACATTATTTGTAAATATCTATTTCTATACATAAGTAATTTTGTTCATTTCAGAGAATGAATCCACGATGGAATACCTGGTAACAATATCTTATAAATAAATTATTTTTCTATTTTCTCATAGATAATTAGCTAGAAAATTAGTTTTTCTTGAAATTTAAATTATTAAAACATCTTAAAATTAAAATTTATCCATAAAAAATAAAAAAGAAAAAGAAAAATAAGTAACTAATTTAATTTTGTGCTTGATATAATATATTTTATATTCAATACTAATTATCTATACTTAAATAGGTTTGCACGATAAATATAGATAAACTTTATAACAGTTGTTGGTGATATAACGGGTTAAGGATTGAGAAATTGGGAAGAGTAAAAATTAATTATCACAATTTCTTTTCAATTACTTTTATTTAAACATCAACTTTCTTTGTTATTTTTCTCATGGTTCAGGGAAAATAAAAAGGGTAGGTTCGCGAGAAAGAATATTCAGAAATTCTTGTACGAAAAACTGACCTATAAAATTTCAAATTGAAGCGAAATGTATCTAATCAAAATTTGTGTCTAATAATAATTTTATTATCAAAAGAACCCATAGCAGCGTATTCTAGTTAATACAACCTTTACCTCTATTGGATCCACTTTTCTTTTCGCTGATTTCCATCTATTTGTCAAATTACGCGAAAATGAATGGTAATCTTTGCGAATCTTGGGTGTCTCATTCGCAATCTGAGCTCATCGTGACTTGAACCTATTTAACTCTAAGAAAAAATTATGTTTTTGCTTATTTTTTGCTTATCGAAACGCGGTTTTTAAATTAATAAAAATTTATGTAGAGCCCTGGTATAAAAGACTTCTTGTATCCTATAACACGAGATAAAGCCTTTACATTCTAAATTAGATTATCATTTTTAATTAGTAATTGATGCATTATCGCCTGCCCATATAAATTTTTTATGGGAAAAGAAGTTTTGTTCCACATCCGTTACTGTTTCTGCGATCACTAACTTACAACACTGTTCGCTTGATTACAAGGCACTTATAGTGGCGATTAATCCGGAAATTGCATCTACTGTGTTGAACACTGAGAGTTACGAAACCTTCTCAAGTCCCCATTTACCGTGTGCCATGAATTTGGCCAAACTACGGTATATCAAGATTTTGCGTACCCTAGTGCCGTTTCTCAACCTAGATCATCATGATTTCGTTCACTGTGCGTACGAAGCTTCAAGAGCTCTACTAAGCTTGTATCATTGTGAACACGCTTACTAGCTCAGATTTGTCGATGTGGTACTGGTACCTTATATAGGTTTGATCCTACAGTCGCAAAACTTCGTAATCCGTGAAGCTCTGTAGCGTGCGTGACTCATACTGCTAATCGGGAAAGGACATAGCGGATTAGTGAGAAATGAAGAGGGGGGAAGTGAGGGGGGTGAAGAGAGAGGGAAGAAGAGAGAGACAGCTTTGAGTAAAATTAGTGAAAGTTAGAGAGAAAGAGAGAAACTTTCCGTATACCGGAAAGATGTAGAGAGTGAGAAAGAGAGAGGAAATGAGACATAAATAGATACAAGACTCGTTCCACGTAATATAAGATGAGCGAGAGATAAGAAAGAGAAGAATATCAGCTGTCAAATATAACCCGAGACGTACTGGAAAGAGAAAGAGAGAAAGAGTAATATAGATAATGAGAATGAGGGCTAGAAAAATATCAGGTAGTAATTGATAAAGAGGGAGAGAGAGAGAGAGATAGGAATGAAGAGACTGAAACATATTCTCTTTGTTTACAGAACTTTATACCCTAGCGAAATATTGATATTTTCTATATCAGCTTATTCTATATTCTAGTATAGCATATTTCGAGTCGTTGATCTATTCTCAAAAATCCTATTATCCTTTTTACTCACAAATATAATTATTAACATAGGAAACATAGAAAAACTGATTTACCTTGTTATATTGTCAATACAAGTACCTGTATAGTTGTATATTAATTAGTGTATTTTATATTTCTGTATAAATAAAAAATAATTTTTTTTCGAAAATTTAATACGAAGTTTAAAAGGATAACACCAAATTGGATAGAACATTAATAGTGAACAATTCATAAACAAGTTATAATTACTTATTTTTTGTTTATTCATCAGAAATTTTTTTCTAGAATTAAGAAATAAAAAGTGAACGAAAGAAATAGAAAGAAAAAAATAATGAAAGCGTATGAAAAAATTAGAAAACAAATGTAAAATTTGTTAAGTTCCTTTAAAAAAAAATATTTGTCATTCATAAACTTTAAAAATTTTTAAATATCAGTTATATTTTGTTATTTTTTTATAAATTATATATTATAAATTGATTATTGGTATATTAATCATTAATTTTCCTTAATAAAAATACCTTAATATTTTTACACAAAATATATTGTACTAGAAAATTTCTAAGATGTGTTGCTTTGCATGCTTGTCTTGAACACACTTTTGGCATTTTATAGATCTTTTAAAGATACACTGTTGCGGACAGCAGTACTTTATCTTAGACCTGAAAAAAATCATTCATTGAATTCTTAGTGAAACAATATACTTCAATATATTATTTTAAAAACTTTTTCTAAAATATTTACTATATAATATTTTGTGATAATGATGTAAAAATTTGAAAGCTTAGAATATGGATATTTGTTTGAATTTTTATTAAGTTATTCTAACCACGTGGAAGGGATATATGTGATGAGTAAAAACGCACAGCGAAGTTGAATTGTCTTTTATTTATAATATTTACACTTTACAATATAATAACATGTATTTTTTATATTATTATATTTTTACACTATGTATACTGTAGTGAGTATTATCACTTACGCTTGAGACAAATTATATTAATTTGTTGTATGCTGTGATGGAGACGCCCGTTTTGCAGGCGTACACTCTTACGTGATGATATTTGATAATTATCGATGGTGATTTACATGATATGACTTATAAATATTTGATAGTTTATTTTTGAACAATAGATAAAATAATCTGTTGAATTATACAAATATTAAAAAATAAGGAGCAGCTGTATACAATAAGAGCTTTTTTCCGCTAGTATAACAGGTTGCGTTCAGTGGTTCAATTGTTCTGGCTAGCCAATTAATCAATAGGCGATCGATGCGGTATTGATCAGCGGCGCATTCTTTTTACTACATAGAGGGCCCAATTTTCCGAAAATCTTTATGGAAACCCGAAAAATATTTTTTATTTAGAATTTTATTATTACAAGAAAATAAATTATAAAATTAATAATTTAAGAAATATGTATTTATAAAAAATCTTATTATTAATTTAATTTTTTTAAATCTATCAAATAATAAACTATAAATTAATTAATTAACTTATTATAAATTATTATAAATCGTAGTAATCAATATCACAAAGTTTATAATCAAAATTTAAAATTCCCCTTTCAAAGGTATTATAGACTATTTTAATTATCATAAATTTATTATAACTACTATCATAACACTTTTTACTAAATACCATTGTTATTTGCGTAATGGAGGGAAGGAAAATCAAGAAAAAGAAATTTTAATTAGCAGTCAATTTTTTAATTTTTATATTTATTTAGCACTCTACAATTTCAAAATGTTATAGTAATCTTTCGTTTTTTACAAGTGATATTTCTAACGATAAGAGAATCTTATTTAAAAATGTGAGGCTGTCATCTGCCGCCAGCAATATCTCTACATTTTTATAATCTATTTGTTTTCTATTAGCGGCAGCAAGGCGAGACTGTATATATGTAATCTATGGTGTTTGCACGTGCTATATTACGCGCAAATACCCTTGAACTTGAATCGAAATTCATATTAACAAAATTTTCATATAAATTCTTTCTATGAATAATATTTCAGTCGGCACGTGACACCGTTGGAAAGTTACTAACTGTAATATTTTATTTCAAAGTTCATCTTTAAACAGTAACTCGCTGGTTAGTGCCCGGCTATTCTCATGTGCTTCTACGCAAACGAGACAACCGCGGGGAATTCCATTGAGAAACAGAAACACAGGAAAAAAGAGAGGATGTAGAAAAATAAAAATAAAAAAAGAGGAAGTAGTTCGACAATTTACGGTAATACAACTGTATACAATAGTCAATGGTTTTATTTGGATCTACGATAATAAAGATTTATAATTGTCCTAATTTAATTGCCGTCTCTTTGATTTTGTTCCTTTTTTTATAATATTTAGTATCTAATCTATATCGCGCACTTAAAAAAACTAGATTCAACAAACATTTATAAACTACACTTAAATGTAAGTCGCAATTATGATGAATGCATCTAGTGTATGAATGTGTATGAATGTAATCTGTGTTGTTTTGTATATATATATATTATTCCTTGGTGTAATGAATGTGCTGATGTACTGTATTGATTGAACGATGGTGTACTATTATTAACAATTAAGCTGTATAAATGAATCTTTTAACAAAACTTTTTGAATTGATTAATTGAATGTATCTTGTGAATGTAACAATTAAATGAAAGCGAAGTGTCGTGAACAACTCCTGAGAGCATACTGAATTCGGAACTTATCACGACTAGAGCAGACACGTCTGGTGAAAATTAATTGGGCATTGATAAGCCAATAATAACGCGCGTAGTACTCATTGTCGAATTATAAGTGCTGATTATATTTCAAATTAGAGCGTGAATGTAGTTGATTATACTTCGCGGGTGGTCGATCGCACTGATTGTTTATTGATATGCGATCGACGCGTTCGCGTTGAATAGCGCCCTCTTTTTCGCCACGTGGTGAGCCGTCTTTGTCGATAATCAATAGTTTATTATAGATCACAAGGTGGTGGCAGAGGTAGCGCTTTCTATGATTCTCAAACACACCTATTATATCAATTTTAAAATTCTTTAGCTCCTCCTTTATTAATTTTAAGTATTCATCGCTTCATGATTTCTTTCTCTATTTTTTTCATTTCTGTCTTAATGTTTTTTTTTATGTTGTTTTTTTTGTAACACTCTTCTGCAATGTATTTTTGATATTAGGGCTTTTCAAGATTTGTATTTATCTTCCAAGTATTCATCTATTTTTCGCTCCTTTTCTGATTCTTTTACCTTTTGAATGATTTTGAATTATTTAAATTATACCTTTCTTTCACGATTTTGTAACGCGTTAGTGCAGTACTTTTTCTTGGGTTTTCCTTGTTGCCACTCTTTTTGCACTTCTTACTAAGTTTTCTATTTTCTAAATTATAACATTTCACTTTTGTTTGATTTTATTACTCTATCTAATTCATCACTTTTTTTTCTTTTTGATTAATTTTTCTAAATATACACCTTCACTGTTCTTTACTATTTTTACATTTTTTTTCCATTTTCTGCCCATGGTATATATCTCATACGAACTTCTCTAGCAGCAAGTCTTTAATAAAATATATAAATTGATTTATTGTAAGCTCTTGTGTAAATATTTATTTATATAAAAATTCTTTGAAATAAAAGAAAATGTCATAATCATATTTATAGTACATAAAATTAATATCCAAAAGATGGGAATTTGTGTAATATTTTTTGAAAAAATTTCACACTTTGATAACGCGACTAAATTCTTTTTGAAGAAAAGTTTAAAATTAATCGAATACTTTTTTATTTTGTAATGATATTTAACATTTACGCAACACATAAAATCTTTAACCAATTCAACCAGTCTGCAATGATTATCTTGCACAAAGCAGAAAAATTTAAATATAGAAAATTTTAAATTGTAAAATTGTCAATTTTTTAAGAATTATATACTATACGCAATTTAATATGGGTTAATTATCTAATACACTAATATGTTTCTATGTACAGTTTAAGTAGTATATTAGTACTTAGAAAATAGAATTAACATGTTAAGAAATATTTTATCGCGTCTTGAATGTTATTATTTAAACTTATTACAGAAATGAAAATTATATAGCAATGAATTTAATTAGAAATTTTATAAATAAAATAGTCTTATATTTTTTAAGTAATTTTAAATATTATATTACAATTACTTTATAAAGAAATTGAAATTTTTCTTTTTTTATAACATTCACTATAAAAAATTATTATAATCTTGTAATATTACGTAAATATTCAATTTAATAAAAAATTTTACTTTTTACAAATCATGCAATTTTGTACTGTACTTTTATATTATATAATAAGTAATAAAACATTATTTACTTACTTATTGATATTTTTTATCTTTTTAGAATATTTTAACAATTCTAAAGCCTTACAAAAATCTTGACCGATATCCAATAAATGTTTTATATTAAATTGGTATCCTGCTAAAGGTCCTTGATCAAAACCACAAAAACTAGTCTCCATGGTGTAACTCCTTCAGAAATAACATTTAATTATAATTAAAATCTTTAAAACAATCAATCTAAGATAAATGAAAGTATTATACTTTTTTATTATATATACATATGTATCAAGACGTAGTTTACATACTTAAAAAAATAAACACAAAAGATTAAAATTAAAATTAAGCAATACGATTAACTGGAAATTGAAGATTATTCGTTTCAAAAAGAATTCTAATAAAAATATTGACATATATGTTCATTTTTTGAAGAATTTTTATTTGATATATATACTTGTAATTTTTTCGTTAATATTTTGATGAGAAGTAAACTTATTATAACATAGTTCGTGAAGATGTAAGTATATGAATATAAATATCACATTATACAATTTTTTATAAATTATAGCATAATATAAAATAATAATAATACCTTGTAATGTATAAATAATGAAGTAATAGAGAAGAGAGAGAGAGAGAGAGAGAGAGAGATTGAAACTATGTACGTGTTATATTTTAAGGAATGAAAGTTATTGATGATTTTAATTTTTTAACTCATCGGATTATTTTTATTTATTTTATTCTGAGATTATGTATAAATATAAAATAAAAAATTTGAATTTAAAAAAATTATTTTTTTAAATTATTAAAATATTGAGTAATTTAATTTTTAAAATGATGTGATATTTGAGTAAAATGTATCTCATATGTGTAATATTTGTAGAAAAAAGTTTTTATGAAAAATAACTGTAAAGTATAATAGTTAAAGCAATTCAAATATATTAAAATTCATTTTATTTAAAAAAATATATATTTTACAATAGTATAATAAGAAATATATTTTGTGTAATTTAATGCCACTTTAACCGATGCGCGTAAAGAGTGGAGGATTATTTGAGTAAATAAATAGACGTTCGTTCCTTTTTGTTAAGTTCTTTTTATTTTGATATAATTTCGAAACGACGGTTTGCTTGAACGAATTTCGAAAGAAAGCTGCCCGATCGCCTGGAGCTGCTGTATTTATATTTTTGTCATACGCACTTACCCGTAATTATAAATTAATTTGGTTATGACTAAACATAATATTCTCATTGTAAATGAATGAATTCTGTGTATTCGCTAATCAATCTAAAACGAAAATAATTCGTTCTTTTCTAATCTAAACTAATTTAATACGCACTTGTTTTTGTAATATAATATACTAAACATTTCACGCATTCCTTATAAAATAAATTGAAACTATACACTACAGGTATTTGTTATAAATTAAAACGAAATTAGACTCTTCGCATATTTGACACAATTTAATCAAACTAAATATTACCCGCTTTATTACAATTATTTGAAATAAAATATAATACGCTTGTTTATCTCGCTTATGACAGATATTATTTCTCGCGCCCCTAAGCCTTCACCGAGCGACCGGAGGAAAAAAGGTTTTTACAAAGTTATCGCATATCAGACGGGACGTTCCTGAATGCGCGCATTGTTAGCCTACATAATAATTTTAAATTGTTATAATTTTCTATCGATTACTTGGCCGAAGTCTCAAAATTTCTCAGCGATTTACGGCCATCCCGGCGCTCGGGCTTTTCGATGTGGTGGAGCTACGAAATCCGCGACGTCGATTTAACTTACGGGGTCTACGACACATTCACGACTTTCGATCCCTGACGCCAGAACCCATCCGCGGTGCCCGACTCTACTGCAGATTCAAGTCTGTAACGTGAGCGGAGTTGAGGTTGAAAAGTGAACACAAGGGGAAACCTCTCTGGGATTGTTAGTGGGACTTTCATGCAAGCGGCCGCGAGCAATATGCGTGAACGCGAGTTCATTCCCTACCCGTCGCGGCGGGCTATCGCATTACCACCTGCTTTAAGTCGCGGATTGATTCCGGGTAAGCGGATCCGTTAGGTCATAGTTTATTTTATTTGTACGCGCAAATTAGCATTTCACGAAACAATCCGAATAATTCGAAAGATTTCGTAAACTGATAATGAGAGGGAGAGGGATGGACACTTAGAGAGCCGAATAAAACTTATGGAGCTAGTAAAAAAGCGAGAGAGAAATAATGAGAGTCTAGTAAAGTGAGGGTTTAGTAAATGAGCGAGTGAGACCGAGAGAGAGAGAGAGAGAGAGAGAGAGAGAGAGAGAGAGAGAGAGAGACTCTAGTAGAGTGAATGTACAGTAAGTAAGTGCGTCAGAGCGAGAGAAGAAAGAGAGTCAAGTAGAGTAAGCATACAGTAAATGAGCGCGTGAGAGCGAGAGAGAGGGAGAGAGAGCTGAGTGGAAGTAACGCGAGATAGCGTCTGAAAGTGCGAGCGAGAGGGATATAAGGCAAATGAGGGGGAAAGCTGCAGCATAGTGTTTGCTCGAGTGCCGTACTTAATCCCTACGGAATGTGTGCGCTTCGTGTCTTTACTTGTATGTATATTCCTGTATGGGCCGTGTCATTCTCGCCGAGAAATGCTTTTAAATGTAAAAACATTCTCGGCGGCTAATATTTCTTACCTTAGCCTAAGCCTTGGCTCGATTCAGCACACTGTACTTGATAAGTGACCGTTTGCCTTCTTATCTGATGACAAAGACACTTAGATGCAAAGAGTATCTTGATGATAATATTACATAGTTAATATTAAATTGTAAAAAAAGTTAAATGTATTAAAAATACATTTACTAATTATTAAAAATAACTATTTATATAGATTTATATTAATTAGAGAACTATTGATGTGTAATATAATTTAATAATTCATTTTAAAACAATATGAATTTTTAAATAATAATAATGAATACATTTGTGAAATCTATACTACGATAAATTATGATTAATTTTTTATAAAATATGAATTATACCCAAATTTTTTGTTTTTTAAAAGTTTTTTATATTCAAGGTGCAAGGAGAGATTTACAAATTTTAGTTTTCATTCGAACATGAATTATCAAAATATAAATATTCATAATTCTTGAATATGACAAATGACCCATTTTTTAAATTTATAAATACTAAAATAATCCAATATATAATCGAAATTTTTTTACATTTATATTTTTAACGCATCGATAATAAAAAATTTTTTAACTCACAAATTAATACTCTTTCAAAATATGTAGATTTTTTTATTAAATTAACATTACTAAAAATATCTAAGTGAATCACCGTACGTCAATCAAACTCTCGTGGCAAAAATACATATTTCATAAACGATATCCGGTAATGCAAACTATGTAGAAAATATAGAAAATAACAATTCAATAGTATTATATAACAAATTTGTCGATTATTTGATATTTAAATTCCATATAATTATGATTATTACACTGTAATAAAAATTAAATATGATATTTTTATCTAAAATGCGCGATGATTTTGAATAAAAATAATTTCTTAAATCTTTAAGTCGCTTTATTATCAAAAAATGATAAAAATTGTATCAAATTGGTAAAATTATGTTTACTATAAAATTCCACATATTTTTGGTTAATCAAGAAATTAATGAGAAATTCTGGGATTATCCAAAGTAATGTTAAGATATTTTAATCTCAAGCTAGCTATATATATATATATAATCGTCACCAAATTTTATATTTTTCCGTATATAGTCATACGAGTATAAGAGTTTTATTAACAATGTTAATTAAAGAGCACGTCTTAAAGATTTAATATTAATTAAATGAATTTAAATTGTGTAAAGTTTATATTAATTTATAAAATATGTTGCAACATAATTGAAGTAAATAACATGAGATTAATTATTTTTTTAAACATATATAGGTATCTAATTTTGAAATAATATAATAAATAAATGTAATGAAATAAATAATCTACAAATAAATTTTCCGTTGAATTTCAGAAACACCTCCGCATTCTCGATTCAGTAATTTTCTAGAGTGACAATAGCATTACCAATTGTATAATGTATAAACTATAAATAATATAAAATCTATAAATATAAATCAAATATTATTATAAAAATAAATATCATTTTAAATTATTTAATTATTGAAACGTAACAATATTTTTACAACCTTTTTTTTGTTTTCAGATATATGTATTCGTACTTTTAAAAGTTAATATATAAAATTACGTATATGTCATAAGCTATAATAAAATAAGATATTATGTCATAACAATATTGAATAAATGTCTGCATTTAAATAAGAATAATTATAATACAAAATTATTGAAGATTTAAAAAAAAACAAGGAAAAATAAATATCATAAAATTTCAAGACTAATTTTTAGCCAGTGATATTTATTCAAATAAAAAGTATATTATAATTAAACAGAAACGAAACAATATCAAAAATTTACACAAGGTTTCTTTATGATTTAAAAATTATTTTTAATTGACTTTTCATACGATATATACCGATTATAATCTTTAAAATGCTTAAGGGCCAGTTATAATTATGCTCGGAAAATAGGAGAAGAAAGATCTGGTTATATATAGGTTATATTAAAAATATAGGTTATATTTAATATATCTATTGATGGATGCTCTATATCAATGCCAATAATTAATATTCCGTAAAATCCAAAACTTAAAGTTTTAAATTAAAGTCTTTTTTTCTCGTAACATACAAGTGGTATACAATAGAGAACATAAGTGAATAAACATAAAGGATGGTTCTATAACTGATTTAATATACTATAGAAAAGCTACATCCTTATAAACATAGACATGAACTCATGAGATGTAATAATATATAATTATTAATATTTATTAAATTATATCTTTTATTAATAGTTATTAATTTAATAAGAAATTAAATTATTTTAACATAAATGATTCTTTTATTTGATTTTATTTTATAATATTGTAACTTTGAAATAGAAAAAAGTAATTTAAATAATTTCTAATTAAACTCAAATGATTTTTAATTAGAATTTTTGAAATATATATAATAATAAAGATTAATATTATTTAAAAATTTTCGAATCTTCATGAACAAGCATAAAACTTTAAAGACATTTTTTGAGCACGATAAGTCTATATTACATATTATATTGATTGAAGCGAACGTATTTTTCTACTATATTTAGAGCTAGTTATTTTCAAGTGGTAATCCAATATCTCTTCTTGCGTTTATAGCGATATCTGTGCCTTCGATCATTAAATGCTCAAGGTCATTTATAAAACTATATTCGTCACTAGTTTATCAAAAAACTTCATTTTTTATTTGAACGACTTGGTGAATATTTTGAATAAGAGTATAAAACGTTTTGCTGCTACACATATCAATAGATTATTGCAATATCATGTATTTATTTTTAGAGAGTTAGAGTATAAACAAAATTGATTTAGATGAAAAGCGAGGAACACAAAAAATAATCAAAGACATAACTTTTTAAAGTGAGCAATGTGTATAAAATTGATAGAATTAAATCTCGTAAGGTTTATTCTAACTTTTCTACAATATTATAACTCATTTTATTATAAAATGCATTTTTATATTTATGCTCAGAATTCATGCATTTATATAGCTATACGTGTGAAATACAGTTTCTGTTAAAAATGAAAATTTGAATTTTTTTATTTAAATTTTCTAATACGGTATTATAAAAGTGAAATTGATATACTAAGTCAGTTCATCTTACAATTTTTTTTAATTTATATAATATACAGAACAGAATTTACCTAATATTTACCTAAAATTAGCCGTAATATTTTAATTTAAAAATACCAAAATAATCTTTACGCATGCAAACTTAAGGTTAATCGTTATATTCCAGTTGATTTAATAATTAAAAATTTTTAGTTGAAACAGTTTTACCAATTATGACTCTATTATTCGATTACCAGAAATTGTTGTGAACTATGCTCACAATAACGATAGATTTATCTAAAACCCGATGTATTATCATCAGAGCTGTGGTAGAGTCTTGCATCGAAATTAATATTCAGAATGTATTCCTAATTTACTGATTTAAAAATCTATTAATGTTACATAATTTAGATAGGGCAGAATTATAATTATTATAATGTGTTATTTATTACTACAAATTTTTAAATCATCATAAGTCATCAGCCAATTAGAATTGTGTTAAGATACTATGAAAGTATATAAATCTTTTAATTTAATCTTTCATATTAGACCTCATATTAACATATATTAGCCTTTTTTTGCATACAGTCTTTTATTTCAATTTTTTCAAGGACGATAGTCTAAAAATTTTTCATCTTTTTACTTAATTTGACAAATTTAAACAACAGAGTTTGCTTTATTGTTAAATATATCATCAACATATGCCTATTATCTGTATTTGGTTATAGTTGTGTGATGGAACTGACAGTTCACCGAGAAGATTAATGTCGTTATTAGCCTTCACCCTAAGTCTTCAGCCCATACAAATGAAGAGATCAAAAACAATAAGTTAGCTCTAGATAGTTGTATACAATCTAATATTTCATGAGCTATGTTGGCAAGAACTATTTCAAATTCTTTTGTGCAGTTCTATAGAATTATATACAACTGAATACGGAAACTTTAAAACATAGATTACATACGCTTAGATGTGCTTCTTGCTTATGCGATACAAATTTCATGTGAGAAACGAACTTACCATGCTTATGTTATTGAGATCATAAAGAAGCGTATAGTTGACTTTAATATTAATAAAACGGACGTTTCTGTAGCCTTTAAATAGTTAGATGGATTCACTTTTGTTTACTCATTATATTCTCATTAGCCTATTTTAAATTGAATCGAATTAAACAAAAGTAATAATAATATATTAATATTCGGAATAATATAATTTAGAATAAACATGATATACGCAATCATTAATAAATCGTACACAAATCAATAAATTCTAATAAATTTTAATTATGATAATTGTAAGGAGAGTGTGGACTTGAAAGTTTTATTTTAATGATTGGCTCCTATTTATTTTGTATATGCTACTTAATAATTAAAATTTTACAAAACTTAAATCTTGCATTTATTTTCACCTTCGATCTCAAATATAATTCTATCAATAATACTTTTCAGTATTTTTTTATCAAATTTTATATATTATAAATGCTTTCAAATTTATTGTTAATGTATTACGATATATTTAAATTTTTTTAGAAAAAGAATACTTATTTTTTAATCAGAAGTTGTAAGAACTCTATTAAAAAATTTTAAATAAAATTTTAGATATTATATAAACATCGTATTGAGTTTTCACTAAGTTAAGTTGATTTTCGGTGGTAAAATAGCCGGGCATCTATATGATGACAAGGATTCTTGTACTCGTGTTTGAGCATTTCCCATGCTAGGCCAATTGAATCATTTTGAACTGACAAACTGTTCACAAGTCTGAGAGGATATTCAGTCAGAGCCTGTGTCAGGTAAGTTAGTTTCTCTACATCGGCGATGTCCGTTCGATGTAATACCATGGAAACAAACATATTGTGAAAATGAGGCCAATCTGACAGATCGCTCGAGAAGTCTGGCAGACCAAAACTCGGAAGCCTGTCCTGACCAGACCCCCCCCCCATATGATCCTGATGACCGAGCTGTATTTACCCGGTTTATTGCCATTTTTGAGCCCGGAGACCGCCGATAATAAAGAGTGCGTTAGAATGCAAGTCACTCATGAGTTCATACTTACTTTGGGTAAAGTATGTGTTGTTGGTATTACTGAGTGGGCAAGAAGCCTTAATGATCGAGTGTTCCTACTCAAACTTCTGAAAGATGGATTCAAGCTTGTTTTGAAGGTTAACGAGTTGTTTCAGCTCCATTATATACCAATATCATCCGCTGACTCCGGGAAGTACTGGATCATCATCATCAATGAGTTTATCCGTTATTATTGGGTTTAAAGCTCGAGGAAGAGCACAGCCGGCATTTGAGCTGGTGATTCAGTTGTAATCTCCCTCCTTTAATTTCATTTCCTTCCATCCTAGATCACCCATAGATTTTGCCGGTGTAATTTTAAATTTCTTGAGATTTCCTCGAAGTAGATTTGCGATTGTCTGACACGATAAGCTTTTTCACACAAACTAACTTTAGACGCCACTATTTTACCACCAAAATATCCAGCTCGAAGGTCCAGAAATTTTGAGTTTTCACTAAGTTGAGTTGATTTTCAGTGATAAAATAAATGAGAACACGCTCACACAGTATTAAGAAACTTATATTTAATTAACAATAAACTAACACTATGCACTTAACAACTATCTTAACACTACGCACTTAAATTGAATTTAACTAATAACAATAAATGTGATTATAACTATGAGTAAAATAAATATATATAATGATTTTCACAAAAACTTATAATTAAATGAGCTAATACTAATTTAAGTATGTCTGTTGAAAAATACGCAGTGAGATGTGTGTGTATGTGTGTGTGTGACTGTTGTTTCAACGTTCAATATTGTTGAGTATTTAGCCAAGTGTCGATGTACAAATCGATGAGTAATGACAGTGTTGATGTATAATAATTTTTACGATGTAAACCAATGAGTTGAATCAATAATGAATTTAAAAAACAACAATCCTAAAGCAAAAACAATGATCAACGACAAGTAAGTGCTAATATAAAATTATTTAACTGAAGTCAGTTATTAAATGAGCAACAAGCATAAGCGCGCCATAATGATTTATCTAATGCCTAATCACTGATAGGCGTTCGATGAGCTAATCATATGGGGCGTCATATTCATTATCAATTTAGATGATTGATAACTAATTCCAATGAGTGACGCGAAGTTGTCGAGAATGCTTCCCGTAGTCATCGCGCCAATTTGTTATTGATGCGCAATCAACGCGCCTGAGTTGAGCAGCGCCCTCTTGATCGCTGCGTAGTTAGCCATCATTATTGATAATACATTTTTGATTATCGATAACCTGTTGGCGCCAGAGTTATCAAAATCGAATATTTCTCAAACACATCTATTTTTATACATGAGTCAGAATTAAAAAAATTTTAAATAAATATTTATATACATATGTACATGTAATAATTGAAGTAATTTTTAAAAAGAGAGTATTATATATTGAAAATTTATATCATTATTATTTATTGTTATTTTTTTATTTTTTGTTATTTTATTTGTTGTTTTTTTTCTTAATTTACTTTTCAAATGTTGTTACTATTCTAAGTTTATATCTTGATACAATTAGTATAAATGATATGCAATATGTTGATGAACAACATAATATATTCAAGTAGTTTATTTGCTTAATTTTAGAATCATATAATTTATTAGAATTCATGAATTATTATTTATTTATTACCATTCTTTGTTTAAAAAGATTTATTATTCTGTTTTATATATTAGCATTATATCATTTAATAATATCATGATTAATACTGAAAGATCTTTTGTCAAAACAAAAAAGGATTGAGTTACCTTAATAAAATCTAAATATTTTAATGATATATTTTAATTTTTTAATTAATAAATAAATTTAATTTCAATATCATTTCATCAATCTATTTAAGATTGATTGTACTACGATACCAATAGAGAATTTTTATAGACAGACAATATTTTGTGTATTTAAAAGGATTTGATAATTTCATTAAAGAGATATTACGTTGCATATCTGTTCATTCATTATGTTTATGTTTATAATGATGTTTTCAAGTAACATAGATATGTTAATTCATTTTTTTAGTTTGATAATATAATAAAGATAATCAAATAAGGTAATAAAAATAAAGAGTTGTGTCACAAGATAGTTTATAATATATAATTACTTAGTAAGATAACATTTATGAAAAACATTTATATTTGATGAACTGTACGAAGACCAGCTGAAAGGATGCAATTTTCTTCATTTTCCAGTTATACAGATATTGGATACACTGAATCTTTTGTGTTTTAAATTCAAAAGTCACAAGTTCTATATTTCTAGATGAGAACAAATTTATTTTAAAAGTAATTCTATACTATTTATTTATATATCTTTAAGTAATTTACATCGAAATTCATTGTTTGATTATATATTTGATACCTTTTGCTTTTTTCTCGAAGTAGCTTTTGTAAAGTAATATACATTCATTAGAAAAAAAAATTAGAAAGGAATAAGAGTACATAACTAGTTTTTAGACAGGACATTTATAAATTATAAAAAAATTGCTACAACAATTTAGGACCTAGTAATATATTTCACCAAAACTCCAAACTTTAAAGAACATAGATATACTGTACTTAATACAGGAATATGACGGAATTAGAATTGAAAATAGTGGAATAAATAGTGGAAGATATGATTTAAAATTAAAGAGCGGAAGAAAGAAGTATAAAGTAATACAGATTAGAAATAGAGAGATAAAAAGATAATAAACTAGCAGGATTTGAGTAAAAGATAAATAATTAGAACGAAGAATAGCATAAGCGTTGAAAGCAAGAGAAAGAAGAAAGCGTAAATAGTATCAAGTACAGTTTGTGACATAAAGGGCAATTCACAATGATCAACAACGCAGAAAACGCTGATATAAGAAATTTTGGAGCCAACGGTTAAAGATCCATGAAAACCGAAAATAGAAAAAATATAGCGTCCTCAAGTGGAACCGTAGAAAAATCTCGTCCTCAAGTGGAACCGTAGAAAAATCTACCGTAAAGGAGAAATAGGAAAACATAACAAATATTTGTAAAAATCTATTTAAGGACATGAGAAAAGAATGGGAAATAGGTATAGATGAACTAATAAAAGAAAAAGTAATAGTGGCTTTAAAGGAAAATTTCAATGAGGCATTAAAAGAAAAAATTAAGGAAGATATAAGGTAAAAAGATAATGAGACCATAACCAAAAAAACAACTAATGACTGGAAAGTAAAGAGAATAAAATAGAAGAATTAAAATGATAGAAAAAGATGTAGAGAAACTAAAACAGAATTTAAAAACAAAGAGAAAATATATGAGAAAATATAAGCAAAATACAAGATAGAATCCATTTACAAGAAAAAGAAATGTGTATAATGAACAAGAAAATAAAAAATAACGATGAGGAAAGGAGAGAATACAAAAATAAGGTAAGCATCTTAGAATCAGAGCTTGAAAAGATAAAATGATAGAAATCTCATTAGGAGAATAAGAAGTGGATAAAAATAGAGAGGGAGAAAAAAACGAGTAACTCAGAAAAAAATAAAATACAGAAACTAGAGTGGTTGATAGAATAAAGAGAGAGAAAGAAAAGAAAAAACAATGTAATAATAGTAGGTTAAAAAAAGGAATTATTTCTAAAGAAGAGGGTATTAATGAGTGGTTTTATAAAAATCTAGAAATTAGTATAAATTAAAAAAGTGTAGCAAATAGCAAAGAAAATAGAGGATGGTGGTTGGTAGCATTACTTGGAGAGGAAGACAAAAAACAATTATGAGAAAAAATCAATGCTAAAAGGATCGACAATTTATATCAATAACGACGAAACATTTTTAGAAAGAAATTTGAACATCACGAATGAGATTTGAAAATGTGGAATAGACATAATCAACAACAGTCTATCAACGTATTAAACAAGTTATTGGGAGGAGAACGTATCCCGAATGAGTCGGAAAATGCAATTAAAATACCAATATTTAAAAAAGGTAACTAAGAGATGATCGAAAACAATCCAGAAATCTCTCTTATGGATATTGGCTATAAAATCTATGCAGAACTTCTGAAGATCAGAATCGATAATTTCATGGAAGAAAATGAGAAATACTATGACGCAGAATTTGGCTTTAGAAAAAGCAAGGAAACTATAGAAGCAATTTACATCTTGAAAACTGCCATATATGTTCAGCTAGATAAAATGCATAGAGAGATTTGGGTATGTTTTGTTGATCTGAAAGCAGCCTTTATTAAAATAAATATAAAGTAGATATGTGGTACAATAGAGAGATTAGGTATTAACCAATTGTAAATAAATTGCTGCAGAAAAATTTATGAGAATACTAACAACTACATTAGAATAAAAAATAAAGTAATCAGTAATATCATTGAAAACAAAAGAGTGAGACAGGGATGTCCTATGAGTTCGACGCTATTTAATATAGGCATGTCGGATTTGGAGGATTATCTGAAAGATTCAAGAATATCTGGAATAAGCATAGGCTTAAAAACAATAAGAAGTATTACATAAGCAGATGATATAGTAATCTTAGATACGAGTGATGTTGAATTAAGAGAACTTTTAAGAAATTTAGAACAGTTTCTAAAGAAAAAAGGTGTAGGAATTAATTAATGTGGAAAAACAAAAATAATTAAATTTAAAAAAGAAAAAAAAATAGAAATAGACATAACAAAACGTTCTCATGGAAAGACGAAATAATTGAAATGGTAAAACAATATTCTCATCTAGGATACGCTATAATAAAAAAAAATGATGATACGCTACAAAAGAAGAATTTATTAAAAAAAGCGAACTTAGTAATTGGTACAGTAAGAAAGATAGGAGAAACATATTTTAAAAACAACTTAAAAATAAAAACGAAGATGTTTGATACATTGGTAAATAGTGTATTGATATATAGAGTAGAGATATGAGGTTAGAAAGGTGGTAAAGATGTAGAAATGGTACAGAAAATATATATAAAATGGTATCTGGCGCTTAATAGAAACACTCCAGACAGTGTTTTAATGTTAGATACGAACAGAAATAAGATGGAAACATATACTATAAGAATAGTTATAAAGTATGAGAATAGAAAACTAAATGGAGAAAAGAACGAAATAGCCAAAGTATGCATAAAGCAGAGATTAGAAGAATGTAGAAGATTAGAGAACTTATAATAACTAAAAAAGAGAAGAGATTCGTAGTAACAAGAGTAAAATTCTGACAAAGCATAGGTTGGTCGGGTCCTACGTGATGGGAGAAAAGACAAAATATTGTGCTTTTATTAGAGGAAGCAATTTATATAAAAAATAGTCAAGACTAACAAACCTGGATAAATCATTTTATTATTTTAAATTACACAGTTAAAGTAAAAAATATAGTAATATATAATATAGAAAGGGGGGTAGTTTACATTATAGGAAAAAAAGTGAGAATTTAAGAGGAGGACTAAACATACCATCTAGATTTGGAATCGGCAATGAAAATTAAGCCAACAAAAAATGGTTAAAACCGGAGAAGGAAAATGCAGACCATAAGGTGAAAAAGAAGAAACTTTAGAGTACATCTTGGAAAATTGCAAGGTAGCTAGAGTAAATGTAAACAATTTGGAGAATTGTTTAAACTTCAATAGAAAAGATATAAGCAGATTGTCCAAGATCCAATAGGCGAGAAGAAGCAACGAAGAGGAAGAAAAATCCAAGGAGGAAAAGAAATCCCTACAGCATTAATGATAATAGGATAGCAATATATTCGGATAATAAAACTTTAAAATACAGAAGAAAATTAAGAGAACTGTAATTATAAATTATACAAGAATAATAAGGTGTATATGATAAGAAAGAAGAAGAAAGACAAAACATGAAATGATATTATAAGCAAGGTTAATAATGGTTAAAGATCGAAAACTAAGAAATAACTAAAAAATAAGAAGTAATGCAGTAACAGGAGTGAAGAAGAAAGAAGAAAAATAAATAAATATATGATACAGATAAATAATTATCAGTTATTAATAATTATAAAAGTAAATAGTTTTAAGTAATATGAATAGATGTAAAATATATGTTAGATATAAGAAATATTTGTAAATACAAATAACGATAAATTGTTCGTTTTATTTTTTAACGCGAAAAAAGAAGATACGTTAACACATAATTGAAGAGTGCAATAGTATGAGGAATAAAGGCATATAATTAAAAGAAGTGTAAATGCATTATAAACAATAATGTTATAAAAATAAGGAAGCGTAAATTATAATACATTATAATAAGTATTGTGTTCGATAAAAGAATTATTATTATTATTACTGTACTTAATATTCAAATATTTTATTTTTATTTTTCAATGACAAGAATAAAGGATTATTCTATTTTAGTAGTTTCAATGCTTCGGTTTACTTGTATTCGAGATGAATTGTACTTTCAATGAGTTTATTGTGTTCGAATTTACGAAATCTCAATTAATCTCTCAAGTTTATTATGAAAATGTGTTGTTTAATAATAGTACTTATATACCGTTATTATAAAAGTTTATATTAGTTTCTCTAAAAAGAGAAACTTCTATGTACACTATTATATTTATTTTATTCACCCTATTCTCTTATATAACATACTTAAGTATTCATGCGACTTAAGTTTCAATCCACTCTGTTAGTACAATATATCTTAAAATATATATTTTTCAATACCAAATTAACTGAAACATATTTATAAACTCTTAAAATAAAATTAAATGAAAACAATTTTTTATTTTTCAACTACCTGTCTGTTATTTGAATCAATATCAATAAAAGATATCGTTTATAATTCAAATAAAATAATATACATATATGTACATTATATTTATATTATTATTATTATTTTATATATGCTTAATGATAGCAAAATTATACATATTCTTGATAATTATTACTTATGATGATAACAGATTCGTCAACGAAATTTAATCCCATTACAATAACGATCCACGCTCATCCTAGGTACAAGAATAGTAAAAAATCACAATTTTTTATTAAATCAACTGAAAATAACTACTGTGCTTTTTCAGTTTTTGCTTATTACAATTTTCGACTCCAATTAAAAAATAAAAAAAATATTTTAGACACGGAAATCTTTTTCTGAATATCATAAAATAAATTGATGTTTTAGAAAACTTCGCTTTTATTGTCCGATCTTTTCTTATAATTTAGAGAATTCGTCATTATATATCACACTTGGAAAATCGATGATTCATATTTAAACATAATAATTTATTTAATTTTATTAAATATAAATCTTTGGAATGCATATTTTAATATTTTTTAACGTAAATATCTAAGTGGTAATTTAACTTAAGTCTATAAATTATACAGATATATTTATGTAATATATTTATCATTCTAAATATTATAGCATAAAATATATTTACAATTGAAAACTTGAATTTTTCTGAAGAATTACATCTTTAAAATTTATTAAAATAATTTTATATAAAAAGTCGAATTTTATCTGCTTTAATCAATACATACATTTAATTGAATTATGTTAAATTTTGTTATTAAATCACGTTTAATCAAAACACGGTAAATTAAAGTTTAAAAGTCTGATTTAAACAAACTTTATAGTAATAATTATTATTTTTAAATGTAAATTTTATATTAATTTCTTTAAACGTCCCTTTATCTTTATAAAAAAGTTATAAAATTTAGAAAAAAAAAAATTAAATTAATGTATACAATTACGTAAAATTTTGTCAAGACAATATATATTCTTAAAAATATAAAAACCACATTTTGTAATTTTTTTATTTTAAAAATGTTTTTCCACAATATAAATAAAAATAAAATGTTATGTAAAAATTAAAACTGTAAAATTCAAACCTGACAATACCAAACTGACGCCATATTGTAACTCTTGCTGTTGATTCTTTATATTTTTCTATTTTGAAAGAACATAATGGTAAAACGAATGCTGGAGAAATTTTTTGCATAAGATGAGGAAGTATCTATAATATTCAAATAGAATTTATATTATTATATCCTTTCTGGATATGTATTTATGTTCTATGTGATTAGATAATTTTTTTAGATAATTAAGGTGAGCATAAATAGTATTAATAAGCCATACCAAATATTCAAGAGATTCATTAGGCAATGTATGATCCACAATGTTCCAAGATTCAGAGTTTGAACAACCAAAAAAGAACACATTTTTTCGTCGGGAATGCCCATGATAATCTACAAAGATAAATGGCGAAAGTGACAAAATTTGATAACAATATTCTAGTAGGCCTTTGGTGTGATAAATGGTTGGATGTCGATACTTGTTTGGATTATTCCAACAACGATTCAGGTCTTCTTTTGTTAGACCGTAACGATTACTGAAAATAGTATATTTAATTTATATTTAAAACTATTTATTTTTATTTGTTATTTTTGAATTTTACTTCTATTGTATATTCTAATTTTTTAATAAATTAAAAATTTTTAATTAAATAAATACTTACATCTTATGATTAATATCATATGAATTATATAACTTTACATATAATATATATATATATATATATATATGTGTGTGTGTGTATATACATATATTATATGAAAATATTTTTTGAATACATGAAAAAACCCATAAAACTCGTACCACTAATGCTCTTCATCGGCCCAAGGCGTATTAGATTTCTCAATGCAACTGTTATTATTTCTTCCTAATACGTGAAAATATTAAAAATCTTCCTTACCGAATACTATTCGTACATTTTTACGGATAGATAATTATTAATCTTTAAATTGCAATCACTTAGAAGAGCGATAAGAAGATTTTGTCTTGAAGACCCTTACTTTTACTTATTAAAGTTATCTTAAATTTTATATCCTGTAACTCACAGATAGAGATGGTTGATAAAGGAAAATAAGTACAATACTTAATAAATAGAAATATTAATCGAAGTTATTAATTAGAACTTATTTTTAAAATTATTTTCATTTAATAAAAATTTATAAATTTTTTTCAATTATACAGCAATCTGTACTGTTACCATTTTTAATTTTCTTTAAAAAGCTCTTCTTTCCATTCAAATAGCTTAACATAATTGATGAAACAATGCGTTAAATCCGTTCCTAAGCTTTTTTTTTAACAATATTTTAACAACTTATTTACAGAAAAATAGTGATGGGTCATATTGGCAAATGACATACAGATAGCTACTTTAATGTTTTAAAATTGAATATTTAAAAAATTATTATTTTAAATGAAATATAAAAAATACCTAAAATATAAGAGCCGAAAAGGTGCAATATCTTTTATAAAAATATATTTCTTATATCTTTAGAGAATAAATATTAAAGTTTTTATATCTGATAATTTTTAAGTTACGAAAATGACGATTTATTTATATATATATATATGTAAATTCATTGAATTGTTTAATAATATAATTCGAATGTATATTAACCAATATATAAATTAACTTAATTTTTCTTTGTTATTTACGTTTATATTTAAAATAAATATAATATAATTATTTAAATTAGTACCTGTATATATCAAGTATAAAGTTATATATTATATATATTTTATGTACACACACACACACACACAAATTAATAAAGTAAATACTTTTTTATTTATTTAAAGGTCAATTATAAAATATTGGTATGGATATATCGATATGACTATTTTATTTATGTTTAAACATATAGAACCTAATATAATATATATATACGTAATAAAATAATTATTTGTATACATTGAATATTGTAAACATTGAGCATATTAATTATTAGATAAACGTTTCAAATTATTTATATAATTTGCAGATTGTTTTATCTACTTTAATAAATTTTTTAATTTAAGATTCTCAAATTAATTATTTGGATATTTTATAAAATGTTAAATTATATATTCATAGGAATACATTTCATAAAATTTTCGAATATTTTCTTCAACAAAAATAATATAAGATTTTATTATTATTAAACAATATTTGATATCCTTTGTGAAAAAAATTATGAATATTCTTTATTTCTTAAATGAAATTAAAATATCAATAAGTTTTATTTTTTAAATTGTATTAAAAAAAAACACTTTTTACTAAGAAGCATCTAATATAAAATTGTGTTTATATAGAGTTAGTAAAATAAATATCAATCTACTACATATATATATATATATAAAATAGTTTACATTATAATAAATTATAGTTCTAATTTATAAAAATTGTCTAAATAATTATCTATATCTAAAGTTTTGCAGAAATATAATTCTATCGTACAGTAATTTGTTTATGCATGCTAGTAGCTAATTTTATATTTTAATTTTGTGTCGTGCTCAAGTAGGTTTTATTGTTTTTGACAAATTAAATAATCTGAGTGCTTTTCGTAGATTGACTAATATCTCATTTTGTCTTTATTACATTTTATATATTATATCTTTATATACCTATATATTATTACATTATTTAGTATGATGTATTTGTATTCAGTATACATAAATTTATAATATTCTAATTGGATGAAACGCGGTTAGTTTATTAGCATATCATAGTCCTTCTGTTTGGTAGAGTTCGATCTTCTGTTGCTGTCATGTATTCCTGGGCGCCTTTTATTGATCCTTTAAGGTTAAGTTGGCACGCATAAATTTTCGTCAATTCGGAGCCAAATAATGTTCTATAGTGCGTAAATGACACGTGTGGTTCGGAAAATTGGCAAATGTTAATATGTTGTCAACTGGATCCTGGATTATGTTTTGTGTATGTGTTACAGCGACATCACAAAGAGAAGAAAGTTCATTTTACAAATGTTTCGTCACATGTTTTAGCATGTTCTTCGCCCGTTTTAGCACTTGTCAATTCTTCCCTTCTTGCGGATACGGTATATTATTATTAATTTTAATCCGCTTATTACAACTTATTGCATTTTTTATGTTAGTTGTTTCAACAAATCCGCACGTCGGCGTTTTCTTTGACAGGAATAGAACCATTGCCCTGGATTGTATGAGCGTGGATTCCGTATGAGCTAGGTAATGTTCTATAGTATCTATACGATATGTGTGCGGTAAAAAAATTTTGTTAGAAGAATTGATAAATAACAAGGTGTTCTCAAGCGAGTGTCAGATTATGCTTTATGTCTCCGTCGAGCTGACAATCGCGAAGAGCAAAAGACAATGTGCCACGGATTATTTTGGCAAATCACGGCATGTCAAATTTTAGTATGAGTATAATTGAATTTTATTTAAGTAATTGTTGTACTGTCAATCTTTTCTGTTCAAAATCTTTTTTTAAAATATTTATATTTTACTCATAAATCACAATATTACATATAATATATTCTAAAGCATATTGTAAATGTATCTGTAAAATCATGTTTGATTATCATAAATATGCACTTTTCATTATTAAAAATTAGTACAAATTTTTAATTTTGCATTACAAGGAACGTAAGTTCCAATAAGTACGATGTTTCGTACCTAAACATAAAAATCCTCTAACTTGTTTTAAAATTTCAAAGCCGTTTATAAAACGAGTACAAAATAAATTATCAAGATAAGCGATTTACAGATTCGAATATTATGTATATTCATAAAAAACGTAAAAGTTATTAAAACTAAATGAACTTAAAATATAAATTAAAATACTGATTAATCTTTCTCTTCTGGTTTTGAAACTTTTATTTGTAATTTGAAAAACATTTGTACTCAATTTTTTATATAATAAATTCTTTAAAAATAATAATAGACTACCATGCATGAATTTTAAGCTTGAATTCTATAGTTACTAAAACTTGAAGATACATTTTGTAAATAATTTATAATATTAATTTTATTGAAAAAATAATTTAAATATAAAAATGATATAAACTTATTTAGAAGTAAATTTTGATTTCTAATTTTTTCAATGCAATAGTTGATACAAGTACTGGGTAGTAAGAAGTAATGCTGTAATGAATAATGTTATTAGTGAATCAATAAAAAAATTTATTGTACAAAAACGATATATATATATATATATATGTATATATGTTTATAATAACACTAATTAGTTGCACATGATCAATTTGAAAATTCTGCATTGTTATTGTAGGTATATTTATTTTTGTTCATTCAAGAATGAATATTATTTGGTATTATTATATTTTAATTATATTGTTATTATTTTTTTATCTTTTTAATTATATGCGATTAAATCAGATGAAACATCATTCCAAAAAAACGATGTGTCACTTTATTTTTTAAATTTGTAGTATGTTTTATAATAATAAAAATACTTATGCAATGAAAAACAAAATCTTATTTAAAAAGTGGCATAATTAAAGATAATATAAATTACTTGATTTTTAAATCTATGATGATAAAATAATGTACAACTATATGATTTTATGAAACCAATGCATTTGGTGAAAAAATGCAATTAGTAAACACACTGCAACGATAAATGAAAATTTCATAAATTTAAAAATCGGATCATAATAAAATCAATATAATTAAATATCTTTTAAAATTTGTATTTTATTCTAAGAAATTAAAATCAATTATGAAACTCCATTCGAATCAAGAGGTAACGATGTAATAAATTAATTTATAATAAATAAACTTTAAATTAAAGTATTAAACTATAAAAATACATTGTTAAACTAAATGATAAACTAAATTTTATATTAAAAATGGTAAAAATGTATTAAAATTTGAAGTTTCTCTAGTTGCTCCTGGATTTATACAAAAATATTTAAAATATTCGAAAAAACTTTCAAAACTTTTTCCTAGTATCAAGAATATCATCTTTCAAAATATGATTGTTTTTTTTAGAAAATATCGAACATATATTTATATATGTTATAAATTATATATTTTGTTTCTTGTTTTATATTTATATTTATGGTATTTATAATATCTTAAATTTTGGTTTTTAATGTTTAGTCTATTAGATCTTGACTTAGAAACGTGCATCAAACTTTCAATGGTCTAATACATAATTGTACTTTACATTGTTATTCTGTTAATTTGTAATAAATAATAGTATGTTTCAAAGTAAAGTTGTAAATATCCGAATGTATCTTAATCAAAATAATATTGTTGCATATTATTATTATTAAATACATAACGTTCCATTTTCAATAGTTTTTATACATAAATATTTTATTTATTAGTTATTTATATGGTTTAAAGTTGTAGAATAAATATAATAAAAATAAAAGCTTATAAAATTTAACTTCAAAAATGTATTCAAGTAAAGTAGATAATTCTCGATAATTCTAGACAATTCTGTAAAATATTAATTATTTTTCTATAAAAATAATGTTTTTAAAAAATATAAATTTGTTTATAATACAGTGTAATAGGATTTTCAAAAATCAATAATAAATATGTGTAATTGTATTTAAGATAAGTTTTAATAATTTGCGTTACAATTGTTTAATATTACCTATAAAATATTATATATAATATTCTAATTAAACACTTTTTATGTAAATAATATACGCATCGTTATTTTATGAAAAAATAATCTAATTAGATATGGAAATTAAAAATTTAAATAATTATCAAATAATTTATCAGTATAAAGTAACAAAGGATATTTTTTAAATTATATGAACAATAAATTTAAAAATTAAATGCACGTTATAGCTTGATATATATGTTTTAATGTTTAGACTTAACCAAAACGAAAAATTATATATAATTAATAAATTAAAAATAAAATAAATAAAATAAAATTAATAAATAAAATAAATTATAATTATTTATTTAGTCGTGCTTCTTTAATTTTAATTTTAAATATTTATACTTTCTTATTCATTTTTAATTATATTTATACATCATATTTTTTAAGCATTTTTATTTTATGAATTTTAATAAACAAATATACTTATTAAAGATATAATTTCTTTCTCTTAAATCAATTATTAAAAAAATTATTAGAATGAAAATATAAGTTTAGTGTAATATTTTCTAAGTATCAATGCTAAGTGAATTTTAACATTGTATTTGATATTAACATGATATTAACATTATTTATTATTATACATTATATTTGATTTAATACATTACAATTTTTCACGTTATTTATTATTATTTAGAATATTAATCCCGCCTATTTGTAAAAAAATGTCTAAAATATCGGATCCCCTCTCCAGGCTTAACAGTTACAGACTCTTAAGAAAGCCCGAGGGACGCTATGCAGTCAGTTCGAAAACACGACCCAACCTTGACGTCCGGTGGAGTTTGTGTTCTCATACGCAAGCAGTTGGAAACGGAAATCATCGATCATACTTCATACAGAAGCAATATATAAACGTATTGATAAATTCTTTATACCTACCGACAATATGAAAATATTTCTCTTAATGTTATTCATAAATACGTGTTATTTATCAGGTTAGTAATATTTTCTTTATTTTTCATTAAGTTTTACGGAATATTTACTTGAAAAAATTTGTCTATATATTTTTTATATAAATTAGAATATATTTATTTTATAAATCATCATTAAAAATAATTACAATATTAGTTTAAAAATTAAAAGTATAACTTGAGATTATAATTATAAATTTACAAAATTGAAATGAAGTTAATAAAAATTCATTATATGAATACACGAAAAAAATTCTTTTGAAAAAAGAATTGTAAAAAGTTCTCTATGTGTTATAATATAGATTGTTACTTCGATTGCCATAAAAATAATATAATCTATATAAGGATAATATTAAACAAATTAACTAGTGTGTACACAATTACAATTTAAATTATAATAAGAATATATTTTTTATTTTGTTTTTTTTATGAATTAATCGGTAATCTATGTCATAATATTAAACTTAAAATAATAATAGAATTCTAACTATGGTAATGTTTTATGATTAAAATAAAATAAAATTTTATAAAATATTATTTATTTTTTTATTTAAGTTAATATTATTTTATATTTTAAAAGAAAAAAAATTTTTATATTTAACATAATAGTTTTTAAATTATTCGACTGTTTATAACATGCATGAATATTAACATGATGTCCTGATTTATTAATAATATAAGATTTTTATATATAATAATACCTCCATTAAACAAAAAAATAATGTTGTGTTAATACGAATTAGAAGTTTTACTCTTATTTAATTAAAAAACTAAATTCCAGCTGGTATAGTTTTTAAATTTAACAAAATTGGGATTGGTTATAATATATATGTAGTGAAACACTCAGATCTTTATTCATTCGTAAAGACGTTTTTTTTAATAATTAGGTTTAAATTTATTTTTCACAAATACTTTTACTTTTTATATTTGATTAAATTTGAGAAGAAAGTGTACAAAAGATGTTTAGAAAACAAATAGAATATACAATACAAATTAAAGAAATATATGTATCTGTATGTACATATGTATGATTAATTTATTAAAAACAAAAATTTTTAATTCTTTAATTAAGATTTTATACAATGAAATAAAAATAATTTTATAATTAACTTCGTTAGATTTGATATGGTAAAATTAAAAAACAGATTAGTATAAGTCACAGTGGTTTATATCTGTTGCAAATAATTAAGTAAATTTACTCACTATTAATTATATTTAGAACAATTATTATAATTTTTTATATCTTTAGGTACATGGATGACCCGAATTTGATCAAGTATATATATTTTTAGCTAGGATTATAATAGGCTCGTACATTTGCGGTTGTATATGAATTGTATTTCGCTGCATATATATTTTTATCATTCATGTATTGCTAAAAAATTTCCAAGTGTTTTAATAAATAATAAAAATAGTACAATAACAAAAAAGAAATATAGAAATACATTTCTTTTATTTTAATGATATCAGCACCAGTATTTTTCAGCTTAATGTAGATTTATATTATTTTAAATTTAAAATTTTAATTCTTAAAAAAGTACGTTTTGTTTAAGCTCGTAATAAGATAAATTTATTTATTCCATTATTGTAATTTAACTATGACATTATTAGCTATATATTATTTTATATTTTAATGATATTACTACAATATTATCTTATTATTGTTAAGATCTCAATTATATTAAATATATTAAATTTATTTATGAAAATGTTGTATAAATATTTATATCTTTATATATTATGATATAATTTATATTTTATATTACAATTACAATTAAGATACATATAGTTTACTTTTAAGTTTATTGTTTTTATCGATAAATAGCTATCATGAATGAATCAGAACTACTGTAAATTAATCTGTACAGTGTTATTTTCTCGCTCGTGCAAATTTTAAACAAGTGTTTCGCATACTTATATACTCATATATCATGTTTAATTTATTTGTACTTCATTAAAAACCTAATAATATTTACATAAATTATCAAATAATCAAAAGTATCATAATAATCAAAAGAACATATTGTTTAAATTTCATTATAATTATTTTTTTAAATCAGTAGTATTGTTAATTTATTATTTTTAATTATTTTTATTAACTATTAATGTAGTTTTAAAAAATGTAATAAAATACATATTACTCCAAATAAATATGAAATTTATTTTTTAATATATACAAAAAATATTTTAAAGTGGGCTGTATACGTTTAAAATTAAATTTTATTAAGAAAAAGTCTTATCTCCTTATAATTTTTTACAATAATGTATTTTTTATTATTATCCAATTAAATTTTTCTTTTAATTTCATTATACTTAATTAAAATATTGTGAGTAATACTTTACCAAGTATAATTTATAATAATATAATTGGTATTTTTAGAATCTGAGGTTCATATATATATATACATGAAAATTTAATTTTTAGTTATTTTTTAATAATAATTAAATAAATATAATGTAATTAGTATTAAATAAATGAAATAATTGATATTAAAAATTAAAAATTTTATCAAAATTCTACTATTAATATTATACTGTTTATAGTAAATTTTCTAACCCATATTATAAATGATACATTATCTCAATCACGATTTGTAGATGTGCACATAAATATATTATATTTATAGTTGTGCGTTAAGCTTACATTTTAACGTGGGTAACGGACAAATTTTGTACAGCGTCTGTGCATGTGTATTGCAGCACGCGCGAGATTCTGTGTATACCTTAGTGCGTATGGGCTTTTGTATAGAGAGCTATTTAGGTCCAAGATAATAAAAATATTAACTCCTTAGAATGTCTGTGTTCTTAAAACTAGTGATATGTAATTAAAGTAACAATGCAAACAATATAGTAAATTTAATATAAATTCTACTCTTTCCCTTTTTTAATAATAGTTGAAATCGGTTTAGCAAACTATTCTTAATTTTTCATTATTTCAAATTATTTTCATATGGTAAATTAGTTTTTAGTTATTTAATACAATATGGCAATGAAATTCAATAAAACACTAAAAAATTTGATTTTTATATTACAAATTTCATAACTAAAATATTAAAAAATATTTAATAGCAATTATATATAAGGAAAATATTTTTTTTAATTCTTAGTTATTCTATTTATAAACTTGGAATACATCTATTTATGAAGTTTTAAGAAAAGATATCACTTCTTTAAAGTTCTGGGAACGTAGATTGTAACATACGTATTCTCGTTTAAAAAGAAAAAGAGTATACTACTAGTCGTTTCATGCACGATGCTCCCAGACGTCTCAAGGTCTTCAGGTCATTTACCACCTGCATCAACAGGTCTTTCAGAGATCTTACTGCGTCTTTTTGATCGAATAAAAATATTTCATATTTTGAAAGTTGTCTTTTAAAAAATAAAAGTGGTGTAAAATATTAGTTTAATTTTAACTTTATAAAAAAATTACATATCAGTATAATTACAACTTCAATTTTTTTACATATTTTTTTAAAATCCAGGCTTAAATTTTATAATTATAAATTTTTTTTAATAATCTAAATTTGTAAAATTTAATAATGGTAGTTATTCAGATGTTTATTAAATAAAAATTATTGTAATTAAACTGCGAATATATGCTGTTGAGTTTTTATTTTCAGTTTGATAATATTAAAATTAAGTATTATGTTTAGTTAACATTTTTGAATTGCATTTATATTCATTTAATTAAAAATCCAATAAATAAAAAAATAGTTTTAAATAAATGTATTACTCTTGTTAATTAAATAATTTGTACGTTACTTCATATATATATTTTCTTAATTAATTATTAATATTACTTGATATATTATAAAATTTTACGATTTTCATTAATTTTCTGTTTTACGTTTTATTCAATATAATGAATTAATTATAAATAATAATAACAAAAAAAATAATAATATATAAGAATAAAAAATATAAAGATGAAATTATATATTAAAACAATTTAAGAGTTACAAACATTAATTAATAATTACTGATTAATGAGTTCTGAAACAAATTTCTATCAGTTTTTAAAGCTAATTTATTAATAATTATTATTTTATAATCGTTTATATTAAAAATTATTTTTTCCTGATACAATATGAAATAGTATTAAAGAGATTTAGAAATAATAAATAAGCGTATAAATAATTTTAGTAATAATTATCGCATCGCATAAATGTAAATTAATTATAATATTTAATGTATTTTAGATTATATAAGTAGATATATTTATTTTTCTGTTTTTTATGTATTTTTTGTAAGTAAATTCACTGTATTGTATGTAAATATTAAAAAATTTAAGAGAATGCGGAATACGAACTAAATATGCAATATTATAATTACTTAGAATTAATTCTACCTTGTAAATTTTGGAAAAACCTATTCAGGATGGTGGTGTTATAATGAAAAATATATTTCCTCTTAATTAAATCATAAATAATACTTTAATCAGTAAACTACTTAAATTTATTTAATATTTTTGTTTTGTTTTTTTCAACGTAAAGAGCCCATAATAAACAAATAATATTACGTCATAAGTTTTTGACGTAATTAACGTATTTATAAAACTTATGAATAAAATTCATTGATATTTTTTAAAAATTGAAATATAAAATACATACTTTATCTGCTTCTTATTTGTTTAAATTATTTGTAAACAATCATATTTGAAAATCATCTCTAGAATGACAAAATTAAAAATGCCTTGTATTAAAAATACATTTTGTTAATGTATTCATACGAAATTGTTATTGGATTATTTAAATGCGTAAATTATGTAATTCTTTTTTGAAGACAATTTATAATTGAAATGTTTTCAAACAATAATATATATATATAATATTTATAATAATTTTTTCATCTAAAAATATCAATTTTCATATATTTCTTTAATTGGTATTTTTACTATAATTTTTCACGAATACATCAATATACAAGATTAAGAGTAAAGATTACATAAATGTACAAAAATTTTATAATATTTATTTATATAAGAAAAATAGAATTTTCAGAATTTCTTTCCTGTGAGCTTGGTGAATAATATTAACACTAATAAATAATTAAAAAAGCTATTTAAAAAATTTTATGACATACAAGCTTTAAATATTACTATCTATTTATCAATATTTAGGTATGTGTAATTTATGCCGTAAAAAGTATTCAATAAAAGATAATTTTGTATATAATTAGAAAAATAGTATAAAGGTAGGATAATGAACTAGCTAAATACTTCAATAAGAGATTAATTTTTTTTATGACAATATTGATGAAATTGAAAGAAGTTTTAAATAAAGGGAAGCAACAAGTATTACTAAACATATAACAAATATTCATAGAAAATTAAAAGATGTTAAATGATTTGTAGATAAAAACATCACTTTTATAAGAATTAAAACAGAAAAAATATATTTATTATTATGAAAAACTACTTGATACGTACCCATATCTAAATAATAAAATAATCAAAGAAAAGTATATATAATTTAATACATTTCATTGAATTGAAAGCTAAATTATAAATTTTTTATTTGATAGATTTTAAAAAGTATATAAAAGATTATATTAATGTATTATGAGTATCTTAACAACAGAGAGACAAAGAGACATAGAGAGATAGAGAGAGAGACTCAGTGTATGGTGTATGAGCCAAAAACGATGTTCTTCAATTTAGTTTTTTTCTTATTCTAATTCCAACCATTGCAGTGTAATAAGGAAAAAAATCAATATAATAATCTTTAAAATCTTTTAATGTTGAATCATTTTTTGATATTAATTCTTTCTAATTGGTATATATCACTAAAATTTTATGCAAAAAACACCATAAAATACTTTCGCATATTTTTGGATATATTTGTCATTTAAAATTAATTATTAAAAATATAAATTTAATGTTTAATTTTCAAAATATATTTTTATAAATTAGTATAAAAATGAGAATAGAACATATTTACATTCATTAGAAAATTTTATTACAAATAAGTATCTGCATAAAAAGTTTCAAGTAATTATTAAAAAATAATTATATTTATTAGTTAATCTGATATAAACCAAATTCAACCAATAAGTACCTGTGTTAGAAAGGAAGATGAAAGTTTAAAAAAATCTATTTTTCTTTTCGATGAAATCTCTTTAAAAGTATATAACTGTTTTACACGTGCCTACCATTATTTCAAACTATCTAAAAATATAATTTATCAAATTTTTTAAAATAAATTTTTCTACCGACAATAATTTTCTTATTCTAGATAAACTTTTTTTTATGAATCATATTTTTAGCTTGGAAAATAGAAAGAAATAATAGGTGAGGTAAATGTGATTACAAATTGTAATATCACAATTTAGCTATTCAGATTTTGGTTAATTGAATTTGTGAGTTATCGTGGGAAAATAATATTAAAAAAAAATTTTTTAATTTTCAATAGAGTAGATTTAATAATTCACTGTATAACTGAATGATGATCATGTTTTCTTTTTCAAAAAATTCATAAGATTTCTAAAATATCGCAGTCATCTCTTTTTTTTGCCGATGGGACAGTCTTTATTTACTTTCTTTAGAGCAGATATGCTTGGAAAAATCCATTATTTTGATTGGTCTCTGGTCTAGCATATGGTAATCAATCCGGGTTTTATTAGTGATGATAGTTCAATTCAAAATTAAATATTATTGATTAATATGATATATTTATTGATCCCGATACTTCATACATTATTAATTTATAGGTTAACAATATTTAACAATTTTGACAGTAACGTTTGCCGGGAGATCCCACGCATAGATGATTCTCACAGATGTAATGCTTTGTTTAAATTCGTTAAACAGAATCTTAGGGTCTCATAGAAAACAGAAGTTTTCTATCCGACTTTGTTTTATTCATTTGTTAAAATACTTGTAGTAAATGCTGATTTAAAAATATCTTTTTAATAAATGAATCTTTTGGAAAATAATCAATCTTAAAAATTTCATACTTAAAAGTAAATTTTCAAACTTTCAGCCTCATAATATCTCGTTTATAAATTACATTATTGAAATTCCTCTGCACTATTAATTAAATTAATTAATTATAATAATGTAAAGTATACATTTGTATTTGTAAGACATAAGAATAGTATAATTTATTGAACAATATAAGATTTATTTTATGAAGTATTTTATAATATATAATGATATTCATAAAAAAAAAACTTTTAAATTTATTAATGTATAAACAATCATTCATAAATAGTCAATTTAAACTCAGTTGCAGCACTATATTAAACGCGTGACTATAAGAATTCGAATGAAGGTAAATAATATCCGCTTTACCTAATTAGGTAGCTTTGCAAATTCATGTATATACATATTAAGCAGAAGCTAAAAATATAAATAACTACTGAATTTTTTCATGTAATTTATGAAACTATTTGAAATAAATGGAATAAAATCTGTTTATTATGTAATGTACTTTTTTAGCACGTATGAATCTATATAATTGTAATTTATAAATAATCTGTATATAGTTTTTATTATATTATATTAATTTATACACAATTATCGATGAATTTTAATATTTTTAAACTGTATTTTTCATGCTTTTTAAATTAATTAATAAAATTATTTTTACGTAGAAATAAAATTGTAAAGAACAATTTATAAGTTGAATATACAAATTATATCTTAATTTGTATTCATATTTATTAATTTTTTAATTTGTTTACTAATCGATGAAAATATTTACGAATGTACACATTCTTTACACATAATGAAAAGATATTACAAAGAATATTTAATTTTTATTTAAAAAATTCATATAATCAAATAGTATTTGCTGATCTGTGTATAGAAGAATATGTATTCAACAATATTTAATAATTTAAAAAATAAAAGAAGAGTAAGCGAAATAATTTTAAAACATTAACAAAAAAAGTAAATAATATACGTAATTTAAGAAATATGTATATGTATATATTATTTATATGTTAATAGAAATTCATTTTAAGTTGTATATATTATTAAATATATTACGAAACATATTTAATTTAATTTTCGAATAAACGTTTAAAATTTAAAAAAATTGCATGTACTGTTTAAAACATACAATTTTTAAATTAAATTAGAATTAAACTTTTTTGGTCAAAAAATAGTCTTATTTTATCAATTTAAGAATGACAAATATTTTTAAATATTTGTTTGTTTATGTTAAGATATCATTATTTTAGTAGTTCTTTAAATATTTCTACATTTTATATGATAACGACACTTGTGCAATAAATATTTGTTAGGTTTTATAAGTTTATTATTCTCTATCAGAGAGAGGATGAGAAAAAATTATATTTTCACCAGACAAAAAGTTCCAATTTTACAGCATTTTCAATTGATATAAAAGGCAAGTTTTTTTTTGTTTGTGAATATTTGTAAAGAAGATTTTAAATAGATTGATACATGTAGGGATATATAATATTAGAATTCGCTAATTATAATTATTAAAGTTATTTGTAAATCATGTAAATTTAAGTTTGGCTTGTATTTATTTCATTGACTGTGTATATACATATATGTTCTACAAGCTTTGATGTTTATTTTTTTAATTTTTATTTATTTATAATTTTGAAACGATATATAATTTTTGTTAATTGAAATAAAAACTATTAATCTTGATTGATTAATTGACCTATACACTGTAAATAATATTTTTATAATTTCATAGAAAATATTTTTACTTATTGATGTCTTTAAAAACATTAACTATATTTATCTATAAGAATTATAAAAATCTTTTTAAAATAGAAAAAGATAAATATACTCTTATAGTTTATTATATTAAAGGAATTTGAAAATACAAAAATTTATCATTCGTGATTATTTTTAATTGTGTTTGACTCAATTAAATTTTTTTAAATAAGTATTTTTTTTAATAACTTTAGAAATATGAATTTAATATAATTTTATAAATTATATTAAATTCATATTTTATATTATATTAAAATTTTTTTAAAGATGATGGATGATGTATATATATATATGGTTTGTTGAATTTCCGTATAATTCTAGATGTGTAATTTAAAATTTTTATTTTTACTTAAGGCGTCATAAATAATTAAATTTGAGTCAGCGAATCATGGAACAAATGTTTATTTATGATTGGTTCTTCTGTTTGTTACGGTTTTTATTTTTTTCAAAACAGCTGATATGCCCATTTTTTGCTTAGCTAACATAGAAATAAGTGCGACTTTCTTAACAACTTATAGTTTATTAGTCGATACTAATGTGAACGGTCTCATGTGCTAACGTTTAGCATATGACTAATGTAATACGTTATTGTTTGTCATTTTGTATTATAAATGAAGTTACTCATATAAAAAACTTCGTATTTTATTAATTTATACAGATCAATTTTCATATCACAAATTATTCTATTAATAATACGACTTGGCCTGCAATATGGAACACTTTTTTAATTTAAATTTTAATTAAAAATACAAATAGTAATTTTATTCTAACCGAAATTCATTTTATAAATATTTAAAAATTTTACATTCTGCAAATTCATATTTAATATTCCAATAATACAAAGCCAATATTAAAAGAAATTTTGAAATTAAAAAATGTTATAATACGTAATATCTATATGAACTTTTTCAATTATTTTTTTAATAGTATTATTAGTTCTCCTCTTGTCCCCGCTATAAACTTTTTTATACTTAATTCTGCATTGCAGTTCTCTTTGAATAATGTTTTTTTTCAAACTATTCTTATCTTATTTCTAACTCTACTTTAATTAGCTTTGCATTCAACCTTCTATTGAAATATCTCATATTTAAAATCTTATATTTTTCCTATTTATTTTTCAACTATTTTTTACCTTTATATATATGCTTCTTCATCTTTCAAATTCGTTATTATTATTACCGTTCTTTTAACAGTTATCACTTCGTTTTAAATATATATTTATACAGAAAATATACAAAAAATATATGTATATATATATATATAATATATCTTGAGTCTATATATGTACATCAGTATTTTCATTCATTCTTATCATCCTGGCGTTTCTAGGCCATAATGTTATTTCAAATTCACTAATTTCCTATTATTAATCTATAAATTTTGTATTAATCTCTAACCATCTCTCTTTTCATTTTTTTTTATATTTTTTGTTTTAAACTTTATATTTTCATTGCTCTTTCTGTTAATTTTTGCACTTCTAATTATTTAAAATTGTTTGTTTAATATTTTTTAAAAATATTTTCCGGTATTTTTACCTTTTCAGTTTCTATATTCTTAGTATTCTCGTATCTTCTGTTTGAAATCTAAACCTCTGTTGTTCTCTTTGTACTTCATATTAAATTTAATTTATTTTCTTTAATAAAATGTAGTGTTTTAGTTTTATTATTAGTAATATTATTATTATTATTAGTATTATTATTATTATTATTATTATCTCTTTTTACGTACTTTTCCATATTTCCTTTATTTTCAAAATTTTTTTAACACTGTAGAAATCTAGCTTTTAAATTTTCTCTGTAATCTAATCTTTTTACATCAACATTTGAAACATCTTTAATTCATTGCATTACTTTTTTCATACGTTAACTCCGTCTACTCTTCTTTTTTTGCACCAACAAATTTATTTTCCTTTTCTACTTTGATACTTCCACCAGTGCTATAATTTATACTTTTTTTTTTAACATCGCTTAAACATTATCTCTGTTATTGTTTAATATCTATTTAAAAAAATTTTTTTACCAAAATCTTTTTGGCTTATACTTTTCCCCAATTTTTAATCTGTGTTTTTTTTTTTAATAAGCACAAAAATTTCGAACTACTCTTTACCGTATAATATCTACTTACCGGTTTCCTTACCAATCTTTTTTAATATGCAATAAAAAACAATATAATAGAAAATTATTAAACAATATAAAACACTTTTGTTTCAAACGTAATATGTATAGTTGTATTTAAATACATTGTTTTGATATTTATATTATATAAATTGATGAATGAAGAACCTTTTATATTTCATTAGATGATATGATAAAATTTGTAATTTTATTAAACATACAATTAGTTTATTGATGAAAAATATTATAGTATTCACCATTTTATGTATTTGCCACTTCGTACAATAATATACTTGATTTTATAATCTTATATTTATTTGTTTGCAGCACAAAGAATAACAACAATACAATTAGATGGTATACAGTATTTTATTTCTCGAATGAATCCATACAGTCCTGAATTAAATTATTTTTTGGCATATCAATACTGTCGATCACTTGGGCTACAGTTAGTTTCTTTTGAGACCAGAGAAAAAGCCGATACCATGATGCAGTATTTAAGAAATGCTGGTTACACAAAATATGATTTTTGGACTTCTGGAAATAATCTTGGTACTGATATGTTTCTTTGGATGAGTACTGGATTACCATTTAATGCCACTTTTGATTATATGATAAAGTCAACTGGAAACAAACACGCAGATGTACCACCGGGAACGGAGCCTCAGCGAGTTGCTCGCGAAAGGTCTAATATAATACATATGTATATTTTTTGTAATTTTTTATTTATAAATAATTTTCTTATTTTTTATTTTTTAAATAACGAAATAGTAGTATAGAATAATTATGAAAATTAATGATTTGATCAAAATACAAAAATTTTTCTGAATTCCGAAGATTATTATATAAGATCGTATATCTGAAATTAATTTATTGAAAATAAATTTATATTAAAATTTTTGGTTAAGTCTAATTAATGCGTTTATCTTATTTATATATTTAATACATATAAATTGATATATCTTTTAAAATTTATACCACAAATAAAATAAATTGATAAATTTAGAACTTTGTATCATATTTTTACAAAAATTTGTATAGATTCATAGCGTAAATAGCTCTGTAAAAGAAGAAAATTCCAAAATATAGGAGGGAAATTAGATATCATAACGAATTATTAAAATTTTTATATATTGAGTACAACTTTGAGATAAATATGGTGATATAAGTCTATCTATTCGAGTTATAGTTAAAAAAAAATTATTAATCAGTTGAATTAAATAGATATTTACTAAAAGATTATTTAGATGAAATCTCGAAAATTTTTTAATATTATTCTCTTTTTTATAATATGAATGAATCGTCGTGTTCGAAAAATTAACAAGCTAATTTGTGTATAAAGTATTGGTCATTTGAACGTGCCAAAATAGTGCTTCGATGAAGTTATATAAAATTTGTATAAATTTACTTATTACTTTGTTAATTCATTAATTTTTCTATTTCGAAATATTTTATTAAAGTAATAAATTATTTCTTTGTTAATTAAAGATCAGTACATATATATTCTTTAACATATCACATATATTTTTCCTTATCGAACAGACTTCACTCGTTTTACTATTGCACACTGAATGATTAGGTGTTTCTTTTAATATCTGCTAGCTGTATACAGTGTATTACATGAAAATGATATGATGGAGATAATTACTTATTTTTTACGTAAGACGTTCCTAAGAGAGAGTGCTAGAATTAGTAATAACAAAAAAGTTAATTATGTATTGACAATTATTAAAGGAAATCTAATTTGTGATTCATATTCAGCCATATTTTGTATGTGTCAATTAATAATAAGGGAAAATGAAACAGTTAAAATATAATCAATTTTATTATATTTCATATATTTGCGTAATGGGAAAAAGAAGACAAAAAAATAGATTCAAGTTCAATTATTTTGCAAGGTCGTGGCATCGTATCGGAGTATAGAACTCTTCGAAACATGTATTGACAAGTGTCTTCTCCAGCTCGGCGTCTTTGGGCAGCTTCTTCTATGTTTCTTTCCCGACTTCGTAGTTAATTTTTATTATATTTTAATAGTTATCCAAAACGTTAATTTTTTAAGAATGATTTGTGGTTTCTTTGATAGAGTAACTGGAATGTTTCTTTCACTTGCAATTGACATAATTTATTTTCCATACTTTTAAAATACCTGTATATTTGCTCTGTGATATTTAAAATTTTTGATTTTAGAAAAATAGTGTTCTTAAAAAAAGATAGAAAGTTATTTCCATATTAATGGATATAATTCGATAGAAATTATCAGTATAACAAGCACAAACGTTTGGAAGAATCAGTAAATTAGATGAATGGTTATAAACAAACTATTTAATGGAAGATTTTACGTTTGAAGAGCGCTTGAATGATATATAAGCTTTTGTAAAAAAAAAAAATTTTGTAGTACCTTCATTTATAAAAATTTAAGAGAATTCTCAAATTGCCTTACAATTTGACATAAATCTAAATTATGAAGTCTTTAAAGTTATGAGAAATAATTAAGAAAAATATTAGAATTGCAGGAATCTAATAACCATTTTTAACATAATTCAACTCAGTTATCACTAATTATATTAAAACAATCTATTCAATGCAGACGAGTTGCGATAGTTAATTTTAATTGAATAACGAAGCCGAGGCTATAATTTAAAATTTATAGGATAATTAGTAAAATACGCTTAATTCTTTTCTAAATATTTATTCCTATATAAATTAACTAAAAAATAATGTTAATTGGATACAAAAGATTGAAAATAAAATTGATGTATTATGCATACATTGTAACTTTAAAGAAAATCGAAATCAATTTTTACAGCAGACAAGAAACAACTCTCTATATCTGGATTTGTCAGTTAAATAGATAGACTAAAAAAATAAAGCAGGGAATTTAAAGATAAATTTGATGACAATTAAAAGGTGGCTCAGCAAATTTAGAATCAGACATTATTTAGAATATATATTTAGAATCTTGTATTCTCTATATCTCTCCTATATCTCTCTACATCTATATTTAGAATAGATCGTATATTTAGAATTAGATATTATTTAGAAAAGTAATAATTTACAGCTATCAACATCAATGTCAGTAGCATCAACATCAATGACGAAACTAATATATATTTTCTACAAATTTCGCAGAATAATGCTTGAAACTTTGCCGAATATCAATCCATGTAACCGCAAATAGCTTGATAGTTGTAATCACTTACTGAATGTGATACAATTACCATTTCATGATATGATGCGCTAATTTAGCAGTCGTGATATTGTATATACGCATATGTATTTTGTATATAGCATATATAGCAATAAAATATCATGTAAAGTTCAGCAGTATAGTGCCTAATAATATCAGTGCTTGTTAGGGTATAGATATTAATGTAATGTTAGAACTGTTAGCAGATATAGCTAATACTTGATTCAATATATAATAGCTCCAGCTTGATCAACTAGTAGTAATTATGCGATACGACTATAAAGTAATGGAATACTAAATCATAATCAGGAATAAGTTCTAGTGGCTGGAATCAACGCTAGGATTTAAGGGCCTAATGAACCATGAGTTAATTTACAGAAAAAGTAAAATTAAAATTAGTCTTAATACATAAAATTGAAGAATATCTGAGTATTTTAATCAGAATATGCTGCTGGATATCGGTCAATAAATACTAAGTAAAAAAGTCTTGAACCTAAACAATTTCTAGAATCAGATAGAAAGTTGGAATTTTCCCGATTAAACGTATCGATTATTTCACGGTAAACGAAAATTCGAAACTTAATTTAAAGCATAATTAAAAATTCTGAAAAATATATAGGTTACAAGAATGTAAATAAAATGTTAAAATATTATTATGAATTTTTATTTGTTATAAAAATAAAATAAATTTGGCGTTATATTAATATAAAATATGATTAATAATTAATTGATTAAGATTACCGACTTAATACATATCGTTTATTTTTTTTATAAAATTAAGAGATTGATTAGACTAAATTTAAGGCAAATAGTAAATGAAAGTATATAATCATTAATCAAATAAAATTCTTTTTGTTAAATAGTGTTGATAGTGGAAACATTGAAGGTTGTGTTGCAATGGCATCTCCAACTTTAACGTGGAATGCTTTAGACTGCATGCTTGTTAAAGACTTCATTTGTGAACAAACTCGGTGCTACTACTACAATTATGGCAGCATTCCTGTATCGGCTACACAGGGGTAAGGAGGTGAGCCTATTTATCCACAGACACACAAAACTGTTACATTCATAGATACGTGAATTTTTGATACATATTTTATTTGTTATTTAGAGAATGCCTAATTTTTAAATTGTAAATAAATTGAAAATATATGAAAGTTAAGCTTTAAAAATATGAGACTTTTTATGTCTTATTATACGAATAAAACTGATGACAAATTTATAATTAAAGTAATGTTTTACTTTAAAAAATGTAATTATCAAATATTTTTGTATAATTTTTTTTAACAAATTCATTTTTTACTCTTGAAAAAAATCGAAAATATTTTATTTTTTTAACTTAGTTCGATAAAAATATTATAGTGTATGATAAATTTAATATAATGAATTATAAGCAATATAATTGAAAAATTGTTTTCACTACATTCTTAAAAGACATTTCTGCAATATTACATTTATTTGTTTAATTATACACTGTAAATTGTGGAAATATATGTATATTATTTTATATTTGAATTATTCTATATTGTACGCTACAAATAAAAATTAAATAAAAAGAAACAATTAAAGAAATGCTAGATTAAAAAATTGATACTTTAATTTTTCTACATAAAAATAAATTTATTTAATGTGTGTAACTTTTACAAAAATAGTTTGTAATATTCTAGAAAGTTTTCGGGTAACCTTCTGAATTTCAGCATTTATAAATTTTTATTATTACAAATAATAAACTCTTAATTATTTATATATATATAAGAATGATGGAATAAACAAGGATTACACATATAAGATAAAAAGAAAATAAGATAGGATACAACTTAAACGTGTATATATATTCTAGACAAGTCGTTGATATAGTATATGCTCCAGTATAACTATATATTTGCGTCGGTACGTCGCCAGCGTAGTAGTACTGCCGCACCATGCTACAGCGGCGCGTCAACTATCCCACTTGGTACAATGGTTTTTCATGACCGGTAATTCAGGTTCCGGCCTTCTTCTCTCACCAATCGACCGTTCTGATATTTGTTCACCCTCAGATGATTAGGCCTTCTTGGGAGGGTTACCTCCGCCTTCTTCCTTCTCGCCTTGGTGTCAAAAGTAGAATTCTTCCTTGCTCTCTTCCTCCAAGTGGATCGTCGAGTACATGGTTACTTCGGAGGAGCTGTTCAAAAGTTCTTCGACGATAGGAATCGGGTTCACCTCCTTTACCATTCATGTATTTGTTTTTTTGTAAACTACGCATCTGGATCAATGTGTCGACTTCTTTTTTCTTTATTAATGATCGTCGCCATGGTTATCTGTGATACTGTGATTAATTAGCGCCTCCTCCATCATCTCCGAGTCATCATTTTCGATGAAGTATTTGACCTGCCACACACACATGACTAGCACTTCTTAGAATGCTCGAGCGGTCTGCGCCCCTTCCTTCTTCATTTTCAGAACGTGTTCAGTTCTGGAAAAATGCGGCTTCGGGATGGTCTTCTCTTCATCAATTATCCGGCGTGCTTGATCTCTGTTGGGATCTCAACGAAGACTTTCTCTGTAGAGACGTCCTCCGGGCCGATGACAAACTCTATGTTGTAACTGGCGTCATCAACTTTCATTGGGGTATTTATGACCCTTTCTACGTGTATTAGAGCCCCGCCGAATCCTCTCAACGCCTCCGTGTGTGGCTTTATGTCATACTGGTTCTTGCGCTACTCCTAAACTCGCCTCTATAGGTCCACTCGGATGATACACTTGGCGATACCCGTATCCACTAGAGTGTTAACACCGACTCCGCCAACGAAAATACTTTTGTACATCCTCGCGATGTTCATGATATTATTTTCGCCGTCTACCAGTACATGATTGATAAGAGTTGCCTTGGTGCCGTCTACCTGCACCTGATAGACAAGTCGTAGTCCATGACGAGTTTCTTAGCATTTATAGCATTTCGATCCTCCTTGGCTAAGCGGACATTCTTGTCCTCTGTGGCCTTTTACTCCACAGTGTAACAGTTACTGTTTTCTGGGTTTTTGAAGTAGCCTTAGATGTTCTTCCGCTGGTCCGTTCCAATTCTTGTATCCAGTTCGTTAGGCGTTCTTGCATCGTTTCCGGCTATTCTCCTTTTGCTATATTGTATGATAGGTCTCCGCCACCTCTATTAGTTCCAGGTAGTCTTGACTGCGAAGAAAGTCGTTCGAGATTCTGTATCCTCAGTAGGTAACGGGTTCGGCTTTCATCTCGTTATGGGCGTTATCTTCCCATCGTGCAAAGGATCGCTTTTCTGTCAATATTTCATTTGAATGTGCCCTTCATTACATTGTGCAGCTCTTTCCATCTGCGCCTGTCTCATAGTATGTCGCATCAATCCTTAGCCGTTTCAATGAGTGCTGTCCTATCAGCTACCATCGTCTGGTATTCATCCCAGCCGGCGATTCTAGCAGCTTCGTCCATGGTAACTGCCCATTCCTCAAGATACTGATATTTGTCGTCTCCGGAAAACTTGAGTATTATTTTGACTTCCTCGCAAGATGATAATCTTTTCCCTTTTGTTTGGTACCAGGGATGGTAGATTCGTCCCTCCTAGAGCACCGTCTTCAGGATTTCTTCTCTGTGCCGGAACCGATCCTAGTGTTAGGTGCTCGAGCTTTTCGAGTATGATTTTCTGCAACTCCTCGAGCAGGGTCTTTTGTATCACCTCGAGTGCGGTCTTCTGGTTCGCCTCCATGCTCCGCTCTTGGCAGGCTAATCTCTTCTGCAATTGCTTTGCTTGCATGCTCATCATCTTCTTAAGCTCGCTCTACTTTTTTTACCTCTTGGCTCTATGCTTTATTGTCGGAGTCCATATTAGCTTTTGCTTCCATCACAGCTTATCTCCAAACTGGTCTATATGTTTGCTTCCGTAGTACTTTCACCTCTCAGTTCTATAGATTTTCTATCGGGACTAAGCGCAGTACATACACCTTGTCCTTGCTCGGTCTCCTTGAGAATCTTTTCTTCCCCTCTACTCAAACTGTTATTCTTTAGCTAGGTATCACGGTCTCTGTTGCAAAAGCCACGTGTCAGCTTGGCTCCAACCTAGCATCGTTTCTGTCTTCTTCAACGCTCTTTTGCCTCTAGTACCACTCAATTTTTCGTGCAGCTCAGTTGTTTGCTGCTGAAACCGATTTCGCTGTATCTCTCCCGTTCTCCTCGAATTGATGCTTTTCTGAACTTTTCTCTTGAACAGATTTTTCCTTCTATTTTTATTCACCATATCCTATTCACCATCACCCTTTTAACTTTTATTACACTCTGCAACATGTGTTTATCGCTCCTGAGTTTCTTATGTTTATTTTAGCTTTTGTTATTCATTTTTATCTGTATCCCGGATTTGAGTCCCTATTTGTAGGAATGGAGGAATAAATAAGGATTACACATACATGATAAAAAGTAAATAAGACAGGATTATACAGCACACACAGTATAGCTATATATGTGAGTCAATACACCGCCGGCGCAGTACTGCTACATTGTGCTGCAACGGTGAGTCACCCACCCCGTTTGATGTAATGATTTTCTTCGATGGTAATTCCGGTTTCCCACAAATATATATATATATATATTTATGCATATAAAATAAATATATATATATATAATTAAATTCTGAATTATGATTTACTATTCAATATGTTCACCATACTCAAATGTATATTTTATACACAATTACACTGACATATTTCTTAACATTCTTTGCACTTGTTATTATATATATATAATAATGAAAATATTTTATTATATTTTCAAACAGAAATCGCAGACCATATCTCAGCAGTCCAACAATAACTACTTTGAGCTCATCAATGGCATCATCAATGAGTACAATAAAAATGACTACTCCTGGGCTAAGTAATTTTGATATCTTCGATCGGAATGAAAAAGATGTAAAAGTTACATCCGAACAAGATATATCTGAAGCAGTAACTGAGGCCTCTACTACAACAGAGAAGATTTATTCGCATATTTATCTAGACCAATTTAACAATAAAAATCAAATTTTTAAAAAACTAGAAAAAGAAAATTTGGAAAACAGTAGCCGTCCAATGAATCTTCCGCACATTACAAGTCTATTTACTGATAAATCTGTAAACAATGGTAATGTCTTTGCAGGCTTGGAGACTCATGAAATACGTTCAATTATGCGAGCTTCAATACCAATTAGACATGAACAGGAAGTAGAACCAACTAATAATGCCTTCATAGACTCTTACACAATTGGACCTTACGAATCAATTAATCAAGATTATCAATCTGATCAGGCAGAATTAATTCTATCTCAACAAGAACAACAAAAAAATTTTCAACGAAACGTTGATGATGATTTAAGTACTGTTTTACCAGATACTGAACCCTCTTACAGGTACAATATTAAAGTGCGTAGCAGTGGAAAAGTATTAGATCCTTCCTTCAATTAATTATTTTTATACACATAATTTTATTTAAAGTTTAATAGTAAGCAGGTGTTTTAATAAATTTTAGGATTTTAATTTCATGTGAAAAACATAAATTAAAGAAGTAATTGAATTATTTTAGAAATAATTTTTATCCTATTTATGCATGAATTACAAATAAATTATATGAACAAAAAATAATTTTATAAGTTCTTTAATATATTTGAATCAGTCAAATGTACCAGATTGTTTAGTTAATTAAAAATACAAAAAATGTAAATTTAGATAATTACCAATTACATTACTTATAAAGGAACACAATTATATATTTATCTTGTAAAAAATTACAGGAAATATAATAACTTCTTCTTATAAAAGAAATAGAATTTTTTTTATTTTTAGTTTAAAAGATATAGAAATAATATGCTAAAAATATTTTCAATTGTAGAGTTGAATTTGCATACAATTGTGATAATAAAACTGAAAAGGTCATTATGAAAAATTAAATAAATTAAAAATAAAGAAATTGAGATTATTAATTATTAATATTTTATAAAAGTTAAAATTTTACTAGTAGATTTTAAAGTGCATGTGTGTATATATTATATGTTTCAATTACAATTTTTTAGTAGTTAAAAAAATTTTTTTAAATAAAATATATAAAATATAATAAAATACATGGTTTTAGAAATATTAAAATATTTTCCTTTATATTATGAAGAACAACTGAAAATACGTTCAAAGAATCAGAATTTTCTAGATAAGATGTTTTGAAATTTTATTTGAAAACTTAAATTAATTTATTTTTGTTTTTAATTTAAAAAATCATAAATATAATAATTTTTATTACTTCTACTCTAAATAATTAATTTTTTTAATAAATAGCACTAAACTGATTAGCAAAACTCAGCGTAAGATTTCGAAAAATTATATTAATTGCAGAAATAGAAACATTATAATATAAATTTATAATATACATTTTGATCCTTCTATTGATAAGATTTATTAAATTAATCAAATAATAATTCTATTTTGTTTTTTAATTTAATCTATACTTTAGATTTTTTTATCATGGTTATAATTGCAGTAGTATACTTCAAATAAATTTGAAAATTTTTAAATGTTTTAATTTTTACTATTTAAAATTTTTTGTAATTTTATCGTAATTTGAGAAAATACAAGATATTCTTTTTCTTTTAAAAGTCGAAAGGATGTATTTAAAAATATAGAATAAAATAAGATTGATTTTAAAACTATAAAACAGTATATTTTAAGAGGAGTTGTAATTTTTTGTTTATGATTATTATATAAAATAATGCTTAGCCTCCATTTAAAAATATTATAATATAGTAAACGATGGAGGTGAAAATTAAGTATAATTTTGTTTTATAGTGCTTATTTCATATATAATTTTGTTTATTACATACTTAATGTATAATAATAATTATTATTAACCTGATTAACTCTGAAAGATTTCAATGTATTAACTATAAAAAAATGTAATAGATCTTTAGTAATACCGCTTGAAATTGAAAATTTTTCATGGAATAACCTGGTCAAATACTACTTTATATCAGAGAAGATGAATCATTACTTAATATGAATGTAATACTCTATGATATAATTTTATATATTTCTTAACAGTATTATGTTTTTTACATTTTAATATAATTCACCTAAACTATTTACACTATGCTAGAGAGTAGCGTATTTTATAAATAAGTTACATGTATATTCTGAAAAATAATTGTCAGGCTAATAAATATATTTTGTAGAATAAATTTTTGTAAAAAAACTAATCATTCCTTCTTTATTTATAAATCTGACGAACAAATAATTTTTTTATAATAATAATAATAATAATAATAATAATAATATCTATATATTTAGTATAAATATCTTCTGCTCTATTTTTAAAATTTATTGTCTATTCCAACAATCACTTCCAAAATGATTTTATTCAAAATATGCAGTGCGAAAATGCTGACTCCCCCCAGTCTTTCAGACACTAAATGAATTTTTTGAAATATTTTCGTAAGATGTTAATCTTGTTGCTGAAAAAGTTGATTCCATGGACCGGAACAGATGGTAGTCAAAACGACGATCATAGAAGAGTCAAACGAGTAAAGTAATATTTTCTATTTTAAATCGTTGAGGTAATGTTTTATTAGTTTTTGGAACGTGGGTCCTACATAAAATAATGTAATAAAAACGATCAGTTGTTCGTATCTATTGTTATTTTCTGGTGTAAAGTCTTAACTGTTTTTATAGCCCACTGTTGTTACTAATTTAAACTTGTCTTTATTCCTTTCTAGTAATAGTTCTTATATATTTAGGTTACAATTATTTATATGCTTCCATCAATTTCTTATTTTATTTAAATTGTAATTGTAAGCGATAGAATAATCCGTGGCTGCTTGGCGTGTGCTCAAATATGTATAAACGGCTGGAACGACCGTCGTAAAATAAATCAAACGATTCTCAATAACGAACTGATCGAAAATTGCGCTCGCGCGATTAGTTGTATTGCATAGACTTAGGTTTAGGTACTACTTAAGATTAGGAATAACAAAAAAATGCAAACAATTCACGTAAACGGGGTTATTCTCAACTGAGAAGGTAATAGCTATTTCCTAGACAGAGAAATTAAGTTTATTATTTAGGTTTTAAAAATATTAGTAAATTCAGCAAAAACGAGGACTGCGGGATAAGCAAATACTAGAGGGACCAACCAAACGGTCCGCCTACTACCGCAGATTAATCGAAAATTGTAGAAAATTAGAAAATACCTACAATAAGTTAACGGTAATATGTTGTAAAGGAAAAGGGAAGAAGAAGGGAGCCGGGAAAAAGTATAAAAGCACGATCTTTTGTGATGAAGCAACCTGCATGCCTTCATCTTCTGTTTCTCTATTACTTTTTGTAAAACTTTTATTGCTTTAAAGAAAAATAAATAATATAAAAGAAATCTTACATACATTTTCTTTTTACTACCATCAATCCATTAACCGCATTCTTTCATAAGCAATATCGGTAGTTAAAGTAATTTTAATTTTATTTAAGATTTTTGATTAATTATATTATTATTTAAATTTATATTTTTATTTAATTTGTATTTAAAATAGATGTTTATTATTATTTTTAGTTTGTTTATTTAATATTTTTATTCAATTAATAAAACTTATGATGTATTTATTTATTTTATTTGGCAGATTTAGTTTTAGTTATTTTAATTTAATCATTTATCTGTTTTCCTTGTTGCGTAAGCGGTTTTGAAAACTATATATATATATATTACATTTATGTATATTTTCACTATACTATCACAATTTTAGAGGTTTCTCAAGCTGAAAGTTCTGTAAGTATCCTCTGTTTTATTGTATTTGGACGGAGTAAGAAATTTTTAATTCGATGAGTCTGTGGCGTTATATTTCTTATTTAAATTTTAAGTACTTTCTTATATTTCAATATTTAAAAGATAGAACTTTCATATTTTTTATACATTAACAAAAGCTGATATCGTATTTTAAATATCATTTATTTAAAAAAGAAATGACTGTTTCTAATTGAATATTCAATTTATATAAAACATTAGTGTCGCGCCTTTACCCGACGGTGGGCTCAAATGTTAAATTAGAAATTTGATATAGTGCAAGCATATCGAGTGCACATACCTTCGCTACTTATATTATTTTGTATCTTATTTTTATTTGAATAAATTATTGTATTTGTTTAAATTATATTAGTTATTAATTATTAATACTACTGCAATTATATTAATTATGAATAGTTAAATTAACTTCAAGTCTTTAATAAATAAACAATAAATAAAATCTTTAATAATTTAATAGTAAATAATTGTATTATATTCTAGATGTTATTCAAGTTTTACATTTTTCTTCATGAACAATGCACTTAAAATTAATTATAAATATTTACTACAATTTTGTTTTCTGAAAATTCAGTTAATTATTAAAAATTAATAATACTTGATAGTTTTCTAATATTACCTTTCTTTGTAGGAGAATCTTTATTTGATGGTCGGAGTTTAATTTACACATTTTTTATTTTATTGTAATTATAAATATTTTTTTATACTAATTGATGATTTAATATTTCTTTTATTATGAGAATACTGTAATTATAAGGTATTTTATAATTACATTTTACATTAGCGTTTATAAAAATTCATTCTGTTAAATCATTTATTTTCATTTTGTTATTTTATAATTATCATAGTCGTCTTTTTATAATTTATTATTTTAATTTTCTGAATAGCACATGATTATAATATTGGTCTGTATAAGATATTTGTTACCGATCGCGTCGCGTAGCTGTTCTTTTTCGGGGAGGAAAGGGAAGTTTTTAATAATATTAAGACTGCGTGGACTCCGAATAATTTTATTATAATATACACGATAGGTGTCGGTGAGATCGAGACGGACAGTACCCGCCTTTCCGCACGTCGCCGTATTTAATACTTTCGCAATTACCAGACGGCCGCCGCTGTTCTTTACAGCTTGTTAATCATATTTACAATGGGCAATATTTATTCATCCTCGCCTTTTCCGCTTAAGCACGTACATTTATTCCCTTCGCATTTCGGAATTTTTTACACGTTAATTTTATTCTAACGCTGTACATTTGTTAGGTATTTAACCTACGCGCAAATGTTCAGTCGCGCTCGGGCTTGACTTTCTTACGCGTTCTCGTATCGAAACGGCCCCGCTCGTTACATGTGTTTTCGTCGCGCCGGGCCTGGAAAAAAAACCCCGGGGAGTCGGCAGGGAAAAAAAGGCCCTTACATTTCTCTCGTATCGAGCGAGATTATACGAGCGGTTCCTGGTTCCTGTGGCTATCTCCCGATTCTCTCTCCATTGGAACCGAAACACGTTCGTGGCGGCCGAATTTTCCTGCGGGAGGCTACCGATACCCACGGCGTCCCGGCTCACCCCGCCCGCGAACGCCTTTCGACGCCCGACTTCCTACACTTTCGGGGGCCACCCACGGTATCCAGCCTCTTACGCCACGGCACACCTAGCGGTGGTCGGTCCCACGGGCCCATTACCTTGCCTTATGCATCGCGAAAGGGTGCAAGATTGCGCGCGGATAGGAGCGAGAGAGTTGTAGCGCGGAAAATGCGCTTACGCGCGAGAAAGAGAGAGAAAGTGTATAGTAGAGTAAGGAAGGAGGGAGAGAGAGAGAGGGATAAAAAGTAGAACGCGCGAGCGCATGAGCGCGAAAGAGAACGGGATAAGGAACAGTATGCGCAAGCGGGTGAGAGAGAGGGATGGAGCGGGTGGTAACTTAGCGCGTGGGCAGGAGAGAGAGAGATATAGCTCGCAGTAGGAAAGGAGAGGGATACGGTCGTCTCGTTCGTACCTGAGCGCTGCGACCATCCTCGATGCATGGGCCCGTTCGCTTTCCCTTACGCCCGTCGCTCGGCGTCACTTTCCCGTCCGAGAGCTTCCGATTGGAAACATTCCCGACGGCCTCTTACCTACCCGTTGGTCCGACCTCGGAGGGTCACCCAACCGGGCGTGATACTTTCAAATAAACTTCACGATTTAAAATTGTTTTGTTAAAAACAATTTTAAACAAACGTGCGCATCGTTTACAATATTTTTAATAAATTTAATTGAAATAAATCACATTTTAATATTGTATTTATTGTTTATGTATATTTGGAAATTGTTCGAAATTTTCACATTTTTTAATGTTTATAATTCCGAATTCTATTACGAGTTCATTTAAATATTTGAAATGCTTCTTATATAAACTTTTATCCCTTATTTATTTCAGATGTAAGTTCAGTAATAAAACATAGATAAGTACTTTACAGATTATTACGGATTTATTTCTCAGAATTTTTAAATATGTTTATAATCTCAGATCGTTGTGTTTTATTCTATATTTGATCTTATTGTAATTATTTATCTTTCTATATACTGACTAATATTTAAAATTTAATTTAATACTTGTTAGTTTTATATCATTATTGAATGTATATTAATGTTAGCTTTACATTTTTATTTATATATTTTATCTTAATAATTAATATGTTTATTTAAAAAAATATATATAATTTTTTAGATCTTACTCTGGTTATTTTTCTTTTATATGTGAATTTAAAAGAATACCTTAAAGCTACAATAAATTACGATCCAATGATAGTTTTGTATAATTAATAATAATACTTTTTTAATCCCACTAAATGTATAAAATAATCTTAAAAAAATAGATGTTTTATTTTAATACTGATGAATTCGGTTCAATCGACATACACTATTATTTAAATCATTTAGACCTGTGTTGAAAAATTTATTTTTTAATCGAATGGTAATATGATTAAAGACTCTTATTTTTTTATAGAAACATTTTGCACTTACTCAAACATTTTTCAATATCATTTCCGTTTTGTTCATATAGCATCAAATTTTCAATTATTCGCACGATTCTAATGTTATGTAAGTGCTTTTAATTGTATGTGTCAATATGTATTTCATGAAATAACTTAAGGTTTGAAAGTAATTTTCATCAATATCAATCAAACCAAACATTTTTAAACAATATTTTATAATAATTATTAATTATTATCAAGACAATCTAACACGATATACGAAATATTTTTTTTACTTTAAATAAATATTATCTACTTTATTTTTATTTTTACTTTTTAATATTAAAAAAATATTAGAATAGTTCTACAACAATGATTATCAGAAAAGGACGTAAATTTATTACCATACTCAATATATTTCTGCTTTAGTATTTAATTCTCAGGTCATACTAAATAAATGTCTCCTACGAAAATTTTTTAATATTTAGAATGCAATTTTAATTGATAAGAGAGTTAAATTTTATTAATTGAAAACTTTTATAGAAAATAATATTTAATATATACGCATCTATTAATTTTTATGAATAAACTTTTTGTTTTATTTTTACTTTTATAAATGGTAATTGTAAATTATTATTTATGAATTACGCAAAGGAAGAAACTTCCGAAGAAATTTTGCCTTTTTCGTTGGTCGGAAAGCAACATACGTCTTGTAATTCTTCTTTCTTTGACAATAGTGCCATATGTTAATTTTTTTTTTCAATTAACATAAAATAATTTCAATGCCTTTTTTATTTATACTGTCAGCTTCTTCGGATCCTATTTGCAAAATAACACATGTCATTTTTTAAAAGTATAAGTTTTCACAGTTCCTCTTTAACGAATTAATGTGTGCAAATTCTGAATGCTGATGAAAAAATCATTTGTTGTTTGATAAGATATTTCATGTACCATTTATGTCGTTGATATTTTTTAATTATTTTATTCAATATTTTAAAATTATTTCTCTGTTAATGTTGAATCATATTAAAAAAAATTTTGTTCTGGGCTTTGTTAAAAAAAAAACCGCTGGGATAAGCAGAGTGGGGACGGGCTGGAGTTATATCTTACTTTAGTGGCTTACGAAAGTTGATATAGTTATAATATATATAACTATGCAGGCATGTGTAATGTGTTAACTGTTTTGAAGAATTATAGATTATTGTTAAGTAATGTTCATAGACTTATTTACTTTTATCGAGCTGGTAACCCTATCTTTTCTCACAAATAGGGGATGTAGATAAAAATAAATATGAGTTGAAAATGTGAGTAAAGTAAAAAAAATGTGAAAATAGCGGAAGCGTGGTATGGACAAAAAGAAAAAGAAGTTGAAGTGTATGCGCATACAGAATAAGAAGAACTAAAGGATTTTGAATGTTGATTTTCGGAAGAACACGAGGACTGGATCAGTTACCTGTTGAGGATGAATAACCTAGGACCGCAAGGAGGGCTCGTCGAGGGTATCATCATCTAGTACGTAGTAGATGGACTGCCAGCCGACGCCACTGCCAAGCTGATACTTCTTTGTTATCATGGAAGCTACTAGGTGCATTATAAAAGAAAATGAGTAAAAATGGATCCAGGAGCCGAGGAGGCACCAGTATAAATTGAGCCAGCACCGACGGAAGCTAATAGGGAACGGAGAAGCTTTCGTCAATACACAAGGGATAGTGAGGATCTCCATAGACGTAGACAGCGCGCGCTATGACCTTGAGTACATCGTAGGAAATTTTCATAGGTTATGCCATTCTAGACCATGCGCATCTGATACTGGATGAGGAAAAAACTGTACTGGATTCTCGTTTTTCTAGCATTGAATACATCGAGGCAGACAAGGAAGAGAAGACCGCGACTGCACGATCACTTGAGTAATTTCCGGTCGAGTACGTACAAGAGGTTCGAGACCTCATAGAAGGTTATAAGCCAGAGCCGAAAGAGAACATACCGAACGTATCGACTATCTCTTACGAAGAGGCAAGTGGTCTATAAGCAGATCCGAGATTGGCTCCAGAAGGGAATTATTGTCCATGAGTATGGCGACTAGATTACTCCAGCTCGTTAGTGGTGAGACAGAAGAAAGAAGACGATCACTGTGTGTGTGTGTGTGTGTGCACGCGCGCGTGTGAATAATAAGGAACTAAACGTGCGGATGGTCAAAGAGGTGACCCCAATGCCTATTATCGAGGATGTTTTGAACAGCATCGCCGAAGCTGCGGTTTTCTCAACTATTGACTAGAAGAACGGGTTCTTCCATATCAATTTGGAGCAGAAGGTTATTTCTACGTAAGAAAATAAAACCTTTTTGTTTTTCATTTCGTAAATCGAAAGATTTATGAATAGTATATTATATTATTCAATGTATACCGCGGTATATGTATTTCTTAAAATAATAAATTTAAAACATTATTTCTATTATGAAAATTAATCATAAATATTCAATTGTTTTTATCTCGCATTCTCTTAAAATGTTAGATATTATTCATTATTTGAATATATTTATTTTTTGAATATATTTATTTTTTGAATATATATTTGAATATATATATTGAATAATCATTTAAAATAATATATTTTTTAATACTTACCAACCGTTTATTACCCCTTCTATATTAAGCATTGGAATAATTTTAAAAACATAATCATTTCTTAAACTTAATACATAGGTAGAGTTTCCCAATAAAGCCTCCAATGTTCCATGCATAATCCACGATGCATTACTTTCACCTGGATGTACTCTTGACGTAAGAAAAATAACTTTCCTTTTCTAAAATAGATTTTAATAGATAATATTAGTTGTTTATCTGTATGAAACATAAATTATTAGAAATATAATTATTATTTTAAAATATAAGATTACTGATCTATAATAAATATTTTTTAGAAAATTGGCTAGAAATAAAAAATTTATTGTATAATATTCTGAAAACAAATTATTATCAATCTTCTTATAAAATATTTGAGAAAACACTGTTTGTTATATATATATATATTTATATAAAAGATATTTAAATTAAAAATATTAACATTTACTTTATTATTCTTGTAAATATTTAAATGATCTGCTTCAAAACATTAGTTACATGTACAGAATATATATATATAGCATAAAGATTGTTGATTAGTCAGTCAATCTAAGTTCTATTTAGCAATTCCATCTTAACATAAAGTTTTAGGCTATCTTATGGATTATCGCAGTTATTGTTATTTATCATCAGTTTAATATTCTTTTTATGCGATGGCGATAGTGAAAAAGAGGAGACATTTTTTTTATTGAACTCGATTCATTTCTTCCCAAATTTTTTTTTTGAATGTGAACTTGTAGTGATTATATAAGAATTTTAAGTATATGGTTGGTGACTCGATTAGACTCGTAATCAATTGAGAATTGTTTGTCAATACTTATCTTCGATTTGTCTCATGAAATCTAATTTATTTAGAGAAGTGTAGCTCATTCACACAAATCATTATTAATGTTCTCAATGTATTATCGATTTGGATGTCTAGTAAAATGCAGAAATGACTCCCTCTATCGGTTAACGCTTTATTATCAACGCGTTAGAACGAAGAAACAAAAAAAGCTTCTTGAAATGTTATAAAAATGAAAAATATTAATTGCGGGGGATGAATGTATATATTTTATTAATTCTTAATAATGATATTAATTTATATTTATAATATTAATTTAATTAATATTAATGTAGTATATTAATGTAGTTGTTTCATTGATTATATATATATATATATATCCTGATAACCCAGTATTTCTAAGCTAATGAACCTTTCTTTCTTCTATTGTTTACTCAGATCTTTTAAGAATTACATCATATCCTTTATAAATTTAGAAGCTAGTTTAACTTCTACTCATTTATTGTCATAGGATAAGATTTTTTTTCTTTTTTTTACTTATCTTTCTAACACGAAGTTTATGTAGTACCTAAGATTATATATATACATCTGCTACTTAGTCTGGCTCCAGTTAAATTTTGCCTGATGTTTCACGTTAATGATCAGGACCTTTTTCGTCCTTTCAAATAGATTTAGTAATTTTTGCATTACGTATATTTTATACATGTTTTGTTGCCTTTTTCTTAAATTTCTACTGTGTGGATTTTCTTTCCTAATTAAGTATTTTTAAAGTTAATCCTAGAGTTCAAGATATTGATACTGTTTGTACCATGATTTTTTTGGAGATTCAAGTTTTATAATTTGCATTCTTTTAGCTATTTCATTAATCTTTTTATCCCCACCTTCCATATTTTAAAGTATTCAACTCTACGGAAAAGAATTCTTTGAGTATTAAAACGATTAAAAACATACTATTTCATTATCATATTTGGTCACATTTTGTAGGATGTTAATAATATATTCTCTGATATCATTTTCTAAGATCTTTTATTCAATTAATAGTTCATGACTAGCCGGCTACTCTGTTCGATTCGTTTATTGACGTAGCGATTAGATTCAAACATGTTTTATTTCATCTGTGAACCGTTTATGGTAATAATCTGCTGTAATAACAAAGAAAAGGAATTCCTTTTAACCTAAATACTAATACATTAAGGTACTTTTGCAATATTTATTGATACTTGTGCTTCCGTATCACTAATTTTTAGACACTTATTTTACATTATTATTATTTTAGAGTAGAGTTTATATTTGTAAATGTGTATAGCTGTGCGCATTCCTCGTTTCAAATCAGCTCGAATGTAGGTAATTTTTTTGAGTACTTTTTCATGTTAACGATTAGGATTCGATATTCAGAATTTGTATGTTTTTTCAATGTAATTAATTAGTGCTTCCTTTTTTCTTATTTACACGTTCTTTACAGGATATCAGATATACAGTTGATTGTTGTTTTCTTGTATTTTATTCTAAAGTCTTGAGCTTTAATAAGATGAACTTTAATAATAAAGTTCATCTGGTTAGTTGTTCCTAAGGTTATATTAATTTTCAAAACTACTGTGATCAGTTAGAATTAAAAAATTATGATCGTTAATGTGAGAGTGAAATTTTATAATTTCCATAATTTAAATTACGAAAAGGTACCGTTTTTTCTCGCTGGATTTAATATTTAAAGACTGGATGCCAACTGTAAGACTTTGTAAGACTTAGTTAAAACAACAACATAAAAAATTATTACGGATATATTGTTTAAAATATTTTTTTATAGAGTACATACATTTGTATTCTTTCTTAATTAGGACTGATGTTAAAGTTATAATGACTAAAAGAAACTTTTTATATAATGTCATCATTATGAAAAGTAAGTATTTTAAGGTTACTTACACGACACTGATTCTTTAAAAGACTTATTCAAACTAACTTAGATCTTTGGATATCTTTGTGATAACAACCATATGATACAGATATGAAGATACATAAAGATCGGGTTCTTGACGAATAACCTTATCCATTAGCTGTTGAAACGTTGTTTTTTGATATACTATTTTGCATTTTTCATAATTAATAGCTCTTTCTAAAGTTATCAAAAATCATTATTGGGCTGCATATTTTATTTAATTATATTGAGTTATACTATTAAGGTCGGTGGTACAATTACTACCAGTACTTGATTAATTATATCCTCATTTAATGTCATTTTTATCTATCGTAAATTTGTTTAATTATCTTAATAGCTCTAATTTAAAATTTTTTTTAGCAAAGTTATGAAATGGTTTGAAAATTTTCAAAGATTTTATACAGAAATTTTTTTATATAAAAAGAAAATGTATATATACATTTAATAAATATACTTACATGTATAGGATTTTTATATGAATCTGGAGCAGTTATAGTAAGAAGGGGATTTTCGTTTCCATTAAGAGTGTCACAAAGTTTATCTACGCGAAAATAAATCATTGCATGATTAACAATATGCAACCATTTGTAGATACTGGTTATAAGATAACTGTAGGTATAAGGAAAGTGATATGCAAGATAGCAAATATCATATGAATGCGGAAAAACAAGACTAAAAGTAATAGTAAAATAATTTTGTCCACCGCTAGTCCTGCAATAAGAATTTTTATAATAACAAATATCCATTCCAGTTCTTATCCACCTCGAACGTCCTTTGAGGGCTTCAATAACACTAAATATAATTGGCTTCATTCCAAAGTTAAATTGAGAATTCGATTTTTCGCAATTAACAATATTAAAAGTGTATGAATAATTAGCTTCCATATTTGAAATTTCAAAATAAAACCATTGATGTTGTGAGCAACTATTTACATCGGGCGTTAAAATAAGATCGTATTCTCTCGGACCAATCTGTAAATATTTTATTATATATTTCATATTTTATAAGCATAATCTTTAATATAACGCTAAAGAAAAATTTTTTTAAAAATCGAATCTTTTTTTAAAAATGTAATCATAATTTAAAAGATAGTATTATATATAAAAAATGTGAGATTTATAGATAGACAGATAGTTACCTTCATTGAACGATATATACATTGTTATACAATATAATACATAATCTATAATTACATATACAGTATTTTCTGCAGTTAATTATGGAATAAAAAACTTGAAATTTATTGCCATACATTATAAAAGACAAAGAAATTATATAAGTACGTAGATAGTTATACATAGAATTCACCTAACACAGTAAATATATTACCCTAATATCTAGTTAGTGCATTTAGTTAATTGCGGGTTGTATGAGCCTATATTAAAATAACACATGATCAGTTACTGTTATTTTCAAAGGTGCAGGAAGAAGTTCAAGTAATAAGGGAACTTATTTGATATTATTAAGTCATTTATTTGAGATACACTAAAGTTAACAAATATTAAAGTTGTCTTAGGTCAAACCTCAGAAAGACAGTAAGTTAAAAACCTGTGCTCGCCCTTTTTCTAGATCACCTCCCCTATCGCCAACTCATAAGTCTACCCGAACAAATTTATTTTTTCTTTTTCCAACTCTTTTACCGTTGTTATGTCAAATTTTATGTACAGTCGTTGGTAGTCCGAGTTTGTCTAACTCTTATTTCTTTTATCAGCTCGTCAGTTTTCTCATTTTATATGATGTAATTAATTATCGAGACTCAGCGCTTACCGCTTATTTTAACTACCCTTTGTTATCTCTTGTTCTTCTATTATGTATATATATCCCTCTCTCTCCTAACTACCTTAACATCTTTTCTTCTTCCTCACTCTTCTTTTTATCTTTGAATCTTCTTTTTTCATACCACTATTCACTGAACCACTCCTTTCTGTGCCTCATTAAAATTCTCTTCTGTGATTAGTGGTTTCCATCTTTCCACAAGATTGTTAATTTTTTCCATATTGGCTCTTTTATTTTCGCGCATATATACGATTTCGAATATGATTTCTCAGCTCTCTAAGTGAAGCCTTACCTACAGGAGTTTCTTATTGTTTATCGTAACCTCCAGTAATTGTAATTCCTTCATTTTCTTAATCGCTTAATCATCGTTCATTTTTTTGGTTTTTCTTTTTTGCTTTCTCTCTCTGATTGCTAGAATTTCCTTTATAACATAATGTTCCAAGTTGCGATTGAATATTTTTCTCTTTTATTTTTCCTCTAGATGTTGGTGATATCTAGGATGTCTTCATGAAGTTCCAGACCTTCTTTTCTCTCTTATCTAGACCGGCTATATTTCATGTCAGTATTTCTAATTTCTCTTTACCTTTGGCTTACTCACGGTCTTTTTTCTTATTATTTTCTTCAAAACCATTCCCCCTTCTTTCACTGTAGGTCCAACCCTCTTTTTTATCTCCTATCTTATTAGTTCTGTAATATCAACTTACTCCTATTTATCTAAACTTTTTGAATTCAGATATCACCTCTATTCCAATTTTTCTCACTCTATATGTTTCATCATTGTTTGTATAGAAGTTCGAACCTTTTAGCGCACCTTTTTTTTTCTTTTTTGCTTCGCTATTATACGTTGCCCCTCCATCACCAGTATCTGTTATTTATGATCCCCATCTATGATTTTTTTCACTGTCACAGTAACCACCAATCTCTTTTGAACACACTTATCGATCCTTTCTTCTCCATACATTTTAGCTAGCTTCAGACCTATAAAATATTTTTCCTCTTCTTTCACTCACTTTCTTTCACCATACACTTTAATTTTTTACATTTGATCCTGTACAGTATCCTATTTCATCCGGCCTCCTTTTCCTATGTTCTTTGAATGTAGTTATTTTTTTTCAGCTCAGTGACATCTCATCCTATAGTACTCTTGCTTTACTACTTTTTTTATATGTTGATTTTTTTCTGCTATTTTAATTTATAGTTTTTCCATTATATTCTCTATCACACTCTCGATTATCTTAACGATTTCTTTCCGGTTCCACTTCAACTCTGTCACTAGCTTCCCTCTGTTTTTATTTTCTGTCAATTTTCTTACTTCATTTTTTGATGGTATCTTTCTTCTTTTTTCCTCTGATAGTTTTTTCAATACCTATCCTGAAATCATTTATTTTTGTAAGCTTTTGCTCATTTTTTTTCTATATTGTTATTATATTATATATATACAATATACAATATACAATATACATATATATACAATATACAAATATACATATATACAATATACATATAGACAATATACAATATATATACAATATACAATATACATATATACAATATACAATATATACATATATACAATATACAATAGATACATATATACAATATATACAATAGATACAATATACAATATATACATATAACAATATACAATATATACATATAACAAATACAATATATACAATATAGACAATATATACTATATACAATATACATATATACAATATACAATATACAATATACATATATATAGACAATATACATATATACATATATACAATATAATATATACAATATATATATATACATATATATATATATATATATATTGTTATCGCTCCACCTATCGATCTGAATATTAATCACGATATTTTCCATACTTCTTCACTACTACTACCTTACTATTTTTTCTACTTTATATTTTTATATTTAGATATTTTCCAGTTAATTGACTTTATACTTTCTCTTATTCACTGTATATTATATTTTTCTATACAGTCAATTAAGTGGAGTTAAATATCTAAACGAATGAAAAATGTATAAACTAAAAATAAACGAGAAAAAATCTCGGAAGTTTAAGCAAAATATAAAAATATTAAATGGAAAAAACAGTAAAGTTATGAAGTGTGGAAAATATCGTAATTAATATTTAGATGGATAGGTAGAGTGATAACAACAAATCAAAGAAAAAAGTAAAGAAAGACAGTAGATGACAAGTTTAAGACGCGACACTAGGTGACGTGAGAGAGGCTTAATTAGTAGATCAAAACAAATAAGGATTAAACAGAGACAATTAGGAGAGAGTCAAAGAATTAGAAAAATATAAACTATGAGTAGAACATCAACCAAAACAGGAAATTCACAAAAAAAGTCCACACTCGCAGAATGGAGAAAATAGATATGGAATGGGATGAAATAAAAAGGAACTTTAAACTTTAAACAATGTTTAAATACATTAAATACGAATTAAGAATGTGAAAAAGGACATAGAAAAAGAAATAAAAGATTATGCAAAAAAGCAGATAAAAAATTAGAAGAAAATGATAAAATAAGGAAAGACTTTGAAAAAAGAATGGAAAAAAATAGACATTGCAACAGAGAAAAAAGAAGAAGATAAAATGAAAATGCAAAAAATAGAATTGATAATAGAAGAGAACGAAAGTAAGAAAAAAAGAAACAACTAAATAATAGCATCTTTTGATCATGACAGATGGAACGAAAAATGCAAGCTAAAAGACTAGGCAGAAATTGAAAAGGAATTAAAAGTTACAGTTAATATTAAAAAATTATGGAAAGGTAGAAATAGAAAAAGACAATGGTGATATATAACCTGCGAAGATAACAAAAAAAAAATAAAAGATCATGAAAGAGAAAAAAAATTAAAGAATTCTAGAAAATACATAACAATGTACATCACTAATAACATAACATTTATGAAAAGAGAAGTAAGAAGAACTGTATGTAGAAAATGCAAAGAGTTTAGAAAACAATGAGGGAAATGGAGGTATTACGATAACAAAGTAATTAGAGAAACCTAAGCGTGGATCTATCGGTAAACGAAAAGAAATTAGATTTAAAGAGAAGACAAAGAAAGAGAAAAAGAACGAATAAAAAAAGGTAAAAAGTCTAAATATGCTATTGTCGAATATTGCAGGTATAAATAATATAGATGAAAGGGGATAAAAATATCTAAAAGACATGGACATATTAGGAACATAGGACACCTGGGTATAAGAGAACTATAAATAAAGGATTATAAACAACTAAAAAATCACGTAGTTCTAGTGTTACTAAGTATTACTGAAAAAGAAAACAGGAAAGGCAGTGCTAAAGGAAGATTATGTCTAGTAATAAGAAAATCATAACACATTGAAATATTTAATTGGGAAAGAGTGAATATAGAATTTTTTTGAGCAAAAATAAAAATAAACAAGAAAATCTTAAATATTAGTATAACACACATCAGAAAAAGGAGGAAGAAAAGCTTGAAAATTACAGAAGAATGGAAATAGTCTAGAAATGAAGAAGTAATATTACTCGGCGGTCATTTCAACTTAAGAACCAGAGATCAAAGAGGTTGGATAAATTAAAAAGGTAAGGCAAAAAGATAATTTAAAGATAAAATGATAAATGCACAGGATTTATAATTAATCAAATGGCTAAATACAATGGGATGTATATGGTAAATGGAAGCAATGGGGGAGAAGGTTACATACTATTCTTACGTACAATGATGCGGCAGGATTGTGGCAGGTGATTCATTATATTATTACCAATAAACATGCAATGAAAAAAATTGATAAGGTGAGAATTAAGTTGAGAATAGAATCAGATTATCAGCCTATTTTAGTAAGCCTTTTTGACACAATAGAAAGGGAAAAAACAAAAGAAGAGAAATTAACTAAGATAGCGTGGACGGAAGAAACGATAAAAAATTACCAACGAAGTATAACTTATAGTGGAGATTTAATAAATTGGAGAGAATTAAAAGAAAAAATGAAGGATAGTATAATTAGGAAAGTAAATAATAAAAAAAGAGCATGCCTATATGTTTGTGTATATGTTGAAAAAGTGTTTGTATGTACGCAATGACTAATAACAGTTAAACAGCAGCTTATTAATAAATAATTATTATCTGAATTTCCGCAATTTTAGCCTTGCAAAATTGTTTGATTCTTAGATTGCGACTAAACAAATATTTATATGTAAAAAGTAGAAGAGGAGAAGGTATATAAGCTCAAGACAACGAGCACGTAACCTCACTTACCTTTGGTTTTTAGCTCTTCACGAATTACTGAATCGAGTAGTTTACCTCTCATCCCTTATTTTCAAATTTGTGAGTGCCGCAGCAATAAACAGTTTAAAACTAATAAAATATTTTGTTTAAATTTCACTACACCCAAATCATTTCCCTCACCGCGATTTGCGTAGTTAATATTGGTGCCGAAACTCAAGAGATATTACTGGATAACGGAATTGTGAGTAACATGCAGTGCAACGTGGGAAAAGAAATAAATGTGGACGAAACAGAGATAACAGACCGAGATGAAGAACACGGAAAAATCGACGAAAAGGCTAAGGAAAAACATTTCATCGACGGACAGAGCGACAAGAAGCACTAGAGGGATGGAAAACATGATAGACGTTTCAAGGAAGGAAGAAGGCCAAGGGAGTCTGGAAGAATGTGACAGCAGCAGTTGATCAAGCCAGACCGTTATCGGGAAGCCAATCAAATGAAGGAAGCATCGTGGGAAACAATGGCGAAGAATCAGCTACTTAATATCATCATCGCTGAAATTAACAACTGTGTCGCGAAGAAATTTGTAAACGCGAATAACGACGAACATCTTGATCTGATTAAACGGGAAGCGGATATAAAACCTAATAACATCATAATTATTGGCGAAATACCGACCATAAGTTAAAACGGGTGATTGGAAAGTAAATTCACCAAAGTGAAGGAGCTCTCAATTATCTTAGGAGATCCGCTTCAGTGGTCACGCTTTAAACGAGTTTTTAAATCATCGACAGCGCGAGGAAGGTATAAAAAAAGAAAATTTCGAACGCCTATACAACGCATGGAAAGGCAAACCGCGCAAATTGGTTCACATAATGCCGCGAGCATTATGTGAAGTCGACGCGATAAAGGAGACACTAGAAGAAAATGTTGACGACGAAAAACAAGTGAATATAAATATCATACAAAGCTTCAAAAACCTGCCAAGCCCGTGGTATGGAAACGTAATTACGATACAATGTGCATCGAAAGTTAAAGACGCGATAATCGCATTAAAAAAATTTAAAATGATGAAATTATTTAATTCGTACAGTCTGCATGATTGCGTCGGGAGGAAATTTTCGGTAGATTGGACAGACAAATACAGCAACTTTGTAGCTGAAGACGCATCGGAAAAAACTGTGCTTGAAAAATGAGCGCATTCTTCCTCGTGTCGGATTTTTTCGTTCACATACAAATGTAATATTGGAAAAATTATATTAGATGACTATCCTAAAAAATGGTCGATACACTCGGCTTCTTTTTCATTACTATCACTTCGTATTTTGGTAAATAAATTTGGGAAAATAACCTTTAGAAAACGAAAAATTGAGTGTTTATTAATGAATACTTCAAAAGATAAATTTATTGTACAATATATACGTGGGAAATCATCTACAAAAGCATTAAAATACACTAAAAAATTAAAGGCATAAATAAAACATTGATAAAAAAATTATAAACAACAAGAATAATGCTGTTGAAAGCCATTATCAAAAGAAATATATAATTATATATGTAATCATAAAAGTATAGTTGTGTAAAAAAATGAATATAATGGAATGTGTCTTATAAGAGGTGTAAAATTAAAAGAAAAAAATAAGCAGTAGAGATTGTCTAAAAAGAAAATAGCAACAAAATTTATAGTTGTCATATCACTTTGAATAACTAATCAAGATATGGTCTGTCATGTTTGCGTATATTTAATTTCCTTCTAATATAAAAATAACAAAGATTCCTTTTGATTTTACGAATTTATTTTCGAAATCATGTCAGCTCTTAAAATAATTAAATTGAATAAATTAACAAAAATGGAAATTCTTTTGAAAGAAAACCCAAATTTTTATAATTATATATATGCAAAGCATTTTTCATTTACAAAATTAATTATAATAGTAATTAAAACTTTAATAAAAAATTCACTGAGTTCTAGATCCTTAATTAATTATAGCTGAAATTAGTACTGAAAATTCAATAAACCTTGAATTTTTTAGGTACAAACAATTTGACATAAAGTTGAGAATCGTAAATAGTGAGTTCGAAGTAATAAAAAAATTAAAACATTTCCATAAGGTTGGAATAAAGTGAATTCAATATTTGCAGGTTTCGATAAAAGATTATTTTTAAAAAATTCGTAAAAATGACTAAACTGAACAAGACTTAACGCATGGAAACTTTTTCTATTACTCCTACTATAGATATATTTTAATACTCCTCAGTAATTCATTTTGAGAAATTTAATTTGCGATGATGTGAATAGTTTTCGTTATTAATATGGTATAGGTTTAAAATTAATTTTTAATAACATTTTAATTACAAATTCTAAGATTTATAAATTGAATTATTTTGTTTCTATCTTTTAGTTTTTACCGATTAAAAAAATTTATTTAACTTTACATTTTTTTCTCGGATAAATATAAGATAATCTATTAAATAAATAGATACTGTTACTGTCCGATATTGTGGATTTGAGATTTTTGTAGTGGCGGCTAGAAAAAAAGTTTAGTGTAAAAACATTATTTAGTTAAGGCACTGCCATGATATAAACGTAAATTATAAACAAGGAAGACAAAAAAGCATTAGTTGCGTCCAGGTGATGGTGCAAAAGATAAAATTACAAAGTGTCTCTTGTGCCGCGTTTTTATACATTTTTCCCAGCTCCATTTTTCTTGCTTTTTTCTTTACAGACATCTTACTGTTAGATTATTCTAGTTATTTTATATTTTTTTAGTGTAAGTTAATGTACGCAAATAGAGGGACTGTTAAGCTCCGGCTGATTTAATATTTGCCTACGTGGCGATCTTTTTTTTATTTCCACTGAATTCGGCAATAATTTAATTCTAACAATAAATCTGATTGCGTGCTCGGAGAAACGGTAATTTTTTTCTTTATGGAAAAAACTATTCGTATTTTCCTAGTTTTGCTAATTGAATCAGTAACTGTAACTGCGCGGGTGCAGAATTGGTCAGTGTGATATCGAGAATCTTTCGGTTCATTTACGATAGTCGTTCCTCGTCACTTACACGTGCTCGAGCGTGCGTAAAGCAACCACGGATTATTCCATCGCGAACAAATACACTATGCTTAATTATATCTTTTATATTAAATTTTTATATTGTTTAAAAGAACGTATACATGTTAAAATTTTCTGGAAATAAAAAATAAACTATTTTTTATTTTAATTTTAATCTCTCAAGAATTTACTTGATTTTAATTCAAAATAAAAATTAATTACAATATATAAAATTATGTGTAAAAAATAATTTTACTTATCAACTTTTTAATATGCTGGTATCAAGATGGAATTTTAATTTTAATAATGATACATGTAAAAGATTTAATTTAATATCTCAAAATCCAATATTTAAAAAAATTCTGAAATAAATTCTTTTATTAATTGCATATGTTGAGAATAAAATAATCACGATGAAAGTATCGAAAATATTATATTTTTAGTCAAAATAAAATATATTATAATTTGTGTATAATCAGAACTTCGAATCGAAATTTGGATCATTTCAAACAATAATTTTTAACTCAATTTTAATACCTTGCAATGTTTTATTATTTTATGTATCTTCCTAATAATAATACATTAAGTATTGAAGTAAGCCGAACGTAGGAATTCGATCAATTCTATGCGAGAGGCAAGGAAAAGTGCGTTTCTTCTACATTTAAATTATATAGTTCAATATAGTTTTTTATCAAGTAATTTTATATCATATATTAACAATTTTATGATTATTGTATAAAATATAGTATAATAATTATAAATATACTGATAAATATTTTTGTTAATCAAAATTTTAATAATTTTATTTAATTGAAAGTTTAAATATTGTATATGATTTGAAATATATCATTATATAATAATAATAATGATGATTTCTAGATTTCGTGCAGTTTATTATTATTCTCGAGATGATATTAATAGCTAGGTATAAAATGAGTTGATTTTATAAATGAATGAATGTAAATTTTTAATTAAATTTATTATAATTGAAATATTAGATACATTTTTACGTACTTGAATAACTTTGCGAAGATTTCCACTTTCAAATCTACTTTCGAAATAAAGGTGTTCAGAATTAAGAAAATGTCCATTAATTTTTTCTGCATCACAATTTATCAGATTTTTAGCGGTATGACTACAAGTTGATAAATTTGCAATCAAATCATCGAGATTATAAACAATTTTTGGTGTTTCACTAACTGGATGAATTGCTCGTTCGATACAAGTAAGTAATTTATTTCGACATATTTGTTTATTTTTTATGTTAAATGGTTCAATCAGATTTAACATTTCAGTATATATTATATCTGGATATGCAATTTTAAAGAAAGGAATGACACTTTTTATACTATTCGCTATAAAATAGTACGAATTATTTTTAGAAAATTCTTCTTCAATATTTTTATTTTTTAGAAAGTTTAAATTTGATTTAAAAATATTAAATTCTGAGTACACTGCCAATTTTTCTTTTGTTAACGATTGAAGTTTCATTTTGAATTCTGGTAGATGTAAGTTATTAAATTCTCGGAAAAACTTTTTGTACCTATTAAATTAATAAGTAATCAATATTATTTACATGATGGTACTGATAACTATTGATAAATAATTTATAACATATGAATCATAAATATCAGTATAAAATACGTATTTTTGTATAACTATTATTAATTAATAATATTTATACTATTAAAATTTGATGTAATAAAAGTAATTTTTTATTAACAATAAAATAAAACCATTTTTAGCGTTGTTATTTACAACCGATGATAAAAATTACTTTAGATAACTAATAAATAGACAAGTAGTGCAAGTGTTAAATAAAAATCGTATTACAGAAATTTCTTACAAATTAAATATATTTATGTTCGTTATTGCAGAGATACTTGTAAAATTAAAACCATTACCAGTATACAATTTATGCTACCAAAATTTATACCACATTTTTAATGTTTTATACTTCATATTACTTATATTTTCATACATATATTGACTGATAGTTATATGGTATTACTTATTCTGTATTGAGTAAGGGTATATTTTAGTATAACTAAAACTATGGTTTCGTAAGTGTATTTTCCAGATAGTTAGATATTAGAAAACTTGTAAAATTTTAAAAACATAATAAATTTAATTTTTTATACATAGGTACTAACAGTAACATAAAAATAATGAAAAGAGGGCAACATTAATATCAAAGAAGTTTGCTTAGTTTGAATAGTAAAAACGAAATAAAACCGTCGTAGAGTAATGGAAATATTATATAATAAAAAATAGGGTATTGAAGTAGTATAAGTATGTGTTAAACCACTTCTCTCTTTTAAGAAAACTATTCAGACTTATAATAGCAATACTTAGTCATATGGTTACTTAGGTATTGAAAAACCTGATATAATTTAGAAAAATTAAATTATGCATATGAAAATTTATGTAAATAGTCCTCTTGGTTCAAAGAGAGTTTACTGAAATTTGGCTCTAGTAATAAACACTTGTCTGTGTAAGATAAAAAATATAAAAGATTGCATTAAATAAAAATTTAGTTATTTTTGAGTTCTATTTTCCATGTACTGTATCGATTAATAAAGAAACTTGCTTCATGGTTACATTAAATCAAGAATTAATACACAGTAGATTTATTTCTACATTTTTTATGATAGCACACGAGTAGGGCCTACTTCCTTTTTAAAGATCATAATAATACTTAATAATATATAATCGTAATACGTTTCATCAAAACTGCTTGATCATTAACTAAAATTTATAAAACAAAATATTAATTAGTCTAATTCTTTATTGTCTTTCTAATTTTTTTATATTTTTCATGATTAAACAATAATTGAAAAAATAGGGAATAGTCAAAATAAGGAAACTTGTGACATAAATATTATTGCTGCATATAAGAGTATAATCATATAAAGATTTTGATTTCTAAAAAATTCAAAAATTTTATATTTTATTCGTATTCCAAATTTGAACATACTTATCGATTCAGGACATATACGAGATTTAGTTTTATTAAATCATAATAATAATATGCAAGATTATTATTGCCTTAATTATTTACGATTACATTTTGTATTCAAAATATTATTCTATAATGATTAATGTTTGAAAAAAGGTATTATTCGATCTTTATATTTATTTTAAAAAATAATTTATACCTCTAAAATATATTAAATTATATTTTTTTTTTTAGTTTTTAATAACATAATTTTCTATATAATTTAGATACTAGATTAATAAATTTCATTCAATTAAAATTATAATAAAAATTTACTGTTTTAATAAATACAATGTGTATATTTTTATAAAACTACTGTTACTGCAAGCAGTATTTATGATCTCTAATTATTATTAAGTTAATATTATTATTAATCATAAAATATTTAAGTTATTCAAATTTTGGAAAATAACACTGCTACATAAAAAACATAAATAAAGTTTAGTAAAAGAATTTTTCTACTCAATAATGAAAATAAATATATATTTTTCAAGGATATACATTTTAAAATATATGAATACATTTTTATAATGTATGTAAAAAATAGGAATCGATGTCTGTTAATATGATAATTCTTGTAATGAAAAAATTAAAGAATGAAGTTAAAATAGGTCATCAAGAAAAACAATTTTTTTGTAGATTATAGTATGACACTTAAAAGGTATTTGTCCTAGAATTTTTAAGAAATTATTGTGTTATATTATAAAGTTACTTCATATGCTTCTTAGTATTATTTTACATTAAATAGACTATTAATATGCTACTAATGTATTTTTATTTTTTAAATGAAATATTGAAATAGCGCCGATTTTACAGTACTCTGCAATAAAAGTTATCTGATATCTCACCTGATTTGAAGATTAAATTTTTATTATATCTTAAGTTTCTGGTTTTTTAAAGTTATAAGAACAAAATAGGATTTCATGCGCATTATCATCGACTATTGTCTTCGTAGAAGTATAGATCTTATTTTGTTATGATTACTGTTCGAGATTACGTAATAATTAAGACTAGAAGTGCAATTTATGGCATTGATTCAATTATTTTTCAATTAATGGCGGATCAACCAATCAAGTTAAAATATTGATCAAATTGGCGAGTCAATAGTCTATCAAAAATATCATAGCAATCGATTGATTGATCATGGGCATTGATAAAATAAAAGAAAATCTGTTATTACTGTCATAACAGCCATCTTTAACTCGAACACCTGTTTCTCTCTACAATCTCTTATAATCTAGATTGTAAAGCATACAAGTCATCAATTCAAACTCACACATTACAAAATTAATTAATAGTAATAAAAGTCAATGCAAATTATAAAATATCAATATATAACACACTTAAGCAATGAGTCCAGTACCTTAAATACTCACCTAGTCAGTGATAATATATAACTCATTGATTTTAACACAATCGTTACACAATTAAATCAATGGGTTTACAACACTTATTTCTATAATCACTAATAGTAAATTAGTGGCTTTACAAGCTCGTAAACAAGTACAATATAATTTGTAAAATTTATCTTAATAATATAATTTTTATATATAAAATTTTAATAAATACAGATATTTTTTTTATTAGCACTTGTTCAAAATATGCCGATAATCATTGTATGCAAGAATATTCAAATTTAATATTACAAATATTTTAATACATTTTATTAACAATTGCGTTTACTTATACTCTTACAGTAAAATAGCATGCCATAAGGCAACAGCTTAAAAATTGTTATTTAATTTATATACAGATTGAGTTTATCGTAAATATCTGAAATATGAACATTAAAAATGTGAAAATATATACGAAAAAATACACGATAGTTTTCGGCAAAATATATTATAGATAAGAATAAACAACTTTGTTGTATTTACACATTACTTAAGAGAGCCATTAAAATGTTTTACACATATTAATGATTTATAGTATCTTCGCGTTAAATGAAGTATATTTGAGTAATTAAAAATATAGACAATGATCTAGAATTGGTGACGGAGATGTTTTAAAACAGATTTTTATAACGAGTTTCATATAATAAGTAATGTATGTTATTTGTTTAAAAAAATCCGGAATAACGGAATAGAAACATCTTATTTATACAATTTCTGTTCTATTCCAGTTCTGTTGATTCATCAATAACTCTTTGATTATTTTTTGGGTGCTTGAGCATCATAATTTATCCGTTGGAAGCCATGACGCTATTGTCCTCACCTCACATTAAAAAAAAAATACTTTATCAAATATATGTGTGACTATATAAATAATATATGTATTTAATACATATACAATTAATATAAATATTTAAAAAATACATTTTCATATTTAAGTAGTTTCTTCATAGACTAGTTAAAAACGATTCATTAAGAATTCGTTTTCTTTTTTTTTGTTTAAGTGAAGCTTTTTAGTTAGTTATCTAATAGTCTAGTGACAGTCTGATGAAGCTTATGGACTCAATAATATTATTTTTTAAGTTTTTCAAGAATTGGTTTTGCTTTGAAATTAGTTCATAGAAACTTAATACAATTTTATTATACATATTCTTTCATGTATTAGTATTAGTTATATTAGTTACATTATACACTTTATATAAGTTATCGGAATAATTTTTCTTTTTTCTTTGAATTTGTCATTTATTCAATAAAATTTTTATGAAGTTATTTTAAAAGTGGTTTTATATGTACTACTAAATAAAATCGAATATGTACTACTAAAATATTTTAAATCCAGTTTTTGAGCTACATTTAAAAATTATCATTATATGAATATAAATATTTTTTCAACCAGAACTCATTGTTCGGACAAGAATAGGTAATGAAAAAGAGATGTTTGGAGAGTCAGAAAAGTAAGATTAGATTTTCCAATTAATTAATTTATTCATTTATAAAACTTTTTTTAATGTTTTAACATATCTTAAACAATTACTAAATACGTATAAATATATTTTTATAAAAAATCTTATTAATCATTGAGAATATTTGCAAAAAAATAATTGTTTTGAGTATTTTTAAACGTGAGTTTCAATGATAACAGGATAATCTATTAAAGTTATAAATACTTAATTTTTATAATATTTGAATAGATTGAAGTTCTTTTTCTAATATATATTAAGTATGACTTACATGGATTTACAAAAAGATATACGAGATTAATGACTAGCATACACAAATTATAACTATTAAGCAAATAAATACTATTTAATATTATTATATAATTAAATAAGGTTATTTATTAATATGTTTCCTTCATTTTAATATAAAATTTTTTCATGTTAAAGTAAAAATTGTGATTTAAATAAGAATGAATAGAAGTTTTTATGAATGTATTAAGATATTTATCATATTTGAAAAAAAATAAAAATATCTGCTAAAATTTTTATTAAGATTATTTACTTTTTTAAACAGTTTTTAAATTTCATAACGCAAGTTTTTTATATAAAATGAAGCATTTTCAAATATTTATTATCTTATTTTATTTAAGCATTTTTATTTGTGCTTTATTTTTGAAACTAATTAACTTATTCACTTACAATATTATTAAATTATAACTATCGCATTATATTTACCTAGAGATATCTTCTTCGTTACTAATATTTTTGTAGTTTTCTTTATTATTTTCCAAATTTTTTTCATCTGCATAAATGTGCTTCTTTTTTTCTGATTTTAAATTAGTATAAAGATAGTCGTCTGAATCTATTTTGTTTGCCTATTATAAACAAATATATTTTAATACTTTTTATTGTAATAATTGTACGTATGTATTTAAAAATACATTCATATATTTAATAATGTTGAACTATAATTAAAAACGTTATTTACAGAAAACATTTACAAGTAAATAATATATTTACAAGATAATATAAAATATGATTGCAAAATTGAATCTGATAAAATTAATTTCTAAATGTGCGAAGCGTCTTAGTGATCTACCACCTACGTCTCACTTTCACAATGGGTAATTTTTACAAGGAAAATTGGACGCAATGAGAATAAAATTAAAACCCTTTTTATTTCGTAGTCACGAAAAGTGTTATTAAGTAGTGCAGATATGGCCTGTGAGAAAGCTTCATAGAGATTGGTACCTAGATGCTTTTGATCGATAACGTTAATTTTGAATAAAAATTGATTGCGATATCTCATATTGATCAGAATACATCTTATACACTGATTTGTAGAGTATGCACAAATTCTGAAATCGATGTTCAATATTAATTCACATATAGTGACATCCATCGATAACGAAGTAAGAAAATATTATGCGAAGAGCTTTTGCAATAAATTATTTATTTTATTACGAAACACCGCGCTGCCCAAGCCTCTGTATTCGTAACGCGACTATGAGACTCGTATAAGGGAATCGTTGAACGTCACACACATATATATATAATACATTTTATTATTGAATAAAAATTGCAACATAAAGTGTTTTAATTTTATACCGCATAAATAAATGCTGTAAATAATTATAAAATAAACGATAAATGATTATGTTTTTACACCGCACGTATTCAGAATTTTTGTAAGATTAAATAACAGTTTGTCTGTTAAATCAAAGAAATATTTCTGAGGTAGCGATTATGAATGACAAATATTATAGGTTAATTAATTTACTTTCGTTTATGTGTTTATTGCGCAAATTTGCACCCATCAAAATTGGGGATGTGAGGGCTCACCATATTTCACTAGACCTGCACAATATAACACATTAAAAAAGATTATAATTAATTACAATTTATAACAGAATTTTATTGAATTTAACATTATATTTCATTTCATAACATATTTTAAGTGAAATATTAAAGCATTGTCAACTATGTTATTCAGAACATGCCATCCAAATATAGGAAATTTTTAATTTAAGGAATCACCATTTTAAGATTTTATATTTTCGTACAATGATTTATAAAGTTTTAATTCCTTGAATTAAGTTCTTATTTTTCAGCAATTTCTATTAAATTTTAGTTTTAATAAGATTCTCAAAAATCTTACTTAGAAATATAAAAAAAATTTCATCTTTTTTGGTGCCAATGCACTGCTCAATGTGTCTAAAGTTTCTATAAATTCATAAGGATAATTTTTAATAAAGTATTTACCATTATAATTAAAGTTAAAATAGCTCAGAGTATTTAAACTGCTTTCATGGAGGAAGAATTTTGTCAGGGTGATTTATTGAAATATATTCACCAAAGTATTTACGAAACTTAATTATACACTATGTTACTTACATTATTCCATATTTAAGTTTTCCCCTTTTATGAGTTTTCACTCATAATTAATTATTTTTATCTTTAACGTATTATTATTTCAAGGATTAATATTTAGGAAAGATCATTGAGGATGAAATCTAAAATGGCTTTCAATGATTTAATATCATTCATTATAAATAGAATGTCTCATAATTGGGCCAATTCAAAATATAAAATTCCTTTTTGATAATATAAAATATAAGTTTATTCAATAGATCATTGGAAGATTAGTATGCAGTGTTTGACGAAACTCTTAATCAGTATTTTGCTATTTTAAAAAATATTATTCTAACTTTTTAAAATAATTGTAAAGCTAACTCTTTGATTAAGCTTTAATTGTAATAATTGCAGTGTTTTTTATTTTGACTACTCATATTCTTTTTTCCTACATTTAACCTTTATTAGCTACCAAATAAATTGTTAAATATCACCAAATAATTATGATTTAATTTTTAATAGATTATCTACAACTTTTTCTAAATTTTAAATCTTAAAATGTTTTGTATGAGAACGTATTTTATATAACAAGAACAGAGTTCAACGTTTGAAACATATATATATATATATAATTTTGGTTCAAAAATGTATTTATAAATAGCTTTCTCAGAAAAGGTATTAAAAAAATATTAGCACTCAAGTTGTAACAAAAAAATATTAGAAATTATCTATCACACGGGTGTAACTTCTCATTCAGTTGCAACTTCCAAAAACTCTTAAATACAATGAACTTTTTGACATGCAAAAGAGATATAATTTTTGCCACTTTTGTTATGTCAATTTATAATTTATTCAAGAATTAAGTAAAATAAAATATATGGTGATAACTGTAATTAATAATATCAAGGATAATAATATTAACTTAGAGTATAATCTTAAAACTAAAATATTAACTAAAGAAACAGGTTTGTTAATTATGAATTATCAGAAACGATGGCGCAATAATTACCTTGGTTGCATAGAAAAATGTCAATACTGATTGTAAACGATGCGCACGTTTGTTTGAAATTGTTTCGTTAAAAACAATTTTAACTCGTGAAGTTTATTTGAAAGTATCATGCCCGCTCGGGTGACCCTCCGAGGTCGGACCGACGGGTAGGTAAGAGGCCGTCGGGAATGTTTCCAATCGGAAGCTCTCGGACGGGAAAGTGACGCCGAGCGACGGGCGTAAGGGAGGGCGAACGGGCCCATGCATCGAGGATGGTCGCAGCGCTCAGGTACGAACGAGACGACCGTATCCCTCTCCTTTCCTACTGCGAGCTATATCTCTCTCTCTCCTGCCCACGCGCTAAACTATCACCCGCTCCATCTCTCTCTCACCCGCTTGCGCATACTGTTCCTTATCCCGTTCTCTCTCGCGCTCATGCGCTCGCGCGTTCTACTCTTTATCCCTCTCTCTCTCCCTCCTTCCTTACTCTACTATACTCTTTCTCTCTCTTTCTCGCGCGTAAGCGCATTTTCCGCGCTACAACTCTCTCGCTCCTGTTCGCGCGCACTCTTGCACCCTTTCGCGATGCATAAGGCAAGGTAATGGGCCCGTGGGACCGACCACCGCTAGGTGTGCCGTGGCGTAAGAGGCTGGATACCGTGGGTGTTCGAAGGCCCCCGCAAAGTGTAGGAAGTCGGGCGTCGAAAGGCGTTCGCGGGCGGGGTGAGCCGGGACGCCGTGGGTATCGGTGGCCTCCCGCAAGAAAATTCGGCCGCCACGAACGTGTTTCGGTTGGCCAGATAGCCACGGGAACCAGGAACCGCTCGTATAATTCCGCTCGATACGAGAGAAATGTAAGGGCCTTTTTTCCCCTGCCGACTCCCCGGGGGTTTTTTCCAGGCCCGGCGCGACGAAAACACATGTAACGAGCGGGGCCGTTTCGATACGAGAACGCGTAAGAAAGTCTAGCCCGGGCGCGACTGAACATCTGCGCATAGGTTAAATACCTAACAAATGTACAGCGTTTAGAATAAAATTAAAGTGTAAAAAATTCCGAAATGCGAAGGCAATAAATGTACGTGCTTAAGCAGAAAAGGCGAGGATGAATAAATATTGCCTATTGTAAATATGATTAGCGGCGGGCGTGCAAATGTTGTTGACTACCCGAAACTTAAGAATGCGTCGGGTTAACTAAGAAAAATTGCAAGCTGTAAAGGACGGCGGCGGCCGTCTGGTATTTGCGCAAGTATTAAATACGGCGACGTGCGGAAAGGCGGGTACTGTCCGTCTCGATCCTCGCACCGACACCTATCGTGTATATTATAATAAAATTATTCGGAGTCCACGCAGTCTTATTATTATTAAAAACTTCCCTTTCCTCCCCGAAATAGAACAGCTACGCGACGCGATCGGTAACACTGATAATTTAAACAAAATCTCTCGGATAAATGACTGGGTAATCTGAGTCAACAAGGGAAATCTATGATAAAATACAATAAAAATACATAAATGAATATCTTTTAAGAATTTTTTTACAAATATACAATATATTATATATTAAATTATAAATTTCAAAACAGTTTATTAAAGTATAACTGTTTTCATTAGATTTTTTAAATCAATTAGTGCTGGTATATAAGAATTATTCAGTATATTTTTCTTGCACAGGCTATATAAGTATCTGCAGTTTAAAAAAATGAATAATTTCATGTATAAGAAAAAGTGGCATCTTACAAAGATCAAAGCAAAGAGAACTTGTAGAAGTTTAAATAATAAATAAGAAAAGCTTAAATTAGTATCAAAGATCTCAACATATACAGAATTATGGCATTAAACTTGCTAAATGTAGAATAGGTAGTAGAAATGTAAATATTAATTTAGAAAATAAATTTAAAAAATAAACAAGGATCATTTTATATTTTATATCCAAACTATCAAATCTTGATCATATATTAAATTTCTATTTAGTAGTAGTAGTAACCTGGTAGTTTTAGGAAATTTTAAAATATAAAGTACGGTATAATTGAAAAAATAAGATGTCTTTTAGGAATTATTTTTCATTTTTTTAATATTTTATTCGATAAATAATTATAACATTGTATACTATACTTTATGTAGTATTGTTATTTATTAATTTAATTTATGATTGAATAATAAATACGTTATGCGTATGTGCGGCATAATCTGTGAAACAAGTGTATATATATAATTCCGCTCACAATGTCTTCCTGGGGTATTTTTTGTTGAATCAAGGGAAGTCATAAAAGGTGGTATGATATTAATTTTCTTTATCTAAAATAAAGAAATTTTATCTGTGTCTGTGGAGGTTCACAGGAAGAAGTTTTGTCATGATATCAGCTATGTTTATTTAGATAGTAACAACCAGACTTCGATTCTTTGCTCAACGCATTCTCTAATGAAATTATCGTATATTACTGTCATGTGCTTTCGCGTTCCGGTTTCTTCTAGCAATTTCAAGTTTTCAGTAATTATGTTGACTATTTTATCCTGCATTTTCAGTACTGCTATCCATTTATCTGTGTGCATATTACAATATCCAGTTGATTTATTATTGGACTAGATTACTACAGACAGGCAGATTCTCCCAAGGATGTACCTGATGGCTTTTCATGGTAATATTAACTCCTGGCATAATTCATTCATGGGCAGATATTCGGACTGATAGGTAGACAAGAAGACTTATATCTAATTGTAACTCTACCAGGATATGGTATGTCTAGAAAGCCTTACCATATATGAAGCTGTTGAGATAAAGTAATCACAATTTCTGAAGCTTGCGTTAAGGAAAACTTCAAGACTTTTTTGCTTGGATATATATGTCAGGTCTATTGACGTAGACGTTGCAGATATCTGAATATCTGTTTGATGTTTTTCCAATTGTCCTCGATTGGCAAATGTTGTTTCTGAGCTAGCAGGTTTATTGACAATGCGAAATGTAGACTTATTGCCTCCAGTAGATACATACTATTTATTCCTTCACCAAAAGAGATTCTATCATCAGCAGAAGTTCTGGTGTTCTTGACTATATTCTACTGCTTTGATTTTTTGTAATTGTACACTTATCTTGTTACTATATTAGTACCCTGTTTCATGAATTCAATTTTAAATCAATATAATATTCTCCTGGTATAGTCATTTTGGGACAGATGCATAAATCTGTTTTCTATATTAAAATATGTCATCAGACCTAGAAAAAATTTTAGTCCTCATAGGTCCTTTTTCACGACGTTATTCTTCAGTTTATGTTTAATTTCCTCAAGATAGGGCAGATCATTGTGTATGCGAAGGATATTGTTTTTATAAAGGAGGAGACAGTCATTTTTTCCTCCTTTCTTCAGATATACACGGTTTCTGAAGATCGTTTTTGAGTCTCTTCATTGAACCGTTGATTCCATCTCTTTACACGTGTGTTTTCTTATAATGATCCAAGTTTTCTACTCCTTTGGGTATTTTCATGAAGATCGTATTCTCTAAAATACTCTTGAAAAATATCGTTAAAGAATACCGGTTTCACTTCCAATTGGCACGTGTACATCTTTAAAATCATATAATGTCGTTTTCTCGAAGCGTTGGACTACGAGACGGAATTTGTACTTGGTTGATCCATCTGCTTGGGACCTTTTCTTAAAGACCCATCTAGAGTCCACTATTTTCAGCTTCAAGGATCCTGTGTCTACCAGAGTTTTTGAAACAACGTTCGACATCGTCTTTTCGATCATCGAATTTATCTCTTCTTTGATAGCTTGTTTCTGTTTTTCAGATATTTCATGCTGTATATACACCATCCCTGAACGGTGTTCAGGATCCATTTGGTATTATTCTGTTTTGCAATATTTAGCCTCCTAACAGTGATGACAGTACCATTCATTAGTACTTGAAAGAAGATAATTCGCCTCCCAATTTGTGCTTCTGCACTGGTAATAACTGCGTGAGTAATCGATGAAGTGAACCTTTCACACCTCTGTTTTTTGTTTCTGTATATTGTGATTGGATATGCTGCATCGAGGTCAAAAATAATAATTTTAAGTGCGCAATAGATCTGATGTCCTTGTTGTGTATTTTTCGATATTGACCATTTTAATGGTATTATAGATTCTCATTAAATTCCAGACAATGGATATTCGTTTGAACAGGACATGTATTTTGTAATGAGCCTCTTAAACTGCTTGCAGAATTGACCGATAGTTTTATTTAGTTTCATTCTCAGCAGATATAGTTCCTGCCGGATGTTCATATAGTTTAGGTTTCGTTCTGTATTCTTGATCTCCGTAAAACTACCGAGGGATTTTCTTGGGTCAATTGACCGGAGGACCATTCCATTATAGGTCTGTTCTCGTCAAATAACTATTATAGATCAAGCGTCTTTGATATAATCCTCGATTTCTTCGATCGTTTCATTGATTGGAGCTGAGAATTTGTAGAAAAAAAATTTGACGAGAGTATGGTAAAGTCATTAGCATCAGAATCCGACCTTAGGTTATCAAGCCAGACGTTGATATTAGATGCTCTAGTTAATTTATAATTTTTTTTACATACATGGCTTCCAGGAAACATTCTTCTGGGTCAAGCTCACACCTGTGGTTATATTGACCTAAGTTAAACTGCTTTCTCCTTTTTTTCTTTTGTGGTTGATTTGTCTGAGATTTGTTTTCTATTGCCGTAGGGTTCCTTTTTCAAGTTGGATTTCCTTGTGCCTCAAAGTTCCTCTCTCGAGTTGGACTTCTTGATACCCTAACATTTCTTTCCCTAGTCAAAGCTGGCACCTTAAAGCACTGGACCTCGTTCAATCTTTTTATTGCAGTCCAATAGATCATGGTTGGCTTCCACAACGTTATTGAGTACCGTTTACTAGGTCAGCCACCGTATTGGACATTGTCTCTATTGTTTTGCGGTTCTCTATAAACATGGTCTTTTGTTCTTTAATTATCTACCTCGATGCAATGAAGGCTTGGTTCATCATGAGAATTTGGGGACTATTTTTACCATTGATGATGATTTTATCGTTAAAAGATTTATATTTGCAATGTTTTAAATACTTTATTCGGATGGATATTTCTAGAACTGTATTCTTTCCCACTAAAAGCATTATTTGAGCATATGCTTATTGTTGAGATATTAGTTTCGAACCTGAAGTACTCTACGTTTTTAAGTCGAGAGACAAAGAGAGAGAAAGAGAGAGACACTGAGAGACAGAGAGAGTGATAGATGTTAATATGATACCACATGATCAGAAGAATTTTAACTCAAGTAAATTTTCACAAACCCTTCACGATTCACCATGATTTCCCATATTTTACGCTAATTATGACTACATTATTGGATCAGAGTTACGGAAGGAGGGAAGAAAGAAAAGCAATGATACATATATCCTTACTCTTATGTGTATTTGTGCGTGTGCCCTTTTACACTACACATATTTTCCTTATTTTATATTTATTATGCTAAATAACATCTGTTAGAAAGGATATTTGCATGATACTTGTCAAGCTAGAGCTCTAAACTTTCATCATTCGTATCTACAGTTGAATATATCAAAAATAACCATTTTATCTTTTATTTTTATAGTATTCTTTTTTTTGTTTATGTATTTTAAATGCTTTTAAGCTGCATTTTTCTACACTTTTTGGTCGTAAAATTATATTAATCCAGATTTGTATTTGGATTAAAATTTTTGAAGATATTTGCTGCGTGTGTAGTCGCAATAATATTTAAAAGTATGCTCATAAATATTAATTTTGCTGTAAAAGACTTTGTATTTATTTATTTTATGTACATTTTTATTAATTCTTATAATGTAGAGACTATTTATATCCACTCAATGTATTGACATGAAGTGTTCCATTGTAAATTTTTTCCCTTTTCTTTTTATAACTATATTTTGCTTCTAGCCTTATTTGGCAAGAACTATAGATGAGTAGTGAAATTCCTACCAGTCACTGAGGAACTTGAGATTTTTTTCTTGTTTTATATATATTTTCATGTTTCATGCTATTTCCGTTAAAGCTTAGTCCTTCTGTTCCTCGCTTAACATGCCAAAAACTGCACTAAAAAATAGTGCAAGCTCTGTCTCAACAAGGAGCTAGAAAAAGTTTTTATTTTCAAGAACCATAATAACAACAACAAAAATCTAATCCCATTCCATGGAAACATTAGATAGATGCAGTGACTACCTATAGAGCGGATGCTTTGCAAGTGTAGTGCCAGTATGATGCTCCCATCTGTTGATAGACACTTGCAAGTGTGTTTCTTCTTTATGAAAAAGCATATTTTGCATGTCACAAGAAATACCTTGTAATTCCCATAGCCAGTTCTATTTCCATAATATATAATGTAAATATATAAATTTTTGACCGTCCTTTTTAGGACGTTATGTGTACATTCGGGTACAAAAAACTATATACTTTTTATACTTATATAGATCTTTTGAATATATATACAATAAAGTATTATTCTATATGAATCACTAAAAATACTGTGCAATGCATAATACCGAAGTCTCACATATATTTAAAGTTTAATATTATAGGTTTTCTATTATTTATAGATTAAAAAAAGAATATTTCACTTAATGATTTCATATTATCATATAATTTAAACAATTTTTTTTAAGAAACGTTATTAATTTTTATTAGTATCTTTTTATTTATCTAACAAAATATATTTTTTTAAAAAATATTAAACAAGTATAAGCGTTATTTTTATACAGTAAAAGAACATCATTTTAAAAGAAGAATATACACCATTATAAAATATACATTTATAGATACTTACTTGAATTATAAATAATCATTTTATATTTATCATCAATATGCAACACCACGAACAAAGATTCTGACATTGCGACTTCAAAAATGTCACGTGCGATAGAATATATCTACATACGCAATTATATTACTAGCGCTTTTTGCTATATAAAGTCGTCGATAAGAATTTAAATACTGTGACTGAATATATTTATCACATATGTAAGTGATATAAATTATTTGATCTTTACTATGAAATTCAAATTTTTAAATATAAAAAATTGGTTTATAGATACGCAAATGTTAGTAAGCAAATTAGATTATGATGATATTAAAAATTTAAAATGCTAAATATAACTATAAATTCAAAACGTTTGAAGAAATGGTACATATAAAATATTTATAACTACGTATTGCGTTGGGATCTTTAATAATCAAGATATTTGAAAAACATTGTATAAGTTGGCCTTATAAAGAGCACGAGATATTTTGTGTTAGTTTCATATTAAATAAGTCTGAAAATTTTTAAATTAATTTAAATTATAATGAAAGACAATAAGAATTAAACGCATCGCTTCTGATATCTACTACTGACAATATTATCGCTAAAAGTGGAGGTGAATAAATAAGCGTAAGCACATTGCATTCATCAACGCATTTATACACGATTACATATATGTGAAATATTACTGATACATTTGAACCATAGCACTTCATTATTCATAAAATGCGTGTAAATGGTTTGAAGTGAATAGTATAATTAATTTTAGTAAAAATTAAATATAAAGTTTAATAGAGTTTCATTTAAAGAAATTTCTTTAAGGCTATCTTGATTTAATTTTTGATAAGTATTTTGGTTCATCTTTTTCAAATATCTTTCATTTGTGCAATATGTGAGGGATTAAATTATTATTAATTTATATTATAAATATAATTTATATTATAAAATATTATTAATTTTTAATGAAAACATACTCTATAATATGCTTTTCCATTTCTAAAGGTTTTATGTAAGCTCTTTCCTTTTTTCAAATTCGTAGAATTACTAATGGAATACTATAAAAAATGTTTAATAATTAATAAAAAATTAAAAAATAAATAAAATAAATAAATAATCTGTTTAATAAAAATTAAAAAACTTAATGTTATTGCTAAATAATTGATAAATAAATTCGATTTTAAAGGTTTTTACAGTATTCGTTTATAAGTCAATATGATGTTGATAACGAGATGAGTTCATAGTCGTTATAAATGATGTACAAAATGACATACATAATTCCGTACCAAACAAAACAAATATTTAAAAAAGAAAATATTATGTGCGCGAGCGAAAAACCTAGCGGAATTTCAAGTAATACAAAAGTACCTTAGGTTATGTTAGATATGTGCTGAATATTTATATTAAAAAAAAATATGTTCTGTGCAAAGAATTGTAAGCATATGTTTTTGTCCCTTCTTATCCACTCCTAGCGACGTTTATAAAAAGCAAAATTGAGGTACCTCTCTTCTACTTTCTATCTTTGGCTGTCTTTCTCTCTCTCATTCTCTGTCTCTCTATCTCTTACACTTATATTACCTCTCTCTCTCTCGCTCACCTTATGTTACGCAGCACGAGGTCTCTCACTTATGTTTCCTCTTTCTCTCTTTCACTCTTACACTTATGCATATGTTCTTTCTCTCTCTCGTTTTTGTCTTGCACTTTTATCCTCTTTCATTCTCTCTCGTTCTTTTTCTCGTTCTTGCATTCATTTTCTATCTTGTTGATCCTCTCTTTCATTCCCCCTCTAGTCGCGAAACTTCGACCGGGATAAAGCTGTAGTACTCCAGAGTACGACCCTTGGCAGGTGTCAATTCTGGGTCGTGAGGCTTTGAGCCCAGCGGGATGAAAGGGTCTTGTGCGCAGGAATGTTACCTCATAAGAACGACCCGAGAAGCTGTTATTGTAGAAGTGCTGATCTATCGATGGCTGGAACACATAACATCACTGAGACGGTAGTCTGATAAATTCCGTGTCACCCTGAAAACGGTATCTGAAGGAAGTTAAAAGAACTCCTAGTGTCCATTGTGGCAGAGTTTTTAAATTTATAATTAGTGGTAAATAGCATCAGATGAAGGAGAATTCTCCTTTTCTTCCATACAGATTTGAATAGATGAGAAATATAGGGAAAAATTAGCACGTAAAGACTTTTCTCCCCTGCTGTGATACATAAGGAGTTTTTTATGCCAAGACCCCGCCATTTAATGAACGGAAAATAAATTTATTAAAAGACTATCAATTGCGACAATTTAATTGAAGCAAAAACAAATATTGGTAGAAATATTGTTATCCATCGTTTCCAGTTAGTAACAGATGTGATGACCGTTGTTGCATTTAGTGTCAAATATTTTTAACCGTCACTTTCAAGTAAATAACACACGTCAATAGCCGTCATTTAATTTTGTGCACCAATAAGACAAAAGATGATAGGTGCGGGAGGAGAAGTGCATAAAAACCCGAGCGCGGGGTGTTGGTGAGTCTCTTATCTCACAATAATTGAAGGAGATAAATATCGCACATCTGTTTTATATATTTTTGGTTTCATATATTATGTTATATGTATAATATATGAGAGCCGAACGCGAGTGCAATCGAGTCGCTTGCACGATTCTAACTGACTCGGCCGTCGGCAAAGGGCCGTAGGCTCCTTTCTGTTATTTTCTCCAAAACGCTAAACGTTACGGATACTTATATCTAATTCTTATTTCTAAAGGTTAAATAATAATGTTGATACTCGACACGACGCGGCACACCCGATCTTTGTGTATCTTATGCACGCCAAATTGTCGGCGCGCAGCAACATCGATCCGCCCGCCATTTACAAATAAAAGTAAATATTCTAAAGTACACGCCACATATTATACAGTGCCATTTATAATATATAAATAAAACAACAATCACCAAATAATTATTATTATACCGCCTTCTGAGTTATCCCCTGCAATCAACAATTAACATATTAATTACATACAGAAATTAATTATTAATTAAAATTATTCATATATTTTTTGTATTTAATTATCTATTATTTTTTAAGGAACTTCATTTATTCTCAAATCTGTTTTATTTTTTATATTTTTTAATTTTGTTGTAAATTTAGCAAATACTTATCTCACTGTAAGCAAAATAATTAGATTTCTTTAAAATTATATTGAATTATAACAGAGAATATTAAATTTATTTGTAATACCATTAAAATATGGTTTATGAATTTTTAAATTATTTAAAAAAGTCTTTTTATTTTTATTTAATATTTATTCAAAAATTAAATGGGATTGATAATGATGTCAAAGTGAAGACCTTTAAATAATGTTAAATCATTTTTTTATTGTATTATTTGTTTATTATGTTTTATTTTATTTTTTGCTTAAAGATAAGTTATGCATTGAATTTCATATGTACGTCTGTAACCTTAACTACAATCATAGTACGAAAGAATTTGCGCATAAAATTTTTCACAATTTTTTTTAACCTTAATTCTTAATCTATAAGTTTTTATCCTAGTAATTTATTAATTTATTAATTTATTTTGATCCTAATAATTTATTTTTCTAATGCTTCTTATAATTCGAATCTACGTATTTTCACTTTATAAGGCTTATATTACATTATAATATAATTATAGATATTCCAATAGATTTTTTATTAAACCTTAATCATAAATATATTACTCTCATGTAAACAATTAAACTGTTTTTATATATAAATAGATAATATTTTCTTTTCTATTCCTATTTCTAATGTATGTTTTTATTTAAATGTAATTGTTTATGTGATCTACCGTAATTAAACACCAAACTCATCACATTCTTTAAGAGTTCATTTCCCTAAGTAATATGACATATTTTAGTTTATTCTATAAAACCAGTCTTGTTTTAGAAAACAACTCTCATTCTTATTCGTAAGCTCACTCATATTCCAACTTTTATTCTTATCCGAACTATATATCACCTGCATTTATCCGATCTTGTTCTTAGACACAGATCCTACACCACACTACTATTCATATTATTACTTAAAACTATTTTCGTATCATAAATCAATCAAACTTCAATTACACAAAACTTTTACACAAGCTTTATAAATATCAAATGTAAAGAAGAAATTTTTAAATGTATTTAAATTTTCATAATAAAAGTCTTTTAAATCAAACTAAAAACCAATCAAGTTCCAAGATCACCAGTTCCAAACCTTACACTGCCATTAATTTCAAAATTTTTACAGTTGCTGTTTTTAAAAATTGTGATTTTGAAGGGACCTAAATTTCAAATTATATACCATATTTACGGAAAACACTAATCATATGATTGAAGAATAAATTGAAAACTTTTTTTTAAGTATAAATTGCATCGAGCCCTAGTGACTTTCGTTTTTGTATTTCAAACTGTCAAAAAATTAAATATTACTTTTATATTTATATTTTTTGGTACGTACCTTAATTTTATTAAGATTTATTGTAATTTATTATCATATTGATAATTGTTTAGAGATAAGAAACTAAACTCGTACCGAGTTTAAGTTATAAAATTAAGTAATTAGATTTTACAATTTTAGGTTTGATAGTCAATTGATAAATATGAATAAATTGATAAATATAATAATATAATATGATAAAATAATATTTTCTAAACTTATAAGAGAGAACTGCGCGATTAGAGAGTGAATTTGTAAATTTGTGTTACTTAGTACAGAAGTGAAAAAAGTGAAACGTTTAAAAATGCATAATTAGATAGCAAACAACGAATAAGTATTTAAATTAATGGAAACTGTGTATAGATGTTTTTTTTATTATGAAGAAAAAATGTATACAAATTTACAAAGTAATATTAATAGAAATTTTGGTAGTTTTGGCTGAGTAACAATAATTTTTGACGGGATCGATAGTAGAGAAAATAGTATTCATCAGAAAAGTATTTGGAGACGGTAGTGGCACTAATACATTGTGCAAATGTAAAGTACTCCTAAATAAATAAGACCATCGCAAAATATAATCAGAATCTATGCACTGATGGAACAATTGCATATGAATAAAAGAATAATTTTCATAATTTATTATTAATAATTTAAAAAAAACATTCAGTTGAATTAAAAGTAAAATTACAATTAAAATTTGTAATGGAAAATTTAAATTAAATTAAAATTAAATTTCAAATCATAATTAAAATTATAATTAAAATTAAGAGTTTATCTTAAAATAAAGATTGAAACCTAGAGTAATTAAAAATAATATAAATAAAATAAATTAATTTAATGTGGATGAAATAAAACTGTAAACTATATCAGTTAAATTCAGATATATTGTTGTTTCGTTTAACCTCCAGGATAAGGATGAATAAAGAAGCAGAAAAAGACAAGTAAAAACTATATCTTATGATGAGAAGGAAAAGGAATACAAAAGAAGATGGCTGTATTCTTAAACGAGGAAAACAAGTTATTTGATATGTGTTACCGACGGAATTCAGCGAGGGAATTCCCCGGGGACAGTCGACACCGAGTCGGTCCAAGTTATAAATGACAAAATTAGGTAGCGCCACGCAACACACTTCGAAGATTTCCCAGGCTTTTCTCCGGGAAATCAGGGCGCCAGACAAGAAGCCGGACGATCGTTCGGACTGAAGCTATCGGTCCCGTTAGTTATTGTACTAATTGCATGGCCAGGGAAAATCGAAATGGTCAATTTTGTGACGGTAAAAGAGAAAATATAAATATAGAGCCAAAATGAAAATCAGACTCTTCTCATCTGTCTTGTGTCTAGTAAAGGTCAGTTTACACTAGTCCTCGTGCAATCGTGCAAAAATTGGCGATAGCTTATAAGTGCGGGTGCTGAAATAAATCTAAATTGTTAAAAATCGAAGACAGTGACTAATTTATGAATGACATTCTCCAACTTATACTCCGCCCTCGGAACTAACAGTAAGAACAAATTTTTATATTTTTTATTATTTATCAAAATAATATAATTTTTCTTCTTTCATCATTTATAAATATTAATGAAGATAAGTATAAAAAGTTGATGAAAGTAGTAGAAACCATGCTGATAGACCTAACTATGTTCTTGAGAAGGATCAAGAATCTGGATGTGAAGATAAAAGAAAATAGGAGAGGGATCACACAGCTAAAGAAATGAGTAGAGAGGAAGGAGAAAGAAGCATCAGCCAAACATGTAGAGATGAAGAAAAAAGAACGGAGTATAAATATTTGCAGATGGACTGAGTTGCAGAGGAGAAGAGAAAGAAGAAAAGAATGAATAATGCGATAGTAGGGTTGCAACAGGGTTGAGTGATCAACAAAAATAAATTAAGAGTTATCTTGAAAGAATACTGTCGGTGTCAGGGTGTATTACGAAAGCATCGGGAAAATGCAAGCTAATAATACGGGCGGAGGATTACAGTGAGAAATGAGAATAAGAAGAAACTGATTGTGGTGAAGAAAAAGATGTTGAAGTTTTTAAAGAACTTTTTAAACAACGATGCCACTTATTGATACAGAAAAATGATAGTTGTAAAACAATAAGAGTTAAGAAAAGAGTGAAAAAAATGGTAGAACATAGAGAAAAACATAAATTAATTTTATTTCATTAAATAAATTATTGACTTACCGTATTATTATAATAATATAATAGTAATAATATTTTATAATAATAATTGTACACTTACTAATTTGACAGAAATTTTTTCTGGTAGTTTAAATCGAATAGGCGATACAGCAGGTACAGATAATTTATTTTTTTCAAGACATTGATTTATGATTTTGCAAACACGTAATATTAAATGATTGTAAACCTCATCTTCTGGACAAATTACACAAAAGTGATACAATAATTGTAATCCATTCTCTGATCTTATGGATTTCCTGCCAGTTTCTGTAATAAAAGAAATATACATATATTTAAATTAGCTACTATATAAATATTTTTTTAAAAACGAAAATTATTTTTATAAATTAATTATACAATATAATATCTAAAACGAGGTAATTAGTTGATAAAAACATAAAAATTATCATTTTTAAAATAGGAAGATTAGCCAATATATGCATAGCTGTATTGATTTTATAAGAATATAGAATTAGACTTTTATATACAAAAAGATGCAAGTAAAAGTACTACATAATTATTTACAGTTTTAAACATCTTTGCGATAATCCATTAAGTTAAAATGAGAGTTTTAGGCAATTTGTGAAATTTATATTAACAAAAACATTAAAACATTATTAACATTAAAGCATACCTTTCTACATATGAGATTGCTTAATACCATCGATTGCTTTTTTCAATCGGATAATGTTAAAGTGTATCTTATACGATGCTGAGATGTAAAAATATATTAGAAGAATTAAAAAAATATATAAAAAACTTTATATAGATTGTTAGATATAATAACACCTTTTGACAGGGCCCGAGCACCCGGGTGTCCGGGTAGACTCGGAGTCAAGGCGGGGGGCAAGAGAAATATTCTCCTGGCCTCGGATCCCTTCAGTGAGAAAGGGAGAGGCGTTCAAGAGTCGCTGCGGCAACGCTCATTTCTCGAGAGGACAGATCGCGAAGGGCGGTCCGAAGGACCCAGTGTATACCTCGAGTAGGTTGTACACGACGTTCAAGGTCACACTGAGAAGGGCGGATTGAGGTAAAACAGAAATAAGTCTCCGTACGTTGTAATTCCAAGTGAGAGGACGTCCGAAGTGAGCACAGCGTTGTAGGGGTGTTCTCTCCCTTTGTTCTCCCGAGAAAGTCTGATTTTCTCTCAGGGATACCAGGCTTTTATACCCTTTGAGATCGGGCGGCGAGCCGAGTGTAAACAAGGATGCTCGATAGGCACATTCGAACATGTCGAAACAATTTTGTCCTGCCATGTCCCAAACGCGTCGAAACGAGCAGTTATCATCGTGTTTGTGTAGAGCGGCCGTCAATGACCCGGGTTTTCCCCGATTGTCTAGACGCGTCGACTCGTATGGTTTTTAAGAGTCGGCAGTGTGTACCGTTAGTTGATAAGTCATGTCATTTTTTACGCACGTACTGAGTCGTTCGGCTTAGGGCCGTATCGGGTTAATTAGCCGGACCTCGACGTCCGTTGACACCATTATTAATGTTGAAATGAATACGCTGGTAAAAAATTATAAGTTTTATAGATAAATATTTTTTTTAATCGAAAAACCTATAAACATACGCAACAAAATTATTAAAACATGATTTTAAAACGAACTGTCCAAACTTATACACCTTAGATTTTTCAATCTGAGATTTATTTACTGTTATTAAAAAATAGGATATATTTTTACCAGATTTACTTCAAGTGTACAATTAAAAAATCTGTAAGTATAGATTAAATTATCTATCATCTTCATAATATTCTTTGACAAATGATTTAATAATTAAAAAATTTTTTAAGTATTATCAAATATTTATTTGAACAAGAATACTATGATAAAAAAATCTATTGCTTTATTATCATTTGTCCTAATCTTCTTCTCAAGCTATAATCACATAAGTAAATAATAGTCGTTATGTACTTATGGGGGATGCTCTTACCGGTCTGCTGAAACAAGCGCGAACTAGAAAAAGTAAAGTAGGCAAGGCGGGCAGGCGTGTCGTGTAGGTAAAATAGCCAAGCTCGAAATGTGGTTAAGTCGTTATTTAAGGGCATTTTTTAATACAAAATAATTTGCCGATGAAAACAATACCGTGCAGTTACAACAACTCAGCACGAGACAGGACGAGATAGGCCCATGACGTTGGGGATTATATGCGACGCTCGAGTACGAACAAGATATCTGCACCTCATTACCCTTTCATCTTTTCGCTCCTCTCTCACACACTCGCGCGCTCTGCCCTCTCTCTCTTCCGTGTACGCTTGCTCACTGTTCTTCCTGTACTGACCATTTTTCTCCCTCCAACTCACGCGCTCTACCCTCTCTCTCTTCCTCTCTCTCTCTCTCTCTCCCTCCAACTCACGCGCTCTACCCTCTCTCTCTTCCTCTCTCTCTCTCTCTCCCTCTCTCTCTCTCCCTCTCTCTCCCCCTCTCTCTCTCTCTCTCGCGGTACAGGGCTTGGGCCTGTGAAGCTGGGCACCGCTGGACAACCGTGGCGTAAGGGACCAGGTGCTGTAGATGTGCCGCGGATCCCCCGCAAGGGTAGGAAGCCGAACGTCGACGACGTTCGCGAGCAGGGTAAGTCCGATCATCGTGGACGTCGGTGGTCCCCCGCAAGAAAATTCGACTGCCACAAACGTGCACCAGCTCCGATTAGAAAGACTGTAAATGGGGTGGGCCGCGTCGGAAAGTTAAGTATGGAACTCAGCCGAAATCACGGACGTATGATCTATTAAATAAACGATAATGTAGAGTTATTCGTTCGTATTGTGGTTAAGTAATGGTGCAAGTAATTAGATAATAAATTGCGATTAGACTTAAGTTACCGCTATGACATTTAAGGCGAGATTTAATTGTAAACCAGAAAACCCCGCTTGCATCCGATAGCATTGTGAGAGCCTTTTCAGAGCCCTTCACTCGGCACCTCACCGGGGGTTTTTTCAGGCACAGGGAAACGGGCCCGAAAATGTGATGAGCGGGGCCTGCGAAGCATCCGGGCGTAGGGCAAAGTAGAGCGTAATGACTGGCGTGAAAATACTGTAGATGAGTAAAGTTTAAGGTAAAACGATTGCAAGCGCATTAAAATGTACGTGCTCATACAGCGGGCGTAAAGATAAGCGAGTAGTTTTTAAGTTTGAGGGTGATTGGCGGCAGATGCGTTTCGCAGTAGGCCCGATTGTATAGCAATTAAGGGCGAAAATTTCTAAGCCTTGTGGGTGGGATGCGTCCGTTTTCGTACGATTATTATATGGACTTAAGTGCGCGCACTCCATGGAAGCGAGTAATATAATCGTAAAGTTTTACCGCCAAGAATCGATTTAAATACGGCAGCTCGTGTCGAATCGACTACCTTTTCTCTCTCGATATCGCAACGAGAAAGAAGTACGATTTTTGTAAATTTCAAATAAATAGTTTGGAGCAATACTGCATGGTTGAATATATCTCCTATTCTCTCCCTCAAATGCCAAATCAAATTCACACTTAATGTCGGTTTAATTATAAGATGTGACAAGTATTCTCACGTTCCGAAAGATTTCCTTGCACAATACCAGACCGTATAAGTTGTGGTACGCGTACACGATGCAGAGAGGCTCAGCAGCTACAACGCCTTAATATGATGGATTATTGCTAGGGAAAATGAACTTAGTTTTATATGTCTCAGATAAAATGGAATGTATAATGTAAAGTGTCAGAGGGGAAAAGCAGATAAGCCTGTTATTTTCTTTTAATGCGAAACAGTAAACTTTATACAAGCGACGTTGAAAGTAACGCTGTATGACGTTATGGAAACAAAAATAACTTATTTTTTCTACCTTCAGAGAATACGTTACGATGTTAGTATTATCGTTTATTGATTATTTGATCAATGAGTTAGCTAATTGAAGATCGAGCGAGTTCATCTATATCACGTGGACGTGATAATACGAGAGTATAATCTTTTAAATGATCCTAAGTTTACTTTCCAAGAGTCTCATCTAAATATTCTAATTTACGAATTTATAAACACATGATATCATGAAATTTCCGATTATTTATTTAAAATAAGATTCAGTTCCCCGCAGACACAATAGTACTCGTTTATATAATTTATTATATGGTATATATGTTGATATATAATAACATCAAAAAATTATTATATTGTTAATATAAAAGAAAAATGATATAAAACATTTTTATTATTTTAACTTATGACGATGATGGATTTTATTACCATATGATAACACGATGTATTTCAGTCAGTAACTTTTAAGTGAATCTTAAATCAACTACAGTAAAAAAAATAAGAACATAGTTCTAAAAGTCTAGATAATATACAAGAAATTATTTTGGCTACGCTTCTTCCCTCAAGTTTAGATCTTTAGATTTTGATACTTGATCTTTTACTTTTCCTTTCAAATATTAACATTAGTTTTGATTGATTTCTAAACAAATACTCGAAACTTGGGCTTGAATATTTTTCTCCCAAACACGAAACAATCGACCTACATTTTTGATAATTTTACTTTCTTTCAAATCTTCGCCATTACTTCAGATAAGTATTTTATTTAATCCCATATTAATAAGTTACATAGATTCTTATACGTAATATTATGTATTTTCATATAAATGTCGAGAAAATAAGTGTTATAAAAATAATAATTTTTTAATATTATTTTATGTTTAATAGAATATAATATAGAAAATATTAAATAGATACTGGGAAAATTGGTGAAAGATAAGTAATGAATAAAAAAATTTATTACACAAAAGTAAAAAAATTTAGCTTACTAATTTTAGTGAAGTGTTGCAAAGAAATGAGAGAATAATTGATTATTTTTAAATTTAGTTGTCCATCAAATATTTTCCAATTAGCAAACATTTTCATTATTGATTTTACTATTCCAACTTCTACCAATTTTATAGAGCATGTATCTAAAATAATAAAACAGAATAATAAAAAAAAAACATAATTAAAAATATAAGTATTATTATATTTATTAAATTGAGATTCTATTTATATTTAAGAAAGATTGTTAACTTACTGCTTATCGTTAAGTATTTAATACAATCTACTAGTGTACAAAGTTTTAAGCAAGGTTTATAATCAAGATAGACAAAAATTTTTGTGAATGTCAATGCTATTCCATCTTCAATTAACGATTGACCTATATTAGCTGAAAATTATTTATTATGAATGTTCTAATTTTTATAGTTAATTTAAAATATTTCAAAAATAATAAAATACCATTCTTTACTAAATATTTTATAATAATTAGAATAGATAATAATATATTTTTTTTATTGTAATATAATTTAAGAATGTTGTGGAATAATTTAAAAGTATTTGAAGATTTTACTTTGCTTATAAAATGTTTATCTGCAGATACAACCTGTAAATTATATATATTTTTTATAAATTTGTTTTAAAAATTATCAAGACAAGTTTTTTAATCTTACCTTACTTAAAATCCATGTAATCTCCTGCATTATCTGGTTAAACATATCATTTTCCAAATACTGCATACTTTTCAAAACTTTGAGTAATATTTGAATAATATTAAATTTAACAAGTTGAGTTATCATTAAATTAATATTAATTCCTGTTAAAAGAAATGATTGTTTTATAACATATAATTATAAAATTTATATAAGTCAAAATGTTAATTACTTCTTGAATCCTTATTCATCTGTTGATTATGAACTGAGTTTGTTTTTATTATATTAAGAGAAATACATTCCCGTATTACATTAATAACTTTAAAACTGGTCATATTATCTTCGCAATTCTAAAAAAAACCCTTATATAATATTTAATATATAATTACTTATGAAAATTAAAAAAATATAAAATATTGATACCCATGTATACAGTTTAGTTATCACTAAACTTATTATGTTATTATTATGTTTTATTATTATATATCGATAAACTTAATGCATCTAAAATCAATAAAAGTTAAATCTTAATATCGTCTTATTTATAAAATTTTAATATATATAACATACATATCTATTACGTCTCTTGCGTGAATCTGTTGACTATGCACCATCACTTTCCGCCTCCACCGAGAAACTTTTCGTACCTACATTTGATATACACTTCAAACTCCGTATTAAGAAAATGTGTATATATATCTATCACCTCGCATCTTATTCTGTTTCTACCTTGACTGTACTACGTGCTTAAAATTACGCTGCATAATATGTTATCCACCTTGTTTACCTTAAACCGAAAATTCTCATGCATCTAAATTTTATGCACCGCAAATCGCTACACGAAATATCGAAATACTATTTTCTAGCATTTCTCGATTATTTTTCTTAAAGTTTATTATTTATATTGACTTCAAAAAGAAAGAATGAAAACTTATATCTAATAAATTTATTATTTGATCAGTAAAAAGTAAAAATTTATCATATGAAATGATGTCTTCATGTACAAAACAAATTTTGATAAATTATTACCTAATAATACATTTCAATATCATACAAAATTTTAAATAGCAAAAAAAATTTTGATTTTATTACAAAATATTTTGTAATCGAAATTAAGTTTCCTTAAATTTCTTTGAATTACGTGTACAAAATAATATTATAAATTAATTCAGTAAATTAAGAATTAATTTGAATGACTTTTAAGGTTAACAAATTTTAAATATCTAAAATTATAAAAGAACTTATTGTGTTTGTACTAATTAATACAATCTCTATCATATATTTAACAATTATATTGAGAAACTCTAGTTATACATACAACTTGAAAATACCTACATTTTTTTAGGGAAAATTTCGTAAAATATGAGAACAGGTTTAATATAATTTGATTACTATTACAATTAAGTTATAATTATATCTTATTTCTGTACTTAGGTAGATTTTTATGTAATTTATACAATTATAACTTATACAAAAATATTGCAATTTTCAGTGCAATACAATATTTGAAGTGCATAAAAATGCTTTAAGTTAATTTATTAATTTATAATTATTAAATATAAAATTATGAAGTAATGAATTTAAATTAATCTTGTCAAATATGACATTAATGTATTTAATACCTAATCGTAAAGGCTTATACTGAGTTAGTCTTAAATCAATCTTAGATTAATAAAGAAGATAATAGATGGCAAGTTCATAAACAATAGAAGGTGAATGAGAAAAAACTATTAATTTTATTTTTTTCTATATTTTTTTAATTCCATCCTAAATATCTACATTCTTCTTTTAGATAGGGTTTGATTATTTAATTGTCATATCGCTTGGCTTAATTTATACTACATGATTTGACATTAAAATATTAAGATATAACAGAAGTTTTAATATTTACATATATGAGTATTTTGATTGTCTCGTTTGCATAGGATCACATGGAGACAGCCGTGAACAGAGCAACCAGTTATTGTTTAGTGATAAATTTCGTAATAAATATTAGATATAGTTTGTAATTTTCTGACGGTGGTACATGTCAACCGAAATATTATTCACATTTAAAGTTATTTCCTTATGGTGGCATGTGCCAACTGAAATATTATCCATAGAAAGAATTTCTAAGGAAATTATGTTTATGAACATTTTAGTTTCAAGCCTTGCTACCGCTAATAAAAATAATATTTTTATAAAATGGATAAATACTGCGGTCGGGGAACGACACCAGCCAGTATGTTATTCGATTTTTTTTTTATCGAACATATTTGAGTGCTGAATAAAACTAAAATTGAAAAATTAACAATTTAGTAATATTTCTTTTCCTCGATCCACCTTTCTCCATTTTGCGAGTAACAATGAATATTCTCATTTCTGGACTCTTACATTATTGAATACCTATTTCTCTAAATTCTTATATACAAGGAATCAATACGAAATGATACGAAAATATAGATTTCTTAAATAAGAGAATTGATACTATGACATAATAGTAATCAAATGATTTAAGAAACTTTTTTAATTATTTTTATTCGTATTTCGAAGATATAATGAATCAAGACAAAATTATTTTATAAATTTTATTATTTTAGAAAGACAAATAATCTAGTTACATTATTATTTAATAATTTAATAATGAATACTTGATATTTATTGTCTTTAATTGTTGATTTTTATCCTTAATGAACTGAAATCTTTTGATATATACAAATTAGTACTAGATATGGCAATAAGTTTTAACGTGTTTCGAGTTGATCGTTTATTATAATAACTACTTTAAAGTGTTATATTAAAAACTGTTTAAAAAGATAATTGAAAATGATATATGTATATTAACGTTTTATATTGTAATCATTAATCTCCTCATAGTGATAGTATTTATGGATGGCAAATTCTTGATTTTTTCGATAAGTATATTTTCTATATTTTTTATGAAAAGATCTCTAGCTGTATTAGCATGGTATATTATATTAAAATGAAGGTATCCTAAAGCAGACAAAATAAATTTATTAATTATAATGTACAAGATAAAATAGTTGAAGTTATATTAATTTTTAAAACGATAAAGTAGTAACCATACAAAGAAAACCAGTACTTGGAAATACAATGCTGATTCGAAATAAAAATTAGTATCTATAAGAGATGCAAATAAATCATTTCGATGAAAAATAGAAAATGACACCATCACGTTTGACAAAAAAAAAAATGCCTTAATTAAACATTCAAATGCACTAGTTCACTTATTTAGAGTTGTTTAATTGTATATATGACACTACGAATCCCTACTGAAATACAATTACTCATTCAACTAGGCTTCTTATGAATTTTTTTTATCTTTAATTAAATTTCAAATAAAATTTAAATATATATCCGATTTATTCATAACTAACTACTCATTTCATGATATTTTAAAATAGATATAATGTTTTAAAGGTTATTAATTAATTTTTATCAATAAAATTGGTTTATTTATAGTTGTTTATATTAATTATAGAAGGAAAAAAAATTGATGAAATGTAAGGATTTTTTTAGAAAATTTTTACTAGATTTAGCTTCGGTAATTTTTCAATCATAACAAATAATGTAAAGAAATAAAAAGCACAAACATTAAATCTAAGATTATTAATTTATTCATAATATTTTTAATAATAATTATCTCTTGTTATTATTATAATTAATATAATTATTACAATTAATAAATTTACTTATTTTATATATTTAAAAATAGGTTAAATTATCTTGTATTCAGTTTTTAAAATTGAAAATATCTAATTCAATATTATAATAAAAATTACATTTTATTTTAATAAGTTATAAACATTTAACAGTAAGTTTATAAAATAATTAAGAAACAGTACTTACCTCTAATAACTTGATCAGAATCTCCAAAAAAAAGAAATTGTTTTCAATTAATTTTTCCATAATTCCTTTTGATATTTTTTGATCTATGAGAAAAATTTATTGTTAAATTTAAAAATAATTTTTGTCATTAGTCATAAACAATAATTGAAAATTAATAAATACATTTAAATTAATTTTACAACTAATAAAAAACTAAACTATTAGAATTTATTTTAAAGACTTTTATTCATATAATTATTTTATTTTATAAGTAATGTATGATTTAATATTAGATTTCTGTATATTAGTGTAAATAAGTCGGGAAAGGTGTAAAAAGTATCATTATAGATGTATATTCTTTGAAAAAAACAGTTGATACATTGACGCGTGCCGGGTCGATCGAGCAGGTGCCATATTTGGCACAACCTGGCCGCTTGGTCATAAAAAGAAAGAAAAACCGACCGATACAGCCTGAAGTCCGGGCCAGGAGGTTTATGGCACTTGTCGCCCGCCGGATGATAGGAGCCATATAACACGTCTGGGCGACTGGAGTCGGTAAACGCCCGGGTTATATCGGTTATATAAACAACCGCGGGGAAGGCCCTGGCCGCGCGTCTCATGTTCGAATTGCAGGTTCGAACGCGTCGAACAAACATCGCCAGGTACGCTCGGCTTCCCGCTCAGGGAGAGAAAAAAGTCGGGTGCCCTTGAACGAAAAGGCAGAGAACCTTATGAAGGGTAAAAGAGAAGTCACGCGCGTTGAACGCCTTACGGTGTCTGCTCCTGCTCACATTGGAACAAGCATATCGCCGTAGTTTTCTTTTTTCCTTTCCGCACCACAATCCGCCCTTCTCAGGGCGAACCCGGGATCCTGCGTGCGTCTTATCCGGATCGCACCTCGAGTGCCAGCCAGCTCGGACCTACGAGCCCGAACGAGCTTTCAAGGCCCACGTGCACTGTCCTGCCAGTGCACCGCGCCTGCCCGGTAAGTGCGCCGCACCTGCCCAACAAGTGCACTGCACCAACCCGGCCAGTGCACCACCCCGGCCAGCGACTAGGAGACCGACATCGACTTCGACACCACACATCCCGCGTCCTCGAGGCGATCCTGCAGAGGCGCGCTAAGCTCCGAAGAGCTTTTCCCTCCCCGACCGGAGGAGACCCGAGGCGAAAGAATATTTCTCCCCCCGGTGCCTTGACGCCGAACCCGCCCCGAACTCTCGGGAACGAGGTCCGAACGTCAACATAATACACTACAGTATATGCGCGTTGGTACGCCGTCGGCATAATACTACTGTACCACGCTGCAACGGCGCGTTACCCACGCTCGTTGATGCAACAGTTTTTCTCAGCCGGTAATTTGGGTTCCAGCCTTACCTTCTCACAGTGGGTCGTCCTGAAGTTCTTCCGCTGTCGGATGATTAGGTCTCTTGGCATGGGTTGCCTCCGTCTTCTTCCACGCCTTCAGGGTCGTCCTACTTTTCGAGGTCTTCTTCTAGGTCATTGCAAAATCCACGACAGAGCTTCATATTATTCGCAGAGGTGGTAGTTTGCATCAGAACCTATCAATTTGTAGCCTTAAAAATCAACCGCGTATCATTCATAAGGGTTGCTCTGGACGACACGGTATGGTACGTTATAGAAAGTTTCAGTCGTGGCTGAGTTGTCCTGATGGAGATCGTCAACCCTGATATTGCGGCGCGATTATATGCCTCCCGGTTTTCGGCTTGTAACCGCTATATTTCTTTTCTTGTGTGGGCTCATTGATCTTTTCTTGCTGCTGGACATTTTGTACTATTCCTTGCTCGATAGTTTCTCAGATCTCCAGATTGACGGGGTTGTATTCCTAAAAGCAGCTTGTTAGGGCTAGTCTCGATGGCCCGGTGATGAGTCTCGTTCATCGCCCTCTGCGCTTTGCTGATTAGCTTGTACCATCTCTGTGGATTCTTTGCCCTTAGTCTGGTCATCAGGCTCGTAACTACCGTATTTACCTGTTCCACCTAGCTGTTCTCTCTCGACACTCTAGCTGAGATGACAAGGTCCTCGATTGCTTCAGCTTCGCAGAATTCTTACAACTCCTTCACGATTAATCCTGTTCCTTTGTCCAGGATATGCTGGTGTAGTTTGCCAAAGTTTTGCTGCCAGATATTGATCTTCTTGACGATCTCCTCACTTCTATTGAACATCGTGGGAAAAATCCGAGTGTACTTGGAGAACACTTCTATCATGACGTTCAGGTGTTTGTAGCCTTTACTCATCACAGCCCTGTGTAATTGACCGTATCCATCGGTCAAGTATCCTTCGGGATCGGGTTTATTATCCCTTCAGCACTCCCTTACTTGCGTGTCTCAAAGATAAATGGCACGAAATTCTGCACTTCTTTTTCTGCCCATTTGTTGAGGTTCTTGATGTAATATTCCCTCGACAGTAGAGCGGCCGTTTTGCGAACGCCGAAGTAACCTACCTCTTATATTCTCTCAACGATCACCTGGTACATATCATCTGGGATTACGAGCTTATCTCCCCCAGATCTTCTTTGTACAATTGTCCCTTTCTTCTACAGTCTCCGTAACAGCCCTCCTTCAGACATTGCTTGACAACTTTCCTATCCCTAGGGGATAGTCCACGTGGTCATCTGCGATATAGCGTTTTGCCCTTAAGGATAATCTTCATTTACATCGGTGTCTCCTACTTCGGCTCTGGCTTGTAGCTGTCTATGAGATCTCGAACTTCCTGTAGGTACTGACCAGGAATTTCTCTAGTGCTTGTGTAATCGTGGTTTCCTCATCCTTGACTGCCTCCATGTATTCGATACTGGCAAAATGGGGCTGCAGTTTAAACTTTTTGCTAATACAGTATCAGACGTGCATGATCTTGAATGAGATCGCCTATGAAGACCCCTTCTATTCTGGCGCTCTTTGGGGCGATGAAATATTCCAGATCGTAGCGTGCGACATCTACGTCTATGGGATATATATATATCATTGTTTTTCAATATAACACTTGGAATATATATATATACTATTTGGTGTTAATGCTTGATAAAATAAATATTTTTTATTGCGAATATATGAATAATAATAAAATATTTATTTGACATATTTACTGAGGATATATATGATGGAGGTCTACGGCTTATTCTTAGCTGTGACTGTGGCATGCAAATATATTTGTAAATAGATATCACCTGATGTGATAAGTAGGGAGGAACATGAGACGGAGGGAGGAAGAAAGTTTAGTGCAGAAGCACAAACGAAAATACACATTCACACACATATATATAATAATTCAAGCCTGTCTCAAGATACATAAATTCGTGTTTTTCTTTTAATCCAACTACGTAGAATTATCAAGTGTAGATAATGAAAAATTGTATTCAATTGGTAAAAGTATAAGAAAATAGCTTGAATTGAAACCCTTTTTCCATGTGGTTCCATATTACTCTCTTTATCTCTTTCTCTTTCACTTCTTTCTTCTAAAGATATGCAGTGTATCCTGATTTCGAGAATAGCAGTTAAACAATAAGCTGATGCACTGACAGTGATGCTGTTGGATCTGAATATTAGTGCAAAAGTATCCAATTAAATGAAAAGGTATAAATAATAATACTAGGCCATCGTGACATTATCTGAACTTGCCGAAAAATAAACTATAAATTTTGGTCATCAAAGAAAGCTCATGAAATCAATGTCGTACATGATAATAAATCTAGTTCTGACGTTCAATATGGAAGCCATGTAGACTATGACGCATATAATGAATAGTTTAGTACCGACCATCAATAGAATCATGGAAGTCAACGGAGCCACAAAAAAGCCATGATGGAAGATGAAAAGATCAAGTTAGAGAAAACCAAATTAATGTGAGCACCACCATGAGCTCAATACCTAAGACTGCACCTAAGAAATGAAGAATGCACATAGAATTCAAAGTAACCAGAAGCACACATATCAATATCTGATTAAACGACTTGTATCCTGAACTACAACTTCATCGTTTGTATCACTTCTTTGTTGCAAAAGACCTGAATTAACTCAATCAGACGACCAAGGCATTCAAGAACGACAGAACGATAGTGAAGAGGTCTGGTTGCTTTTAAATATCAGAGTAGACAAAACCTACCACAAGTTGGTGCTCTAACTGGCTGATTTGAAGGAAGTCCTATACGGGATGATTGAGATGAAGAGGATGGAAAGAAACATCAATCATATGAACATCCGACTGCAGCTGTATCAGCTGCAGATAAAAAAGAACGAATCCATCATCCGGTTTTGCGAAAAGTTTGGAGGTATCTTAACTTAGTAAGAGATTATTCAGACCGCTGAATCACTGACGAATAAAGAAAAGAAAGCGGTCTTTCAGCAGCCAATACTGGAGCATTTTAACAAAGTCGAACTGGTCGACCTTGTACTAAAAAAATTAATCCAGAAATACTGACTTACAAGAAACTAAAAATTACTATTTTTGATCTAAAGACCACGAAATTAGCAATAAAGTGAATAAAAGAAAAAACCGGAGGCAAAGTACGTATAAGTCACCGACATATCGATACCACTGGTGGAACAGCCCAATGTTCTACATCTACAAGATTTCTCCACATAGGCATACCGAGTACGATACTCCACTAAATAAACCAAATGAAATGACAAAGAATCAAATTAAAAACAGAACAAGATTCGGATGTGTTGTTTATTCAAAAACGCAACCACCCAAAAATGAATTTTTCCTTAGAGCAGTGAAGATGAGTATAATAGATTTCAGATAAACTTTTTCTCTACTGTGAGATCCCATTAATGGGAAATATATGAAATCCAGACATATAAAGTTTAATGAAAATTTGCTATATACAAACCCGCAGGAGTCGAAAAAGACAACTATAACAAAAGAAACACAACAAAAATCAGAACTAGAATACAGAAAACTATAACAGGCTGCAGGATAGAAAAATAGAAGAAGAAAATTTGTATTTCTTGTTGACGATTCATGATCCAAAACAAGAGGTTAATTATCGTGATTTCTAAATGGGTCTTAAGAAATAAGACAGAAGCAGGTGGATCGTCCAAGTATATAGCCTATCTACTAGTCCGTCATTTTAAGCACAGGACAGCATACGATTTTAAAGAGATATATACCTCTGAGTCGAGATTACCACTGATGAGAACACTGATATCCATCACTAACAAGCACCAGTTGTTACTCATGTACCAACTGGATATGAAGATGGCCTTTCTCAACGGTACCAGCGAGGATACGATCTGCATGACGATACTTGCAGGAGTCGAATATTGAAATTAAAAAAGAAAACGCATATCTGCAATCTGTAACTCACACTCAAAGAACTGAAGATGAGATCAAAAAGGTGAAATTAACGGTAAAAAAGCAAGGAAGCTAGGGCCCAACCATGATCTTCATAAATCTTGCCATGAAAGACCTACGGAAAAGGACATATTTTTATTTACTTCTATGAATAACGATAATTCGAAACAGTGGCACCATGCATCTGTTTCAAGAGAAATCCACTCTGAATATCTTGAATTAATTATAGATGAAAGATTATAAACCTTAGGATACTCCAATAGTAACTAAGCAGATACATAATTGATAAAAATTGCAGCACCAGAATGGACCTGAAAACATCATACATCTAGCCAATGAAAAAATCCTGTTCTAAAAAGACATATGGAGTTTAATTTACCTGCCGAATGCAGCGAGACCAAATTTGCATTTTTAGTAAACTTTCTGGCGCGCAAAATGAAATATCTGCAAGGATCTATATTAATGGATCTGATGTGTAGATCTCACAAAAAGGTCTCAAAGCTTTCCTTGATGCAAACTTTAGAAATTGTGGTGACTCCAGTTTAATAGATGGATATGTGGTGTAAATGATACGCCGGTTACGTGTATGTCCAAGGCATAACATTTTTCTCTTTTTTTATATTTATACTCATAAATAATATCAGTTAGAGAACGCTGTGCTTATAATATAGTATATTATTACTCTACTATTTTTTTCATATGAAACAATACCTCTTACTTTTATATGTGTTAAAATTTATATCTAAAATACTCAGTTGATTTAATAATGAACCTATACAAATAGATATACAAGTACTTATAGTGTAAAAATAAAATTCAATATGGGTGTAGTAAGATAATTGTATAACGTAAAATATAATTGTTTATTGAAATTATAAACTTCATCTATAATTTCGCGTTTTAAGTTAACAAAAAAATATATATGAATGGATACCTAAAAAGAAAATGGAAAAATCAATGTAAGCAGAATGGAATATTCGTACACTTAGTTTAAGTTATAATAGGTCAAAGCGCTCACCTGCAAGAGAATATTAAATAAGAAACGGCGATCTGTAAACGTGTAGATATAATAGTCAATAGAATAAGTGCAAGAAAGCACATGGCCGTGCAGGTAAGCGACCGAGAATGACGATGTACCTCTCCAACTAAAGCCGAAAACTCGGTATATAAAGCAAAATAAATATTGTAGAAAATATTCTGGTGAGGAATAATTCCGGAAATATTGAAGGCCCATGCCGTACAGGAGCACGGTACTCGAATGCGAGATGGCTGCGGCATTACCCCTTCCCACTACCAGGCCCTACTCTTTCTCTCTCTCTCTCTCTCTCGTCCCCACGTCAACTCGACCGACTTCTCTCTCTCTCCCTCCCTCTCTCTCACTCTTATATAATTATACGCTAGGCACTCTCTGCCTAGTGCGCGCATCATTTCTCTCTCACTCTCACGCGTTCGTACGCGCTATTCTCTCTTCTCCTCCCTCTCTCTCGTCCTCATCCAATAAACTCCTTTTCCCGGTTTACAGAATTAAAATAGCTGCCTCTATCGAAAGGGGTTGGGACTCAATGGCTCGCCGCGACGAGCTAGGATTAGAATTCGTGCTTGCGCCTTCCCCTCGCGCTCGAATACCAATAAATATAACCCGACCTAGAGAGACCTCTCTCTCCTCCCCTTTCCATCCTCACCTCCAGCTCGCATAAGAGAAGTGGGTCTCAGATTGGAGTCGGGTAGTGCTAACCTGTTAGCTCCCCGGGGGGGGGGGTGGCCGAACATTGCGGAAGTGCCGCGACTCCAATAAAGTAATAAGCAGAAGGGGCAGAGTATCACGTGAAAACGCAAGCTGCCCAAAACCCAGTATCAAGAATGGTGAGGACAGTCGTGGAGACGCGGACTGTCCGAGAATAGGGAGAAAGTCAATATCTCGGCCGAGAGTAGAAAATAATAAAATAACGAACGAAAAGACAATCTAAACATACAATGAGGTTTCGCTTGCAGCGTAATAGATTGTGAGGGCCTTTTTCCTCCAACAGCTTAGCGGGGGTTTTTTCAGGTCCAGGAACGCGACAATAATCATTTATATTACGAGCGGGGCAGACAAACAACGAAAATAGCGAGCGCATTGTATTCAATAATTATCACAATAGTATGCGTTTAGATAATAGTAAATGCGAGTAGTATTTAATTTATTCAAGTTAATCGTAAAACACATCAGTTCAGTTTAGTTTAGAGTATAACTACGTATCACGTTAACTTAGTGAAATTTTAAAAAAGCTATTGTATTAATTTAGCGCAAAGTATAAAAGTACGTATTGTAAGTATTCAAAATAATATTTCAGCGTGATATTTTTATTTGGTTGAAAATAGGTTCCAGTACTACCAAACAAAGGAATTTATGAAAACTTATTAATTTACAACACTATAGGTGGTTCGACATTGAGCGACATAACATGATATGTTAGTAAATTGTATTTATTAATTTTGTTATATGAGAAATATATACAGAAGCAATGTATTTCTGATAACATACGATGCAGAAAATATGTTTGACGTGCTATATAGAATACAAATAAACTTACCTGACCGTATTGGAAATATAAAATTAATACAGGTAATTTTATGAATAAATAAGAGTTATATTTATCTATTTGTATTCATAGTTTTAGAAAATTTAAAGATAAAGCTTAATGAGACTATAAATGTGATTTAAAATTTTATTATTAATAGCGTTGCTAAAGTTTCATTGCCCTATACTTAGTGATTTTTTTATTGATACGAAATATTGTAATAAAATTATTATTATTATTAAATTTATTTATGATAGAATTATATGACTTTTTATACTAAATTAAAAGCCTGTATACATTACAACTATAATTATTTACACATATTTTTTTTAAAAAGAAAAAATGTTTTTTCGTAAAGGAAAATATATTAAAAAATGTGAACTAAAGTATATTAAAAAATGTTTCTATTAATAATTAAATTAGCTGCATTTTAATAGGTATACAAAACACAGACGAAAAAGTCAGTCGCTTATAACTCACGTGCTCGATGTTTTATTTTTCATTTAATTTATATTCTTTTATATTATGACTACATTATATGTAGATGTATATGCATATATAATATATATTTATCTAGTTCAATGTATTTATTTATTAAAATTTTGGAACTTTATACATATTTTATACAGATATTTTTGAATAGGTTTAATAGTGATTGTTAATCGAATACGATAGGGTTGGGAGTTTTGAAAGGCGAATAATATATATAATAAAGGTAAATAATGATTGAATAATGAGCATTTCTATTTTACTGTTTTAATTTAATAGGATGACACTATGATATTCGTATAAGAGTTATAGAATCAAGAAGATATAGAGACGTATAAGTTGTATTTTCTGAGACGATTGAAAAAGCAAAGCTGGTATAAGCGCTCTTTGTACAGGGTTTTAAAACTCGGACGCATGCGAAGCAGATATAAACCATTCCATCGCCAACAGTGTTTTAAATGCTATTTTTTTTAATGCTATTTTTAATTTTATTATTTAAATTTTAAAAGTAGAAGCCACTAATAATATAATTTCATGTTTTATTAACCTAATCATAGATATTTATTTCTTATTTATAACTATTTAATTCAGTTTTCATTGTTTAAAAGTTTACTTTCATAGTTTTACGTTATGCTAGTGCTATATTGCAATATTTTAGCTATTTTATAAAATTAAAAAATACACTATAAACATTTTCCATAAAACGTTGAATTTGTAAAAATATATAGCAACTAATTCGATTAAATAGTATCTTATTAAAAATCGGCTGATAATAATATAAAATCTTCTAAATAATTTTCATATGGTTCTAAGCATTCAATTTTTATTGATAAAAATTAAAGATTGCTAAATTTCATGAAGAAGATATTACGAAAGCATTTTAGAATATACATTAAATATACGTGCTTGATTCTGATATGTCAACCTCACTTGTAAAATATATAAACAATTCTTGAAAATTTGTATTTATTTATAAATATTCTTAATATTCTTCCTACTTTAGAAGAAAACATATTATTATTATTATATTTTTTCAGATCCAGGAACGCGACAATAATCATTTATATTACGAGCGGGGGAGACAAACAAAAAAATAGCGACTGCATTGTATTCAATAATTATCATAATAGTATGCGTTTAGATAATAGTAAATGCAAGTAGTATTTAATTTATTCAAGTTAATCGTAAAACACATCAGTTCAGTTTAGTTTAGAGTATAACTACGTATCACGTTAACTTAGTGAAATTTTAAAATAGCATATTGTATTAGTTTAGCGCAAAGTATAAAAGTACGCATTATATATATATTAGGTTATAAACGTGAAATATTCAGATATTTTGTTTTTGTTCGAAAGAGAAAAAATAAAATTTATAACTGCTGCAGTGTACGCAGATGTGCACGAAAAAGCAAAAGGATAAAAGGAAAGTTAGAGGCGATCGCGCAGCCTTTCTGTCCTGAAACTCGCATCCTGACAGATCTAATATTTTCGCCAATTTTATACCGGCAATTAGCATCGGTACTATTGTAATTTGTTATAATTATTATATCTATATCTTAGAATAAAAAATGAGCTAGTAAAACATATTAAACTTTCGAAATCATTAAAATTCTTCCTTCTCCCTCCTAACTTTGACCATTATGAATTATTAACTTTGGCGATCGGTTACATGTGGTCAAAATTTTTTGAAATATTCTTTCCTGGAGGAGTCGCCAGAAGATATGTCTTCTTACCTAGCTATCAAGCAGACTGCCTGATCATAAGTCAATCATGTTAAGAAAGAAAAATACTAATCAAGACTATCTGGTATATCCTTAGCACAACGTAGCTAACCATGTAGTGTGATAAAAAATTATCTGTAGATTATACATGTATGGATAGATGACATAGGCTAATAATGCTGGATGATCCATTCAATGTATTCGCTAAAAATTTAAGATCATGAGAAGAGACTGAAAAAGCACACGGTAGTGACACGAGAAGTTGAGTAGTGGAGTATTATCGTTTAAAGAAATTTTATCAAACATCGTGATAAAAATCTGTGGCACATTATTCGTAGAAAATATGCGCTACATGCAAGCAATAGGCCTCGTCATCGCTCGCTCCGCGCCGAGGTTTATGAAAACTCGGCGCGGCTGAACCTCAATAAAGTTCGGGTTACACGAAGCATGCCCTTAGTTTTAGTTTTTGAATTTCTTAGACTTTAAGTAAATATTAAATATCATATAATAAATAGAAAAAACGAAAAGGCTTCGTGCCCGATACCGAGGACACTCGGGCCAGTTGGAAAGTGTAAGTGTTCGAATTGCACGAATCGCTCCACATATATATATATATATATATATATATTCTTGTAGCTATTTGTAGTTAATAAATAATTAACTTAAGAAATACGTGTGTGATTATTATACACATACCCGTTACAAATCTTTTCCTCTTGATCTCCATGGACACCTTAGGAGGTAAATGTTAAATTCTGAGTAGAAAACTAACATACTATTTTTATGTTACAGATATGAAAAATCAATGTATTGAAGAATCAATCATCGCTACTACAATCAAGAACCGTTGATAACTTCCTAAATGCAACGAGCGACACCAAAGGGAAGGAGTGTAATTAGGAGCATACGAGGGTTCGACATCAGCCGTTGCATGGAGGTGGAGTTACTAAGACAACGCTATGTTACCGTCAATCTGTATTTTTAATAAACAGTCTTTTCTATATTATCTGTATTATACAGACATATTCTAAAGTTCATAGAATCTTATATTGTTAAATATAAAAATATATAAATAAAATTATTCGAAGTCAAATACAGTGATTTTATTATTGTGCAAACTTCTGGAACTGCACTATCAATCTCTGAGTTATATATACAGCGACTCCATCAGAATTAAATAATAATTTTAACTTAATTATTCGTAGATGCAGTGTATATATTTTACATTTTTACATTTGTTACGAAAATTTGAAATTCTAATTTTTCATTTTATGTTACATTTTATAATATTCTACATTCCTTTTTTATTAATTTTTTAAAATAATTCGATATTTACTTAGAAGTTGTAACATGTAAAAAATTCATTGATATTTCTAATTATAATACAATATATAATATAGTGTATGGCGAAAATCAGTAAAAAACTACTTAACTTGCCCTGTGATGAAAAATATTTATCAACTTTATGAAAAGGCATATTATAAATAGTAGCTATAACATTAAATAACGTTTAAATTTAAATATAAAACTAATCTGTATAATATTGAATGAATAATTTATTAGAAAAAATATAACCATATGTAAAAAATTCAATATTGAACTTTGTAATTTACCCGAACATTTAATTCTTATTTGAATTGTCTCTGCAAGTATCCGTATAAATGTTCTATGTTCTTGTTGATTATGTGAGTAAATCTTTAAGTTTTCAAATAAATTATTATCTATACCCTTTTCTAATACGTTAGAGGTTGGCGATAATAACCTGTATATTAAACAGAAAAAAATAAATACATATATTATAAAATTTTAATATATTTATTTAAAACTAATGTTAAAATAGCAAAAATACACAGTTCGAGATAATATTTTATAAAAAATAGAATAATCGTGTAAAGTATATAAACCATATAATAAGGAAAGATATAACTATTCATAAATATGTTATAAATTATAGATTAATCTGTTTATTCTTAAAATGAACTGTATTTTTTGCATTATTTTAGAAACTTTTTTTATATAATCTTATCTCTAGTACAATTAATTGACATTAAAATAAATTGATGAACATTAAAATTTATTTTTATGTTCATAAATTTTTCTTGCGAAAGCTTATGGACATTGGAATTATTTAATTTTACAAAAATCTAAAAAGATTTAATTGTAAAAAGATATAATCGTATTGAAGACCTATAATTATAATGAACTCATAATAGATATAATACCTTATAATAGAAGTTGATTAAACTACTATTCAATTTAGAAATTTAAGTATATGTTTTTTATAATATAAAACATATCTTTTTTATAATTTATTTTTATAGAATTTTCTTTATTTCTTTAAAAATTATTATTATTTAACGAAATATTTGCTATTTCTATAATAATTTATAATTTTGGTACAATCATAAATTTAAAAAATTTTTTTAAATTTAAATTATTTTATTTGTAAATATTTTAATAATTATAAACAAATTTTAATAACGACTTCAAATTTTACTAGAAAATGATTATATATATATAAGTTTATATAAATATGTAGGTAAGTATACCGAGGATACCAAACAAAAATTTTTTTATGTTTTTTTTTCTAAGTTTCTAGTTTAATATATTCATCTAGTTATCATCATTATTCTGCACTAAAGAAAGTATATATTAAAAGTAAAATAGAAAAAAATTTGAATATAACAATTTTAAATAATGACATACATACAATCATATAACTCTTAAGTTTGTTGTGTCTCGACCGTCGGCGACTGGCTGCCGCACATTAAATAAATCATCATCACAGGCGCATAATTGTTTATAGTTTATTAGATGTATATATAGTTATGTTCTAAAGGCCATTGAGATTTTCGAAATAGATTATAATATAATATATGTCGGAAGGTATAAATGAAAGAAAAATACTAGCGACGGGAGTAAACTATCAACAAATGAGCAGAGACGAACATCAAAGCGCTCGAACAACGGGGCTTACTGACGGCCGAATGCCTCTCATCCGAGGGCAGAAAACACCAGCCTCGCGTCACGCCGCGATAGCGTGCCACCAACGTGAAAACATAAAACGGATGTTCATTTTTATCTATCCACCATATCCTTGACAGCGATTCCAGGAGGAGCCGACCAAGTCAACTTAATCTTTGTTGGGATTTCTGACTAATCTTCTTAAAATCATTATGTTAAGTTTAATTGCTTAGAGTTAAAAATAGAGAAAATTTGAATTTACACGCATAAATAATCCTTCATAAAAAATAATATTTATATTAGTCTAATTTTCTTATTATTAACTAATATTTTAATTAGACAAATATAATTATAATTGATTAATTTAAACGGTTTCATAAAATATATTTGCTGTAAAAAATGTTACATGTTAAAGAAAAAATTAAAAATATTATTTAAAAAAATATATTTTTCTATATATAAAAATAAATAAATACTTACTCTGTCAAAATTTAATCTAGGTTTTTATAATATAAAATAAATGTATCAAATTTTGAAATGGTGGGTATAATACATTATTTATTGGGAAGAGTTGATGTCTTTTTAAGGATATCATATATCAGCTTTATAAAAATTTTTAGAGGAGAGAAAAAAGTAAAATAAGACGAAGATCAATCAGAGAACTATTAAAACGTAAGTTCGTAGTAAGTAGACAATATAGCGCATAGAAAAACTAAAGGCGAATTGGAAACACGAAGTGCAACAAAGTACAGTAAGATATCAATAAGTCGAGTTTCCGTTTCCTTAAGACTACAGATATAAAATGTAAAGTTTATAAATAAAATGTAAAACTTTAGTATTAAGTTAAATGTGTATTTATATGCGTAAAACAAGATACGTAAAAATATATGTATTTAAAATATGATAATGTATATATCGCTTGATAAAATATCTTTAATAATATTTAAAGAAAATAATATTATAAATCTTTAAAAAACAAAAGAATTCGTATCCTTTCGTGGTTTTCTGTCGATTATATGTATAATTCATATATATCTATCGTTATACAACATTGAGAATAACACCAATAAAGAATGGATAAAAGAAAAAAGACAAAAGATGTAGAATGTGTGAAACAAAAGAAGAAGCGTTAAAGCTCATAACGAAAGAGTGCAATATATTAGATGTAAAGGAACAAAATTGGGAAGACTGCTTAGAAGATAGTACAAAAGTGATATGTAGCTATATAAAAATTCAGTAGGTGAGAGCAGCAAACAAGAAAGAGAAATGAAATAATTAAATATAGTAGAAAAAGTACCTCATTGATAAAGTATATAAAACAATAGATTAGAAAAATTGTAAAGATAAAAATAAATAAGTTTAAATTAAGAAAACATTTAAGTATATATATATATATGTAATTTTATCGTGATTTAAATGGTGCAAAATTAATGGTAATAATTTAACAGGATAATTTAATATAATGCATTAAAATTGATTAATAATAAAATAAATATAGTGTATAAAGAAGGGAAGAGAAATACTTTATAATCATAATTGTAAAGCGTAAGAAGTATGTTATAATAGTATATATTATAATAATATATATTATAATTTAATTATTTAAATAACAATGTAAAAAATTATTGTTCTTAAAATAAATAATAATAATAATAAATAACAATATTTATACATTAAAAGTGTATAAGTACAGACAAATAAAGTTTAAAAATCTTCCTATCCGAAAATAAAGATTGTATTGGTCGATATAATATACAAATAATAAATAAGCAGTTATCCAAAAGTAGATAGTAGAGTTGCAAGGAAGATTAATAAATATTATATCGACTATGTTGTCTCATTATAAGTGTCTGTTACAAATTTGATACAGAAATATTTATATTGATTTATTAAACAGAGCTTATTGATGTATCAATACTTTTCAGGAAAAGAATAGAAGAGAGCAAAAATATGTATGAAAAAAATAATGAAGAATTTGAGAGACAATACATTTCATGGAATGACTTAAGTTTTTAAGGTCAACGTAGTTATTTTTGTTCTTAAATTTTTCTGTTGTTTTTTATTTTGATCCGTTATTTTTCTTCTCTTTTTGAATAAAAAAAGCCAAAATGAGATGCTGTTCATGAATCTTTATTTATTATCTATAAGCCTTCCGTGAGCTCTTCTTAAATTATAATTGGAATGAATCCGTTTAGAGCCCGAGAATATGAGCGGAAAAAGCGCAGGACATTAAAATATCTTAAGATCGAGAAGTTACAAGACGTTACCCTGCGTGCATTATCAAGATATTATCAAGATATTCATTGGTCAGTGAATCATGTTTAAAATTTTTTTAATAAATATTAACTATACTATTTTCATTGTGTATAGATTTAAAAAATATACCAAACATCTTAAAATACTAAAGCTAATTTTTTTTAATACCCTAAAAACTGATTCATTCATTTTAAATATACGTTGTCAAAATAACTTATCTCATAACGTAATAATTAAACAGTTTTTAAAAAAGTTCCTTAATAAAATAGTTTGAAATTTTTTAAATAATATTCAAACCTTAATCTCAACCAATATGAAAAATTGAAGTATTTCCAAACAGAAACTCATTACTTAAGTAAGTAATTTTTTTATTTTACTTTATTACCAGTTATCTTATACTTTATTACTAGTAGTTTTATCTCTAGACTAAATTTCATATTGGCTATTCTATTATAAAAGTAAAATATCTCTTACTATAAAAAGAATTTTTTTCAATTTTCTAGATAAAAAAATGTGTACATTTTATATAGATTTTTTATGTATAAATATATGTTTTATTTATATGTTATATTTAATTTTAATTATATAATCTTTATGCAATTGAAATTTAATTTTTTATTTTAATTTTAATACTTTTAATTTAGGAAATTTATTATAGTTTTTATGATGCATTATATCTGATTAAATTTAATTATATTAAAAATGTTATAATATTTTAATTTTACTTAAAAATAAATGGATGTAAATAATCTTTAGTTTTTCAACTGGAAATATATAATTCTAGTTAAAAATGATAAAAAAAGAGTTTAAAAACAAAACAAAAATTTTATTAAAGAAGTTATTATATATTTAGTCAATGTAACTCTAAATATCTTCAGTATTATTAATTAGTATGATAAACATTCTGAGTTACGACAAAAAATGTTTATCAAATATCTTTTGAAGAAATTATTTAATGTATTTGACAACTATGATGTTGTGTGAACTGCGAAATAAAGATAATTAATAGTATGCATGTTAACATCAAAGATAAAAAGATACGTTGTAAGCAATACAAAATATAGTTATTTTAATTATTCATTAGTATTTACTTTATATGTTATAGAATGTTAATTAAATTATTAAATGAAACACAATAATTCACACGTCTTCCACTATTAAAATAGTTTAAATGTGAAACTTTAAATATTTTATAATATTAATGAATTAAGAATTACAGTTTAATTCATTATTTATTTAATACGTAATTTATTTAAAAATTTGAATAAAGGTTCACACTTTTACAAATATTCAAACACAAATTTACACAAGCAGGCATTTTTTCGTGATTCTTTTACAAATAACACAAACAAAGTTTTCATATATTTACAAATTATTGATGAAAGTAGAATCGTGCATTGAAGATTTCAAATTCTCTTTGTTGCATTTTCTCATTTTTTTTTAATCAAATTGAATGATTGAAATCAGGAAATATATAGTTAAAAATTATAAAAATAAAAAATAAAAAATTTTTTAAATTTATTTAATTAAAAATTTTTGTATAAAATTTAAGAACAATACAGATATTTATAAAAATAAAAAATATATAATCAATAACTATTAATAACTATTAGTTCAATATTAATACAGATTTTCACGTATGTTTTGAAACGCTGATTTAAGGAAAAGCGAAGATGCAACTGGCACACCAACTTGTAGACATTTAATATATCTCGTTGCCAAAACTATGTTTAAATTTGAAGAATGCCAGAAGATATTTATAAACTATAAGGCCAATCGAGTTTCCATCTAAAAAATTATGAATATATGAAAAATTTAGTTTTTAATCGGCTTATTTGTGTTAACAATTCTGATCTAGTTCAGTATAAATTACATTTTATTGGAAAAACATTTCTGATTATTTATATAAATTGAAATTTATTTATAGTTAGATTATAGAAAGTTAATTAAAATTACTTATTAATATTTAAATAAAATTAATCCAATTTAAATAATTATTTACAGAAAAAGTGAATTAATTATAATACAATTATGTTACATACTTTAACATAATTTATGATAAGTAAAAAGATAAAAAACATTTTTTAATTTATTAAAATTTTAATCATTTAAAAATACAAAATAAAAATTATTTGTAATTAACGATTTTGTTTTGTAATAATAATTCAATTGAATAATAAAATCGCATTTATATGTTGATAAATGTTATAAATATAAAAATTATTTTATGAGATTAAAAATTTAATACATTTAATAAGAAATACATCTTTTATAAAATGTTTGTGTATAGATATTTATTTATAAAAATGTTAAAGATATAAATTTTATGTATATTATTAATTATTCTTAATTTTATATAATATAAAATTTTAATAAAATAAAGAATACACAACTTCAAAAAATTTGTATAATCATTATTGTAAAACTCAATAAACTCAATAAACTTTAGCTGAAATTATTACACTTCATAATATAGCTTTCTACAGATTTTATGTAGTATTAAATACTTACATATGCAGTTTATTTGTGTTTATACATATTTAACTTGTATATATTCTTATATATATTCCTGAAGATATCTTCAAAATAAACATCTAAGTATTTAGGAATTGTTAAATTAAATAGAGTATTTACGCAAATATATTTAATCAAACTAATTTATTATTCAAAATTTTTTTTCATTGTATAACATTAAAAATTATATTATCATATGTATCATGATGAAACCAATATTATATTAATTATACAATTCCTAAATAAAATACACGTAGATTGCTAAAAAAACAATAAATATATATTAGGAACTGTTACGGAAGATTCCAAACATAAATAATCGGAACCTATGCTAGCATATGATACTTCATGTAAGCGAATAGGTTCCTAACAGTTATGCACAATAAATTTATATTTATACGCATAAGTTTTAATATTCCTTCTACACTAAAAGTAGTTTGGTCATCACAATTTCTTCATGAGTAGAATTTGAAAAAATATACTTGACACTATTAAAAGTAAAAATTATATTTTTACATTAAAATTAATAACGTTTTATTAGTATATATTATATGGTGTTATTAAACAACAGTTATGGTTTCTTACTCTGTAAATTATTGAAATTTGCAATAATGCAAAAAATCTTGTAACTTTTATAATAATATTACTTTAATATAAATATCAAGAACTACATTAGGTTTATAGTAATTAATACTATTATTAGTATTATATTATTAGTTATAATACCACGATTGCTGATTTTTTATTTTATCCTTAAACTAGTTTAATTTGTTTTGCTTATACTGACAATAGAATTTTGTATCGTACAGTTCATTAAAATATTGCGCAAAATATAGGCATTATGATTTATAATGTAAATATAAATATATCTAACTTTATACTTCATAATGAGGAGGTAAGGTTTTTATATATAAATTATCTTGTATAATTTTTATTTTTAATATTTATATTGGAACCATAAATTAACCATAATTATTATCTAAAATACATACTTATGTAAATACAAAAAATATTTCTATGTAAAACATGTCAACATAATGAATTCCAAAGTTTTAATTTGAATAAATTTATTTAATTATTATAATTATTCATTAAATTCGCAATAATTATAAACATAATTATAAAACAATTTTCTGGTATTTTGATGAATATAAATATATATTTGTATTGAAAAAAGTATATATATATCTAAAAATTGTTTTCTCGTTATTTTATGTTTGCTTTTTAATGTTATTATATAACATAAATATTAATATAAATGCATAATGAAAGTTACTTAGTCTAATACTGTACTGGGTATCATAAAATTTCTAAAAATTTAAATTTAAATTAATAAAAAATAAAATTTATTTAATTTAACTTTTATGTATTTAAATAAATTAATATATTAAAAATAAATGATAAACAATGGGAAAATTAATTTTTAATTTTTCGAATAAAGTTTATTTTTTGCGATAATTTTTGATAATATCAAAATCTAAACTTGAAGTAAACACAATTATTATTATTATTTATAGCGGCTTATATGTGTATTTATATTTCAATTTCAACAATTTTTTATATAAATAAATTGAATTTAAATTTCCTAAAATTATAACCCATTTCTATATTAATCAATAATAATAAATATAATTAATAATAAGACATGGTTTAAAAAAATTGATTAGATAGTTAGTAAATCTATAAATGTTAATAAATAAAATTTACAATCGTAACATGCAAAAATTATGGTGAGATAAGTTAGATATAAAAATTTTTATATTATAATTTTTAATGTGATTATAAAATGCATTAAAATTATTAATCTTCATTGTAAATGTGTAAACATGCATATATATGTGTGTGAATGAATATCACAGATTAACTCCTAACATACAAGACTATATTTAAATATTCTCGAGTCTTTTCGGGTAAAGCTTTGTGTTCTTCTTGCTCGCTCTTATTTTTGGTATTAAAGATATGTTCAACCCCACTCCTTACACTTTAAGCAATGCATCTACGAGAATTTCGTGACGATCATAGCTTTAGCCATCAGCTTTATTGAGTTGATTAGTAATAGAAAGCGTGTTGACCAACCAGTTATTAAGTGTAGTTAGAGAGCCGAAATTAATTCGCGAATTATAAGTAATCATTGCATTAGGTGTGCGTGTATTTTTAATTAAAACATAATCTTATATCATTTGAAATGCCCAGCTGTTTTTTTCATGAACCAATTCGCATACCAATTGATCATAATGAGCAATCAGATACGCTTAAGGTTTTTATAATATTGAATGATTAAATATAATTAATGTATTTCACGTATATAAATTTTATCAATTATACAATGGTCATTTTATTTTTTAATAATTCATTTTTCATTATTCGTGATAAACAAAATTAATAATAAATAAAAAAAATTATCGCATATTTTTTTTATGTAACATTACGTCTATCAATCGTAATACATTACGGTTAGAGTAGATTAGTTTATTTATAATCGATTGAAAAAAGCTAAAATGTTGTATATTAACATATATTTATCGAATAATATGTAAATACTATAGTATTTCTACATAGTAACTAATTTTTTATGTTTATAAAATAAAATATTAATTCATTTATTATATAATTTCGTGTAATATTGAATGAATAAAATTTTATCTATTAATAATACGTTAATTTACTTCTGATACATAAAAGTAATAATATCCTTTTTAATACATTACAAGAATATTAATCCTTATGTTTATATATAGTCAAATATATAATAAATACATATAATAAAAATTGTTGTAAAATACAATAAAATGATAAAGAATTATATATATTTTTCTTAAAGCTCTGTTTCTTTTCAAAACTACTTTTGATCTTTTAATAATTTGAAAAATTATATAAAAGAAAACAAATAGTAAAAACAATTTTTTATCTACCCGCTTTTTTTATAATTTTTTTACATTGTTTAGTTTTTAATGATAAATTAATGTCAAATAATTTCAAAAGAAATTATTATTAAACAATTTATATCTGTAAAAAAAATTTTAAATTTAAAATTTTGTAGAACTTTTATTGTAAACATATTAACAATTTTAAATAATTTCAAACATCTAAAAAATTAATAAATTTTGTTTAAACCTTTCTCTAAAATATTTAAGTATACAATTTTTAAAAAGAAATTTATTTCATAATTTAAAAAATGTCTTCTAATACATTTTAACATAATTTATAAAGAAATTAAGTTTATATATATATATATATATTTAAATTATTATAAAATATATCAATGAACTGTTTAAAATAATTAAAAATATATTTTAATCGTTACTAACAAGATTTATAAGAGTATTTTCATTATAATTTTATCATAATATATCAAAGGATAATCTATAATATGAAATTTGTTAATTCTTATATTTATAAAAATTATTAATAAAAAAATATTATTAGAATTTAAGTTGATTTTAAATTCATTATAAATAGTACTGTGTCTTATAAGCAATATTAATTTATAGTTACTTTTTCATATAATATTAAAAAAAATATTAAATAAATGCTATATATTATAAGCCTAAAAATTATATCAGTATTCATTGTAATCACGTTGATTATAATATGAGTCACATACGAGTATTATATAATTTGATAATAGTAAAAAACAATATTTATTATTTTCAAAAATATATTAACTTAAAATTAACAGTCGATTAAAATATTATATTAAGTTTAATAATTTTTCTATTTTTAAGCTCTAACATTTCATTAATGAATTCTATGCAATATAAGGATAATTTTGTAATAAAAAATAGTTTCACTATAATAATCAAAGTTGAAATTATATATTTTTTACAGAGAAATAAAATTTTGAATGAATTTTTTTTTAATTTAACATGCAAGTACAGTAAGTATCAGTAAAAGTAAAAAATTGTTATAAGTTTTTTTAATTTGTTCTTAATTATCCAGTTATAAAACTTAAAAAAGTAGTAAATAAAAATAAAAACTAAAACAGATAAAATAATTCATCATAAAGGACTACTTATGAAAAAAAATTAAAAAATTAATTATCTTCAAATGTGTATTTCATAATAAACATAATGTGATCCTGGTAATTTTATTTTATACTACGATGATTAAATTTTTAATAATTAATAAAACACTGTTTTTTATGTACATTTTTATCTATTTTCAATTAGATATCAACGATAATTATGTTTCTAAAAATAAAGAAAACATTCGTACTAGGAGGTTTGATTACGTAATTAAGTGATATTATTAGTTGTACTTTTAAAAAATTAATTTGATATTTTGTTCAAATTTTTTTTATTTTTAATAATTAATTCGTGATATTTTTCATTTATGAAAGAATATAAATTGTTTTATTAAATATTTAACAGATTTCATATTTCTATAACAAATTTGTTTATATGTTTATTGTTTTTTATTTTAACAGAATTATAACCTGAATTTGGTATACGTTCTTTTTGCGGGTATTCGATTTTAATTACCTAGTATTACTAGTTGCCTATACGATTTAGATGTCCATACATCCAACTAGTCTTTTTAGTATTGGATTTGTAGTATTGTAACTTTTTGCTGTATTAAGACGTTTTTTATAGATAAAAACTTAAATAAAATTTTACTTATTTATTACAATTAATTAGAGTATAATAATTCTTTTTAATATTACTATTCTATTTATAAAAAAATAAATAATCGATATGATATTATGTTGAATATTTATTTTTAAAAATAAAATAAATTTCAAACTGATTTTAAATTGATCAGTATTTTTATGAACAAATATATGATAAATAATTATATAGATAATTAAACAGTTAACTTTTTATAAGTTTTGTACATCGAACATGTGACACGACCACGAAACGTCCGTCCGTTCATTAGGTGGCGAACCATTATGCTTCCTCCTCTCACATCTTCCAAAGAGGGGAACCCACGGTTTTATCTTTCAATTGGTAGGTAGTGTGTGGGTACTCGTTCTACATACAAGAAAGCTAACGTTACGGCAGCTGAAGAAATTAAAACCGTACAGGGGAAGTAGAGAAACTGAGCAAGAGAAATTCCTTAAAAATTAGAAATTATTAGAAATTATTACTCTATTCTCAAAAGAAATTATTCCATTCGACGCCATTTATCTGATTTTTGATAACACAAAATGTTTAGATACTTTACATACACTGCATTCCACAGTTGCTATTTTGTCGTCTTTCACTTTTAGATTGCACGTATTATCATGAATAGATGCAAATTCGTATTAAATTCATGAAAAAATTTCAAAGTCATTGTAAATAGTGAAGAGTATCCATAAGAACCATTTAAGTTTGCTTTTATTTTTTACTCGCTTTATCACAATATTACAATTAGCTATCAAGTCAAACCTAACATAGGAATCAATTTGAAATTTTGTATAATGTAGTTACAAACATAGTATGAGGTAGTATTACCAATTTTTCAGTGATACAACCTTTTTAAAACATGAGTACCTGTTAATTTATAATTATATATTATATTTAAGTATATAAAGAATCAATAAATAAAAACAAGATAAAAATATTTTTAAAAATTGATTTGTAATCAATAAATGGTAGTACTATGTATATTTGAAATTGGCTAGTGTAAACAACTCTATTTTTCTAATTACAGGGTTCTGAATTTATAAGAGTGTCTAAATTTTATAATGAAAGTAAAATGGAAAATTTATAAGTTTTCTTCATGAAGATACACGAACTCTGTATGACGCTTTCCGAAAAGGTGCAAAAGAATCCAGTAAGTTATAACATTAACTTATTTCTATATATATATATATAATTATTATTTTTGTTAAATCATTAGAATTGTGACGTAGAACGCTGATGCTCATATACCGCGTATTTCGAACAATGCGAATCTCTAAGTACAAAGAATCAGAAGATACACTCACGAATCTTCAATACCGAATTAAAATATAACGCTTTATCAAAACTTGGGTTGTTAAAAGTATATGCGAGTTTAAATTATTCAATAAAATGGAATACGATGCTAGAGGATTATCAATTAAGTACAAGTTGGCCGGAATTTTTGGTCTTTCTGAAGAATCACAACTACTTTATGATTAAGAATTCTTTTGAACCTTCCAAGTTTGAGAATCATCTTTTATAGCTATCAACTACAAGTCTGACAATGGAAAATTTGAAGTTATCATTAACTTTATACGGAAATAACAGGGATCGATTCTATGAGAACACGACACTATCGATGGACGTAGGAAAAGGAAAAAATCATGTGGAATAAAAGAAATAAATGCGTACAAAAGGTGCATATTACAAAGTACAATTATATATAATGGAATATAAAAATTAGAATACTATTTAAAGTATTGAAAAATAGTAAAATATATAAAAAATTATTACCTTTTCCGAGTATAAAATAATAAAAAATATATAAATTTTATAGAGGAAAAAATTTAAAAAATCGATTATTTTTACTCTATATTTAACTCTTTTTTTATTTATAAATAATAAAATATAAAGCTATTGAGAAAATTTTAAACACTTTATTAATTTCATGAAAGTTGGCACATATTCTCGACAAAAAAAGTAAAAAAATTTTTACTTGATATATTCTCTATATTATAAATCCTACAATATAATAGAATTATATAACAAAAATATTAGAAATATACAATAAAAAACAATAAAATTCTATTACATAACGAAATAATTTTTATCACGTATGAATATTTTTTTAATTTACATAATATGAAAAAGTTATAAAAAACGTGATAAGAAACTAATTTGTTTGAAATATATTTAACTATGAATATACAAATATAAAATATTACTCAAATGTATATTATCAAAATAATAAATAGATTTGACCGGAAAAAATTAATGAATAAAAATAAGTTTTTTGAGAGAGAATGGTAGAGAGAAAGAGAGAGATAATCAAGTAGAAGTATATAGATTATAAAATTATACTTGCACAGCCAACTAAAAAAATATATTATGATATTTAAATTATAATTTTAAATTGGTTGGTACGTATAAATATTAATTAATATTATTTAATTAATATCTAAGTATATTATACAAAATATTTTCTTCGTAATTATTCAACTATTTCATTAAAGAGTATGCAATATATTCTCATATATATATTATAAACAAATGCAAAATAACTTATAAATTTTTGTTTTTAATTGAAGTAATAAATGTGTGAATTACTATTTAATTACAATTCTACTTCATACAGTATTATATATAAAAACTTAACAAATTTCAATTAGATCAATTTTTTTCTAAAAACATTGAAATTATTTATATTAAAAATGGCCTAATAACAAAAAAATCGAATAATATTATACAAAACTTAAATTTTTTAAAGTTTAATTCAAGTAGATTTTATAATAATAATTTCAATATATATATATACACATAATATGTTATTTATATTTACTGTTGCATCTATCAATAAAATATTGCAATATCATACTTATTGTATCAATAAATAATTGTAAGCATGTTGAATTAATAAAATGAAAGGAACCGGTATATTTAATGGAAAATCTTTGTAATTATAAAGATGTGGTTTATCGAGTAGTCAATACTTCTTTGCTTAATTTTTAAATAAATAACTATATTCTTTATTAAATTGTCGTTACGTCGGGTACGTTACTTAATATATTTAGACAGCATATCACAACAGAGCAAATAAATATTTAAATATTTAAAAAATTTTTTTTAATTATGTAAAAAATAATAGAAGAAACAAAAAATATTTTTGATAAATTAAAAAGTGGTAGAAAGCGAATTAAAATTATTATAGATATATCATTAGTTGGATAGCATTTTAAGCAATTCCGATGAAAAATATATTCAAGATAATTTTTACGTTGAAAATAAAAGCAAAATTAATAAATTTATAAGAATTATTTCTTAAGTTACTAATTAAGTAATTTATTTAAGTTAATAATTTTATAATAGTTAATGATACTGTGTTAGTGAACAGTATTCTGTAAGCCTATTGAGATATCCCAGTAAAAACAGATATGATTTGATACACAAAAGTGTTTCTCTTTAAAAAAATTACAAATTACAATTAAAATTACTTTAACAGCCTTCATATTTGTCTATGTACCTCAATGCATCTGTAATCAACTATCTCAAAATCTAATTCCATAAAATGTATTTGATCTTACAGAGTTTTTCATCAACTGTAAATTATTGTCCCAGAAAATGGATATTTTAAAGAATCAAACTTGTATAATTATTAAAAAATTATCTAACTTGTATAAAAGAATTACTTGAATAATATATATTCAAAATAAATATAAATTTCTCAGAATGGTACTACTTTATTCAAATTTGTAACTTACAAAACTAGCTTTATAAATTGCGAATCTACATTTTCTTGAAGTATTTTTATGTACTATAAATTTTCTAAATTATTTTTGAAAATACTGAAATTTCAATTATTTTAAACGTAATGGCTTATAGTAAACAATTAGACAATAAATATTAATTAAACTGTAAACTTCTTAAATAAAAACATAATTATTAGTCATTAATTACAGATTTTTTTAAATAAGATTAATCTCTATATAAAAGCATAAAAAATATAGAACTTTAAAAACTTTTTCTGTAAGAACACGGAATATCTTAAATAAACAGTTAACAAAGTACATCATGAAATTGAGTACAAAAAGAATCGAGTATCATAATTTTTATAAAAGTAATCACACATATTCTAACAAGTTTAATATTCTAACAAATATCACATATACACAAACACACATATACAATAAGAAATAAATATTGTCAAACAACAAATTTATTAATTAATTTTTATATTTACTTGACTTTACATTAAATTTTTTAAATTTCATAATATATATTCATAAATTATAAATACGAATTGAAAAAAAAAGAGTTGCTAAATTTAAATAAAAGAGAGACATTTATTCATTCAGAATGACAAGAGAAGAGAAGAAAAATTTATATAAGTTCACTAACAAAACCGATCTATCAATGTTAAAATATATAATAGCTAAAGTGGAAGATATGGCGATAGAAAGGCAGATATTATGAAGAACATAGTCTGAGTATTTCCAATATATGTGAAATTGAATTTAAAATGGGAACAACCTTGAGTGAGTTGAAACAAAATACGTATTGAAAAATAATGGATGAAAGAAAATATGAGAAGTACGGAGAAAAAAAATAGTGGGCAAAGTATGAAAATTAAAATGTGGAAAGACTTAATGCAGTATTGGAATATGTGATAGGCAATATTGAAAGAAGAAATAAAAAAATAATTAATTATAAGTGGTGAAATGAAAAGGTTAGAAAGGTAAGAAAAACATGAAGAGTGAGTATAGAATATAAAAGAACACGAGCAAGGAAGACTACAAGCCAAATAAATCAGGATAGGGAAATAGTACAGGAAAATAATAAAAAACAAAAAGGAAAGGAAATATAAAAAGAAATAAAGAAAGTAGACACAAAAACTGTAAAAGCCTGAACAAACAGAAGGACACGGGTTAGCAAGCGGGATAGTCAAATATTAACTTGTTCACTATTAAGAAATTTAGGGAGAAAAGAATGCAAGTAAGATGGAGAAAAAATTAGTAAGTGAGAGAAAGAGATAAGAGAGATAAACAAAGAGGCGATAAAAATAGAATAGATACGAGAAACAGTGAAAAGTAAATAGCTTCTCTCATGTAAAATAGAAAAATAATTTTAAAAAAGGGATATTATCGAAACAAACATCTGTAAAGACATCAAGTATTGGTATAAATATATTTAGAATGTATTACTTTCATGGTGATAAAAAGAAAAAGGATATAATAAAAATGGAAAACATAGAAATTTGAATACGAATATAAAATAAGAGATAACAACACCGTGGACTTATTAAAAGAATTTTCAAGAATGTAATTTTAATTTGGAAAGGAATTCATGAATCTTATACAGGTAGAGAGAGAGAAAAATAAACAAAGAGAAAGAAAGACAAAAGTTTAACAGTGCTATGGAGAGAGAAGAATAAAACAGTACGAGAATATGGAATGATTGTATTATTATTGAGAAAAAAATTTAAAGAGAGAAGCTGATTCAAAATTACGTAAAAAGATAAAGAAAGAACAACAACACAGATTTAAAAATTCATAGATAACCTAAAACATGAAGATATACGCTACAGTCAAAACTAGAATACTTAAAGGATATAAATTGTATTTATAAAAATGAAAGAGGAATAAAAAAAATTATCATAAAAATTCAATTAGTATTTGCAATAATAATTAAAGCAACAGTAAATAAACGATGGGTCTTAAAGAAGGAAAAAACTTTTAATTTTTGGAATAAAAAAATAAATAATATTTGTAAATTCTATAGCATAATTTAGAAGAAAGAGAGAAGTAAAAAATAAAGATATATGAAAGTCAGTAAGATAAAAAGTAACCAGAATAAAAGTAAAGAAGAATAAAAGATATTAAGATAACATGTAAAAAGGATAAATAAAAGAAGAACTCCTGATGAAGTAATAATATTAGTTATGAAGCAATAACTAAATATACTGAGATACGGAATAATAATTTAAGTATCTGACTCATTAGTAATTAAAAGCATTATATAATTATTTATGTGTAAAATAATGGATTCTTATGACTATAGTAATATATATTGTTCAATCGGCTAACTAACTTTAAATTTATGAATATTATTATTCTAAAAATAAAAATGATCTCTAAAATAGAGTTTTATATATATTTTAAAGTTTTTTGATGCGTTGATAAATAATAAAAAAAAAAGATTAAAAATGGTACGATGTATTCATTAAAAAGATATTTATAAGAAAGAAATATTCTTAATTTATAGTTAAAAATCAATTAAAATAAAACTTATTAAGCTTTTAAAAGAAATTAATTAATTTTTTAATTATAATTATTCAAACCCATTTAATAGATGACAATAATATAAAATATCAAATAAATTATGTAAAAATAAATAGTCATCTATACTGTAAAGTACTGAACAGTAGAAATAAATAGACGAAGATCTCTATATATCACGTTCATAACCTATGTTATGAACAACGCTTTCAAAACCTAAAAATTCTTAACAAATTTAAAAAAATTAATAGTTAAATAATAACATATGATAAAGTAAAAATAATGTAATAAATTAATTTACAAAAATAAAAATTAAAATTATATGTAAATCAATATCATATTTCATCAATGTTAATGAATAAATATAAATGCTTATAATATTTATTTCAAAATAATACAATTTTTAATTTGTTAATTTAATATTCCTACTAAAGGTTTTATAAAAGTTTATTTTGATCCCTATTAATTTTATTATTGTATTTATTACTAAATTATACTAGGATTGATGAGATAAATTTTTTTAAACGAGAAATATATTTCAGTTTAAAGTTATTTTCATTAACAAATAATATTATTACCATGTTTCACATATAAAATATTAACTAAATTTTTTAAAATTATTACAAAAATTTTAAATAATGCTGATATTTAAATATTTTGAAAATATTGTGAAAAATACAAATAATATTATATAAATAATTTGGTAGAATAGAAATTTTCTTCTTGCCTTTTTAATGAATTCTATTTATATACGTAGATAATGGTCCATGTCTTGGATGGCGAGATGGACCACTGAAACCATACCATTGGCTACATTATAATGAAACTCTTTTAAGAGCAAAAAATTTAGGATCAGGTCTAATTTCATGTGGTATACAACCAGGTTGTCAAACTCTTATTGGACTTTACAGTCAAAATTGCCCTGAATGGATATTAACCGAACAAGCTTGCTATACGTATTCTCTTGTTGTCGTACCTTTGTATGATACTCTTGGGCCCGATGCATGTGCATATATTATAAACCAGGCAGATATCAATTTAGTTGTATGTGAAAGTGATAATAAATGCAATTTACTTTTGGATAAAGCACCAAGGTAAAATAACCATATTTTTATGTTTTAATTTCTAATTTTAAAAATTAAAAAATTTCTCATTTTATAAGCATTAGCTCTATGAATATTATCTTAACATCAAATTAATCATCAATGTTTTATTTAAATTTTTTAAACGTTATATATTATTTAAATTTTAAATATTTTAAGTAAAATTTTTTTTGTTAAAATAAAAAATTATTAACAAATTAACAAGTACCTTTATCCAAATAAAATAGATTAATTTTAATAATAAAAATAATATTCTTATTACTTAATAACAAAATATGAGATTTTACTATAGGTTATAATTTTGTATTATTTCAATACTAAGAAAGTATAAGTTAAAATAAGTATATCTTTTTCAAGTAATAAATAGTTTAAAAGTTTAAAAAAATAAAAAGTAGTTTCTGCAAACGAAATATTTAAACTCTTAATGTTATGGACATGCGCAAATCTGGCTGAATCAGGTGCACGGTTAATTTAATGCTTCCCTCGGTACATTTAATAGGAATTTCTAAGAAATACTAATGCAATAAAACGATAGTACCTTCTAATTTGTGAGATAAAAATTAAAAAGATATAAAAATAAAAAATAAAATTTTATCACTAATAGAGATATTTAAAAGATATGATAATAAGCAAAATGAGAAAAAGGAAATCTAAATGGACACTTATTATAACAGAATAATGTTCTTCTCCCTTACAGAGGAAAATAAAATAATTGATAGAAAAAAACTGAAGTTCTTGGGATTAGAAGTAAAAGAGAAACTTTCATTAATAAGCATAATTACTTGTCAAATATTTAGACGCAGTATCAATAATCATTAAAAAAATTATGAAAAACTTAGAAAATAAAGTTTAGAGTATAGTACGAGAACAAAGGCAAGAACATGAAAAAGATTAAAAAAAAAACAACAGATTGACAGGGTGTTAAAGAAATGGAAGTTAAAGCACTTGAAAATAAAAAAGGAATGGCTAAAATATAAAAGAAAGGACAGATAAAAGGAAGACGATATTTATAAAATACACAAGAAAGAAAAAATCATATTTTTATTATTTTATTATTATTATTATTTTATTCAATCTAAGTGTAGCTATGTTGATTAAAGAATTGAGGAGAAAGAAAAGGGAAACAAAAAATAATATAATTATGACAGGACCAAGAAAATATTCGATAAAGAGGCATTAAAAATGAACTGCAAAAATGATGCACATATCAGTAAGTATAAAAAAAAACTTAGTACGAAAGAACAGATGAAATAAGTTGGTGGAGAGGTATACTAGAAGGTGAGGATAACGTACAAATGATCATGGTGGAAAAGAAACTTTTTGAAAGAATGGATACGTACATGAACTGGACATTTCTCATGAGCCTAAGAAAACAAAAGGGCAATAGCATATAAATTTAAGAAAGAGGCATGGAGAATGATATTAAAAAAACCAAATACTGAGAGATGATATTAGGAATGTATACATTAGAAGAATATAATAATATATAATAAATATCAGAAAAGTAAATGGGTTTACAAAAAATGATATAGAAGGAGAAAGAAATCTATTTTAGAAAAGAAAGGTGGAATAATAGTAAAACAAAAAAATTAAAAAGTTTAAAATAGTATTTTGAAATATTACAGAATTAAGAAAAATGGAAATGCTAGGTTGGGAATTAATGCAAGAAATGGATATAACAGATCTGACTAAAACATGACAAGAGAAAAATAAACATATTAGAAGAAATGTTAAAAAATTATAATTTAACGATATGTAATGCAATAAAACAGAAATATATAAAGAGCAAAAAAAGGGGTATTAGCATTATTTATTAGCGATAAAAAAATAAAAAGAAATAGCAACAAAGTAAACATTGACAAAATCAGAAAAATTTAGAACACCAAAATTTAAAGAAAATATTTAAATATTGTGTGTGTATAGGACGCAGGAAGAAATAAGGAAAAACTGAGAAAAGATTAATGTAATGTGGGAGACAATAAGAGAAATTAAATTTTAAACGGAGGTAACTTTATTAGATAAAAATATGAAGAACGGGATTGGCAAATATGGTAAATATGGATTGAAGAAAGAGAAATGTATATTAAAAACGTGGAACGAGTAAAAGAACACAGTAAGTTTATGTTCAATTACAAGTTTGATATATCAGTTATAAACTATGTAATTTTAAACAAAGAAACTAAAAAAAAAATACGGAGAATAAAAGTAATATAAAATATAGAATCTAATAGTTTTAGAAATATTAAAAGAGACTTAAGAAAACCATCCCTATCAAATCTTTATACGTTTTGATATTCCTATCATGTCACTATCAATTCAAGAACGGATGAAGATCGTCCTATAACACATATAACATGTCTTTCTCACTAATTCTAGCAGCAAAAACCTCATTTGCATTCGTATCAGGAATATGAAAGAAGTTGCAATATCATTTTTTAGCATTCCTTATATTTTTTAGTTGACATAGCAAATGTATCTGCTATTTCAACTGTAGATCGCTCCAGCATTTCATTTTTTCATGTAAACGCTTGAAAACTGCGTCCAATCAATAGACTACATCAAATCGCAGTTATCGGGTCACTGAGGTGACCTTCTAAGTCAAGATCCTTCTAAGACTAAAGTTCACACTCATTCCACTGGGAAAGTTAGCTTGGCATTCTTTCATAAATGCCTCTGTCTCTGCTACGGATAGCCTTGGATTTTAGGAATAATCAGTCTTAGTTATTATGAATTTCTATAATTAAATTTTTATTGTCGTTCACGTTCTTGTTAATGTTGTTAGCTACATTATAGTCAGTTAGACACCATTGAGCATTCGGGTGTTTTCGGAACTATGCTTGATTTGTTATGATTGTCTATATAAGTGATATCTGGAGCGTGTCATCGCTGCTCATCACATGTTGAGTATGTGCGCTTTTTAAATACGCAAGAAAAGGCATTATTACCGATTGCGTCGCGAAGTCGTTCTTTTCTCGAGGAGGAAAGGGAAGTTTTAATAATAATAATATCACGTAGGCTCCAGAAGTTTTTATTCAAAAAATAATATCAATCTGTATTAGTACGAGGATCGAGACAGAAAAACTGCTCGCCTTTCGTGTGTCGCCGTATTTAAACTTGTGCAGCAAATTACAAGATAATCCGAAACCGTCGTTTACGGCTTGTACAATAGTTTATTTTATGCTACCAATCGGACACATTCCTACGCTGTTTTTTATAATTATACGCAGTTATTTCTTAGGCCGTTGGCAATAATTGTACGTCCGTCGCTAACCGTACTTACAAATAGGCAATATTTCCTTATCCTCACTTCTGCCGCTTAAGCACGTACATTTATTGCATTCACGCTTCATACACATTTCGGAATTTTACATCTTAATTTGATATTTTAACGCTGAACATTGGTTAGTTATTTAACCTACGCCCAGCTATTCAGCTGTGCCCGAGCTTAATTTTATTTGTACGTTCTCGTATCGGACGACCCCGCTCGTTAAATGTGTTTTCGTTGCGCTGAGCCAGAAAAAAAACCCCGCAAAGCCGGCAGGGGAAAAAAGGTCCTTACAGTCATATCGCGTCGAACGGGATTATACGCATACCCTACGGCCAAAAATTAATTTTCATCCTTCCAAATTCAGTTGAGTTTCCATCTCGGCCTTCGGTTCTGGAACGGTCGTTGAATCTCGTGGCTATTCCCCGATCCCCTTTCTAATAGAACCGAACCACATTCGTGGCGCCCGAATTTTCTTGCGGAAGGCCACCGATACCCATAACGTCCAGGCTTAATCTGCCCGCGAAAGCCTTTCGACGTCCGACTTCCTATCCTTTGCGGGGGACCTGCCAAAACATCCACGGTATCCAGCGTCTTACGCCACGGCACGCCTAGCGGTGGCCGGTCCTACGGGCCCATTACTTTGCCTTATGCATCATGAAAAGAAGGGAGGAAAGTACGCAAGAGTGCGCGAGGACAGGAGTGAAAGAGTCGTAGCACGAAAAATGCGCGTACACGCAAGAACGATGGAGAAAGAGAGGCCCAGCCGAAAAATTCAGCACGTCCCCATAGTAGAATAAGGAAGGAGGAAGAGAGAACAGGATAAATAATACGACGTGCAACAGGGTGAGAATGAGAGAGAACGGGAGGCCTAGCTAGAGAGAAGTATAGCTTGTAATAATAGAGGAGTAGGGAAGGAGAGGGATAGGCGCACGAACGCGCTAGAGCGAGATACAGAGTAGTCCAGGCTGAACGCCTAACGAAACGGACGTACGAGAGCGACTGGGTGGGAGGTTGAGAGAATGGAAGGAGAGGAGATATAGTCGCCTCGCTCGTACCTGAGCGCTGCGCGCATCCTCGATTACATGGGGCCCGTCCGTTTGCACCCGTGCTTGTCGCGCGGTGTTAATTTTTCTCGTCCGAATATTTTCCGATTGAAAATATTCCCGACGGTATCTTATTAACCTTTCGGCCCGACTTCTGAGGGTTACCTGCGCGGACGTGCTCGCCTTCCTATTATTTCTTTTCTACATAGTTTCCGCGGATAAACGAGCGCATCGTCTACAGGCATCGTGCATTAATTAAAAAAGAAAGCCGCGTGCAAATTTACTCTTCATCATCGTTATTGGTATTTTCTTCTACATCCATCGGGAGTGAAATTGTTGATTTTTTTATAGGAGCTGAATTTTCTACTACTGTTGCGCATACGGCACTCTTTATAAGTCTAGGATAGTTGAGTCAATGTGTATCAATCGTTGACGGTGTAGCACTAAAAAAATTTTCGTGGTGTCTAGGTCGCTGCAACATGAACTCAAGTTTTATATTATGTACGCAAGCTGGAAACACAATATTGTATTAATAATAATTTATATAAATTAAGGCGATATTTGCGTGAAAGAGCAAAGTATACTCCAACTCACTTCGATAAGTCGTCGCAATGGAAAGAAGACTCGAGGCAGTAATATGAGGAGGTCAAAAACAAAAAACTTTTTATGTATATAAGAAACCAAAAAGAAATGATAGCTGTTATTGTTTAACAAAAATACAATAAAGAAAGATATTTATATTAACTTAACACTATATGCACTTAATTTAACTTATGTATATGTACTTATTTAACTAGTGAAAAAATGAAAGTGAGCTGACTCTAGTGTAGTGTGAGTGGAACGTGTCTGTGTGTATGATTCAGTGGTTTAATTGCATCAATAATTATTTTATGGTGAGTGAATGTTGAAGTCTTGTAAGTGAGTGAGTGCTTATGTACTGTTTAAGAAATAACGATATAATTATCAATTTTAATTACGCAAGTAAATGATTCTATGTGTTTGCAAAGCTTTGTACAATCAGACTCGAAAAATAAAGCTCCGAAGAAACGCACGCTGTTGCAATTGATCTCACTATTCAATCAATGATGGGCAATCGATACGCCTGTAATATAATACGCTATTTTTTCGACACACGGTATGAGTGATTGCATGTCTAGACTAGTGTGAAGTTGGACTAAATCGTGCGTAGCGGGAAAGTCGATTGCGCTGATTGGTTATTGATGCATGATCGACGCGCGCAAGATAAGCGGCACCTTTTTTTCTGTACGTAGTAAATTGTCTTAATCGATAATGATTAGTTTATCGATTACAACGTGGTGGCGCCTTTAATATAGAAATTGATTAATTTCTAACAGTATTGGATACTATTAATTTACGACAGTTTTATTTTTTAAATACTACAACTTAATTAAAATTTAAAAAAAAAATAAATATTTTATCCATTAATAAACATATAATTATTGATGTACATCTTATTTTGTATATTAAATCTTTGATAAATATAATAAAATAAGAATTCTTCTTAAACGATAAATTCATTATATAAGTATATTATATAAGTAAATTAATAAAAAAACATATATACGTAAATTAATCTTTATAATATGAATTTTGCGTAAATAAAAAAATTATAGAACAAGTTGTATAAAAATTTATCTGAACATTGAATATATACATAAAATATTTTCATTGTACATGAAAAACTTATTTATATGTATATTAAGTACATCTATCTATTTATTTATAATAATTATATAACAATATTCTATTTAATTATAAATTATCTATCATTTTATTTATACTGATGGAGTTTGAACTAATTTCTCCCGTTATTGATACTACAAACAATGAAACAACAAAATCTGTAAAAAAAATACGTAGAAATTTTATTTCTTGTTTTATTTATTCAGAATAACTTCCAAACAATGTTTAATATTTACCAGAACTTTTTACTTTTAATATAAACTAGGAGTCTTTTAAATTATTTTTTTTATGATTCTCATATTATCGCTTCGTTTGAAATATTGTGAATTAAAATTTAGATATAATTATATTTTCAATGATATTATATGTATGTTTTGTATAAAATTGAATTTCTAATTACTAGACTTATCATTCATAACTTCTATCATACTACTTATAAAAATATTCATGCACTCGCCTTATAGTGATGATAAGAGGCGTACTAGTTCTTTACCCAGAATATATAAAAGATCATGGCATATGTAATTTCTTATTACTATTATCCATATACATATATATATAATATATTCTTTTAATTTAAAAAGTTTTATAATCATTATGAACAAAAAAATTATGAAAGTAAAAGAATCAATAGAAGCCCTTATGTCACTATATAAACAAAGCATTCGTCATTATTATGGGATTCATATAAATTAGTAAATATATTTAGCATTTTTTTATCATAGTTTGAAATTATTTATAAAAATAACGTAATTAAAAAAATAATTAATATTAAATAAATTTCAAAGTAAAATATACTTCTTAAAGTGAGATTAATGATACTGAGATCACACATATATGATCAGTACGATAAACTTTTTAAAAGTGGTCGTTCGAGATCGGCAACTGTCATTGGCTAGCCGAAAATGAGGCGCCATTGTGTATTCTGAAGAGACAAATACAATGCTATCGTATAATATTAACCTCATTTGCTTGGAGTCATCAATTTTAACAAAATTACTGAACGCAATGTGATCAGATAGTTTTAGCCACGGCCACGGAAATTGGCAATTATTGATTCTTATTGATGATTTACTGTTAAAATGTTTTAATATGTATAACGCTTCCTTCTGTTCTGTGGTAAGTAAAATTTATACTTAAATTTATAGTATCAATATATTTAAGGAATTTATTGTTTTGATATTTATCAACCATAATTTTTAACCCAAGCGCAGATATTATTTGAAAAGTAATCAAAGGTTTGAAGATGAATATGCATTATAATATTATTAATAATTTTGTGTATTTATAAAATATATTTCTCCAATTTATTCTCAAATTATTTTATTTTATATATTCTATTATTATTTTATTAATAAATAATTTATATTTTGTAACTAACTTACTTATCTTTTACAACATTAGATATATAATGTAAATTTTTATTTTTTTCTTCTACAATCCTAATATTACTTTTATTAGAAGAAAATAAATATAATAATAATAATAATAATAATAAAAATAACAACAATAATAATAAAACTTTCGTTCTATTCTGATTTTCTCTTTCTCTCTTTACTAAAATGAATCTTGTAAAGTATATTTAAATCTTTTTCTTGTCCTTCAATTTTTTTCTTCTAATGTTTATTTGTACTGCATAATCTACAATTCTTTCTGAGCGAACTAATATCTATTATTTGACTTCAAATTATATATATTTCGAATATCATTATTTCTTGTTTTCTCTTCTACATCTTTTTCATATGCATATGTATATATGCATATGAAAGTAAAAAAGTATATATATACGAATTAATAGTATATATATACTATTAATATTTATAAATGTAATATACTAATATTATATATATATACACAATTAATACTTATAAAATAAAATATACTATTAATACGTATATATATATATATATATACTTTTAAACTTTTAATATAATTTATTTTATTTCTACTGAATATTTTGATTTTTAAGATTAGTGATAAATAGTTATTATACTCAGATTTTATTGCCACTAACTTTTACGCATTCTTTAAGGATTCCTAAGTCATTGACTTTCATTATATTGTTTTCAAAATTTCTTGCTGTATACGTCTTTTTATTTTTTTTATTTTCAGTGTTACTATTCAATGAATGATATTTTTAACTAATTATTATTATTAATTATAATACTTGGTATTACATATACAATATTTTATATAATATTTAATATATATATATATATAATATTATTAATTAATTATAAAACTAAATGAAGTTTTACGTCAAGTCCAAGGTCATTAAACTTTGTACTATGGTATGTATCGTTGTGTTCTCTAAATGCAAAATCATTATTTGTTTATGTAATATTTTTAACACTTTTAACCAATATAGATGTAACTAATCTTATTATTATAATATAGCTGAAAGCAAACGTTATAATTAACTAAATGCAACTAACTAGATGTTAAGATAGTATATTTACCGTCTAACGTCATTGCTAAGTGTAACTATCTAAGTGCATTTATAATGCCTGTCTTTTATAATGTATGACAACGTTCCAGATACAATATATTATAAGCTTTAGTATTACATAATTAACTATAGAAAAAGCTGTATATATAGTTTAAGAGTATATGTTTAATTATATTATATAATAATGTATATGAGAGAAGGATGTAAAGCTCGTACAAGACACAAGTTATGTCCTAAAGGTGAAAGAAAAATTAGAAACAGAGTAGAAAATGAAATTGTAAACTTAGAAAAAAATAAGTCAATAAGACCAGATAGGCATACATTAGATAGGATAACAAAAATGAGCAAAAGTGAACTGATATAATCGAGTAAGTAGAAAACATAAAATAAAGCACAATAGTGAGGTTAGACAGCCACGTGGTAAAAGTAAGAAAAAGTATGGCGCACACGCTTAGTAAAAGAGCGGAAAAAAGTTAATTTTCAAATAAGATAAAATGAATAAAACGAAAAAAGTAGAAGAAACAGAAAGAAACATAGGAGAATACTTGATAGATAACCAGAAATCTACTAGGGGTGCTAGAAAGAAAATCTTACAACAAGTCAGTGAACAAAAAATAAGTGCAAAAAAGATATCAGAAAAGAATAAAACGAAGACAACAATAAAAAATTTAGAGGAAGAGTTAAGAAAAGTGAAGGAAACATAGAAAGAAAAAATAAGAATCTTTGAAGAGGAACTAAGTAAATATGGAAAAAAATGAAAAGCTAGAAAAAATAATAGAAGGATACAAGGACGAAACAAGAACAATTGAGGAAAACAAGGTAGTAAACATAGATAGTGAAAAAAATATCAGAAGCAAACAAGAAAAAATAAGAAAAAAGCAATGGGAATGGGTGATGGAAGAATAAGAAAGAGAAAAGAAAATGAACAACACCACAGTCATAGGTTTAATGAAGAAAAAAACTATACAAAAGAATGTATAATTGAATGGTTGAGTGATAAAGTGGACATAAAATATATAAAGGTAAATATAAAGAAAGTATGGTCGGGACGCAAAGGTATTCATAGGTGGTGGGGTGCAGAAATTGAAAACACAAAATCAAAGAATAAAATTATGTTGAAATAAATAAAACTCAAGGGCTCTAATTACTATATAAATCACAACGAAACGTATAAAGAGAGAAAAAGAGAGAGATAAGAAAAATAGTAAAATTTAATTGCAAAGAACTAAGAGAAGATGGAGGCGATCGGTACTATTTAGGGAAAGAGATCATTTGAGAAGAGGAACTGTGGGTATGTAGTGAAATGAAGAGAGAATGGTTTAAGAAAAAAAAAGAACAAAGAAAGAAAGGCGAAATATATAATGGGGAAGAGACAGATATGAAAAAAAGACTACAAAAGGTTGAAGAGAAAATAAAAAGGAAATAGATAAAATACGCTTATTAGAAAAGGATTTAGCATAATAAAGCATGGGAAAAACACTAAACAAGAATAAACGCAGTGATAACATAAAAAAGAATAAAAGTAGCAATGTTTAACGCTAAAAGAAGAAAGAACATATAGACTTACTATATAGAAAAGAGCAAGAAAAGAGTCAAGCAGACCAGACAAGATTCAAAAGTAAAGGAGAGTAGAATAAAAAAAAGAGAGAAAAATCGGAATGAAGGAGGATAAGATGGAGGAGTATGAAGAAGAACAAAACAAAACAGCGAAAATAACATGAGAGATAAAAAAAAACAATTATTGTATAAATTAAATAATAGTTAATAATTTTATGAAAAGAAGCACATAAAACTATATTAGATTTAAATTACAATGTAATATTTTCCTTAAATAATTATAAAACCTTATGTATCAATTATAGTGTAAATTAATTAAGTATTAAACATTTCTGTTTTACAAGAATAATCACAGAATGATTATTTTAAACTTAAACAACAATGCAATATTATCCTTAAATAATTCTGTAATCTTTTGTAAACTAGGTTAAGGAGAGAAAAAATATTATATTATATTATATGATAACAACGCATTATTTTTCAAAAAAGACTATAATAATGTATATATTGTTCAATAAAAATATCTATCTGGCTATCTATACCTTCACTTCCTATATTCTTTACTTTTAGTTTCTTACTATTTACAGTTTTGAATCTGTTAATTACTAAATTTTTGTATACATTAATGCTCTAAATATGATTTAATAATTGTATGAATTATAAGTAATATTTGGTATTGAAATAAAAAATATTTTCTCTATCTACAAAAAAATTTATTTAAAAACTTAAGTATCGGATAAAGATGTATAGTTTTTAAAATCACTTCATATATAAATCGTTAATAGATATGAATATCGTGTATAGATCATTTATAGATATCAACATTATATATAGATAGAAGAATAAGCTAACAGGCAGATATTAAAAAATACAGAACAGATGTAAATTTAGACAAGCAAAATTTTTAAATTTTATGATGAAGCCAAAAAATTAAAAAAAGAAAGGATTAAACGACATAAATTATATTTATGAAAATGAAAGAAGAATGAGATAAATGTCAAGAAAATTGTAGAAAGATAAGATATAAACAAATATTTAGGAAGATTATAAGGATACATGAACCAATGTAAGGTAATAAAAGAGAAGTTTGAAAGAAGTAAGAAACAAATATTAAGTATTGAATAGTAAACTGTATAAAATAGTATAACAGAGAGAAAGATATAAAAAACGAATGAAAGACAGAAAGCCCCTAGGAAAGACAAATCATCAATATAGTACAAGCTGAAAGTACTGAAATATGTAGCATTAATTTATGTAGCTGATTTATATTGACTATAAATCTACGTCAAATGTACTACTTACGTATAATGTATATATTGTTTAATAAATTAACATTATTAATATACTTAATATATTAACTGCTATTGACTTAATTTTAGAAAAAGGTGTATTTCTATCACAGGTATTCGATTTTTTTCATTTCCTTGAATTTGATAATTTCTTCTTTTTTTTTTCTTGTTTTACATATTTGTTTTACATATTTACATATGTACATACATATTTATTTTCAAAATTGCTTCTTTTGTATTTATATATACTTTTATTATACATTTTTAACATTTGTGTATAATTTATTTACTTATATAAACATAAAGTGTAAAATAATTTTTTCTTTAAAAATACAGTTGAATTAAGCAATGCGTTACATTTATTACAAAATAGTAGTAAAATATTTGGCAAATGAAATTATAAAATAATTTTTTTGTATAAATTACTTTTGAAAAAGTTATTATAAGATATTTAAAAAATCTAGTGTTTAAATTGAATACCTAAAAATATTCTCATTGTAAAATAGTATTTTAAAAAATATTAGATTCTAATAATATCTGCTTTGAAATAATTTAAAATATGATGCAACATATACATTTTTATAATTTTATAAACTTATATTTGGTTTTAATTTATTCTATAATTATTTTTGCAAAAAGTGAGATCGATATGTCAATGTCACTAAGCTTATATATTCTGAGAGTCAGACGATCGATCAGATTTTTATGTTTTTTGTAATCTTATTAAGATTTTATTATGCAATTTTATAAAATTTAATAATAATTTCAATATTTTATTAAATAAAGTTTAATAAAAAGAAACAACTTTTAAACGACATCGTCTATCACTTTCTGTGTCATAAGATACAAAAAAATATATTTGATTAATTCAGTAATGGAATCCTCCTAAACATACTTTTGCAAACTACATTATTTTATCATAGTTCTTTAACGAAATCCTTGTAAAGACATGCAAATCGTAAATCTAGTTACTCTATATATCTACTTACTACTAATCTAATGCATGTAGCAATTTAGTCATGTCCTCTTGAAGGATTATAAAATAACATGAGAAGAAAGTGAATATTTTTAAGTAAAACTTAAACACAATTTTTTTAATTAAAAAAAATATATTCATAATTAGATTTGAATAAGTACACAATGAGTAAAAAAATAAATAAATACATTCACTTTTAGCCTTCATACATAACGAATTTTCTTATACAGAGTTCGTGCATTTTGGAAATATATTTGTAAATCATTTCACATAAATCAACTTACTCAATATTTTAGAATTGTTAAATTTAAACAAAATTCGTAATCCTATTAATTTTGTACTCGAAATTTGTTGAATGATCAAATTGAAATAATTAATTTTAATTAGTATTGTCCTCCGATTAATGCATTGAACAAATACAGGTAATAAAGCAATTGAATAATAATAGTATAAGAAAGCGATCGAGTAAATTAACAAAATGAAAAGAACTGTTGAATAATTCGATCAAGAATTTAATAATAATTATGCTTTTTTCATTTCTTTCATGTCAATCGTTTTCCCGCGTCCCAAGCTTTCTTAAATTTGAATTATTTTCCCTTGTAGTTCTACTCTTATTATGGTAAGATAACACCGACCGGTTATAAAATATTTTAGAAATTTAGTAAAAATATAAGTAAAATATTAATTTTGATTAACCTTTATTAAATTTAATAGATATAGAAAAGATCATATTTTTGATGAACGGTTATAAAGTTATATATAATCTTTAGTTTATTCTTTTTGACATACAATTTTAAATATTAGTATAAATTTTTAAGTTTCATTATTTACATATTTACATATATTTTTTATTAAAATTTAAATAACATGACATTCATTGTATAATAACTGAAATACTTTAATCTGCATCTTATGATAATTATATTTGTTGACTATTTTATAATAGTGAAAATTGTTTAAACTATAATGTTCTGTATAAATAATAGAGTAATTATATTTCATAAAAAGATGTGTTTATATGCTTTATGACAGTATATACTTTATATTAATTATTAATTTATCTTAATTTTTTTACTTTCTAATTTTTAAATATTTATATTATCTAACTTTTAAAATATCAATAAATGTATAATTCCAAGCGAAATTTTATTTTTCTATGTTTATTGTTTAGAATATTCATCTTGAAAAAAATTAAAAAAGGAATAACATTTTTTGTCATTCCTGACTATTTTTTTTAATATTGGTTAATATTATAGGTTTTTATAATTACGTATTAGTCATGCTATAATATATTAAATATTAACTTTAAACGTAGTATATAAATTTATGTAATGCTTTCAGCTCATATCAACACTTTTCTGAATAAATTTTTAAATTTGCGATATAATTATTTATTAATATTTTTATAACTTTACATATTTAAGATAAATAAAATATTTCTATATATTAATACAATTTTTTATAATCATATTTATCAAAATGTAAAATATTAATATTAATTTTAATTTTAATTTAATATTATTTATATATTTTAAAATAATATTTCGTTTTCCATATTAAATTTAGTAACTTGTAATTTGAGTCAGTACATAAATATTTATTAATGACATACATTTTCCAGATATGCATATTTTTTTACTAAATTTAAAAAAAATTTTTTACAAATCAAATATAATATCAGTAATTAAGTTTTCTAATGTTGTACTCTATTCCAATAATAAATTTTCTTAATCCTATTGATTTTTAAAAAATTATTTGAACTAGGAAATTATTTGGTATTAATTTATACATATTTTTGTATTATTAAAACACGTATATTCTACAAATAAATAATTGTAAATATTATATCTGAACAAATATAAATATAATATTTTTTTTGGTGATATATTATTATTTTTAAAAATTAAATGCATAAATTATATGTGAGTATTAAATTTACATATTTGAAGAATTTAATTTATAATTACTAAAATACATAATAATGACATAGTCTGTTAATGAATTAAATTATTATAAATTATCAAAAATATTAAATATTACATGTACAAATATAATATATATAATTTTGTTGTTTCAGAAAAATTTACTGAATATAAATTAATTATACATGATCGATACAATTGATTGAAATCTAATAATATATAAAAAAAATAGTTGATGATTGATTCCCCGAAATACTTTGCAGAAATAGCTATAAAATTCATATAAATAATATATACGATGAAAAGATTTTAAAAATAAATGTAAGTTAATACTAAATAAACTAAATTATTTGATTAAATTTTAAAATTTTATTAGAATGAAAACAAAAAAGGCTTTCTTTTGTAATTAAAAATTTTTTAAGTTTTAAGTAGATTAATTTTTAGTTTTAATTAAAAAATAGAGAGACAAAAATAAAAAAAATGGTATAAAATTATAAGTATGTCTAATAGATAAATAAGTGTGTGTTACTATTATTTTATATATATAAATGTGAACTTTGTGTAATCCATGTTTGAAAACATCTAAACTATTTTCATTTTATAATATGATCGAAAAATATTTAATATAATCTAATTTAGAGAAATAATTCTATTTTTATTAAAATATTATTAAATAAAAAAGTTATAGTTATGATACTAAAAAATAAATATATATTTAGAATTTTGTATTAATTGGTATAATTTAGTTTTGTGTGGTTTCAGTTGTATCTACACATGAAAACTATATAGTTAATATATATAGTTATACATATATATACATATAGTTCATATCGATGTATTGATTTTCTCAAATTCCTAAATTTTAGTTGATTTTAGTTTAATGTTCAAGGATCAAGACTTTGAATAAAACCTGATTTTTTAATACTTAAAATATTTAAAAAAATGATATTAATATTTATTCTATTGTTTTTTATTATTTTATTTATAAATTTGTTTTATTAGATGTCTGAGAAAGTTAGTTGTTATAAACGAAATAAGACCATCAACAAATCAAAGAGCAAAGAATAGAGGTATAGAACTATATAGATTTGAAGATATAGAACGTCTTGGGTCACAAAGAAACAATCCAGAGATGCCAGCAACTTCAATGGATCTTTGTACAATTTGTTATACTTCTGGAACAACTGGTAATCCAAAAGGTGTTATGCTAACCCATCAAAATGTTATGGCAGGTGTCTGTGCAGTTTTACTTCAATTGGGAGATCATAAACCTACATCTCAAGATATTATGATTAGTTTTTTGCCTTTAGCCCATATGTTAGAACGATGTTGTGAAAATGCTATGTACATGGTTGGTGGATCAGTTGGCTTCTTTAGTGGTGATATTAAGAGATTAACGGATGACATGAGAGCATTAAAACCAACCGTTATGCCAGCTGTTCCTCGACTTTTAAATCGTCTTTATGATAAGGTAAGTTAACATAAAAATTATACTTAGAATATTTCAAATGAATTAGATTTTTTATATCTACTTATAACGGTGCATACTTATTAGTAAAAGTTTTACCTGTAGAGAATTTATTATTTTTTGGTAAGTTCATTAAAATATCTTTCAACAGAATATTTTTTGTCGATTTTTGATAATTTCAATTATTGAATTTTTGTATAAATATAAAATAGAATATAATAAATTATTAGTTACTTTAAAGGATTACTATTAAGGTTAAAATTAAAAAATTATGCTTTTATTTTTATTTTATTGAAATCAAAAATTAAATGAAAATTATTTGTTTAATTACAATCCTCCTCTTATTGTAAAAGAATTTATTTGGACATTTTATAAAATTATATATATATATATAATACTATCGATAAAAGAATTTTTTTTATAATTAATAGCATATTTTAATTACGTATCAATGCTCGTCTTAATTTAATACAATATCTAATCAAATTAAGAAAATATGAAATTATTATTTATATAAATGGAATTTTTAAGTTAATAGAAAACTTTTATTATACTACTCGATCAAATTAAAAAAAAAATTCAATAAATATTGAATATTTCTAGAGCTGATAAGTAAAAATTTCTTGAAGTAAGCCACTTTTATATATATGTGTGTATAATCAATAATATTTAATCATTAGATTACATATAATTATATGCAGTTAGTATTATCAGTCAAATATAAAGATATTAGAATATATTATTATACATAATCGTATATGATTCAACATGCTTACTCATGGGCAATAAATTGTGTAATACATATAGAAATAAAATTGTAATATTATCTTCTATGTCAATTAATTTAAAGTAGTTGTATTCAATATGAAAAAATATTAATATAATTGTAATTATTATATAAAAATTTTATTTATTTACACAAATTTTAACCTTTTCTCGATCTTTTTTTATCTTTAGCACTCCAAAAGAGGTAAAAAATTTGTATAGCTTCTTTTAACTTTCAACAAGAAATATTATAATTTTAAGTTTTTATCGGTAATAAATGCCATACAACAATTGGTATTATTATCCTATATACTATCATCTTTTTAATTATGTCATATAAAATTTTATTTTAATTGATAGTTCAGTTTTGATTTGATAGCTATTTACAGAAAAACGTTTAATTTAATCTTTTTAAGTGAAATTCTCAAAAATTTTTGCTTCAAATTATTTATATTGTGAAACTGGGATCTATTTGTGCACATCAGAGATGAAATGGCAATAAAAAAAATATATTTTTTTAGCAAAACTGCTTCAAAGAAGACAAAGATAATAATAATTAATAAAAAAATAATGAATACTATCATTTGTTGGAAAGAAATACTTCTTATGAATTTTTTGAAGAAAGAATTACAATCTTGGCACAATAAATTTTTAATTGATTTTATAAAAATATTAAAAAATATACGACCTCATACGGAAAAAAAGTACTGTTTCACTGTTATTTTTATTTTTAAAATATTTTTAAAATGATAAGTTTTAAATGCAATAGAAATATCTTTTTTATCTCTTTTTATTCAATTCCTCATAATATACTTGTTAAATGCAGTTCGTTTATTGTATACTTTATACGCTAAGGTATATATAACATATTTGAATACATATTTATGACCATTGAATTCAATTCATATTAATTTTACATCGTTAAGATTTTTATTTACAAATATTTTTACTTATCGTTAAGAAGTTTTATTTAAATAAATAATAACAATCACAACCAATTTAATTAAAAATTAACTGAAAAATAATTATTATTTATATAAAATTTTTTAGCAAATACATAAAAAATTATATACATATAAATTATACGGTAAAGATATTTGATTATTTATTATAAGAAATTTGAGATGTACTTATATTACAGTAACAATCACAAAATGGTTTTATTATCTGGTAACATAAAATGAACAAGCTATATTCGTCATAACCATGTAAATAAATCTGCCATTTCCTGAAAAATGAAATTTCAGATACTCTAAATTCAGATAAGTTTAAAATCTATTTATATTATAATTTCATATAAAAATCTCTATATTAATCTCTATATTAATTATAATTTTTTGTAATAATGTACAAAAGGAGTACATTAATTTTTTAAATTAATTGTATTTATTTTAGTCAATTGTTTAACGTTATCATATTTTTATTAAATATAATAATAACTATTAATATTAATACTAATGATATTAAATTTATTGTATTAATGTTTTTTTCTGTCAATTTATTAACATTGAATTTGAATAATTCCACTTATACAATTATTTTGCAACATAAATAAATATTTATAGGATCCTCTTTATAATTGTAGTAAGTATAAAATATATTTAGCAAGAAACATTTTTTAATGTAACGAAATATTAATCAACAACTTGAATTCTATGTATAATGAATGTCTAATAAATTTAAATGTCCTTAAATTTCATTAAGATTAGACATAGAAATATTTTTAAATAAACTAATCAAATTAACTGATATTTATATTCATTTTATTATTGTTACCGATAGAAACTCGATTGTTAATTTTTCGTGCGCAGTAGAGTTTGGCAAATCCCATTGAAACGCCGCAACGAAAAGTAAACAACAGCCGTAGTCGCGCATATCTAAATAATGGCTGGACGGCGCTTAAGTAAAATAAATAAGCAAATTTTCGTGAATTAACCCCGCAACTAGTTCGGTCGCGTAATGGACATAAATATTATGTAAAAGGGAGAAGAGGGAAGTTATAAAAGGACGCGTCAGGCACGGGCCCAACTCACTTAGCTTTCGTTTTGTTACTAGATCGCAAGCTACTTCTCTTCCCTTATTTTGCGACTTAAAGTGTCGAGAATAAACATAAATTATACATTAAATTTGTTTCATTTACTGCACCCTAACCGTCATCCTCACCACGATTCGCCTTTTTATCGATTATTATAAATAACGTAATGAATTTTGAATTTATTGGTCGAGTTATAAATTTTATATTATGCTCACCAAATTATGTAACTTATCATTTTTATTCTAATCAATATATATATAAAAGATTAAAAAAGAAAATTTATTCTGTTATCGAAATTCATTCAACTAAATTAATTTCTGGTTTATAGACTTTATTGTACGTATCATATACTTTTTGACCGATAAACTATGAATAGAAATGGGCTTCATTAACTACCTGTATATGAAAGATAATATGATATTAAATTGACTATTGAATATTATATAATTAATTATGTTATTTTTAACACAAATCAAATATTCATTCTGTATATATTATTCAAAGTATATCAAATTGTTTAGAGTGCACTAAGTATTTCTGCGTAAGCCGTTATATATTGTATTTGTTACGCTCTTCCCTCAATTACAGCGTATATAATCCATTTATTGTTTTATTGCAAGGAACATATGCGTGTCGCATGTTTCCGGGAAAATTTCCATATAGAACCTTTTGGATACGTGGTCAGTTGTCTACATGCAGTTTACTTACTATTGCATTCCTTTGCTGCATACAAATATTTTGCATTAAGAGAATATTATAACTATACAATTCAAATATTAAAATATTATATTTTACTTTATACATTATTAACAAGCTTATTATTTATATATAAACCACAATCTGTCACCACCGATCGTATAAAACTATAAGAAAAATTATAATAGTCGAAAATGAAAAAATTCTAAATGTAATATTAAATTTTTTTTGTTTTTGTTAATTAACATTACATGTAGGAATCCTATGATTATTATATCGCCTATTTTAAAATTCGTTTTTTGATACATTGAATAAATTAACAGAATAATTAATTAAAATTTATTTTAAAAATAATATAATTAAATATAATCAATAATATTAGTTTAATAATAAATTGTAGGGTTATTCGTATTTTAAATAAAACACTACAAATGAATTTTTAATTATTTAATGTAATTTATTCCGTTCGATTTAAATTATAATATTCGTTGAATGCTCGTGCATTGAAAGACAAGAATCGACTAACTATTTTATATCTAAAGATATAATGTGTTATTTTAAATTGTTATTGTTTTTATATTTGCATTACTTCAAAGTATTGATGGCGAGAAAAGTCTAGGAAGGTATCGGGTTCGTCTAGGTTGCTGTTTGAGTCTATAATATCTTTTCGGCTCATAGACTAAATAACACCGCAGCTTTTCCAGTACTTCACTCGACTTTCCATCATCACAAAATAATTATTAATATATACTTTAAAATAATAAAATTATTTTTATTTAATTAATATTTAATTTTACAATATCACAATTAAAGTATAATAATTACGATTTATGATTCTTGTTTTTGTCTTACTAAATATTCATTGCAAATAATGATTTAAAAAATTCTTGAATTCAATAGTGATTTTACTGTTCATGAATATTTTAATTTTACTTAAATTTATATAATACATAATTGAAAGATAAACTGAATCATAAAAATGTAACGCTGAATTCATATTTTTATTAACTTTCAACAATAAAAGAATTGGTAGTTTTCTAATAGTTTGTAAAGATGCTATCAAATATTCAAGACTATAATAAACGACTGAGATTATAAAAAGTTTAATAACAATAACTGAAAACTATATTACATCATGGTTCAAATTAATTTAAATACCGATAACTAGTTTCTTCTTTTTCTATATTCAAATTTTGTAATAATTATAATAATTTTTTAATTTAAGAAAAAAGAAATTAAGAAATAAAAACAGAGAAGTAATAATATTTCAGTAAATCAATAAATGTGTGTACGTGAATTCATATACGTATGCTATTTTTGAACTTTGCTAAGCCTTTTTTAACATAAAATATATTTTTTTATACTTTTTTTATAGTAGTAAATAATAAAAATCATTTAGTATTTATACATATAATTTTTTTAGGTTCGATCAGAATTAAACAACTCATTTTTTAAACGGACAATATTTAATATGGGTATGAGATACAAGGAATCTGATATAAAGAAAAGTATAATTCGAAAAAATACAATATGGGATAGTTTAATTTTTAAAAATATTCAAGAAGACATGGGAGGAAAAGTACGTTTAATGATAGTAGGATCTGCTCCTCTTGCAGGAAATGTTCTTACATTTGCTCGATGTGTATTAGGCTGTCTTATTATTGAAGGCTATGGACAAACTGAATGTTCCGCACCAATCACTTTAACAATTCAGGTATTTAATTTTATACATATTAATAAATGCGTATATTGTATAGATTATGAATATTTTTTATATTGTTGGAAAAATTTATAAAATTATAATTAGCTAAATTTTTTAATTTATCAAAAATTTATTTAATATATCGTAAATAAAATATAATTACAAAAATGATTTTATTAACACTGAAGTAATAGTACTTCACTATTACTTATAAGTATTACTAATAATACTCAAGTAATAGTTATTTAATAGTTTACATGCCTGTATTAACACAGACAGAAACACACAAATATTTGATTACTTTTTTCAAATATGTACCACTTTAATTATTTATTTTAAAGTATTGTTAAGATAGTATAAATCTAACTTTTATCTAAATTGTAATATGTAATTTCAGAAGTTTATTTCATTTTTTGTAAGAAAGTGTAAATATATTCAAAATATGACAAGGTATTACTAATAAATTATTATTTATAAATTTGAAATGTTAACATTTTTCTCTAAAACTCTTATCCTTTTTTTAGATGTGTATCTCATCTTTTTGAATTAATTTATATATTATATTTACCACAGTTGTGATGTTGTATAATTTAATTATTTAAATTTTTGAACCTAATTTATTTCTAATTACCGTATACTCATTTCAGTATCTATTTCGATAAAGCGACTGTTGATTAAAAGATTATGAAAAATATTAGTGAAACTAGATGTATACTAAAAGTAAAGAAAATTCATCCCATGTTATATTTATAAATTTGAAATATAATATAAATAAAGCAATATCAAATTGTTTAAAAAAAATTAAAGTATATGAATAAAGTAATAATGCTCACATCACTGTTCTGCAGTGAAAGATTTTATTTATATTTTCAAAATGTATCTTCAGTTGAATGATGGGATTAAGCCGTTAGATTCAAAGCTTTATACTACACATGAAATTAATGACAATTCTTATATATTACCTGAAATAAAATTTGATGTTTTAGCGCTAAATTTTTACAATAATCCAAATTATTTCATTGAAAGATATCACTGAATTATGTAAAAGGTTTGTGAAGACGATACACCTGAAATTATAAACTTCATCTATAATTTCGCGTTTTTAGTAAAAAAAAAATATATATATGAATGGATACCTAAAAAGAAAATGGAAAAATCAATGTAAGCAGAATGGAATATTCGTACACTTAGTTTAAGTTATAATAGGTCAAAGCGCTCACCTGCAAGAGAATATTAAATAAGAAACGGCGATCTGTAAACGTGTAGATATAATAGTCATAGAATAAGTGCAAGAAAGCACATGGCCGTGCAGGTAAGCGACCGAGAATGACGATGTACCTCTCCAACTAAAGCCGAAAACTCGGTTATATGAAGCAAAATAAATATTGTAGAAAATATTCTGGTGAGGAATAATTCCGGAAATATTGAAGGCCCATGCCGTACAGGAGCACGGTACTCGAATGCGAGATGGCTGCGGCATACCCCTTCCCACTACCAGGCCCTACTCTTTCTCTATCTCTCTCTCTCTCTCGTCCCCACGTCAACTCGACCGACTTCTCTCTCTCTCCCTCCCTCTCTCTCACTCTTATATAATTATACGCTAGGCACTCTCTGCCTAGTGCGCGCATCATTTCTCTCTCACTCTCACGCGTTCGTACGCGCTATTCTCTCTTCTCCTCCCTCTCTCTCGTCCTCATCCAATAAACTCCTTTTCCCGGTTTACAGAATTAAAATAGCTGCCTCTATCGAAAGGGGTTGGGACTCAATGGCTCGCCGCGACGAGCTAGGATTAGAATTCGTGCTTGCGCCTTCCCCTCGCGCTCGAATACCATAAATATAACCCGACCTAGAGAGACCCTCTCTCTCCTCCCCTTCCATCCTCACCTCCAGCTCGCATAGAGAGTGGGTCTCAGATTGGAGTCGGGTAGTGCTAACCTGTTAGCTCCCCGGGGGGGGGGGGTGGCCGAACATTGCGGAAGTGCCGCGACTCCAATAAAGTAATAAGCAGAAGGGGGCAGAGTATCACGTGAAAACGCAAGCTGCCCAAAACCCAGTATCAAGAATGGTGAGGACAGTCGTGGAGACGCGGACTGTCCGAGAATAGGGAGAAAGTCAATATCTCGGCCGAGAGTAGAAAATAATAAAATAACGACGAAACAGACAATCTAAACATACAATGAGGTTTCGCTTGCAGCGTAATAGATTGTGAGGGCCTTTTTCCTCCAACAGCTTAGCGGGGGTTTTTTCAGGTCCAGGAACGCGACAATAATCATTTATATTACGAGCGGGGCAGACAAACAACGAAAATAGCGAGCGCATTGTATTCAATAATTATCACAATAGTATGCGTTTAGATAATAGTAAATGCGAGTAGTATTTAATTTATTCAAGTTAATCGTAAAACACATCAGTTCAGTTTAGTTTAGAGTATAACTACGTATCACGTTAACTTAGTGAAATTTTAAAAAAGCTATTGTATTAATTTAGCGCAAAGTATAAAAGTACGTATTGTAAGTATTCAAAATAATATTTCAGCGTGATATTTTTATTTGGTTGAAAATAGGTTCCAGTACTACCAAACAAAGGAATTTATGAAAACTTATTAATTTACAACACTATAGGTGGTTCGACATTGAGCGACATAACATGATATGTTAGTAAATTGTATTTATTAATTTTGTTATATGAGAAATATATACAGAAGCAATGTATTTCTGATAACATACGATGCAGAAAATATGTTTGACGTGCTATATAGAATACAAATAAACTTACTGACCGTATTGGAAATATAAAATTAATACAGGTAATTTTTATGAATAAATAAGAGTTATATTTATCTATTGTATTCATAGTTTTAGAAAATTTAAAGATAAAGCTTAATGAGACTATAAATGTGATTTAAAATTTTATTATTAATAGCGTTGCTAAAGTTTCATTGCCCCTATACTTAGTGATTTTTTTATTGATACGAAATATTGTAATAAAATTATTATATATTAAATTTATTTATGATAGAAGTATATGACTTTTTTATACTAAATTAAAAGGCCTGTATACATTAACAACTATAATTTATTTCCACATATTTTTTTTAAAAAGAAAAATGTTTTCGTAAAGGAAAATATATTAAAAAATGTGAACTAAAGTATATTAAAAAATGTTCTATTAATAAGTAAATTAGCTGAATTTTAATAGGGTATACAAAACACAGACGAAAACGTCAGTCGCTTATAACTCACGTGCTCGATGTTTTATTGTTCATTTAATTATATTCTTTTATATTATGACTACATTATATGTAGATGTATATGCATATATAATATATATTTATCTAGTTCAATGTATTTATTTATTAAAATTTTGGAACTTTATACATATTTTATACAGATATTTTTGAATAGGTTTAATAGTGATTGTTAATCGAATACGATAGGGTTGGGAGTTTTGAAAGGCGAATAATATATATAATAAAGGTAAATAATGATTGAATAATGAGCATTTCTATTTTACTGTTTTAATTTAATAGGATGACACTATGATATTCGTATAAGAGTTATAGAATCAAGAAGATATAGAGACGTATAAGTTGTATTTTCTGAGACGATTGAAAAAGCAAAGCTGGTATAAGCGCTCTTTGTACAGGGTTTTAAAACTCGGACGCATGCGAAGCAGATATAAACCATTCCATCGCCAACAGTGTTTTAAATGCTATTTTTTTTAATGCTATTTTTAATTTTTATTATTTAAATTTTAAAAGTAGAAGCCACTAATAATATAATTTCATGTTTTATTAACCTAATCATAGATATTTATTTCTTATTTATAACTATTTAATTCAGTTTTCATTGTTTAAAAGTTTACTTTCATAGTTTTACGTTATGCTAGTGCTATATTGCAATATTTTAGCTATTTTATAAAATTAAAAAATACACTATAAACATTTTCCATAAAACGTTGAATTTGTAAAAATATATAGCAACTAATTCGATTAAATAGTATCTTATTAAAAATCGGCTGATAATAATATAAAATCTTCTAAATAATTTTCATATGGTTCTAAGCATTCAATTTTTATTGATAAAAATTAAAGATTGCTAAATTTCATGAAGAAGATATTACGAAAGCATTTTAGAATATACATTAAATATACGTGCTTGATTCTGATATGTCAACCTCACTTGTAAAATATATAAACAATTCTTGAAAATTTGTATTTATTTATAAATATTCTTAATATTCTTCCTACTTTAGAAGAAAACATATTATTACATAATATTTATTTTAATGCAAAACATATACAAATTATCACTGTTGTTTAAATTTGTATATTTAAAGAAATCATAATATCCTAAAGTATTAAATATTTATAAAACTTACATGGTTTAAGCTAATGAAAATAAGTTCATAAATCATCTAGTTTCAAAACATTAATTTAATAAGAATTTTTATTTGCTTAATTTAAAAAATATCTATGAAGTTTGAATAAAAATTTTCCAATTTTTATTACATTTTTAGTTAAATATAAACAATTTATTTTAAAACATTTTTTGATTAATTTTAAGTTAAAAAAAATCTTTTTGATGCTTAAATAGAATTAGTTAAAATTCGATTTTTATAAAGAAATAAAACTTTAGTTTTATTTAATTAAGAACGAAATATTTTTTTATGAAATAAAAATCTTTTGTATTATATATTTTTTTCAGAGTGAAGATTCCTTTATATAGCGTCTCTCCTGTAATTAAACGTAGGGAATTTTGTACCATTTTTTATATATGAATAAATTAAAAAGTATCTGGATAATTATATCTTCTATTAAATTATTGTCAGAAAATTTTCTTTTATAAGTTCATAAATTGAAAGTTGTGACTACAACTCGCTACTTTTTACTGTCAAAAATTTTATTTATTACAACCTGCACAATATACCTTGCAACATGTATACTGTCTTAGCAGCCGCCATTCACCTTGCTGATATTAGTTTCTTCGCATTGAAAATCATCGTTATTTTCCAACCTTTGTTCTTCATATATTTTTTCTGTAGATGTATTAACATAGTAGTTACATAAACTATCAGTGCTGAAGCATGCTCACCTTATATATATATATAATTTAATTTCATTGCTAACCTGGTGAAAACTCTAGGATATAATAATTTATATTATATATCTTTTATATTCATCAAACTGATGTCTTTGAAAATAATTTTTTGTTTAAAGATCATATTTTTTCTCCTATATTTCAGATGTTCGTAGAAGATTTTATGTAAATTAATTTTCGTCTGAATATTATCATATATACATTAGGACTTATACTTTAAAAGGAGAAATACCTAATCGTGAAAAGTTGAAATATACTTTGATTTTAAACCAGATTTGAATAAACTAGTGATACTGAAATAATTTTGGCAAAAACAAACTGCGACTTACGCACTACCTTATTCGCCTAAACTCTGTTCATAACATAAAAAAATGGAAGTTTACTACAGTTCCAGTATTTTTTTATAGTTCTTGTCTACTTCATAATCGGTCAAATATGAATGCAAATCTTGCTTATCGACATGAATAGCTGTTTGTGAACCCAAACATACTGATGGTATGAAGTTATATATATTCTCCTGAGAGCTTCATGCAGTAATTTCTAAACAATGACAAACCATGTCTTAAAAAATTAATTGTATACTTTTCGAGTAGATTTGATTAATTTTTGAAGAGCAGCGGTTACTAGACATCCGTATTATGACCTGTCTTATTTTTTGACTATTGACAAGATGTTTTCTCGTTTATCTCGTGGATTTATTTTTTATCTACACAGAAAAAAACTATAATATATAAATTATAAACTAAATATAAATATAAATATAAAATTATAAACTACATAAACGGTTTTATTAGAGATAGAAACTACTTCTTTAGTTATGGCAGCACTTAAAGTGATTGAATGATAATTGGGAAGGCTTTTACTTAACTGGTAATCCTTTAATATCAATCTGAAGTTATTCCTAATTTTAGTTGATTAAACTTATCAAGGTGAGATTTTTAATTGATAAATCTTTCTAGAATTTTAGTGAATCTAATCTAGCTCATACAAAATTATTAAAAAATTTTTTATTTACGCTAATAAGAACAAATATTTTAGAATATTTTGATAAAGATAATATTCTTAATAAATTAACTTATTTTAATTTAAATTTATTTACATAGATAATAATAATTTCATTCATTTTTGTTCCTTTTACAAACAATAATATAATGATGAAATTCCGGAAAGTCGCTACAAAACTTCTAATTTTTCAATTGCGTTGTCAGTATTCGAAAGATTGATTTCATTAATTCAAATATTAGATATTAATAATAAAATACTATATTATTGCTTTCATATTGGTGCAATATAATATTTTATAATCTTAAATTTTATTTTTTTATTTTTCAAAATCTCTAAAAATTTTTTTTCTTACAAATATAATACTTTGTGTTACACTTTTATCTTGCATCTATTAATTAATTTACGATATGATATGCCACAGAATTTTTAATATGCTGGCATATTCTATATTAATAAAATTGTATGAATTTATATTTTTAAACATTTAGTTATCAACGTAATAATTAAAATATTATGATCTGCAAATCCTATTCGCATGATGCCAACTTATAATATTTATACATAATAATATAGCTGTCAGTAATTATTAAATTCTATTTTAATAATAGGGTGATCCTATACCTGAACACGTGGGCCCACCCGTAGCTTGTTGCTGTGTTAAATTAGTCGATGTACCTGAAATGGAATACTATGCAATAAATAATCAAGGGGAAATTTGCGTAAAAGGTACAAATGTTTTTGTAGGATACTATAAAGATATTGAAAAAACATCAGAAGTAATTGACAACCAAGGCTGGCATCACACTGGAGATGTTGGAATGTGGCTTCAGGTAAAATAAATAACTAAATATATATGTTAACTTATAACGATTTATTGTTTATCAAGCTAATTTTTATAGTTTTTTCATTATATGCTATAATTATTTTATTTATAATTTAAATACTCATACAAATTTTCAATACTTTTATATATTTTCAAATATCCTCTAATTTTATTGTTTTTATTATATTACATATTAATAATTCAATTAAAAAGTTCGTTGTTATATTTCTAATAATTATTTTTAATATTTTATGTTCTATAACGTTTTTATAAAAATTATTTTTTATCAATGATTAAATCACATTATTAAATGAATATTAATTATGATTGTAAAAACTAATATAAGAAATTTTAATGATATTTATATTCGGTATATGCAATGTAATTCTATTAAAACATTTATAAATGATAAATTTTTATTTAATTCTAATAAATAAATTAAAAATTGGGTTTTTGAAATATAGTATGATTTGTAATTTGAAATTAAGTAGATTATTGAAGTCAATTTTGAAATGAGTAACATGTAAATAGTAATTAAAATTTTAGCTCTATTTTAGACTTGTCTTGAATCTACGGTTTGAATATATTATTAATAAATTTTTATTTTTAACGTTTAAATTATAAATCAGACTACTAAATATTTTTTATATTGATACAAACAAGGTCTATTTTAACTTAAAATTTCTATAAAGTGAAAAATTATTATGTAGCACTTAATCTAAAATATAAATGAATTTTTGATCAATATTAATAACAAAATAATCAAAGTCAACTTATATTTAGAAATTGTTTTATATTTTTTTTATGAAAAACGAATTATATTATCATTATTATTATTTACGAACAATCATTACATTGTTATTTACGATAAATACATTCTCATATACGTTTTTTTATAACAACTCTATATATTACTTAACACTTATAACTATAAACATCATGTCATTTTCTTCTATTTCCAATTTCCATCGTCTTAACCTGCTCCATTCTGACTTTTTTCACTCTTTAGCTCTGCTAGCTCTCTCTCATTCATTGGATCTTATATAAACTATATATATATATTTTTCTTATTTCAGTACAATCTTCTACTTGCTCGAATTATCCCCTGTATCATGTTATTGTACTCATCCAAAATATATTTTAATGGTTTTAGTTCTGTATAACACATTTTGAACTTTCTTTTATCCTGTTCCAACTAATGTTCGTTATTTCTAGTTTCATTTCAAATACTATATCTTGTTACTAAATTCATACCGATTCTTTTTAACTCTCCCACTTTTTCTTATACAATTCTCTATCCTTCTATATCTTCTGTTTTACTGTTTCTAATCTCATATTCATATTTTGCTTTTTTCAGATTACTTAACTATTCCTGGAGTTGTTGCCTCACCTTAAAATCTTCTGTTTCTTTCCATATTGTGTCTTCAATCTCTATTTTTCTTCTCAATAATCACTTGACCATCCAATACTATGCCAAAATTTTATTCTCTTAACTCCGTGAAGTTCTTTTCCCTTCTTACTTTACTTTTCAAGATTTCAACTTCCTTCTTTCTTCAATTCTTATTATTTAACATTATTTTATTATAACTATTATTCACTCGTGTTCAAATTTCATAATTTTTATCTGATAACCGACTGCCCTTTCTCAGTTCTTATTGTTAGTTTATTTTTTTTTACTTTCTAACATTAGTGTATAATCCTATATATAATTTTATTTAAATTTAATATCCATTTAATATTTTTTTATTAATTTTTTCTATCTCTTCACTACACTTCCATTCCTATATTAGTAGTATAGTTTATTGAACAATATTACAATTGTTACGAATCATTACATTATATATACTGTTATTGACCGTCCCGGACGTGTGACTTTGGAATGGAATTTTGGAAATTTTTTTGAAATTTTTCTGCCATTTCTTTTGTCATATATACATATTTTCTCCTTTAAACTTTCTATTATTAATTCTTTGATTTCAGTGGAGTGTTTGGGTTTCTCCAGATGGGAAATCCAGATCTGTTTATGTTTGATATCTCTAATTTCTTCCCATAGATTGGTTATATCTTCACTTTTCTCTCTGCATATGCACGAGGTCTAACTTAACCCTTGCCAGAATCTTAATCTTAATCTTACCTTTGTGTAACCTTTTAATTTCTTTTATTTTCCTCTCTAATTCTCCAAACTTCTGCCTGCTTCTCTTCTTGTTGTTATACATTCTTTAACTATGAAGATTTTTCATTTTTCATTATTTTATCTTCAAATCTTATGGCTCTCTTAACTTCTCTTATCTGTATTTTATGTTTCCTTGTCTTTAGCATTAAAATGCTATCCAGGGTATTAGTATCTACACCTAGGCACTATTTTAGATACTGTTTCTGCACCATTTCTATTATTTTACCCCCTTTCTATCCTCAAATTTCCGCACCATACAACAGGCCTTCTACAAGCGCGTCGAATAATTTTAGTTTGTTATTTATCTGTTACTTACTCAACCTTACTAATTGACTGTGCGCATGCGCTACTCTACTCCTGTATATTTTTTATGTTTCTAGTTTTCCAGTTTTCCCAATATTTCGACCGCATCCTTCCATTTCTGTTATTTGTTTTACTATGTTTTTTCTTGCTGCTTCTTCACCTCTATTTGATCTTCTTCTAATCTTACTTTTTGCACTTATTTATTTTATGTATTGTTTATTTATAACTTTTTCGTAACTACTCCGAATTAACCTTCATTACCACTATGATTCTGTACCGCTTGTGTTTTCACTTTTCCGTCACTTATAAACGCTAATAACTTGTTTATAACTAGACCGCTACTTTCTTCCCTACTGACGCCTACGAAGCTTCGAAAGCGAATCATTACTTCCATCTCTATATTTCTACTCTACATAATAACACGCTCTCTATTAAACTGTCGAATAATTTCATTTTTTTCCTAAAATATTCTTTGAACCACTTGCCTTCAATACTTTATACTTTGGTTAAAATTGTATTTGCTTTTATTCCTATAAAATTCATGAATAATTCATTTCTGTTATTTACTTTAAGGTTATATCCTAAATAATTTCCGGAACTTTTTTTAGTTTCTCAATATTCCAACAGAACACACTTTATATTTTCCTCCTAACTTCCTGAATTTCATTATTTTTCTTTAGCTGTGTTATTCTCCGACTTTTATCCAAGTATTTCCTAAAAATTCTTAATATCTCATTGAACTCTCCCTCGCTTTTTATAATTAGCACAACGTCGCCCCCACGTGTTATTAAGTATAATAACATATATAGTTCTGATATTATCTTTGTCTATTTTAATCCCTGCCTATCCAGCCTTTTCATTTCTTCCTCCAAATTTGCCATCACAATGTTAAAAAATGTCTGACCCAATGGCAACCTTACCTTACTCCTTTATCGATTTCCATTTGTATTATTAACTCATTTCTAGTCTTCTTTTAACCTTTGATCCTCTATACATATATCTTTTACAATCTCTTAAGTACCCTTTAATTTCTATGTTCTCTATACTTTTCCGAATCATATTCCTATTAATCTTATTAAAATTCGCCTTAATATCTGCAAAAGACACGAACAACTCTCCTTTATCTCTATTCAGCTATACATCAACTACTATCTTTAGAGCATAGATTATCTAAATTTCTCTTTTTTTGTCTTGAACCCAAATTATGTGTTCCCAAATATCCTCTTTTCCTCTATAAAAATTTTATCCTATTTTTATAATTTCAGCATAACTGTTATATCTAGAGTTCATTACTATAATCTCGTTATACTTATTCGTGTATCTTCTCTCTTGCTTTTGAAGATCAGCACCATCACTCCGCTTTTTAAATTTTTGACATTCTTTTTGTTTTCATTATGCCTATACTTATTAACTATTTATACCCTAATCAATCTTCTCACAACTGTTATTCCCTGAATTCCTTATTTAATTTAAAATACCGTCTTTCCTCGGACTTTATTTTCTTTAATTAATTTATAGCGCCCCAAATCTCCATTTCTGATATCTCTTTTCTCTTATATATTTTTCTGTTGTATTTTTCTCTTTCTAAATTTTCCTTCTTCTAAATTCTCCCTCCCTCCCAAAACTTCTTATCTTCTTTCTCCCATATATTTATCCCTCAAATAAAAATATTTTATCCATTCTTCTTTCTTGATTCGTTTATCTTCTCTATCTTTTTTCTTTTTTTATTTACTAGTTTTTAAAATGCCTTTCCTGTCTTAAGCATTTCTATCTCTCCTAACTCTTTCTCTGAAGGTTCTTATTATTTATCATTTCCTTCCATTTCTTCCCCTGAATTTATTGTGTACCATTGTCTATTAGATTCCCTCCACTTCTTAAATTTCTCCATAAACGTTTCTTACCTTCCTAACATTCACTATTACACCACACCTCTCTTCTTTTTCCTCTTTTAATTTTTTTTCTTACTGCTTCTTTTATTTGTTTCTATTTTTCCTTCTTTTTTAATTTCTCTTTATAGTCTGTTATTTTTTATTCCGATCCATTAATCTACTTTGCTTTTTTTTCTTTGCTTCTTCTCACTTTAACATCTCACATTTTCAAGATTATTGATATATGGTTTGATTCTATCTTTTCGTATATTTCTTTTGTTTCCCTTTCTCTCTTATCATTCCCAATTATGTAATCTATAATTTTTACTCCAATTATTCTTACATATGTGTGATTTTAATCTTTTTTTCATTCTTACCATTTATAAATTTATTACCGTTAAATGACTGTCCCCTTTACTTATTTATTTTCTTGTTTCCTCCCTTTTTCCTTGCATTAAAGTTCTCGCCCCAGCACAGTCGCTTTCTATTTACCTATGTCCACTATCTTCTTTAGTTTTTCATAATTTCCCCTATTTTATTTCTCATATACTCTATATATTCATTCCCTTCTATTTCAATTGCAGATAATATAATTTTCTTTGTCTTTTTTCTTATTTTTTTTCTAACTTTTCTTTTCATCTCGTTTTTTTAATCGCTTTTATTACCTCCCCTTTTTCCCCCCCACTGGATTTCTCTTTGATTCACTCATTATTATGGCATATCATATATGGATATATATATATATTTGAATTTATGGAATCTTTAGCTTATTCCACTCGTCCATGTATGTTTCAACCAATCTAACTATATCCTATTCTAGAATCAACTTTCATTCGCTTCTATCCACCCACTTCAAACCATTTGCGTTTTCTAAATTCTCTTATTCAATTATTAATACTTTTCTTACTATGCCTCTTGTTCATCTATACATCCTCTTTTATTGATTTACTTTCCTGTACATTGTTTCCTATTCCCAATATTCTACATCCTACTTTCTCTGATAATATTATACTGTCTATTTACCATTTTTTCTTCTGTCTTTTGGCCACAGCCTATTTCCTTCCTTTTCTATTCTATATTATTGCTGACTATTCTTCATTCTCTTTTTTTCTAAAGCTCCACTTCTGTTTCCTTCCCTTATAACACCATTTTCCCTCCATTCCTATGAATTTATTTCTATGTATTTTAAATTTTTTGTCATCTTAATTTAAGAACTATTTTATTTTATAAATTTCTCTTTTAGAGTGCCTTAGCTTATAGGTGGTATTTCTATGTATAATATTTGGCTAACTTTAAGGATGATTTTTCTCTTTTAAATATTCCTTTTATCTTCCCTATTTCATAATTCTACTTTTAATAATCTTTTATTTATATCCATTTTCTGTAAATGTATTTTTAAAACTTTACTTCAAGTTTTAAGTTATCCCAATACTAGTGTTCATCTTTTACTTTACTCCACATTCCTCAGATACCTTTACATCTTTTCTTTATCCTTATTTATTATATAAGTACTTCACCAATACATAGTTTCTAGTCTCCCTGATTTTTTATTATATAAGAACCTGTATCTGCTCCTTTAAAATATTTTTTTTATTAGTTGTAAAAATGTTTTCTGACTTATTTCTTTGCTCGACTCTTCTCTTATTTTATTTCTTCAATTCTAATATTAAACTCTTCATTCTGCTTTTTACGGCCTCCGTACTTTTTCATGTTTTTCAACTTCTTTTTTTTCACCCATGGTTCTAGTGAACTACTGGTCTTTTTTTTTATTTAATACTTGTTTCATCAGCATTATTTTAATATTATTCTACTTACAATTTTATACTAACGGTCTCTATTCAACTGCTGCAGTTATTAAAGCACACACAATGCTATATGCACATGTTAATATATTCATATCCTATACAAATGTATCCACCCGTAATTTCACTCTATCACTAGGTTTTTAGATCGAAAAATGTGTTAATAAATAAAAGTAAAGTTAGATCTACCTCTGGAATCCAATTTCTACAAAGATCTTTAGATATTGACTTATGTTGTCAATATATCTAATTTTGATGGAAAACGTGCAAGCCCCTTGCCAAATGTAATTATTAAGAAAATTGTTCAACAATATTCTTTATGATTCTTGTTGATCGGCTAAAAAAGTACGTAAAGTAACAGAAACGATAGGTATACAATAAATATCAGCAATCATTACTTTACATAAAAAGCAAGGAACGAGAAAACTGTTAACATAATGAGTAATAGGAATATTTATTTTGGGTAACAAATGGATACGCTTGTTAAGTCAAAACATTGATTTTGTATTAAGTCTTAGATTTTTAAATACACATATTCTTCGTAGAAGACAAAAATGGTTTTGGCCACAACGATTATGATTATAAATTTTGCGATTCTCTTGATTTTCTCTAGAAATAAAACACAAACACGATGTATAACTACAGTAAATTATTAAATCAATGCAATGAGTAAAAGGGAGATTATGATTGTTAAAAATATTATATTTTTTATTCAGAACTTTAATGTACCTACCGGGTAAAATCTTCCCAATGCTAAAATGGAGAAGAGGCTTTGACCCTGATCTAAATTAATAACCAAATTGAGAATTTAATTAAAATGGAAAAAAATCTAAAATTAAAATAATATATTTATTATTAAATGGATATTAAATTTAAATAGAAATATATAGGATTATACAATAATTTTAGAAAGTAAAAAAAAATAAACTAACAATAAGCACTGAGAAAGGGCAGTCGGCTATCAGATAAAAATTATGAAATTTGAACACGAGTGAATAATAATGTTATAATAAAATAATGTTAAATAATAAGAATTGAAGAAAAGAAGGAAGTTGAAATCTTTGAAAAGTAAAGTAAGAAGGGAAAAGAACTTCACGGAGTTAAGAGAATAAAATTTTGGCATAGTATTGGATGGTCAAGTGATTATTGAGAAGAAAAATAGAGATTGAAGACACAATATGGAAAGAAACAGAAGATTTTAAGGTGAGGCAACAACTCCAGGAATAGTTAAGTAATCTGAAAAAAGCAAAATATGAATATGAGATTAGAAACAGTAAAACAGAAGATATAGAAGGATAGAGAATTGTATAAGAAAAAGTGGGAGAGTTAAAAAGAATCGATATGAATTTAGTAGCAAGATATAGTATTGATGGAAGCATTCTAGATAGATTAGCTATGAAGAATTTTTTTAAAAGCTCAAAATCTGGTACTGATTCATAGACTCCGGATAAAAAATGTAACTGTGCATAAGCTTTAAAGATTTTTTCCCTGTAAGCCAGTGTATAAGAACTTTAGATCAAATGGCTATTTGGAATAATGCCTAGATAATTGATTATCGCATACCAAGAGGTTTTGTAATTTTCTATGACTATAATGTAGATACGTCACTAACATATATGTTAAAGAAAGAGGGATCCAATTTCATTCAAGAGCATAAGCACCCCTGCAGCGTTATTTTTTGTTCTGAGGGAGACCATCTGGAATATTCCAATAAATACCTGCGGTGGTTGTAAGCTTGGATGTAGAATTGAGGGAATTGAGTAGTACCTTTAAAGTAGCTAGTCTGCTCTGTATGGAAAATATTGATTCATCCATTTTGAAGTTATGAGTTTCAGTTTCCAAGAGTTTTTCCTTTAATAATTTGCATATTAAAACAAGTCGATCATAAAGTCCATAACATTTCTCTGATTAGGAGCAAGAAGTTTTTTATGATATTCAGAAATGAAAGTTAAAGCAAGGTCCAACAGAGGAATGTTTTCAGGTCTAAAGTATATAAACGAAAAGTTGTACTTACCTCTCAGTAAATGATACCAAAAGATGACAATTCGTATAAAACGATATGAGTCCTTTTTGTGGTGTATAGATAGCGCTGGTGTTGCTGCAGTGCCATATAGTATGTTTGATTCACTCCGTACCATGTGTTATGGTAAAGACAGCAGGTAATATTTTAGCGAAAGCGCAGAACCATACGACAGTTAAACTTTGAACGCTGATACATCAACACGTAGTGGAATCTCAAATTCAACTGATTATTTGCAGTAACGATCTCTTTTCATGCCTCGAGGTCTAAATTTACAACGTAGTTTTATAGGATAAGCATTTTTTAGTGATTTAACCCGCTAAAAGCAAACGAACATTGCATTTATTGAGTGAGGTATATACGCGATCTTTTTCCTGACACGATCCAACCAGACTTAACGTTTTTATCATATCAAAAAATGATCAAGTGCTTTTACCTTTTTGTCTGCGCACTCCCTCGGTTGCCCTCGACTTATTGAAGCACGTGATTAACAAGTCGTATGCTTAGCCAATTAATTCAATGCTTACATGTTGACGCAGAGATCAAGATAATCGTACTTTTAATTCGAATCAACCGGTATTATTGTTTAGCATCAAATGTTAAACAATAAATTTTCTAATAGTTTAAAGATATATATTTAATAATGAACAAGAGAAAATATGTTGTCAACATTATGCCATTAATATTAATAATAATACCAATTCAGTTTGTAAATATTTATATTTATCATTTATATTTTGTAGAATATAATATTATTCAAGATTTCATGAAATACTATTAAAAACACCGTATCTTGATAGTAACTCAACTAACTATCGATTATTGATGTATCAATCAGTACAATCGACGTACCGATCAAGTTGGCGCTTCGATCAATTATCAATTAATTGATCATGCGCATTGATAAAAACATAGAAATTTAATTTTCATTGTTGAAACAGCTATATTTCTTACAATCCGTGTTTTATTTATAATCATATAATTAAATAATCTAAATTATAATTCATATAAATTCAAGTTTAATCGTCACCATTACATTAGTGGATTGAGAACCTACTAATTCAAGTAATAAAATAACAGAAAGTCAGTGGATTTACCGGTCACTGACTTTATCACACTCATTGAGTCATCTACTCACCTATACTAAAGACATACTATACAGTCATATAATCAATTAATTTTCAACTCACTGACTAATCACTCATCATAATATAAATAACAAATTAATTAAAACTCAATGAAGTGTAAATTATATATAGTGTATTTTGCATTCTATTCATAATAAGTATATAATAGTTACTGAAAATCAATATTGTTAATAATTAGTGTAGATATTTAAATATAAGATATCAGAATCAAAATGTAAATAATCAATAAATAACACAATAAAGCAACTACTCAATCAAAAGTGTGATATTGTAATAAATTCAATATTTCCACTTGCTAATTCCATAAGCTACATATCCAACATAAATTGTAACTTTCAGTGAACTGTTATCATCAGCTACTATTATCAGTTTTTTAATTTTACAAGTTAAAACAAATATAAAGCTGCCTTCATTTTCTAATGCATATATTTTTATGCATGTGTGTGTATATGTGTATTAATAAGTTAACTAACCTTCAAATCTATAATTTAATAAACTTTGAAACATATTATTCTAAAAAAATAATTATTTAGGTACAAAATTACATGAAACTTAATTAAATTTTTATTCTATTTTATTTTAGAACGGAACTTTAAAAATTATAGATCGAAAGAAACATATATTTAAACTCTCTCAAGGAGAATATATTGTCCCAGAAAAAATAGAAAATATTTACGTTAAAAGTCAATATGTTCATCAAATCTTTGTTCACGGTGAATCTTTAAAATCATGTATCGTTGCAATCGTTGTCCCAGATGTAGATATTATAAAATGCTGGGCTTTAGAAAATAAAATTCCTGGTACTTTGAGTATACTTTGTGCTAATATGGACGTTAAGCGATTTATTTTAGACGATATGCTAATCCGCGGAAAAGAAGCTGGTTTGAAATCTTTTGAACAAGTATGTGTATAAAAAAATATTTTTATTTGTAGTTGTTTTAAATTATATGTAATATTTTTAATAAAATTTATTGTAAAATATAGGTAAAGGATATATATCTTCATCCAGATCCATTCTCTATTCAAAATGGACTTTTAACGCCAGCTTTAAAAACAAAACGTCCTCAATTAAAGGCCTACTTTAAACCACAATTAGAAGATCTTTATCAAAACTTGGCTTAAGAAAGCTAATATATTAAATAAGTAATGTTAATAATAAAAGGTTACTATAGATATTTCTAGAAATATTAAAAAATAATAAATTAATTAAATACGTTTATTTTGGAATATTATATCATAATATATTACAAGATATTAAACTATAGTAGAAATATTTTTTGCTCTGATTTCCTAACTGATATTATATTTTCAATGCATATTAGTATTATAAAACTTTATACCATAATCAGTTTAAAAATTAATAATTACGTATATACATTTTACGAATAAATAAAAAACTATAGTATAATTATACGTGTAAGATTAATAAAATATTATTATAGGTTTTATTCAAAAAATTTAATAAATTTATTTGACAATTTAATTAAAATAAGTATAATATAATCTACAAATTTTATAATTAATAAAACACGATCTTTACTCTTCGAGCTGTTAATAGAGAATGAATGATCTGACGTTAATCTTAGTATCATTCATATAAATTAATCGATATATCTTCTTTCTCTTTCACACACATATATATATATAATAAAATAAAATAAAAATATTTAAAATTATGTGCAAAGCAAATTTATAAATAAAATTAAAAAATCAAAGAATCCATAAAAAATGAATAAAAAATATCTTTATTGAAATTATCGTAAATAATATAAACTCACATCATTTTTCAATTTTTTTTAATTTACATTTTTTTTAATCATTAATAATTAAAATTCTTTGGGTAAGGTAAGTAATTAAAAATAACTTTTTAATTAAAGTAGTAAGCTATGAAGAATATAGCAAAATAAATGGAACTATAATAATGGACCACGTCTTTATTAATATATAATTTAATAAAATGATGAATATGTCTATAAACAATACATGATTTATCAAAATAAATAAAGCCTTATAACTCTGATACATACCAAATTAGTTAACATTCTTCCTCTAGTTAATATTCTTCCTCGGATAGAAATTATTAATTAAAAAAAAGTTAGCCCCTTTTTGCTTTCTCTCCTAAACTTTACACTACCTCGTTCATCTATTAAGTTGTCACAATTATTCAAAATACATATCAATAGTTTTCACAATTATAAGTAAATAATACTAATTTATATAACATATTATAAATTCTTTTTTATGTTTAAGTTACTTTTCAAATATATTCATATTGCACAATCTTATTTACTTTTCCATTTATATTTATTTATTTTATTTATTTAAAAACAAATGATACATTGTTATTTACATTTTTGTACATTTTAAAATCTAAATTATTTTCTATTTGTATACTTATTACTTAATGTTATTTATTTTTACATTTTTATTTATATATTTTATTTATTTTTTCGTTTACTATTCTTTCTTCCTCTCTCTTGCTTTGTTTTACTCCAATGTTTCTCCTGCATTTTCCAATTTGAATAATCGTATAATTGCATTCTTCCATAATGTGTTATCTTGTTTTTCGCCTTATTGCACAATTACATGTTTTTCCCTTTTCTAGTAACCAATGTTTATTGTTTTTCAATTTATTGTCCAATTTAACCTGTTTTATGTGTTTCTGAGTATATTCCCAAGCGCGTATGTATGTATGTATGTATAAAGATACATGGAAACACATTGATGTACGTTAGTTTGTTATTGTATTAGAGGCACATAATAATGAAAAACCTTAGAAATATCTCTTTAAAAACTAAAAATTAATTAAAACTAACTTAGGAAGTTAATTGATAAAAAATTTTAAACAATGCATTTTTTGTAAAGAAAAAATTATATTATAAAACTTCTGATTTAAAGAAATAAAATCCTATAAGTTATTTACTATTCGATAATTGTCTTAATACCGATATGTAATAGATGCTAACTTTGAATCTTTATTATTAAAGTATACTATGTGAATATATAAATATAAGTATAATAAATTATATAAATATAATAATAATATATAATATATAATAATTATATTATAATATAATAGTATAATATTTAAATATATATAAATATAATTATTTTGATAATTTTAAAAGTTTGTTACGTAATTTTAAATATTTAAATTTTATGCATGCTTTTAAATACGAGCGATATAGACAAACTTCAACAGAAGTAGTAGCTGAGTACTAATGAACCCTAAACAGATCAACTACTATATCAGAGCTCAAATTTTCCTTATGCTTATCCGTTGAGCAAGAGTTACTAAATCTGTTGAGCGTACATAAGTGCCCTCTCTTTTCGTGTCTAGACAAATAAAAACGATCTTCAATAAGTGCAGCTGTAGGTTCAACGTGGTTTAAGATTAAGATTTCTACTTTCTGTCGAGAACTATTGCATGAACGAGATTACATGAGCTATCTTGGTGTATTTATACTTCTTATTTTATACACTCGTTTTTCGATCGGCTAGAATGAAGAATTTAAGATACAAGTGCATAATATTTTTTTCTTGGTATATTTCTATTATGTAGAATGTATGGTTAAACTAAAATTCAAAATATTAATTTTTAAAGTACGGATGACATCAATTGCTTAACGTAATTACAATCGCTTCAAAAATCCTATCGAACCAGTACTCGACACATGATGTAGATTATAATATAAGTTGTCTTACATTAATTAAATAAAAGTACTTATAGTCTTTCGATAATTTTCGTATTCTATTTAACTTTAAATTTTGTTCATCCTTTCTTTCTTTCTGTCTTTTATGAATACTGTATATTTAAACAATGGGTTGCAGACTAAATATTTAGGTATTTAGTTTCTTTGAATATTTGCATTAAATATCATAGATATATACCATATAGAATTCTACTTTAAAACATCCACAATGATAATTTGTCAATATATACAAATTTTAAATAAATAGATATAAGAAATATAAAATCTAGACATATATTTTTTATGAAACATACGATATAGATAGATAGATAGATAGATAGATAGATATATTTATTGAACAATATAAAAATCATTATAATATTTTACTTTTATCTCATATACAACTTCTCTTACATATAAATACAATTTCTTGGTATTGCACATTATACTTCAGCTTATAATTAACAATTATACCTGATTATTTAATATATTTATTTACATGAATCTTTTTTACATATTTACATTCCAAACCTTTTATCAGCTCTTATATTTCCTATACCTTTTTATTGCTTTAACTTTATAAAATTAATAGAAAATTAATAATCATAAAAATAATAAAAATAACGATAATAAAACAATAATAAAATAATAATAAAAAAATATAAATAAAAAAGAAAAAAATGAAGAAAAATTTTAATAATTTCAAAAACTAATTTAAATTTATGCTCCTAAAAAACAATTCAATAACAATTTAAAATTTATTTTTTTTCTTTCTTTTTCATTTTAACACCATTTATGATATACTATCTAATTCCAGTATCGTAAACTTATTTTTCTCTATACACTTTTCTTTCTCTTCTATTCTTCTTCTCTCCCATTGTATCTTATACATTCTACTTATGTCCTTTCTATTGTAATTAAAACATTGCTTCCAATTATTTATCCCGAGGCAAACTATCTTGTAATTTTCCATAATGTGCTCTAACGTTTGTGCTCTAACGCATAGTTTGCACTTTTTTCTTCACTCTTGAGCCATTTTTTATTTTCTAGATTTTCATTGCTCATTCTAAATTTGGTAAGCATTTTTAGACCCTCTCTGAAATTCCCTACTTCTTTCTTATAGTATAATATAAGAATCTTATAGTATAATATTATATTTTCCCTACTTCTTTCTTATAGTATAAATTACCTCCATTTTCTACGTTATCTATTATTAGGTATTTTATTTCCTCCGTACATTTGGATTCATTCATGCGATTAAACCATATTTGTTTGTCCTGGCAAACTGTAATGGTTAGTTCTTCTTATAATAATAGATTCGTGTCTTGTAACTTCTCTCCACATGGGTCTCGATCACCCTATGCTTCGCTAGAATTTCACTCTTAACATTGTAAATCTCTTGTTCTTTTTGTTTAATAAGTTGCAATTCTCTAATTTTCTACACTCTTCAAGTCTGATGTTTAGACATTTTTTGATTATATCCTTTTTTTCCTCCGTTATTAGTCCATTTTTATATTTTATTGCTTTTTTCAGTGCAAATGTGTCCATTTTTTCTCTATTAGTGTCTAACATTAAAATACTGTCTGGTGTATTTCTTTTCAGACACCATTTTATATATTTTTTCTGCACTATTTCTATCTCTTTGTTACCCTCCCATCTCCATATTTCTGCACCATATGTTATTAAAATCTTCACCAGTGATTGGAATAGCTTCACTCTCATAACTAAATTGTTTTTAAAATAAACTTCTCCTATTTTTCATACTTTTCCAATCATCAACTTCGCTTTTTTGCCAGGTTCCTCTTTTCTCTCGTATCATCATTTTTGTCTGATATAGCATATCCTAGGTAAGAATATTGTTTTACCACTTCAATATTTTTGTTCTTTCAGGGGAATGAACCTCTGTTTCTGTATGAATTACCTTTTAATTTTTTTAATTTAATTATTTTTGTTTTTTCTGCATTACTTTCCAACTCTTTTTTCAACAGAAACTTTTCCAATCATCTTAACAGTTTCCTTAATTCCACGCCATTCTTATTCAAGATCGCTATATCGTCTGCATATGCAGTGCATCTAATTGTATTTATACCTATGCTAATCCCTGATGATCTAGATTACTTCAGTTAGTCCTCCAGATCTGACATGTCTATGTTAAAAAGCGTTGGGCTCAGAGAATATCCCTCTCTCACTCCTTTATCTGCTGCTATTTCTCAAATTATTTTATTTTAAACCCTGATCACGTTTTTTGTGCTTATATCAATTTTCTTGCAGCAATCGATTATCTTTTTGTTAAGACCTAATTCCTTCATTCTTACCCAAATCTCTTTTCTAACTATCTTATCGAAAGCTGACTTCAGATCGACAAAACATACCCACATCTCTGCCTGGACTCTGTCTAGTTGTACATCTATGGTCGTTTTTAGGGTATAAACTGCGTCGATAGTTCTTCTTCCCTTTCTAAATCCGAGTTGTGTAATCCCGTATTTTTCATTTTCTTCCACGTAACTATCTATTCTGTTATTCAGCAGTTCTGCATAGATCTTATAGCCAGAGTCCATTAAAGAGATTCCTCGGTAATTTTCAACTTTTTCTATGCTGCCCTTTTTGAAAATAGGAATTACGACTCCACGTTCCCATTTCTTTGGAATGCTATCCCCCTTCAGAAGTTGGTTTAAGATCTTCATTAATCCGTTTATGATTATGTCTGAACCATGTTTCTACATTTCGTTTGTTATTTTATCTTCACCTGCTGCTCTTCTATCCTTCAATTTTTTTATGACAAACCGTATCTCTTTTTTCTTCAAGTCTTCCATATTTTCCTTTCGTTTGCTTAACTCTGTTACCTGTCTCTCTATAATTGATTCCAAATGCTTCTCTGGGTCCTTACCAAAGGCTTTATTGAAATGGTCTAGCCACTCTGTGCTTTTTATATTATCTCCCATTTCATTATGTAAAACATACGATGTATAGTGAGTAATATTTAAAATATAAAATTACTAAAAGTATCAAAAATTTTATTGGCACAGAAAAAATTAAGTTTAATAGTCATTACTTGCCAGTTGTACGAAATTCTTTACTCTATCTAATAAAATCGATTCAAAACTGATGAAAAATGAATATCGACATTTTATAATAATTGACCATGATTCACATAATTTATTTAAAAGAGTTATACAAATTTTTAAGTATGTATCTATCATTTCCCATAAACCCAGAAAACATTTTATTTACTAAATATATTGAAAGAAGAAACATTTATTGTATAGATTCATTATACGTACGATACTCAAAGATAATCCAAAATAAATGTAAAATATTTTCTTAAGCTCTTCATTTACTATCTTATGTAAAATTGATTACCTATATATGAGTAGTATAATATTATGAAACAGTTTTTTGTTTGTAATAAATTAAGTGATATATATATATATATAACTATTGCAAACATATATTTAATATTAAACCGGGCCAAGTTAATTTATCATAATATACCAATGTGGTTTGATATGACATGTTGAAATATATATATAAACATATAATTAGAATTAGTAAAAATAAATAGAGAAAAAAGTTTTATTACAGAAAAATAAATTAATATTAGAATAACATTTCGGAATAAATAAAGATTAAAAGAAAATAAAGAAGACAAGATTCGTGAATTATTACATAAATATTTATGTTTATAAGAAAAGTATTTATTGAATAACGACAAAAAAATTTATACATACGGGCGAAATACTCATTATCATATAGAAATTTAAAATAGTATGAAAATCTATACATATTAAATTTATAAAAAATTAAAAATATTCTAAGGCCAGTTTTGTAATATATATTAAAAAGATCTACCATTTAGCGAAAAACATAAAATGTAATAAAAATCAAATCATATGAATAATTAATATGATGATAATAATCTATTATAAAAAATAAACATAACAATATAATATAGAACCATTTCTATAATAAACGAACAATATTAAAAAGAAAATAATAATATATAATACAAATATTAAAAATTATATACTTAGTTAGATATATTCAAGTATTCTACCAATTTAGCATTTTAGTATACTAGTATACTAAGGATTGTCAAAATATTATATGTTTTGCACACAAGTATAAAAGATATCAGGACAGAAGGTTCAGAAATTATTGAAATTCAACTCTTCTTTGGAATAAAAAAATCAACTATATTTCTCTCACTGGTATTTGTCGTTAATATTACAATATTTCTTGAATATTTGGAGATCTATTTTAGATTTATAGTATTTTAGTTGGAGAATATAAAACAATAAAGTAAATCAGAGACGAAATACGAGCTTTGATAAAGATAATTACGGCATCAAAATATGAATGAGAATAAGCATTTAAATGAGGCTCGAGTTAGAATATGAGCGAAGTTCATTATGTAAAATAGGTGTATTTTATAGAGCAAAGTAGCGTATATCATATTCGTCAAAAGGAATGAACTGTTAAAAATGTGATAAGTCTTGATGATGAGTTAGATGTGCACGTTGCATCGTTCAGCGCAGCGGTAGACGCGTTTTAAGCAATTTTTACCCGAAAATGTAAAGTCGGACCCTTGAGTTCTTTAACGTAGTAAAGAAAGAACTAAATATACATTGTGCTTATCGAAATGTGCTAGCTGTATACGTACGTTACACAATATAATATATATATATATATATATATATATATATATATATATATATATAAGAATAGAATTTGTAATATCTTTTACGAAGTAAAAAATGAAACCCAAAAAAAATAATTATTATCTGTTTCTTTTGACAAAAATACTAAGGTAACATCTGAAAAGTCAGATATAGATTTTATAATTACATCCAAAAATATATGGTAAAACAATTTTTAGTTTTTATGATAATAACTGTTTTTTACATTTTGAAAAAATGTATATAATTTTATATGTGTTTTTTAGAGAATATGCTATAAAAATATGAACAGCTAAAAATAAGTTATATTATTTACTTTGTGTCTTCTTTAACTTTTCTTTTAATTCTTCTAACAATAAAATGCTTTAAGACGACCCAAGATCTATACTATACAATATTCATTTTTTTAATGACCTTACTATACCCAAGTTTATTAATATCGCGATTACAATATCTTGTTCTTTTAGTATAAGAATGATATAAAAGAATTAAAAAGTATCATCTTCTGTTATATTAGATAAGTCGTAAGCATTGGTTCGTCTTAAAACCAATGTTGAGAGCGCATTTATAAATTATTTCATAATTTCTTGTCTTTTTTCTCCTCATACCTTTTTATTGATCTTTATTACCTAAATACTTATTTTAAATAATCATCCGATTCAAATAATAAGAATAAATTCGCTTTGAATAAGATTTTTTTAAATTTAAGCTAGCAACTGATAAAGTTGAAAATATTCTATTTTATATTCTTGTCTACTTATATAAAATTGCTTGTTTTCATTACAGCAATACAACATTTCACGACTGAGTTAGATAAAATTTTTTCATGATATTATTTTATTGTATTCAAAAATAAAAATATTATATAATACTTACAGAATTTAAGATTTCTTAAAAAGTATTTAGATTTTGTTTACTTTAGTAAATCAAAGTAAAAATATCTATTGTAAAATTTTAATTTATTATAACTATAAGTATTATAAGTAAAAACAAATAGCCGATTAACTTCAATACACCAGAGAAAAAATTTCTAATACAGATTGTTTTATTTTCTCGTCTATGTGAGAAGAATAAAAGTAATTATTATTTAACTAAATAATCAGACTCTTAAAATGTTTGTGATATGTTAAGAAATGAAAAGTAAATGCAGAATAATGTATAAAATAATATAATAATATAATACAAAGTCACTTAGATATTCTGACGCGTTAATTTTTTTTTATTACACAATAGTTGTATTTACATAACTAAAAACATGATACTGATACAATTGATGTAGTGTAGTAGCAGTAATAGTAGTATTAATATTTATTGAACAATATTTACATTGTTATTCCATTTTATTTAATTATTTTTCACATTTGTTTATGTCTTATACATTTTATCTCTTCCATATCTATTTTATAACTTCTGTATATATATTTATTTGATTTACATTATTTTTTAAATAATCTATATTTAATTCATTCACAAATTCTGTCGTTTACTCACTTACATTTTTAATTTTTAACGCCAGTTTATATTAATATTGTTTTTACATATTGCATACTGAATTAACTCTTGCCTATTCTTTATAAAACTTTTATATTTTTTATCTTTCAACTGTTCTGAATTTGTTATCTTGATTTTTCTTTCAACTTGTATACTCTCCTTGTGTTTTTATGTTTTTATCTTTTGACTATTTATATATTTATAATCTATTTTATTTAATAATAATATATTAACATTTGAAAAATTTTACTATTTATTCCAAAATTATATTTTATTTATACCTAATTTGCTTAAGATGCATGCTTGCTTTATATTACTACCCTTTTCTTATTTAAATTAAATACAAATTATGTAGCTTCTGCAATAAATTTTTTAATTTTCGGCTATTATATTATAAAATCTTATGGAAGTGTTAAAATTTTTAAAATAACGTATTCTACTGTAGCACTTGGGATACATAAAAACTAATGAAAATATACAATCTTTAATCTTAACCTTCTTTTAATTCCAAACAATTCCACGTCATAGATACCATCTGTATTTACTCCTAAACAATATATATATTTAAAACATTGAATTAAGTTTTAAAAAATAATAAAAATTAAAATGTATTTAGTGATTTTGCAAGGGTTTTTTTATTTTATCAATAGTTTTCTATATTTATTAATTGTGTACTTTTAGGTTTAAACATCTTTTTCTTTTTATTTCCTTCATCATTTTTTGTCCTCTAACCCCTTTTAAATTATAATTAAATACTTTTTATTATTACTTTTTTCTATGTACAGTTTTTAGCAATTTTATATAACTACTTTATGCTTAATTATATTAATTGGTTGTATCTAATATTATCTAATTTAATTTTTCTTCCCTATTAATTTTAATCTTGCTCTTTAGGGAAGATAACTTAACTGCTGCTTTTCCTTTTTCTCTTATGTTTTCACGATTTTCATACCTTTTATTCTCTTACTTCTTCTGTTTCTCTTCTTATCCTCTCTGTCATCTAATGTATCCATTTAGTATAATTATGTCTTTTTTCTTTTCTTTTATACAGTTAGCCTAGTCGCTTGTTTTAATTTTTTAAATCCCTACGTTCCTGGAATATGTGTTTAAGAGTTTCATTTTTTTCTTTATATATTCTGCTCCTTTTTTCTTCTGACAGCTAGTGTTGGTTTACTTTACTTCGTTTTCCATTTTACATCCTACTAAGATCTTCATGCCACTTCTTTTTTTTTTATCCTTTTTTCATATATATATATATATATATATATATTACATCATTCTTAGGTTGTTTAACACTATCTGATTAATTTCCTATGTATACTTTTATTTATTTATATGATGCATTCATAGTTGAATTTTCTGACCTTTTTTATGCTCTTTACCTCTTTCCATAGCGTATCTAGGGTTCTGCTTTCACCGACCACATGCATCAGGACCATCCGATCTCTTGCCAGAAAAGCATTCTATTTTCTGTAAAATCTTTTTCTTTATTTCCTCTGTTTTTATTATTTTCTCATCACCTTCCACGTTCAATCCTTCTTTTTATACATTATTTTGTTATCTACATGTTTTTGCTATTTAGTATTTTATCTTCGAACAAAATTGCTCTTTTGTCTGATTTGATTTGTACCCTTTGTCTTTTCATTTCCAGCATTAATACGCTGTCAGGTATATTAATATTTAAACCTAGACACCGCTTTAAAATCATTTCTGTATCCTTTCTATCTCCTCACTATCTGTCCATCCCCATATTTCTGACCCGTACAGCATCATACTCTCTATTAATGCGTCAAATAGGTTCATTTTCACTTTCAGATCTTCTTGTAACGAACTCTCAGCTATTCTTCATGTTTTACCTAATATACAATTTGCCTTTTTTTGTTAACATTTTTTTTATGTTCTTCGTCTCTGTTGTTCTGAGTGAAAATGTAGCGTAAATATACAAAATTTCTTTACTATCTCTATTTTACTATTGCTCTACCTAAATATTTTTTGCTTTTTCTTCCTCCCGTTTTTTGCAGTGCAAAATTTTTGTCTTTTCTATGTTTAATTATAATCTTTTTTTTGCAAACATTTGCTTAGAATTCTTAATAGTTTCCTCATTTCAGACTCGCATTTGGCTATTATCACCAGATCGTCTGCATATGCCAACAATCTAATGATTGACTATCGGATTTTTACACCTGAGGTGCGTGATGTCTTAAGCTCATTACCCAGATCTGACAGTGCGATGTTAAATAGCGTTGGGATTAAAGAGTATCCTTGCCTTATACCTAATTTTATACTGAATCGTTAAATAATTTCTTCTGCTAATTTAATTTTCGAGCATATATTTTCATGGATTTCCTTTATTCTTTTAATAATCACTTTCTTTATCCCGACTCTCATCATACATCTCCATATCTTCCTTCAGTCTATTCTATGCAATACCAACTTTAGATCTGCAAAGCAAATAAAGATCTCTCTTTTCTCTTTCTTCAATTGCTAGTCTATGATGGTTTTTAAATATAAATCGTATTGACCGTTCCTCTTTTTCTTTTGAACCCATATTAGGTATCACTTTACAACTTTTCCTTCTCCATGTGTTGATCAATTTTGTTTTTAAGTAATTCGGCATAAATTTTATACCCAGTGTTCATTAGAGTTATTCCGCTGTAATTCTTTACGTTATCTTTTTCCCCCTTTTAAACATTGGTACAACGATGCCGCTTCTCTGTTCACTAGGCAGGCCCTCTGCATTCATTCTGCCTTGTCGAATTTTTTGCATGCTCAGTACGACTCCTTCACTTCCATATTTCCACATTTTACCTGTTATTTCATCCTTTTCTGTGTATTTCTTTTCTATCATTTTCCCTATTATTTCTAAAATTTCTTCTATTTGAATCTCTTCTACTTCTGTTATTTCTCTGTGCATGTTACCTTCTCTCCCTATATCCATTTCTCTTTCATCTTGCTTGTTGTTTACCTTATATGTATCCTGAAAATATTTTAACCATTCTTCATTGTTTATATTCTCGCTTACTGTTACAAAATAGATGTTAATTTTGTAATTTATATTGGCAATGGAAGTGAGGACGAAAAATGGATATAATTTATATAACACACTTTACACAATAACTGTTTCTAATTTTCGTATAGAACAAATATATACAAACACTGATTTATTAATAACTATAATAATGAATAGAAATAACGATAATTTAAAAAATGTAAATTATAACTGTAAGCATAAATGTAGTATAAATATTTGTGTCAGTTTTATGTGAGTTTGATTGTGATTTGTAAGACCACAATCAATGAAATTATGAGTCAGTAGTTGTAAATCACTGACTCCTTGTTGGTTTTGAGAATACTAAATTTAATTTATAGCTATATTTTTTATTATAATTATAGTTGAGTTTAAGAATAATCGCACATGCAATTGATATGATATTAAAAACAGATACTGAGAACGAAAGAAAATGCGCATGATCAAGTGATCATTTGCGCGAATTTTCCTTCGTTAGCGGGCAAAGCGATGATTAGTTGACAAGTCGTTAATTAACATACCGATTGGCTTATCAATTCGATCGAAGCGACTCATCGATCAAATTAACAGCGCAATCAATCACACCTGTGAATAATTGATTGATGGTATTAATGACTTTAAAAGATGACGCCACTGATACCATTTCATGATTCCTGAACACTTACCTTTTCTTTCTTTTTCCTACCTCTGTTAATTAACTTCCAGAACTCCTTTCCTTTTTTATGCTTTCCTGCCTGTTCTATTTCTTCTTCTTTCTCTTTCCTTTTTATATATATTTTATTAACACTCTGGATTTTTTCTGTCATTTATGTACTTCTTTCTGTTCTTTTTATCATTATCTTTTTCCACTTTTTGTATATCATTAATACTTTCCTTTTTTCCTCCCTCTTTTTGTACATCACTACTCATTCCACCAAGTTTCACTGTACCTATTTTTTTTATTTTTGTTTCCTTGTATTCTGTCGTTAATTTTTGTTGTATCTTGTATTCTCTTTTGATACCATGACTGACTTCATGTATGTCCTTTAACTTTTTTTGTATTCTGCTATTTCTTTCTCTCCTCGTATATATCTTTTGATTTATCTTTCTTTTCTGTTTTTTTCTATTTTCATCCTTTCCTCTAGCTCTGTCATCAGCGGTTGGTGATCTGAATCTGTGTTTTTAATAGTTTCATTTCTTTAATTACCCTATCTGCCTCCATGTTAATTATATAATAGTCGATTAACGGGGAGCTCATTTTACTATTATAAGTGTAATCACTATCCTCCTCTCCAACCCTTTCATTTACTACCTCCCACCCCTATTTATCCATATTGTATAACCCAGCTATGTTCCAATATCCTATTTTTTATCTCTCTATTCTCTCCATATTTCTCCTTACAATTCTGATTTTTTGCGCTTTTTTGTTTAACTCTTGTAGGTTGTAACTTTCCGAAACCACTCTCCCTTGTTTTCACTAGAAATTCAATATTCTTCTCTTCCTATTATTCTATTTCCTTTTATATACTAGCTGTCCCCTTACAATCGATATATTTGTAGATATAAAAACAACTAAATTATTTATACTGAAATATTAATATTGTTGACTTTACATTCTTTTTTACAGACTTTATATTAAGTAGCTTATTCTCGGTAAAATGGAAATCAATACTTTTCATATATTACATAAGAATATGAAATAGGTTTTTAAAAAATTCGTGAGTATTATATAGTTAATAATATTACAGATAAATTTTAACTTGTAAAGTTTGTTACCAACGGAAAACCGCGAATATTTTCAATGAAATTGCAATTTACGTTATAAAGCAATAAAGTAAATCAAGAAAAATTTATTCATAATAATAAAGTAGAATAAATGTAAATATATTTCTATTCTAAATGAAATAATTCATCTTTCTTTTATGTCATATGAAGTAGTTAAGTAAATTTTTTGACGAAAAATATCAAGCGTGCACCGAACAGGCAAATGTCTTTTTGAAAATAACTTGCACTACTCTCCTATACTCTTATTTACGTAAGACATAACACTGATGTAACTTTTTCCTACTCTCTATATCTCTCTATCTCCCTTTTTCTTACTCTGGCTTTCTCTTGTACTTATACACTCTTTGTCTCTCTTATAAAAATCGACTTATCTTTCTGTCTTTCTCTCACTCTTTTTTTGACATCTCTTGTTACGTTATTTAATGTTAGGAAAATCTATCACGTAAAAGATTTTTTTCCTGTTATGACAGGTAAGGTTTTTTTAGGCTATAGTAAAGCGAATTTAAACAAAATGTAAAACAAACATCATTGTTCTATTTGACGTCAGATATTGCTAACCGTCATGATTGAGTTAGCAAATAAGGTGAATGATCGTTATTGCATTTGGCGCCAAATGTTGTCAACCACCGATCTGCAGCTAGTAACAAAAGTTAACAAGGGTCAGATGCTTCTTTGCGCTAATAGGAACGAAAAATAGTGGGACGGGTGGAGAGACCTATAAAAGCTCGAGCGGGGAGGGATTGCAGACTGTCTGTCTGTTTCAGATTTACAATCTAAAACAACATTTATTTTTGTCACTATAGTATCATAAGTAAATAATTATATATTATCAATAAATAATTTTCTTTTACTTCACCATGTTTTTTAACTTATTTTCTGCTACTTGAAAATAACAAAATGTAAAAACGTAGTCTTAGTACCAATTCCTTAATTTTTAGATTCCTTGTATCACTATTGTTATTTTAAAATTATAGAGTATAACAAAATATCTAAATAACTCTTGAGCATTTTTTAAGACTTTAACAATAAAAGTTAAAAAAATGAATTTTTTAATGTGAGTTTAACTAAGAAATGATTAATAATGTTCATTTTTTCAATATTTAAAATATAAAATATAAAATGAGTTAATAAAACTAAATATAAGCAAATTACGTACAATTTTCTGAATAATATATATATACATATATATATAATCTTAATTGAATATAGAACCCGTTACAATTGTAGTTAAGAGAAGTGACGATAGCGCTGAGAATATTGGCCCCTTTTCATTGTCTTTTTCATTCAGTTTTTCTTTTAAAAATTCTCACATTCCTTGTATCTTTCTTTTTATTTCTTGATCTTTCTATAAACAAGTTTCTAATTTATCTGTAAACTCGTTACCTTTATATTCATAACTCCTTCTTTCTCGCTATTTTTCATTCATTTTTTCGTTATTTCTTTTCATTTCTTGCTTTATTACTTTGTATAACCAAATCTTTTAATTTTTTAATCTATCGTATCCTCTGTATAGTTTCATAATATTCGCTAATTTCTACGTTTTAACACATTCCGACTAAAAACAATGATTTTTATCACGTCATTTGCAATTTCTCAAGTATTCAGTATTATTCTTTGTATCATCATTATCAAACTTTCATACATCGATTGTAAATTATTTAAGATGAAATTTTGTGAATAATTTTCCTCCTTAGCTTCTAGCTTCTTTATTCTATGTATCTTTTTCTATTCTCTCTCTCTCTTTCTCTCTCTCTCTCTCTATCGCACTCACTCTTTCTTTTTTTCTTTCTTTCCTCTTTCTATCCTCGTACGTTCGTAACTGCCCACAGCAAAGACTCATTCCGTCTATGTAATTTCACGAATAAAAAATCACTGTCTTAAAGAGAACCAGTATACTTGGAATAGAGAGATGAGATGCGGTTTAACTCTAGTACAACTCTGTGACAGCATTATAATCTAAAATTTCGAAAAGTGTTGATGTACCCACTAAGCAAAAAAGATGATCATATCTGTATCTATTCTTAAAAAAAAAATTGAAGATTATCTAAGCAAGAAGACATATCCAAAATCTCAAATCATGTAGATATATATAAGAAATAAATACTTAAATCATACGTATTGGAATGTAAGAAATAAAAAACACACTAAGATAGCGTTGTTGCTAAAAACTCACTAGGAATTAAAAACAGCATTGCTGATAGAAAATCAGAAAAAATAAAGAAAGTCATGTTTAGATTGGAAATCAACAATAACTCAACCATCAATGGACTATATATTTATAAGCGTAGTGTACAGGGACAAAAGTAATATATAAAAAACTAATGATGTTAAGTCATGCATAAGAAATTTTCCATATCTATTGGTGAATTTTACTTGTATAAATTTTTTTTGTATTAAGCCTCAACAAGAGCAAAAAATAGAAAAAAAATGTTTTCAAATAAATAGAGAATCAAAAAAAAGTATTTTCAAAAGTATGATATATGTATACATAGACGCGATAATAAAAAATAATTGTACCTTGTATGAGTCTTTAATAACATATGCTTACTTAGTATTGTATTTTTTACGCATCTACGTTTCGTAATATAGTATTAAGTAATTGTAATTTGAATATTAATATTTTTGCTTAGTGTTTGAAACAAACCGGTGGTCTGATTACTCTCAATTATCTTCACTGTAAAGTATAGTATATAAAAAATTGCTGATGAATTTTACAAAAACATATCTACTCTAAATTATTTTAACACCCAGATCACTATGCACGCAAGAACGTCAACAAATTTATATCGAAACCCAAGCATTTTTCTGGAAAATAGTGTAACGCATGGACATATCAGGTACATTATGCTTACCATGTGTATAGCGTTACATACAACAAACTTAACAGTTATTATACAAAAATGCTACAAGACGCATAGCGCCGCGATAAACAATGCAATTAGTATGACCTCAAAACATACTCCTGTAAAATCAACAAGTTTCATCATATTCCTCTTTCTCGTGATCAATATAATATTTTCAAAACACATCTGTTCTACAAAAGAATTTTATCAGAGGAATTTAAAAAGACATATTTGTTTTATTTTTATTCAAATAGCATAACATTCCTCTTTGATCAATAAGGTCTAACTTATAAAAAAGTAACTGACATACAGAATTTTTCTACAATTCCACTTCATAACACACTCAATTACATTTCCAATTATACTCTATATTTTTTACCAATGCTGCATTATTCTAACTTTGCTATTTTGTATTATTTCTATCTATCAAATCTACAATATCATTCTAACTTCGCTCAAGAGTATTTCTTACTATGAAATCTACACCATTTTAATTCAGAATCTACATTATTTAAAAAAGTATTTATAAAAGTGATTATTATTGTAATATTTACAATAAAGAAGATTTTTTGTAAATGAAATGAATTTAGCGCAATATGCAATCTCAAGGCCCTCAATCCTTTACAAAAGTATTTATCTAGTGATTCAAATTGTTTCAACGTTTTAAGCTTTACAGCTGAGACAAAAATAATACAGAATCAACTTCTAATACAGCTAGAAAGCTAGGTATAGATAGATATATTTTATAGTATTAGAAAGTGTTATAAAACAATTATTCTATATATTATAATAATATGAATTTATATATATGCATAGATTAAAATTATCGAATTTTTCTTTAATTGGTTTTAAAGGACATATTTTTGTAGCTTAAGTTTAAAAAACTAAGTAAAGAAATGGCGATTTAAAAAAATATAAAGTGGGATTACATACAAGATCAATAAATACAAATTTCAATTAAAAGTACTTATATAATTTTTATATATATATTTTATTGATAAAAAAAAATTAAACATAAATAATAGGTAATAAAAGAAAAACTGCACATTCGCTACAACTAAAAAAAGATAATTTCGCTTTTTCGTTATTTCCTGTAGAGTAAAAGTAAAACAAAGTATTTTATTACAAGTTTCTGTTGATATCAGTATTATTTCAGAAAAATTACAAAAAAGAACAAAAAACATACAACTTCTATCTCGAATGAAATACTTATATAAGAAATAATTGCAATATATTATGCAGAAGAGCAATGCTAAAGAAACGAATGAAAAAAATAAAGTAATATTCTGAAAGAAGAAAAGAGAGATACAAATATATTTTATAAGATTTATCGTAGCAAAGTGAAAGTAAAATAAAAAGGAAAAGACATACGCGGTATAAAAAGAAATGCAAATATATTAAATTAAGTAATGCTTATATAAATATAATTGTCCAGAATTTACAAAAAATGCTATCATAGGCGCCATTTCAACTACTAATCAATTACCACCGCATCAATAATTTGGTTGACATATCAATCAATTGGCGCGTCAATTGACGAAACCACCGCGTAGAAACTGAGAATGAGATCATGCACAATCATCGAAAATTTTCTGGTCACTGTTATAACAGGCTTTTAATAATTTCCTTATAAAACTCTAATCCTCATTACAATTCTACTATATTTCATCTCATCCATTTATTACTCAGAAGTGAATTATTTATTGATTAACAAAACTATTATATAAACTTTGCAAGTAGCGGACTTGAAATCCAGTTATTTATTAAGAATACACAAACTCAGGGGAGCTAGTGTGTCGTAAATCCACTGGCTTAAATTATCATCGAGTCAGTGGATTTACGCCCCACAGATTATATTCATTAGCACAATCAATACTAACATATCACTCATTCTTAAATTATTACTGATTTATTGTTATTCGCTAGCTAGACATAATATATTTAAATAATAGAAATATATTTCAAATAATTTATAAACAATAATATTATAACGTACTTATAATTAATGTATAATAGTGTAGATAAACAGTATAAATTTTTCGTAAATATCTAAGTAATAATAGGATATAATTCAAATATGTAACAATTAATACTTAAGAATTGTTTACTACTTCAATTATTTTCAAATAAAAATAGATAAACTTAATCAAATTAAAATCAGTAACATAAATACAATTTTTAATATTGCTAATGTGAAGAAAAAATAACGAAAAAAATGCCAAAACTATTTCGTAATATACACGGAATATATCACTTAAAAGAGTGACGTCATTTAGTACTGATAAATCAATTTAGAGCATTATATTTTAATTGGAGTATATACTTTAGGTAAATGATAATTAATTAATAATCATATCATAGTGCGCAGAATTTAATAATCAGATGGATATTTTTATCTATTTCTACGAACTATTTCTGAGAGAAAATATGCAAAAGAATTTTTGAAGAAATTTAAGACTACAGAAACTTTTTGATAGATAGCGTGTTTATTAATAAGGATTCATTTTATTAATTGATTGTATAAAATATATCATAGCCAATATATTAATATTATTATAACTATTATAAATATTTTAATATTACAATTTTTATGGAATTTATAAAAGTATTTGTTCTATGTATGAAAATATATATATACCTTTAAATATTGTTACATAAATAAGTTTGACTATATTTAATATTTTATTATACTAATTATTATACACATTATGTAACAGCAAACTTTTAATAATAAAAATTTGAAATTATAACGTCTAATAATTAAATAGTTATACTATTTATTACAATTATTATTTTAATACTTATATTAAATTATATATATTAAAATTTTCGTACCTCTATACTATTATCATATTTAAAATTCTCTAAACTTTTGATGATTGATGTTTCCTGTAATTTTAAAGATATATTGACTATGCTAACATATATTTAATCATCGAAAACGAAAAAAATCAATAAGTCACTAAACTTTGAAAAACCCAAATACAAATCTTTACTCATGAGAGACTTAAATATTTTCCTATCTTCAGAATTTACGTACGTAACTGGTATGAATATTTTAAATGAAAAGTGAAATAATATATTCCCCATTCACATAATTTCTGAACGAAAAGTTGTAAACAGAAACAGATTATGAATCAGTACAAAGATTTTTATAAATTATAATAACTTTATGATCATTTTATATTAATATATAAGCTTTTAATTTAAAATAAGAACACATTACTAAACTTGAATTTATTTTAGTTTATACTCAATTTTTTGTACATATTACAATTAAACTTATGAAAAATAACAATATTTGGACAAATCAGAGAATATTTGAGTATCTTTTTGTTCAAGAACTTCTTAAGATAATGATTGCTCTTGAACACAGCAAACACCGTTAGTGTATAACAAAATTTTTTTTTGACTCAATGTAAACATAAATATGCAGTTTTGAAACTTCTTTTAATAGGTAAGCAGACTAGAATAGTTTAGTTCGAGTTCGTCAAACAGAATAATAATCAGATAAATACAGAATTTAAAAGTAATTATAACTGATTGAAATAAGTTTATATTTATAATACAATATGAAATAAATTTATAATATAACTGTATTGAAACAAGTTCAAGTAAAAGTGGAGTTCAATATAAATAAATTGAATATAAAAAAAAAAATGCGAAATAAAACGCGAAATAACGCTCATGAAAAAATCACACTATTTTGTCTGTGGTAAACAAATATTAAAATTAAATAAACAATTAACTATGTCAAAGGGCAAATTATTAATGAAGCATACGATCAGGCAAGTGTTTAAATTGTTTAATATTTTAGTGACTAAAAAATTGATGGTGACTCTAACATATAGAAGTATTGTAAATAAATACATTATGAATGAACCTAGGATATTAAATACAAAAAAAAAAAAAAAAATAAGACACAGGAAATTATGGAATTTATAAAACTAAATGTTTTACTTTTGTACTGAATTATCCGTGAACTGGTACACCACACATAGGTGTTAGTCATGTATGATGATCACTAACTTGTGTGAGATTTTGCAGAAACAAACGATGAACATTAATGTGCGGTATGGAAGTTTGAAGTTAAATTTGGTTTATACGCACTAGCAATTTTTATGGAATAGTGCCTTTTGCTTTATGAGAAATTTTTATATACAGTTAAACTTTTAATGACAAACTGTTAAATAATAAGATATTAATTTGCCAGATTTATGTGGGCTGGGGTACTATTGAAATAAACTGTTTATTATCTTAATTTTTAACACATACTAACTACAGTGTGCTACTTATACACTTGCCTTATGAATAACATTTATAGCTGTATACCCTGCCTTATCTTCTAAAGATCTTACGTCTAAACTCTCGTAGACTGTTGATTTAAATACGTAGTTATTAAAAATAACTGTTGCATATTTAGTAATTAGAAATTAGTAACAAAATACTTATCTATTAATGTATTGAAATTTCAAGTATCTTGAAATAAGATTTTCACATATGAAAGTAATTAAAATTCAAGTTTCTATCTCAAAAAATATCTATCTACTACATGAAAATGTAGCGCGCATCTGGTAATTCGCAATAAAACTCTTCTTAGAACTACTGCTTTATATTAAATATTATTTCTACGAAAAGAAATAAAAATATAATAATAAATTTGAAGATATTTTCGATAGTTCAAAATTAAGAACAAATTTTCTCAATAAGTATATGGCGTAATGTAAATAAATTATGGCTGACCAATTTTACATTAATCAATGTAACAAAAACAAATTTACATAGTTAATAAAAAATGAAAAATTTATTTAATTATTAATTACAAAAATAGATACATATCTACATAAAAATATTTCAGAGAACATATAATTTTACAATTAAATAATAATTAAATAATTATTTGACTACATTTTTTTAACAAAAATATATATCCTAATAAATGAAATAAAAAATATACGGCGATCATTAAACAAATATCTAAATTAAAATTTTCAATTATGAAGCCGTATTGTTGTAATACTTGGTTACCTTCTTTAATACAAGTAAACTCCGTGGTAGTACAAGCTGTTAAAAAGAAGCAACAATTAATATATCATTAAAAATAAAATACAACATTTTGAGACATGCATGAATGAATAATTAATAATATGAATTTATATATTATAATATACATAAATATTATTAATAACTGATACAAAGTTCGCTTTTTACTGTATAAAATTGCGCATGCTAGAAAATATCGACTTAATAATAAAATAAAAATTAATAGCGATAACAGTTTACTGTCTTCAGATTTTGAGTAACAATAGTTATATTTTTACCTAAAAAAAAATTAATTATGACATGCTAATTAAATTAATTATTTCATAAGTATATCGTAAACGATAGACCGGAATACGGAAAAACTGATATTAGATCGCCTGCGCAGGTTGAAAAGTAAATTTAACGAGAAATGTAAATTCTGAAGTCCCATTAAGCGGCCATTGAGGGTTCTTTGAAGCCATCGTAAGATTTCCCGAGAAACTATTGTACCCGTTAAGGTCGTAAGAGGCATTTCCAGGAAGCTGTTAGATGTTCGTTTAAAGAGATGGACGAATCGGTCAAGGTATTGCTCTAACAGTACCTGGAAACTTTCCGTTCGCGTATAAATTCACGCGAGAAATCGGAAAGAGTAGCACAACATGTGACGGAATATATCGTGCCACACAAAGTGAAAATGACATTTTGTCGTTATTTTCCTCCTATCTTTCCTTCAACCTTTCAATCGCGTATTCTGGAAGAAATATGTTTGAAAATTAATTAATTAATTAAAATTATACAAATAGACATTTAAATATTTCTATAAATCTAATTGTAGCCAATGCGCTCATCCGCAAAATCAAAACAAATGGCGATCGCGTCGCACCAATGTAAGTATATGCGATGCGGATGGGCGTAATTTAAATAGGCGACACTAATCGCGGAAATATAGTAAATAAAAGAAGAATATCTGCGAATCATAAGGTACGTAAATATAAACAACGCGTCCGAATTCCCTATCCTATTGCCTACTCCCCACTCTTGTTCCATTTCTCTTACTCTATTACGCCGCTCCTCGAGCATTCTTCGCCTGCTCTCTCCCTCTCTCTCGCTCTCACGCGCTATGCCCCGCGCCGTTCCTTCTCTCTCGCGCTCACGCGCTATGCCCCGCGCCGTTCCTTCTCTCTCGCGCTCACGCGCTATGCGCCGCGTCGTTCCCTCTCTCTCGCTCTGACGCGCTATGCTCCGCGCCGTTCCTTCTCTCTCGCGCTCACGCGCTATGCCCCGCGCTGTTCCTTCTCTCTCGCTCTCATGTAATCGTGCGGCTATCACGATGCATGACGAGATCTACACCTTTCCACCCCCGCATCCTCACTACACACGATCAAGACGGTGAAAACCGGAGGAATCAAGTACCGTAGGCGAGCCGGGCGACAAGGAACTGATCGTCGAGGACATTGGTGGACCCCCGCATGGGTAGGAGTCGAGCATCAACGATGCTCGCGGGCGGTAAGGTCTGAATGTCGAGGACGTGTGGCTGGTTCCCCGCAAAATTAAGATAGTATAGTTTAAATAATAAACTTAATTTAGGCCGCCGCGAAAGTAGCTTGAGTTCCTATAGAAAAAATAGAAAAACGACGTTAATATCTCGGCCGAACTAGCGATAATAAATGTAATGCGATAACGTTGCCGTCCGCGTAGTTATTGTAAAAGCCCTTTTTCCTTCGTCATGCTCAACGAAGGTTTTTTCAGGCTTAGGGAAAATATTATGAAACATATGTAAAGTGGAACGATTGAGCGGCTTATGTACTCAAAGCAATCGAGTTACCGATAATAGTAAATTCGCGCGACAAAAATTAATCGGAATAGAAACGACGGTTGGCTTTCCCGGACTAGCCAAATCTCCGAACATAAGGAATTATAGATTCCGCGGACTACAAATCCATGTCAACAAGCGAGAAGTTAAATAGGACTGCGTGAGACGATTCGGCAGCTGTTCTGCCCGATTCGTTGAGCTAGAACGTTAATAAATCACTTTGAGCAAAATAAAATTATATTGTTTAATAATTATACCCAACCCGAGAGTCACTGCTACGAGTCGCGATCTTATACAATTTGGTGCCGAAACCCGGGATCTTATAGACCGGACGAATTCGACGCGTGTGCAGTGAGTGTTCGTGGTTCGATTGTAATAACCTAGGAAGATGCCACCGAAGAAGATGCCGCCAATCAAGAAGCCGCTGAAGAAGACGCAACCAAAGAGGAAGACCAGAGGAAGCGAGACTACCGGATTGGGAAAGAAAAAAAGACGGACCGACGGAACAATCAACACCAATGCGACGGATATCGCTCTCGACTTAACGATGACGAGAGACAACAGTAAGGAGCCGCCAGCTGCACACCAACCCTCAGCCGCCCTGACGCGGGAGCCGACTATGCGGTCCTGCACGACTCCGCGAATCATCTCGATAGTACGAGTCCAGGAGCCGGCGCTATCATCTCGCGGGCGTGAACTACCGAGCGTAGTCAAGGAGCATACCAGCACCCCTACCATCAGCCACGAGGAGAACTACGATGATGAATACCGAAGCGAAGAAGTCCTGGAAAAGCCAATGCCAATCAACGATGATGAACAGTTATATCTCGATGAAGAGGACGGAGAGAGACAACCACCATGGGACTACGAGGGAGAACAGCTGTGGGACGAAGACCGTCAACAGGGTGCGGCGGCGGATACAAGGTTAGAAAATTTTGTAACTCGCGAGCCTCGTACGTTTCTCGGGCGTCCGGTAATGCGCGACGCGATTAAGGAGCCGACGGGAAGCACATATGACGCGCGTATGCTTTATCGCATAACAGGGAAAAGGGACATCCCGATTTTTTCCGGCGACCCGTTAGATTGGCCCGACTTCAAACACGCCTTTGAAGCCGCGGCAGAGCGGTGCGGATATACGAACGAGGAGAAAATTTCGCGCCTTCGAGCATCGTTGAAGGGCAACGCGTATACCAACGTAAGGGCGATGTTCTCTACCGCGCGAAACGCGAGCGTATTAATGAACGCGCTAGAAAAAGAATTCGGGAATTCGCGGACGATACTAAATAGTATAATCTCCGAATTGCATTCGTTACCGTCTCTCGATTCGGGAAGAGTTTCCATCGGGACATTCGCGGCGCGAGTAAGAAATGCTACGTATGCACTACGCGGATTAAAAAATCACGAGTATCTACAAAGTTCGGATTTAATACAATCGATAGGCGATAAATTACCGTACGAAATGATGGAGCAATACAATGAATATCGCGTAAAATATCCCGGACGAATGGAATTAATGATACTGTCTGACTTTTTAGACAAAAAATCGGACTTAGCTACTAGCGGCGGATACGATATGTCCCGTAGATACGTGCCCCCGCGAAAGTCGAACTACGCGAGGGAAATAGTTAGACAGCCGAACTATCAGGCGCAACCACGATTATACGGGCAAAAATCGCGACCGGCGTACAATGCGTATATTCCGAGAAGCGATGAAAGAGGCTCGCCGAGAAATACCAATAATGATTGTTATATAAATTATGCGCGCGATATAAATAAAAATAAGTGCGTTATTTGTGATAAAGCGAGTCACAAAACGCCGAATTGCCGTAAGCTTCTAGAAGCTAACAGCGAAAAGCGCAGCGTTATTGCGAAGCGGCACCGACTGTGCTTCGGGTGTTTCAACCCGGGGCACACGAGAAGCGAGTGCAAAACAAATATTCGCGTAGGAACGGGGGGAGGTGCGCCCCAATACATAAATCAGGATACCAAGCAGGAGGCAAGAGGATCAACGCCCGCAAACAGGGAAGAAAGTAACGCGTGCATGAATTCCGGATTGCTGCGAAATAGAAATCACGAATGACTAGATGGCAGAGTATTTTTAAAAATATTACCAGTTCGAATCAGGGGAATCAAGGCATAATTAGCACTTACGCACTACTCGACGAAGGATCAACGATCACGCTAGTCGATCGAGATACGGCAAGCACTGCAGGCATATACGGCGTATCAACGCGAATTAGTATTCAGGGAATTTCAGGTACCATCGTCGACGCGCAGGCACAGCGAGCAGATATAACAATAACGGGGACGGGGAAATCGGAAATATTGCGAAGTGCAACAATAATTGAAAATTTAAAATTGCCGAAACAATCATTAGGAGCAGAAATTATCGCAATGGTAAGAAAGTATATCGGCGAACTCACCGTAGATAGCCACCCGTCAGTTCAACCGAAGATACTAATAGGACAGGACAACTATAGGCTCATTCACACGCAAGAATGCGCGAAAATCGGTTTCAACAGCGTTAATGGCGTCTCGTTGCCTCTTAGGATGGTCTGTTCACGGGAAACTCGAAAGCCGAACAAAAAACGGGAGTGCAGTGTTTACTATAGGAGAGGCGAGTGAGCAAGAAGCTACACCCAACGCTTCGAAAGACGAAGAATTAGACCAGATGATCAAAAATTATTTTACAATTGAAGGCGTGGGTGTGGAAGAAACCTCACGCGCAAGAATAAGGGGAGATCGCGCCACCGAAATAATGAAAAGAACGACTAGGCTGACAAATACGGGGTGGGAGACGGGCCTCTTATGGAGTCGCGAAAATCCGCCGAACACGACCGGATTAGAATCGGCGCGAAAGCGCCTCGCGATCATCGAAAGAAGACTAGATCGCGAACAGGAATATGCGATAAAATATTATACAGAAATGGAGCGGTTGATAGCACAGGGATACGCAAGCGAAGCTAAAAGAGTCTCGGGCGCGAGAGAATGGTATTTGCCGCATTTCGGGGTGGTAAACGCGAATAAGCCAGGCAAAATACGGTTGGTATTCGACGCGGCCGCGAAGTCCGAAGGTGTCAGTTTGAACGATCAGTTAGAAACAGGGCCCGATCTGTTAAAATCTCTCGCCGGAGTAATGATTCGTTTCCGTAGATGCGCGTTCGGTATAAAAGGGGACATTCGCGATATGTTTTTACGCATAACCGTAAGAGATCAGGATAAACCGGCGCAGTTATTCTTATATCGAGGAAAAAATCGCAAGGATCCACCTAAAACTTTCAGAATGAATACCCTCGTATCGGTGCGAAGTCATCACCGAGCAGCGCTATATACGTTAAAACGAAAACGCGAAACACTTCCGCGAAATCAACCCCGCGGCCGCGGACGCTATAATAAATGATACATATATGGACGATTTTATAGGAAGCGCCGAAACGGAAGAAGAAGCCGAAGAAAGGGTGAACGCGGTAATAAACATAAACAGTCAGGCGAATTTTCAAATGCATGGGTGGGCTAGCAATAGTGCACGCGTGATAGCTAAAATCTCGTCCGAACAAACGGCAGGGAAAACGGAACTCAGCATAGGGGAGAGAGCCGGTGAAAAGGTACTGGGATTAGTGTGGGATACAAGCGAGGACGCGATAAAATTCAATTTAGCTTTTAACAAAATCGAGCCTGGGATACTACGGGGGGAGCGTACGCCAACCAAGCGAGAAATTCTTAAGATAATAATGTCGGTATTCGACCCGTTAGGACTTCTCACGCCATTCACCCTTAGATCTAAGTTGTTAATGCAAGATCTGTGGCGTAGCGGAGTCAAGTGGGACCAGTTCGTACGCACCGAAGAAAGGTCGAAGTGGGGGGGATGGATAAAGGACGCCGAAAAACTAATCAACCTTCGAATACCTCGCGCGCAAATTCCGAAAGGACTAGCGGGGGCACGCGTGCAGCTCCACGTATTCTGTGACGCCAGTTCAATAGCATACGCAGCGGCCGCCTATCTACGCGTACAATACGGACCGAAAACATGCGACACATCTTTAATCGCAGCGAAAGGGCGGGTGGCTCCTCTAAAGCCTATAACGATTCCGCGATTAGAATTATTAGCGGCGGTTCTAGGCGCGAGACTCGCCAAATTCGTAGAACAGGAATTAGCAATAAAAATCGAGAAGCGGGTGTTATGGACAGACTCGCAGGTCGTCTTAGCATGGGTAAGCTCTGAGCCCCAATTGCGTCAGGTTTTTATCGCGAATAGACTCGGCGAAATTGCGGAAATATCTAAAATAGAAGAATGGAGATGGGTGCCGTCGAGAGAGAATCCCGCTGATGACGGAACCAGAATCAAAGACACATACAGGGACGCGGACGCAACTTGGTATAAGGGCCCAACCTTCCTGCGGCAACCTGAAGCGGAGTGGCCCCGGAACAAGACAACAGCGACCAATCCGCCAACAGACGCCATAGAGAAAAGAAAATCATACACCTTCGTCGCAACCGGGGGAGATCCGCGACCTACGAGCACGCCGATAATTATAACAACGCGAACAGAGAAACCGAGTAAAACCGCGCGAGAAAACAGGACAAAACAGCCCGCCTTCGACTCGGAATCAAACAGCCGCGAAGAATCCGATATTAGCGCGGAGGATACAGTATGGGTTAAAACCGCGCAAATCGAATCGTTCGGCCCCGATATAGAAGACCTCCGCCGTGGAAAAACGTTAAAATCAAATAGTCGAATAATAAAACTGGACCCGTTCTTAGACGAATTTGGCATAATGAGGGTTAACGGGCGCGTTACGCGATTCAACGACGTCGAATTCAATAACCGGCCCGTAATCTTAGACGCGAAGCACGTAAACGTTAGGCTGAAAATAATAGAGGCGTACCACCGAAAATACCAACACGCAAATACCGAAACGGTAATAAATGAAATTCGGCAAAAATATTGGATAGTAGGGCTACGTAGGGCGTTGACCTCCGTCTCCGCTAGGTGCGAAGAATGCCGTAGGCTTCGCGGGCGTCCACGAGTACCGAAAATGGGACCTCTTCCAGCGGGAAGAGTAGCATATAAGGTACGCCCGTTTAGTCATTGCGGCATAGACTATTTCGGACCCATGTGGGTCAAAATAGGTCGACGCAAAGAAAAGAGGTGGGGAGTATTGTTCACCTGCCTTACGGTACGTGCGATACACTTGGAGATCGCGAGCTCCCTCGACGCCGGATCAGCGATAATGGCCATACAACGCATGGCCGCGCGAAGGGGCGCACCTACAACCTTTTATAGTGACAACGGTACTAATTTCTCGGCAGCGAGCCGAGAACTCAAAATAGCGGTACAAACTATAGAAACGGATAAAATCACGAGGTATGCGCAATCGAAGAATATTGAGTGGCGTTTCAACCCTCCTCAGGCACCCCATATGGGGGGAGCCTGGGAGAGGATGATACGCTCAGTCAAATCCGCACTAAGAGCCATCCTAAGAGAACAGGTGACTACCGAGGAGGTGTTATACACTGTACTCACGGAGATTGAACACTCCGTGAATTCGCGACCTTTAACACACGTTTCAGCCGATCCGCGAGAAAAAGAAGCATTAACGCCTAATCACTTCCTCATAGGCACCTCCTCGGGAGAAATTACCTTGGGTAGATACGAGGTAAGCGATGTATGCCTCAGGAAGCAGTGGCGTATTGCGCAGTCATTTTCCGACGCCTTTTGGAAAAGGTGGATGAAAGAATATCTGCCCAAACTCTTGGGAAGGCAAAAATGGGCAAAAGATACGGAGCCGATAAAAATCGGCGATCTTGTGCTCATAGCGGAGTACCAAACACCACGCAACGAGTGGCTTACAGGTACGGTCTCCCGATTGTTTCCCGGTGAAGACCATCGTATAAGGTCGGCCGAGATAAAAACAGAAAAGGGCACGTATGAGCGCCCGATAGCAAACTAGTTTGCTTATCCTAAAATTGACATACAAAATCGTCGAGATTTTGTAGGGGGGAGAGTGTAGCCAATGCGCTCAACCGCAAAATCAAAACAAATGGCGATCGCGTCGCACCAATGTAAGTATATGCGATGCGGATGGGCGTAATTTGAATAGGCGACACTAATCGCGGAAATAGAGTAAATAAAAGAAGAATATCTGCGAATCATAAGGTACGTAAATATAAACAACGCGTCCGAATTCCCTATCCTATTGCCTGCTCCCCACTCTTGTTCCATTTCTCTTACTCTATTACGCCGCTCCTCGAGCATTCTTCGCCTGCTCTCTCCCTCTCTCTCTCGCTCTCACGCGCTACGCTCCGCGCCGTTCTCTCTCTCTCGCTCTCACGCGCTATGCTCCGCGCCGTTCTCTCTCTCTCGCTCTCACGCGCTATGCTCCGCGCCGTTCTCTCTCTCTCGCTCTCACGCGCTATGCTCCGCGCCGTTCTCTCTCTCTCGCTCTCACGCGCTATGCTCCGCGCCGTTCCCTCTCTCTCGCGCTCACGCGCTATGCCCCGCGCCGTTCCCTCTCTCTCGCTCTCACGCGCTATGCCCCGCGCCGTTCCTTCTCTCTCGCGCTCATGTAATCGTGCGGCTATCACGATGCATGACGAGATCTACACCTTTCCACCCCCGCATCCTCACTACACACGACCAAGACGGTGAAAACCGGAGGAATCAAGTACCGTAGGCGAGCCGGGCGACAAGGAACTGATCGTCGTGGACATTGGTGGACCCCCCGCATGGGTAGGAGTCGAGCATCAACGATGCTCGCGGGCGGCAAGGTCTGAATGTCGAGGACGTGTGGCTGGTTCCCCGCAAAATTAAGATAGTATAGTTAAATAATAAACTTAATTTAGGCCGCCGCGAAAGTAGCTTGATTCCTATAGAAAAATAGAAAACGACGTCAATATCTCGGCCGAACTAGCGATAATAAATGTAATGCGAAAACGTTCCGCCTGCGTTAATTATTGTAAAAGCCTTTTTCCTTCGTCATGCTCAACGAAGGTTTTTTCAGGCTTAGGGAAAAATTATAAAACATATGTCAAGCGGAACAATTGAGCGGCTTACGTACTCGAAGCGAACGAGTTACCGATAATCGTAAATTCGTGCAACAGAATTAGTCCGAATAGATACGACGGTTGGCTTTCCCGGACTAGCTGAATCTCCGAACATAAGGAATTATAGATTCCGCGGACTACAAATCCATGTCAACAAGCGAGAAGTTAAATAGGACTGCGTGAGACGACTCGGCAGCTGTTCTGCCCGATTCGTTGAGCTAGAACGTTACACTAATAAACTGAGCAAAATAAAAGATTATCTTGTTAAATAATTATTATCCCTACCTTATCTACGAGAGTCACTGCTACGAGTCGCGATCTTATACAATTCGTACTACGCATATTGCAGAAATTATGGGCGGGAAACAATCCCGGCACCAGCTGCCAAGCAACAAAAGATAGCGCACATGATAAGCGCACCCGTAGACCAGGCAACGCCCTAATCTGCGCACAACTAATAAATAAGTAAAATTGGGCGATGTTACGTATAAATATTCGTACTACGCAATTCGCAGACATTATTGGCGGGAAACAATCCCGGCATCAGTTGCGAGCCAACAAACGATAGCGCACATGATAAGCGCACCCAGAGACGAGGCCACGCTCTAATCTGCGCACAACTAATAATTAAGTAAAATAGGGCCTTATTAAGCATAAATATTCGTACTACGCATATAGCAGAAATCATTGTCGTCAAAAAGTCCCGTCGCCAGTTGCCAGCCAACCAACGATAGCACACATGATAAGCGCACCCGGAGACTAGGCCACGCCCTTTAAACTGCGCACAGCTAATAATTAAGTAAAATAGGGCGTTATAACGCACTAATATTCGTACTACGCATTATTATTCGTACTACGCATATAGCAGAAATTATGGGCTGGAAACAATCCCGGCACCAGCTGCCAAGCAACAAAAGATAGCGCCCATGAGAAGCACACCCGGAGACTAGGCCACGCCTCTTCATCTGCGCACAACTAATAATTAAGTAAAATAGGGCCTTATGAAGCATAAATATTCGTACTACGCATATAGCAGATATTATTGGCGGCAAACAGTCCCGGTACCAGTTGCTAGCTAACAAACGATAGCGCACATGATAATTGCACCCGAAGACTAGGCCACGCCCCTTAAACTGCGCACAACTAATAATTAAGTAAAATAGGGCGTTATAACGCATTAATATTCGTACTACGCATATAGCAGAAATTATGGGCTGGGAACAATCCCGGCACCAGCTGCCAAGCAACAAAAGATAGCAACCATGATAAGCACACCCGGAGACTAGGCCCCGCCTTAATCTGCGCACAAGTGATAATTAAGTAAAATAGGGCGTTATTACGCATAAATATTCGTACAACGCATATAGCTGAAATTATGGGCGGGAAACAATCGCGGTACCAGTTGCACGCCAACCAACGATAGCACACATGATAAGCGCACCCGGAGAGTAGGCCACGCCCTTTAAACTATGCACAACTAATAATTAAGTTAAAGAGGGCGTTATTAAGCATAAATATTCGTACTACGTATATAGCAGATATTATTGGCGGCAAACAGTCCCGGTACCAGTTTCTAGCTAACAAACGATAGCGCACATGATAATTGCACTCGAAGACTAGGCCACGCCCCTTAAACTGCGCACAACTAATAATTAAGTAAAATAGGGCGTTATAACGCATTAATATTCGTACTACGCATTAATATTCGTACTACGCAATTCGCAGAAATTATGGGCGGGAAACAATCGCGGTACTAGTTGCACGCCAACCAACGATAGCACACATGATAATCGCACCCGGAGACTAGGCCTCGCCTCTTAAACTGCGCATAACTAATAATAAGGTAAAAGTGGTAGTTATTACGCATAAATATTCGTACAACGCATATAGCTGAAATTATGGGCGGGAAACAATCCCGGCACCAGTTGCCAGCCAACAAACGATAGCGCACATGATAAGCGCACCCAGAGACGAGGCCACGCCCTAATCTGCGCACAACTAATAATTAAGTAAAATAGGGCGTTATTACGCATAAATATTCGTACTACGCAAATATCAGACATTATTGGCGGGAAACAATCCCGGCACCAGTAGCCAACCAACAAACGATAGCGCCCATGATAAGCACACCCGGAGACTAGGCCACGCCTCTTCATCTGCGCACAACTAATAATTAAGTAAAATAGGGCCTTATTAAGCATAAATATTCGTACTACGCATATAGCAGAAATCATTGGCGTCAAAAAGTCCCGGCGCCAGTTGCCAGCCAACCAACGATAGCGCACATGATAAGCGCACCCGGAGAATAGGCCACGCCCTTTAAACTGCGCACAACTAATAATTAAGTAAAATAGGGCGTTATTACGCATAAATATTCGTACTACGCATATAACAGACATTATTGGCGGGAAACAATCCCGGCACCAGTTGCCAGCCAACAAACGATAGCGCCCATGATAAGCGCACCCGGAGACTAGGCCACGCCCTTTAAACTGCGCACAACTAATAATTAAGTAAAATAGGGCGTTATAACGCATTAATATTTGTATTACGGCTTAATATTCGTACTACGCATATAGCAGAAATTATGGGCGGGAAACAATCCCGGCACCAGCTGCCAAGCAACAAAAGATAGCGCACATGATAAGCGCACCCGTAGACTAGGCAACGCCCTAATCTGCGCACAACTAATAAATAAGTAAAATAGGGCGATGTTACGCATAAATATTCGTACTACGCAATTCGCAGACATTATTGGCGGGAAACAATCCCGGCACCAGTTGCCAGCCAACAAACGATAGCGCACATGATAAGCGCACGCGGAGACTAGGCCACGCCCTCATCTGCGCACAACTAATAATTAAGTAAAATAGGGCGTTATAACGCATTAATATTTGTACTACGCATTAATGTTCGTACTACGCATTAATATTCGTACTACGCATATAGCAGAAATTATGGGCGGGAAACAATCCCGGCACCACCTGCCAAGCAACAAAGATAGCGCACATGATAAGCGCACACGTAGACTAGGCCACGCCCTTTAAACTGCGCACAGCTAATAATTAAGTAAAAGAGGGCTTTATTATGCTTAAATATTCGTACTACGCATATAACAGACATTATTGGCGGGAAACAAACCCGGCACCAGTAGCCAACCAACAAACGATAGCGCCCATGATAAGCACACCCG